>CM037851.1:226928715-227576620 GCA_021234595.1 Delia radicum
AAAGTTTTTAAGCTTGAACTAATATATTTATAATTAAGATGGTGTAAAGTTTTAAAATGGTTGATAACTTGTTTAAATTTAAACAAAAAAGTTAAACTTATTTTTAATTCATCATTCAATATAGGAAATAAATCGATACTAATCGATACGAACCTTAATAAAAATGTGGAAAAACTTTCTTAAAAGGATCGCACACCAGAGCGTATGAGTGTTATAAATTTAGATACTGATACAAAGTGTACACAAAAACCAAATAAAATATGCATATATAATAGAAACCATTTTGAAACGGTTGTCACTAGATTTTAATTTCTTCAAAATGCATTCCTACACTGAGAGAATTATCGTCACTTCAGTAACGAATTTCTTCATAGTTTTATTGAAAATTGTCACTGCAATCTCATCCATAGCAACTTTTTATAGAATCTATCAAACAGGTTTCATTAAGGTCAATTCTCATGAAATGATTCATAAAATTAATGTAAATCTTCATAAAATTAATTCATTCAAACAATGAAGCGTTTCATCGAACATAAAGTGCTAAAATACACTGATAAAATTTTGTGTGTACTATTAATGAATTTGTTCTTTAATACAGTGAAATTTTTATTGAAATCTTGCCAAAGAACGGTTTCCTTGAATTAATTTATCTTAAATATATTTTTGGAACATTTTTATTAAATAGAAATTTAAATTTTATTTATTGGTTGGAAGTCAAATGCCACAAATTTATTTTGGTATTAGAAATTAACATTTCACTATGCAAAACCCCTAATACAATTAAAGCATACTTTAAGAGATGCTGAAATTATGAGTGGAAGATTCTTTATTAAATAAATTAAATTTTTCGTGAATGTTTAAAAAAAATTCATTAAGATCAAGCCATTGAAGCGTCATATAATTTTTGAAACAATTTAATAGAAGTTAAAAATCAATTTAAGGCTTTATAGAATTAATCAAACACTTTTTACACACTAATAGAAAAAAATTGGTACAATTGCCAAAAGTACTAAAAATTAGTTCAAGATTACGTTATAGCAAAAAATGCTAAAATTAATATTTTTTTTTGCTAATTTTAGCAGTTTTAATTAGTAAGATAAAAAAAGCAAAAATAAACTTGTTGAATCCACAAAGATTTTGTTATATATGAGCTAAATTTTAGTTGATTGAAAGTAACAGAACAATCTGCTAAAATCACCAAAAATATTGGTAAATATTAGTACACAAAACAAATCATAAAATAATATGAAATTTTTAAAGTTTTTTTTTAGATATTTTTAATGTGAATAAAAGTCTGCCTTTTAAAACTCAGCAATCTACAATTTTTTAACAAAAATTTCTGCTGATTTTAGCAAAATATTATGTTTTTTTTTTCATTCTATTAAATTTAAAGTAAATATTGCAAAAAATTTGTTGATATTACAGTTTTTGTTTGCTGTTTTTAGTCTTTAAATATTTAATAAAAGTTTTTGCTAATTTTAGAAGAGTAAATTGCTATTTTGAATTAACCAAAATTCAACTCAAATATAACTAAAATTTTGTGAAGTTAACAGATTTATTTTTGCTGTTCTTATTTTTTTAATATTTAGCAAAAAAAAATTTGCTAATTTTAGCAGTTTCTTCTGCAACAACAAATTTTTAGTAGTTTTTCTGATATTTGTATAGATTTTTTCTATGAGTGCACTCATAATAATTCGTAGGTTAAAACACACGAAAACTATTGTTAATTTATGAAAGTTTTGGTTATTTGTATATTACGAACAATTTTGTAATATACACAAATGATATTTCGTTTCCAATAACGAAATTTTAATTGGAAATTTTACGAAATTTTAGAAAAAAAAAATATTAAATGTGTAATTACACAGTGTCACAGTGAAGATTTGCTTTTCAAATGACCTACACTCAAAAAAAAAAGTTTGTAAAGTCAGCAAAAAATTTTGCTGAGTCAGCAAAAAATTTTGCTGAGTCAGCAAAAAATTTTGCTGAGTCAGCAAAATTTTAGTCAGGAGGATGCTAAGAAAAAAATTGTTAATGTCAGCAAAGTCTTTTGCTGAAAATCAGCGAGCTAATTTTTAGCAACAAAATTAGTAGATTCAGCAAAAGTTTTGCTAACACTTAGTAGATTAGAAATAAAAAAGCATTGGTAAAAATTAATAAATTTTTTGCTGAATTTTAGTAGACTGAAAAAAATGCAAAAAAATTGTAAAAAAATTGTAATTTAGTTAATTTATTTGCTGAAAATCATAAAACATATTTTTGTGATTCTTTTAAAAATAATTTACAATAATTACGAAATATAAAAATTTTCATTTTCCCACATTGACGACATGAATTAATTTAATATCTGAAAATATATAGAAATAATATATATAACATAACAAAAATTTTCTTTCAACTACTTTCATCAATCGTTGTCTAAATAATGCTTTCTTTTAAAGAACGCAACTGCCGAAGATAATTATAGAAACGAAAAAATAAACAAAAACAAACGAAACGAAAAAAACAACTCTTTTTATTACTATAAGAAAAAGGAATCATACAAATCTACCTAAGATGTGTGTCTTTGTCTTTCGCTTTACTCTGTCTACATGTCTGTATATGTTTATTTGCAATTTGACCACGCTAGATTATTAATTTATTAACATTTGTTATAGAAATACATATTAAATTTAAATATTTTCTTTTGTCTTTTATTTTATTAATAGACAATTATTTTCACAAGCCGGTGACAACGCAAAATTTAAGTTGTTTTAATCCTCAATTTTGTTTTATGTATGAAAAAGAGATACAAAAGTCTTCCATTGTTGATTTTTTATGTCTTATTAGAGTTGTACTTTTTAGTATCATTTTCCTCTTCTCTACTACATCTTGACATGCCGCGACATCTGCTTCATTGTGCGTATATTATTTTTAGCAAAATTAATTAGTAAAACATTAGTATATTAGTAAAGCATTAGTATAAAACAGGTAAGTGCTGAATAAGTATAACAAAAATTTTAGCTGAAAACACGATTTTAGCAAAAAAATTTGCTAAAAAGTAGTATACCTGATTTACAAGACGTTTTACTAACTTTTGTACTAACTTATTTTTTTGAGTGTAGTCTAGGTTGTAAGCCTGGTTGAGTAAATCACTTTTAAATTTTCAGAATTTTAAAGACACTCCCAAAATCTGAAGTTATCGTTAAAAAACGTTTTTTCAAGACTCCACGGACTAAACTATTTTTTTAACTAAGTCAGTTTTTAGCGGTTCAAAAGTCTTTGAATTTGCATATTGGAAAAAATTGCACGAAAATGTTTTTGAAAAATTGGGGAAGTGACAAAACTTTCTTATTGACTAACTGTCTTAGATGTTCTCTATCGTGCAAAGAATATTTACCTCTTTAGGACCTCGCCTGGGCTACAGGTATGATTTCGTGACACAGGCATTAAAATACGCATATTATGAAATACCATTAGATGAAATATCGATTATTTTCAAGTAAAAATTAAAAATTTTACGTGAAAGATTATAAAAAAAATATATTATTCAAAAAACATTGCGGAATTATTCTATAGAAGTGCTTCCTTTCTAAAGCTCTCATCTGGAAGTCTCTTTGAGATGAATTTGAACTAAAACTAAAACTAAAAGAAAAAAATATTATCCAGACGAAACAGATTATGATCTATTTTCGTCGAATATTTATTAGTTATATGGATCAAATCCTAAAAATACTTTTAGCGCTAAATGTTCCAAAATGTTATAATTGTATTAAAAAACACTGATTTACGATGTATTTGAATAAATTGCATATATATAAATTAAAATAAATGGAATCAAATAGTAAAAGACGCCAGTGAGGAAAAAGTAAAAAGACTTGAAATATTATGCCAAAAAACTGAGTTTAATATGACTGAACTTATATTTATTTTGCTGTCGCAGAATGAATAATTTTTAAAAATGAATAAAAATGCAGTCAAAACTGCAGCAAATGAATCGAAAGGGGTTGACATATACTGCTATTATTTTTACTTTTATGTAGTAGCAAACACTTCTATATATGGGCAATTTCTGGGCGGTGGACGCGACATTCGCACACTTTTAGTTGAGCCAAAAACAATAAAGGAATATAAAGATGCGGTATATATACTCAGTGTATTGAAGCCAGGAAGAGCACTTAATTTGAGGATAAACATTGGGCAGAATCAATAATGTAGTAAAAAGATATAAGCAAATATCAGCGAGAAAAGGACACTACAAATAACTTCTATATTTGTCGCGTTCGTTTTTCGGGGATATTTGCTTATATATTTTTACTAGATTATTGATTCTGCCCAATCTTTATCCTCAACTTTAGTACTCTTCCTTGCTTCAATACACTGAGGATATCTTTATATTCCGTTATTGTTTTTGGCTCAACTAAAAGTGTGCGAATGTTGCGTACGTCGCACAGAGGAGTATTTGGCCTGAAAAGCTGGCCAAAATTATTAAACGTGTTTTTTGAATTAAAAGTTTTAGTTTTTTGATAGTTTTAGGTGTAGTATGATATAAAAAGTCTAGTGGCAGATTTTGAAAAAATTACACTGCGCAACAAAAAAATTTTTCTCTACCCTAGAAATAAAAGTATGTGGACTATATGTATTTTGATGCCCTTAATTCAAATCTGTTTTCCGTTTTTCTCTAGTACGTAAGGATTTTCTTTTAAAGGCGTGGCATACTTCACCCCCTAAATCGTTGGGTTGCCTTATATATTTTGCCATAACTTGAAAACGTGTTCTCCGATTTTAATAGCAGGAGGATCAGAAGATGCACCAGAAAATTCTGCTTAAACTAATCATACACATTTATTTTATATCTATTACTATTTTGGAGTTATTAAAAATTTAATGGCGAAAAAAAAATTTACATGCAAAATGCGTAAAATTTTTTGTTTTCAAAATGCAATAAAAAAATTTAAGAACCAAAAAGTTTAAATTTTTAAGATTTTTCTAAAAGCCACATTCCTAAGGAATAAAAGTTGGTATAAATCGCAAAACTCAATTAACAAATGTTGATTTTAAAGGTTTAAACTCATTCTTGACAGACTGTATGTACATTAGTGTCCGACCGAACAGTTCGGCCAAAAAACTATATTTTGTCGGTTTTTTGATATCTAGAGGCAATGATGACAAATTTTGGTATTGGAAACATGTTTGTTGAGCCGATTTAATTCGATTTTGTGCATAAAATTTAAGAGAAAAGCCGAAGTTTAGCTATAAAGTTAAAAGTTCGGCCGCCGAACTATTTTCAATTTGGCCGAACTTTCTGAGGCCGAACAGTGAATTTATTGCTTAACTACAGACTTTTCTTCAAATTTGACACTCAAAATAGCATCTAATCAGTCCAATAAACATTTTTCCATCCGCCAAATTTGTCCATAATGCTTTAAAATACCGAATACAGACCAAATGCATTTTCTGGCCGAACTGTTCGGTCGGACACTAATGTACATACATACATATGATTTACAGTCTAATTAAAAAAAAAATTTTGAAAATTGTAAGGCTCTTATAAAACAGTATTTTTTTTATGAAAAATGGCTTTATTATATTTATTTTATATTATTTAATACTTTATAAACGGAAAAGTTAAACTAATAAAAATTCCTTACTAATTATTATGTCGTATGTGTATCATCATTAGCTGCATCATCGGTGTCAAAAATAGAAGAAATGTGAAAATTTAAAAAAATCGTCAAAAATAATGGCGCAAACTTGCGCACACTTTTTTTTGGTTTCTAAAATAAGAGATTCCAAATTTTATTGTGGTATCAAACATAATTCGTAGACATGCTAACCTCACTTTTAAAAACCTCTTCTTCTCCTTTTTTTGCAAAAAAAAGTGTATAATTTGTTTTTTTTTAGCTTTTGAACGAATTGTTTCAACATGAATATTCAACATATTTTAATTTTTTTTTTTTCTTTTTTAAATAACTTTTGATCAAACCTTTCAGCGAAAAAAATAATCTTTGTTAAACCTTTATTCGTTTAGCCGCAAAAAAAATATCATATAAACATCCAGAAACCGAAAAAAAACATTTAAATCTCATATAATTGTCTTCACTTTCCTGACTTTAGAAGGGTCTCAGAGCTACAAATCGCAACTAAAAGTCTTCAAAATTTACAATATAATATAAAATATTGTTGTCTGTCGAGCTGCGTACTTAGTTCTTAAGATTTCTTAAAATTCAGTTTTGCCTTTTTGGCCAGCTTTTCAGGCCAAATACTCCTCTGTGCGTCGCCTAGGAAATGCCCATATAGCAAATAGTTTGGAAAAACTTCACATTTTCATAGGTGAACTTATAATTATTTCGTCCACTGTATTTAGGACGAAAGTTATTGTCAATTTCAATCGTTCAAACATTTTTTGTAATAGATAAATATCCCACTATTTTTTACTTATTTGTAACAACATCTTATTTTAATTTTTCAACATTCTTCTTTCTAAACATCTAAATTTTGAAATTAATGTTTATTTATAACGAATATTTAAATGTCACGATATTATGTAAAATATTTCCTAAATTTAGTAAAACCTAAAAACAAGAACTAAAAACATGTACCATCATAGCATACCAAACTAAACCATTCTAATCGTTAAAATACCATACATTCATTCCCTTTTTTTTTGCCATTTGCCAATAAAAAGAGCTCCAATGAAAAAAAAAATTGCGAACTATTGAACTAAGATCGTGATAATTTGCTACAACAAACGCAATAAGCACTTATCTTGTGATGCATAAACAGTTTAATAAACATTTTTACAATTTGATCCAAAGCATCTAAAAACATTAACAATCTAATGAATAAATGACTGTATATGAGTAGATATAAATGAGCTTCCAAATAATTATCGAATGATGGGTGATAAAGTTAAGAGGCAGAAAAAAATAGAAATCGTAAAAAAAGAAGAATTTATTAAATGATTAAGCAAAATACATTCACACAATAAAAACGTGATTATTTTACCAAGTTTCATTGAAAATCATATTCACAAAAAACTGTTAAATGCATTAATCAATGTCATTACAAATCTAGGGAGATTGTTTTTTTTTTTTTATTTAATACTCATTAAAATGTTAAATATTTGCAATTAACATTAATTTAATCGAGTGATACTTAATCGATACTTAATTTACCGTTATAGACATAATTAAATACAGTAAAACCCGGTTAAGACGAACTCCGAGGGACCAAAAAAATTAGTTCGTCTTAATCGAGGTTCGTATTAAGCGGGGGGTTTTTTTTAACGATAAAAAAAATATATATTTATTAAAACAAAAACCAGATTATTCAGATTTTTACATAAATAAAAGATAAAAATTCACAATTAAAAATTCAATTAAAATTCTTAATTTTTTTTAAAAAAATCTGTTATTTTTTTCTGAATTAACGATTTCATTCGTTATAAGTTTTTTTATTACCAAAATATGATTGTCAGCTTCTTCGGGACACGATTTTGTTCGATTGTCAGCTTCTTCGGGACACGATTTTTTATGTTTATTAATCTATTGTGTAACGTCTGTATATTAGGTGGTTCCTCCTCTATTTCGACTTCTTCTTCACTTCACAAATTTTCAACATCGGGTGGATTAACAATTTCCAATATTTTTTCATCTGATAATGTATGTGACGTCAAAACATTAGCATCTATATCTAGAAAGTCATCCACTGATATGGAATTCATATTAGTTCTATCCCATAAAACGGATAAAGAGTGTTCTTTCACACTTTCTTCTTCTAATATTAAAAATTCTTGTTCAAATCCACAATGATGAAAACAATTTCCAATTGTACTTTGTGTGACATTATTCCAAGCGTTTTTCAAAGTGTAGAACGCCTCCAATACGTTAATATCCAATTTTTATTTAAGTTCGATAGCAGCTATATATTTTCTTAATATATTAGTTCTGTATTGATGTTTTAGATTTTTTATTATCCCTTGATCGCAAGGTTGCAAAACGCTTGTTGTATTCGTTGGTAAAAGAAAAAACAGTTTTATTGATTCTAGTTTGACAGAGGGCTGCGCAGTACAATTATCCAAAATTAAAGCAACTTTTTTATTCTGTTTGTTGAAATACTGGTCCATACTTTTTAGCCACATATGAAATAATTCTGATGTCATCCACGCCTTTTTGTTAGCTTCATATTGCAAAGGAAGTTTTTTAACATTTTTAAAACATCGATGTTTCTTGAATTTGCCGATGACAAAAAGTGGAAGTTTATCAGAACCATCAGCACTACATCCAACTAAAACAGTTAATCTTTCCTTTGAGTTTTTTCCTCCAAAACATTTATCCCCTTTAAATGCCATCGTTTTGTCAGGTAGGCAGCGATAAAACAAGCCAAACTCGTCACAGTTATAAATGTCACTGATGGAATATTTGTTCAAAATTGAAGGCAATGTTACTGCTGTCCAAGTGGTTGTCATTTTAGGTAACACACTGCTTGCCTCTCCACTAATTTGTTTGAAAGCAATATCGTGTCTAACTTTAAAACGATCTAGCCAGCCATCTAGCCAGCCTCTATGTTAAGATCCGCAACTAATTTATCTGCCTTTTCCATAATTAAAGGCCCCGAAAATGGTGTGTTTTCCGATCTCACTTGGCGAAACCACAACAGTAAAGCTTTTTCCAACACATCATTTTTGAGCCACGAATTCTTTTAATTGTTGATTTCTAACTTTTTTTATAAAAATTTTCAATTTTATGTCTGTCTTTTATTATTGTGGATAATGTTAATTTAGCTACCTTGTATTCTTTTCATGAATAGTAATGGCGTTTTCTTTTCTGGCAAAAAATGTAACATTTTGTTTGCCCTTTCTAAAAAATTGCACTTTTTGTGTTCTTTTCTAAAAAATTGACAGCACTTTAAAAAGGATCATGTTCTTTTAAAAATATGTCGCCCTATTAACATGCAAAAATGTTGCCATTTTCACCCTTTATAAAATGATGGGGTGAAAATGTTGCACTATAAAACAGCTGATTTTATAGTTTTGTTTTGAAAAAAAAAAAAATATTTTAAGACGAAAATTAACAAATTTTGTTTTATAAATTATAATAATTTAAAAAAATATACATTTAAATTGCTAAAAATGGAAAAAGCTGCTGTAGTGATATGCGTAAACAATGTTGTTGGGGTACTAATGGATTCTTCCTCATCATCAGATGAAGAGGAAATGTGTGTTCTGCAGGAGCGAAATATTGTGCTTGCATCAATTCCTGAATCCATTTTAAATAAAAAAAAAAATAATTAATTAAAAACAATTTGAATGCCAATTTGCAATTTGCCGCTTTTTTTATTTTTTAACTTGTTTTCTTTTATACACAAATCAGCTGTTCTAAAGCAGGGCAGCATTTTTTGTATAAATTCATGTTTTATTGTGACTATGAATATGGCAACATATTAAGAGGGTTATGACAACATTATTTAAATGTCACTTATAAAAATGCAACATTTTTTTGTCAGAAAAGAAAACGCCATAAATGATTTTTTTTATTGTTAGACATTTTGAAAAAAAAATTCACTCAACTGACTTTTTCTTATATTTCTATTTTTTTACGTAACAGCTGATTAGCAAAGTTGCCCAATTATGAAAAAACGGGGAAAATTTAATTTTTTTGGGAGTTCGAACTAAACATGGTAATTTGTATGAAAATGAGTTTTTGGGACTGCTTAAAACGGGTCGTAATAACCGAGGGTTCGTATTAAAAGATGTATTTTATATGAAAATTGTTGTCAAAACGTCGGGACTTTTAAATTAGTTCGTATTAACCGAAGGTTCGTCTTAACCGAGGTCGTCTTAAACGAGTTTTACTGTATGTATTTAATTTTCACAATAAATCAATTGTTAAATTTATAAAAAATAAAGTCTTAAATTATTTTAATTATACATTTTTATACTTTCGAGTCACCCTGTAACGACAGCTGTGAATATATAATCAGTATTCATGATTATAAATATTAATCATGAATTTGGATTAATTTGGACTTTAGACTAGCAAAAAGCTTACCGGCCATCTGCTTGCAGGTGATTTAAAGCAGAAACCCAAAAACTAAATATTATGCGCAAGTAATGCCAAGCCTTTAAACATTACGTGGTTAAAAAAAAAATTACCAAACTTTATTTAACAGAAAAGATTTTCCCATCTTTTAGTCCAGACCTGGACTATAAGTCTCATTAGCCGCAATTCAGAAAATCGAGAATGTCAGATTAATGTTGCATGATCCCAGAATTGCTTATTCAGTACGATGCTTAAATCCCTACAAATCATTGGGGCCGAATGGGCCGGAAGTTTTTGAATGCAATTTAGTCATGACTTCTTTGTATATTTACTAGTAGGCTGTTGAACTCTGAAGGTCAGTGGTCCCGTTTATCCTAGCAAGACAACAATTGTGTTGTTTACGTGTCGGAACAAGTATACAGGTCTTTCTCAGGGGATGCGGATTTTCTGGTAGTGTCGGAGAGCATTTGGGAAGGCTTTGGGTATGAAACCTGCTTGCGTATACTGGATGTACTTTGCAGTTATTGGTCTGATGGCCTAGGACAATGGTCAAACCCGTTTGGGCTAGGGTGAACATAATACAAAGAGTTGCTGATCTCGGTATTACGTGTGCTATGAGTACCACGTCTTGAGGACGCTGCTGATGTTATGTTGGAAATGTAACCCGTGGACTATCAAATACAGGGCGAAGCAATGAAATCAGTATCTTGGGCACATTCACCCTGGAATATGGCATGTCCATTATTTCTAATGCCATTCGATAACATGATACCCTGAAACGAATTCGATAGGAAGTATTAAGTACGAGTAATTATTCCAAGTGAGGGCTGGAATAGCCCAATTGAACTACTTGGAGACTTCTCTGATACCTTCTGCTGCGATGAATCTAGTACCTCTAGCGGTATTGGATCGGACTGGTATCTGAACGAAATGAACAGATATTCATATGTCATGGGAAAAATTTCAGCAGCTTTTCAGACTGAGATTTTTGCTATTTTGCTATTTTGCGTGTGGCGAATTGGATAATCTATAACGGATGGAGGGCAGTGTAGGTAGTGAAAGACAGGCTGAAGATCCTTGCAGAAAAATTGCTAATATTTTTTTGCTGAATTTGCTAACTTTTTTGTGGATATAATCAATTTCTCTGCTAGGATCCTTCCAACAAAAATGTAGCTGACTTTACAGACTCTATTAAGAGAATGAAAACAAAAGTTAATGGACATTTCTCCACACGATCATCGATCTCATGGAATTTGCGCTTGTGAGACTACATGGGCAAAGGCACAAGGTCTGGGAAACAATATATAAAAAACCGAGTTAGAAAAAGCCGATAGAAAATACATTCCAGAGGAGTTTGATCTCCCCAAACTGGATAGAACCACACTTTTACTTTGGAAGGAGTCAAAGTAAATGTGTTTAATGCAAGACTCTAAAATTTTCAAGAAGGAAATACCGGGGAGAGAATGGAAATTTCCTTTTGAGCTTTTTATACCTACTTCTTTTTGAGAGGAGGTTGGGTCTACCAACAACCGTATATTATTCACTGTACACACTGCAATTTTTGGTCAAATAGGGGGCGGTGAACACGAAGTCATATCTCTTCGATCTCATTAAGATGCAACCACTGGCTTCTGTAGGTGTCACGGGGACTCACGTTCGTCGACGAAGGTGATTTTGGAGATAATGCAATTCTCGGAATTTTGCCGATTGCCATTTATATCAGAGGCACAGTACCATACTACTTAAGTTACTTGTTCTGCAAATGGATCGTGATACGGAATACATTTTAACGAATGCAGTGCTGAATCTGTTTGCGGGTGTCCGGAACATAGTGAGCAATGACTCACATATTTGGGAATCTGGTTCTTCGGTAACCTGGGCACTCTCCAGGATCTATCTCTGTCCAATCTAGCGGGCTAATTGAGGGAATCTTTAGAGTTTATTCTTTTTTCGGGTCATACGTCATCCATGTGTAAAAGATACTCTTGCCTTAGGGCCTCCGAGTGAGCTCGCGGGCTCCCATTCCAACTAACTTATATATACGCTTGTTGCACATTGTACAATTTTCTACCTTAATATCATGTATAGTACAAATTGAAATTTTACAGATTTCACTCAACAACCAAAATTAAATAACTGAAGATGAACCAAAGACACAGTTTCTTCAACTGCCATAAACTACGATACAAAACAAATAGAAAAATGCCATCCATTTATGTTTAAGCCTCTTAAAAGTGTTGGGATGAGCAGTAACTAATAATGTTACTAGGCTTCTACTTTACACCATAAAACTTAAAGTTATGTTTCATTTTTCACACAAGCAAAAAAAAATTAAATTATTTATGAGGTAAATTTACTGAGGATAGTTTGTGAATATATTTTTCCTTAATATTTAGTAATTGCAGCGTGACGAATTTAACATCACGAAATATGTTTTTTATTTTTTGTAAAAATCTATGTTTAAACATGACATTTGAAAAAACAACATTCATTTTAAGTATTTTTTATTTAAGCTTGAAAGGATTACAAAGGATGTCAAATGTTAAACTTTGAATACAGATTGTTTGAGAAATGTTTGTGAAACATTTTCACTTGGAAATTCGATATTAAACACTAAATGAAACATATTTAGAAACATCCCAGGAAAACTTGCTATTACCATAGAATGGGAAATGGAAGAAGAAAACAAGAATCAGAAGTACTTATAGTTAAGGCCAAGAACACCTGATTTTAACATGGGCGTGTCATAGGAGGCAAGGCCTTACCTTGTGCTTACATATAGGGACCTTCAAAATAACAAAAACTGGAATGGATAGTCATTACTTTGGAAGGTCTGAAATAAGTCCTACCCATTACCAAAGTTTTGCTGGGATATTTAGGACAGTCTAGGAAACTTTTTTATAAAAATATAAAATAAATTAAAAACTTTTAAAATCAAGTTTCTCACAAATTGTATAGGACATCGATATTTTACTCTTTGGCATTTGCTGTCAAGGGCCAAAACTCATGAACATTTTTTGGACATACTTCCTATACCTATACAAAAAATATGTGAATATGTATGAAAAAAATTGGCTTTTGTTGAAAGAAGAAGAGTTTGATATCTATGTAATCTATGGTGTAGGAAGCGAAACTAAAAAACTTCTTCTATCGTTGCCGTCCAGGCTGGCTAGTTTTAATGTTTCTATAGAGACTTAATCATTTTTAGTAGCTAATAACTATAATTTATTAATTTCAATATTTTATAGATTTTTCTTTTTAAAATTTCATTTAATTCTTCAATGAACATTTTCAATTTTCTTATGATCCCACTTAATTTTAATGACAAAACATTTATAATAGTTCATAAAGCTTCTCGATGACATTTTAAAAATAATTTTTTTTTTAAGCTGTCGGAAATATTCAACTCTGACACATTATTTTGTGATATAAGAAGTGACAATACTTCAACTAAAACTATAAGAAATGTCAACATAGTTAAAGCTTTGGCTTAGCAACACCTTAAAAAAATACATTTAATACATTTTTACTTTGCTACCATAAGAAAAATCGGCAAAATATCTGTAAAATGAAAAAGCATTTAAAAAACAATAATTGATAAAAAAAAGAACTAAAGAAAGATTGACTTCAAAGGAAGGTATACCGACTAATAGCGGTAACTTTAAATGAAATGAGATTTAGGATGGAGAATTTAAATTTTATTTTGTCCATACTTCAGTCATAACCCCAAAATTTAAAGGAAGGTATAATTATGATTCCAAAAAGAAGAGATTATGTGCTACTACTTTCTATAAAAATAAATTTATATTGTTGTATTGCACCCAAATGGTCTACACTCCTCTTTCCATATCCATGCAAAAGTCATCTAAAGACACCTTTCTATTTTGAACCGTATTTTTCTCCCCTTGAATGTCAATTATGAAATTTTATTTCTATGACTCCTGCACATTTATTACTTCGTATACCTCCCATTTGAGTACTCTTCAAGATTTCTCATAAGTAGTTAAACTATCTGAAGATGCTTCATAGGTTACTCTTATTACAACCAAACAACTTACAACCAAACTTAATATAATAAAAGAAAAATCAAGTTTTTTTTTTTATTACATGAGCTTTTTCGAGGAAAAAAACTACATAAAGTCACCAAAAAAATATATTTTTTAGATTTTTCGCATGTATTCAAGTCTTTGTTTTTTGTGAAATTTACAGAGATCCTCCTAATTTACCCTCCTCGCTAGGTTGTGATGGGAAAAGTATATTTATTCAATAGAGACTCCTTTTAACTAAAATAAAAAAGGCACCCTACACACTTTTTTGGAGTAAAGTAGTTTGCGATTAGTTTTGTAGTTTTGTGTACAATAGAAGATGTCAGAGCTTTAAAGGGCTTTCGAAGAAAAACTTAATAGAAATGTAGATTTTGTTTGTTAGACTCTGGTGGTTTACAAAATCAAAAATATTTAGAATCTGGCGAAAGTATTTCAAGATTACCTCTCCAATTAGTATGAAATTTGGATATAGGTAGAATTAGAGTTTGCTACACTCATACAAAAGTTGCTAAATATTAGTAAAATAACAACAGCAAAAAACATACTAAATTTTAGTTAAATTTTTAGTTGTTTGCATAAGCATCATTTATTAGTTAAAATTTTTATTATAAATAATAAGACATCTTAAATACAGCTCTAATACAGCTACATATAAATAAAATACAGAGTTGTATCTATCTTTTATTTGTCTTTATTATTTTCTTTGTTCCTTTGTTATACATACATCGGAATGCCATATATCAAACACTGAAACGTAATCTGAAATAATAGAAAAATAAGTAAAAATTTAATTCAATGTGCACTTATTTGTCCAATTCTTTCAATATATGTTCTTTGTTAAAAGAAACATGTTTTTTAAATTATTTTAATAATGTTTTTAAACGTTGTTTATTAGTTAAAAATGTTTATTAGTTAAAAATGTTTTATTTTTGATTTGAATTTGTTCAATTCTTCCAATTTTGTTTTTTTACTTCTCATCGGGTAAATAAAACAATAGGGGTAAAGCGTTGATCTTTTTCCTTCAAAATTTGGGTAAAAATATTCTACCCCTTATACATTGGTTCTCTGATGATTTCCGGTGACGCGAAATGAAACATGTAAGGACCTGTCAGTAGATAAAGTCTGCTTTAAGTTAGCGGACAAAAACTTTTTTGAGTAATAAATAAACATTGCACGGTTTTTTGTTTAACAAAAAACAAATGATCTTGAACTTGAATAATCTTGCTCACATCCTGTTTTTAAACATTATAACCTATATTAGAAAACACAAAAACCAGTTATTATACTTAGTCATTTAATTCAGAAAAAATCTTTCCCCTTTTTATTTATTTAAAAAACTCTTAAATACCCAGCAAAACCACACATTACCAAATCATGGGTAAAGTAATGTATCGCCATAGGGCTACATGCATTACTTTACACGTTACTTCACTGATGAATATTACAGGCGATGAGCCTCAAAGTAACTCTTTACCTTGTAGTGGGTAAAGTAACTGGTTACTTATATGGTTACATGGTGGGAAAAAGTAATGTGTCTATAAATAGATTTTCATAAAAAAATGCATAAAAATTTTTTTTTACAGATATTTTTTTTAATTAAATAAATAACTTTTTTTTATTAAATAAATAACTTGGTCATGCTGGGATTCGAACCTGGGGTCTCTGGTATTTAACAATTAGTTAGGCGAGAACTCTACCAACTGAGCTATCGATACATACAATATTTTATTGCTTAACATGTAGATGAGTTGTTGTGCTTCGTGTTTTCGTTCGTGATATCAAAAATATACACCTTACCATTACGCTTACAAAAAATCACAAAGTAATGTGTCTATAAATAGATTTTCAAAAATATATATTAATAATTACTTTACGTTTATAATTCATGCATTATGTAATTGATGATCGGTAAGTCATTATTTTGTTTTGAAGTAATGTAAAATATAATGAGGTCTCATTACAAGGTAATCCATGAGTGTTCAATTATCGGTAACTCATTACTTCTTGTTGGAAAATAATGATACAGGTAAGGAGTACACATTACAAGGTAATGCATTACTTTATCGCACCCATTACCAAAGTTTTTCTGGGTACTTTTAAAAAAAACTCTTACATTTGAAATAAGGGTAAAAAATCTGTAATTATTTGGTACTGTTTTTATTTGGAACCACCTTCATTTAAACCTGACATTAATTTTAAAAATGTTTTCTATTTCAATCCAAAGTAACCATTTCAATTATTTTAAGTGATAATCAGGATTTGCAATCGTTTCATTCGGTTATCGGTATTTGATAACGGCATTTGGTGAAAATTTCGCTAGGGTATTTTAAGATTAACAATATTTTAAGTTATACCGTTGTGTTATTTTAAGGTTAATAACAGTCCCGATCAGAAAGCTGTTTTTTTCGGGCCGCCTGTTTTAATTTTACCTACGCACTCGGATTATTTGCAAAAAATAACGGCTTATTTTTCTAGCAATTTCCCGAAAATTTAAGCCAGTTTTTAAATAGGCTGAAATTTGCACTTTTTCAAATTCACTAATTGTAATTATAGTTATACAACGCAGTGTAGAAGTGTGTCTCAAAATTTTCAATTGTGCTCAATAGTTATACAACGCAGTGTAGAAGTGTGTCTCAAAATTTTCAATTGTGCTCAATAGGGTGGGGCGATTTGAACATCTTAATGTGCGCTTCGCGTTTCTGATTCTTGGGATTGTACTGAGCAAAAAAGTCCACTAGACCATACGTCTATGGTGAAAATCGAGCTTCCACATTTTGACTTTTTAGCCGAATTTTGTGAAAGTAACAATGTGTGGGATGGACATATCTCAGGAAGTAGGATGAGCTTATCCAAGATTATGGTATCAATCTCTTCTTTGGAAGATTCTCTAGCAGATTAATGCATCAATCATATTTGTGAGTGGGGTTTAAGGGGTAAATTTTTAATTTCAAAATAGGGCTTTTTTTGCCGTATTTTGAGAAAGTAACAATGTGTGGGATGGACATATCTCAGGAAGTAGGAGGAGCTTATCCAAGATTATGGTATCAATCTCTTCTTTGGAAGATTCTCTAGCAGATTAATGCATCAATCATATTTGTGTGTTGGGTTTAAGGGGTTAATTTTTAATTTCAACATAGGGCTGTTTGCCGTAAAGTCAAAGTGTGGAAGCTCGATTTTCACCATAGACGTATGGTCTAGTGGACTTTTTTGCTCAGTATAATCCCAAGAATCAGAAACGCGAAGCGTCCATTAAGATTTTTTTCCTTCCATACTAATCGCCCCACCCTAGTGCTCAACCTTAATTTGAATACTTATGTGCTAAAGTATTTTTGAGATTTTTTTTCAGAATTTTTAGCCCAAAAATTTGAGTTTTTGGACGTAATTTGAATTTTATATATAACTTTGTTAATAACCAAAATTATCTTAGCTTCTAAATTTTTATTTATAAAGAAAATATTCAAATTTTATTTTTATGTGCATAAATTATAAGTTTAGGCAATGCTTTTGTTTATTTGCATACCATATATTTAATATTTTTGTAATTTTTGAATAAATTTTGTAAATAATGATTTATAAATTTTAAAATTTCTACTAAAGTTAAAAAAAAACTGATGATTATTCGGTTTAAACCGAATGTTTGGTAAAGTGCCGAATAGACTATTCATGACATACCTAAATATGTGAAAGTTAAATCTCCGAATTTATTTTCATACCCAAATCAATAAACGTCCATATAAGCTGAATTTCCGGATCCGAGCATATATGGTCATATATGATCATATATCCATACATAATCATAAACAAGCTCATATATGACCATATATGATTCGATTTTCACATGTGTGCTGTTGATTTCATTCATTAAATTTTTTCTTTTGTATACTACACATGAAAGAAAGCCACGCCAAAAAATATTTAAAAAAAAAATTTTAAATAATTAAAAATAGACTATTCATGACATACCTACTAAATATGTGAAAGTTAAATCTCCGAATTTAGATTTTCACAGCACACATGTGAAAATCTAAAAAGAAAACAGTAAATAAAACAATAAATTAATTAAATATACAAATTTAAAAAAATTACTAACTGAATGATTTTGTTACAATGAACAATAATGGTAATGGATTTAAGCAGAAAGAAAATATAAAATAATCCGTGGTGTAAAGCAAGTAGTAAAAAATGCAAATTATTTGCATATTTATTTTTACTTTTTAAAAGATAATTAGTTTTTATGATAACTATATTTCTTTATTGTGTTTTAGAATTATCTTCATTTGAAAAATTTAGAACTACGTCTACTAAGCTCCAGCAAAAATTTTTGTTGATTTCAACAAGTCGATTTTCGTTTGCACTGAACTAAGTGGCAACAAAACTATTTGCTGAATTTACATTTCCAGTTATGAGCAATTTTTCTGCAAAGATGCTCCCAGAAAAAATTTTGTAGACTCACCACGGGCTTTTGTTATTGTATCTTTGGTAGTTTACGAGATACACCAGACGCTCCTTTTTCGGAGATAAAGGTTCATTAAAAAAACTCGGACTTTCTAAACAAATATCGCGACTACATTGCTCTGATGAACAGTCTATTTATATGACCAATATCCTAAAGAACATATTTAAACAAAAATATAAAGTTTTATTGCATTATCAAAACTTTTATATTCATTTAAAAATGATTACACTGTAGTGTCCAAGAATTGTGAAAGTGCTAACAATTTTTTAAATTTACGATGACCAAACCTTTAGATTTACCCAAGACTTATTTTATTTTTAAAATAACTAAAAGGGTTCTTTAGAAACAAGATCTGTTAGTTTTAAATGTCAACATTTAATTTTGTTTTAAATTTGTAAAAAAAATTTATGATGTTAGGATTTCAAAGCGATATTAAAAAATCAGAAAGCTAGATTATTCTAACCGTGTTTTAATTTAACAAAACTGAAACCCGTTTTTTAAAAAATTCTTTTTTTTTAAGTATTTGAAAACCGGGGTTTCAGATAGGTCGAATATTTGACAACTCTAGTTAAAACCCGTAATATCTCAGTATTCTACTTAGGGTATCATGGAATCGTCAATTCTTCACCATTGTCTAACTTATGCTAACAAAATGTGGGAAGTGTTTTCATTTTCGTTATGAAGTTATATGATGATGATACAAGAAGTACTTGTACTCCATCCAAAATATGCCTTCAGAGGAGTTTATTTTATACCATGTGAAGCCCTGTGTAGTTTTTTTTTTTGTTCACTATTAATTTTCTGTATGTTATCAAGTCATCGTAAATGTATTTTACCATTCAATATTGTAATTGTTGTGGAGTCGAAGTAGTTTGGTGGAGTTCATCTTTTATTTTCCAACAAACATGCATATGCTAAATTTAGAGTGTCCTAAAAAACCGACGAATTAAGAAAACCGGGTTGTTCGAAAAAAAAACCGGTTTCGAATACGGTTTTTATTAGACTTCAGCGACGTCAATTACATTTCACAATTATTCACTTTTTTAAAAAAAAATATATAGACCTATGGTCACACTTGTTGGCTTAAACGCTTTCTTTGAAAATTTTCAATTTTATCAACACCAGACATGGGACATAATACCAATATTTGTGCATTTAATTACAGGCCCATTACATTTGTACTTCTAGTTACATTTATTTGGGTGTAATTGAGTAATTGCCCTGTAATCAAAAACCCAGATGTTATTACCAATCCCCATGTTTGGTAGTAAAAATTTTACAAATTTTCGACGAAATCGTTTAAGCTCACAAGTGTAAGAGAAGGTCTGAAATTATTAATGATATAGAAAAATTTCACAAGTGAATAATTGTGTAATGTAATTGACGTCGTCCAAGTCTGGTTTTTATTAAAAAAAAACTCGTTAAAACCGGATTCGGTTTTATTGTCTATGCATGGTATTTTGTGACTTTTCGCGTTAAAAAAAAACTAATCCACTTCACATACAAAATGTTTTTCATAATCACAAATTATACACTAGTAACTTTCCAGTTTTTATACATAAAAAAAATTTTAAATAAGTTTGGTATAATTTTTATTAAAAATAAAAATTATGTTTTTTCGACCTTTAATTGTGCAATGAAAATGAAAATTATGGTGATAATCGCTAACTTCGGGCTCATATATTAGTTCTCATTTAGGGAGATGACTAGGTTATATGAATGTTTGATGTTTGTGCATGGGATTGTCACTACTTTTAAAACGTGTTCTGATGATGGGAACCTAGAAAATTCCCGAAATAGATCTATCAGCACATTCTTGAAAGTGGCCAATTAATAAATTTGAAAACCAAAACTCTATAGATTATTTGTTAGGACAATATCCTAATAAAGAAATATAGAGTATGGCTTCGAAAAAAAAGAGAAAGTACGGTCTTGTTCATTTCAAGTTTACATCTTGTTTTTAATAACAAGTAAAAATAAAAAGGAGAATAAAAACAAAAAGCGTGTATTGTACATATATCTACCAAAGGTAGAGCTTGCACATAACGAACAAGTTTTCAATATATTTTGATCAATGGTGATAATCGTTATGTGATATGTCACTTCTTTCAAAACGTGTTCTGATGATGGAAACCTAGAAAATTCTCGAAATAAATCTATCAACACATTCCTGAAAGTGGTCAATTGATAAATTTGAAAACAAAAACTCTATAGATTATTTGTTAGGACAATTTCCTAATAAAGAAATATAGAGTATGGCTTCGAACATGAATAATTTTCATTTTCAAATTTTTAAATATTTATTAATTTTAATTAAATTATTTTTAAAAATTAATTTGGAACCTCTGCAACCACCTTCTAAATCACACTAATCGCTTATCATAAATTTTGAAAATAGCGATATTCGGTGTGATTAAAGTTTTCGAATTTGAAAATGAAAGTTTTTGTAAAATTTACGAATTGATGAGTTTTTGAAAATAAAAAAAAACGGGTTTTGGTAACGATTTTGGCTACTCTAGCCAACATGGAGACATAGTAAAAATTTCTTCTTCAAATGCTATTGATTTCATTTGCCAGAAACAAATTAAAGTTATAGAAAAAAACTTGAATAGCATTTTGACGCGCATGAGTTAATGGGTTTTTAGGCTTCGTTTAAATTTTCCTAAGTTGGTTTTTATTTTTCCTTTACAATAGTTTAATAAATTTGCAAACTTACAATGTGTTTACGGAAGATGAAAAGACCTTGCGTGGGAATATCTTCAATTGTTTAATTTTACTTAGTTTACTTTTTAGTTATTATAAAAATAATGAAGATGATGATGATCATCATCATCATTATCACATCTCCTAGTGGTAGAGTGGTGTTTTCTTAATGGTTTATTTTGCAGCTAATATTGATTTATTACTAAATGTTATGCCATTATCTAAACAAACCATTCGTCATCTGTTTAAAGGGAACATTTGAAAGGAAAAACAGTAATAAAAAAAATCTTCTATGACAAATATTTTGAAAAAGGATTTTTCAACATGCAATAGATTATGCAATTTTTTTGTGTAATATATTTTAATGATTTATTTTGTGTGGTTTTATAAAATCGCTTAGGAAATTAATCCATGAATAGAACACATTAAGAGAAGGGAAAAAGCTGTAAAAGAATTTTAAAAATATTGAAACTGATACACCCAATAAAAAAACGTCTATATATGCTAGATATAAAAATATATAATATGTCTCCGTTTATATACTTTCATCCGCAAAATGGGTCTATCAGTTCCCTATGGGGAATGAGGAGTCAATTGTCCTAAAAGTGACTGGTTAAAGAAGGACTTATCACAGGACTGGTATAATTTAATACTGAAGTGGGTTAAGCAGTGTCAATTGTCCTAAACTTACCAATCCTGTGACTGGTAAAGGGAGCACATACCACTTAACCAGAATGCTTATTAACAAAAAAAAAAGCCAGTTGACCAGAATTTTGCCCATTGGAAGCTGTTTAGTTTTCGTTTATTTTTTACGACATGGTCCTTTTGCGACAGTCTTGTGGTATATCCATCTTTGGTTAGTCCTGTGGCATGCCACTATGTGGTTTAAAGCAGGACAAATGATCCCTTCCTATGACAAGCCAATGTAAAAGTTGCCAGTTGTTTACATAGGGTATTGTTTAGCAGAGGACTGGTCTCTGGCACGAAGGGACCAATCCTGTGGCACACGCAGAACCGGTCCCATTCCCCATAGGGATTATATAAAGTTGTATCAGATAAATGATAAATGTATTTTTTTGCTTTTTAAACAATAAGTATCTTCAAGAGTAAAGTACATTCTTATTACTTATCTCTATTTTGAATCCTTGGAAAGCGTTAATCGTATGATAAAAGCTTAAAAAAGAGCCAAAATGATAAACTGACGATTTTACAAAGTTCATTGTATGGAAAATGACGATTTTTAAAATTAGCAATTTTTATCGAATTTTTAAAATATTGTGCTTCCTCTATAATTTTCTTTTCATTCAAAACAAATAAAGAAAATGTGGTAAATTGATTTCAAATCGAACAAAAATTATTCATTTACACATTTAATGATTTAATTATTTTAATTTTACAATGAAAATGAAAATTATTGAAGTTCGAGGCCATACTCTATATTTCTTTATTAGGATATTGTCCTAACAAATAATCTATAGAGTTTTTGTTTTCAAATTTATTCTTTGACCCTTTCAGGAATGTGTTGATAGATCTATTTCGGGAATTTTCTAGGTTCCCCTCATCAGAACACGTTTTGAAAGCGATAATATATATATTAGTTCTCATGTAGTGAGTAAACTAGTTTATATGAATGTTTGATGTTTGACATAGGATTGTTACCGCTTTCAAAACGTGTTCTGATGTTGGGAACCTAGAAAAACAAAAAAAATTTCACAAGTTTGTTATAATTTTTATTAAAAATAAAAATTATGTTTTTTTCGACCTTTAATTGTGCAATGAAAATGAAAATTATTCAAGTTCGAGGCCATATACTCTATATTTCTTCATTAGGATATTGTCCTAACAAATAATCTATAGAGTTTTTGTTTTCAAATTTATTATTTGACCCTTTCAGGAATGTGTTGATAGATCTATTTCGGGAATTTTCTAGGTTCCCATCATCAGAACACGTTTTGAAAGCGGTAACAATCCCATGTCAAACATCAAGCATTCATATGAACTAGTTTACTCACTACATGAGAACTAATATACATATGATTTTGAAGTTAAAGATTATAACCATTGATCAAAAAATAAATTGAAAACTTGTTTGTGTGTATGTCTACCTTTGGTAAATATTCAATACACGTTTTTGTTTTTTTCCTCCTTTTTATGTTTTGTTAAGTTTGTAAACAAAACAGGGGAAGTAAACTTAACAAAACATAAAAAGGAGGAAAAAAAACAAAAACGTGTATTGAATATTTACCAAAGGTAGACATACACACAAACAAGTTTTCAATTTATTTTTGATCAATGGTTATAATCTTTAACTTCAAAATCATATGTATATTAGTTCTCATGTAGTGAGTAAACTAGTTCATATGAATGCTTGATGTTTGACATGGGATTGTTACCGCTTTCAAAACGTGTTCTGATGATGGGAACCTAGAAAATTCCCGAAATAGATCTATCAACACATTCCTGAAGGGTCAAATAATAAATTTGAAAACAAAAACTCTATAGATTATTTGTTAGGACAATATCCTAATGAAGAAATATAGAGTATATGGCCTCGAACTTGAATAATTTTCATTTCATTGCAAAAAAAAATTTCGCTAAAACAAAATATTATTTATTTCTCGTGCCGAACAAGTGGAATAAATTTCAGTCCAAAAAAGCTTATGCCGGTTAAGTACCAAATTGGGCAAATATTGTTTTGGTCCATAATACCGGTCTATATATTATTTTGTTATTTTGTTTAACAAGGACGTGTTAAGTTTACTGTTTAATTCTGCTCTTGGAAAAATCTTCTACTTGAAAAATTTGATTTTTTTCCTCGGTAAATGTTGTTTTTTTACTTAACGTTTTAAATTTATTATACATATGTTCCAACTTCAGGTTCATAAAAAGCATAAATTTTTGGATTTAAATTTTTTTTAAATTAATATTTCTATGTTTTATAAATTACACAGCCAGAAAAATACGAACGGCAAAGCATTGGCCCAGTGCTTTCAAGGGTGGTATGAGCGTTGGCAGAGCGTTGGATATCTGAAGATTTAAGTACTTTGCCAACCCCAAAATGATAACACCGGGCAGGGCTTGGCCGTTCCTTTTTTAAAAACGTTGGCAAAGCACTGGCAATGAGCGCTTTGCCAGTACCAAAACCATAAATTGAAAACGTTGGCAAAGCATCGGCACTACAACCAATAAAGTGCTTTTTTAATAATATAATAAGTGCTTTGCCAACCCCAAAATGATAACACCGGGCAGGGCTTGGCCGTTCCTTTTTTAAAACGTTGGCCAAGCACTGACCATAAGCGCTTTGCCAGTACCAAAACCAAAAACGACCAATAAAGTCCTAGTTAGTAATTCACTTCAGTAAAGAGTTGTGTTATTTCTTATTGAATAATTTTGGTAATTTGAACAGAAATAACAATATTCTTGCTTCAGCCAAGTTAATTACAAAATAACTGAATATTTTTCTTATCAAATTATTTTTGTGATAAGTAAGCACGATTTTTTACTACAATTTTACTAAAGAAAGAAATTTGAAAATAAATTCCTTAGGTAAAATTTTAGTACAAAAACTATACTTTGTGCTGACTATAATAGGAGACCTTAATATTCTTAACTTCAAATCATAAATTGCAATTTAGTTTTGAATTTTTCCACTCTTGTTGTGAACAAGGGATGTGGCAACGGTTGTAAATTTTGTAAATAAGTACTGGCAATGCACTTTTTGCCAATGTTGGGAAAGCGTTCTAAGTCAGTACTGTGCCAGTGCTTTTTAATTTTTACGGTTGTAAATTTTGTAAATCAAGTACTGGCAAAGCACTTTTTACGAACGTTGGCAGAGCGTTCTAAGCCAGAGCTGTGCCTTTATTATTTTTACTGTTGTAAATTTTGTTAATTAAGCACTGGCAAAGCACTTTTTACTAACGTTGGCAGAGCGTTGTAAATCAGTACTTTGCCAGCACTTTATTTGTTGGATCATTGGCATTGGATCATTGGCTCTGCCAGTGCTTGATTTTTCAGACCATTGGCAATTTCTGGCTGGGTAATTACAAATAGTACTTAATTGGATTAAAATTAAAAGTACTACTCTCTAAAACATTTTCAATTTTTTTTAATTTTTTAATTAAAAAACTTATTAGATAAAATTGTATTAAATTATATGTAATTTGATCATATTTGATAGACACATTTTTCATATCAAACTATATGAGATTAGATCCCATGAGATACCATGATATCAGCTTATGTATGACGCTTTTCGGATCAGATGTGATGTTTAGTTATATGTGATACTATATATAATCATATATGATTATATCGGAACTTTTTCGTCGGCTTGTTATTAAAAATTAAAAAAATTGTAAATTTCGAAAATATAAATTTATTCATTTAACATACTAAAAATTCTGACTTTATCGGATATCATTAACCCACTTTAGCCTGGAAAAATGTTAATTCGAGTTTGTATTTGGAGCGACTCCTATCCAGGACATTATATAAAAAAATATAGAGTGTGCACAACTAACGATCTTATATAAATCTTAATAAAGAATTGCGCTTGTTCGTTAGTGTACCCCCTATCACATATCCGAATTTAATAAAAATCTAAAAGATGTTATTCTGTAAATTTCCTAGTTGGTCTTTATTTGGTGAAAAGTGAAAACATAAATCCTATAAGTATCAAGTTGCACAAAATAAAAATTTGTATCAAGTGAATATTTTTTGTTTTTCCATTTAAAGACTCTTGTAGTCGTAATTAATATTAAGTTTCGTGGGCCTTTTTTGTCCCGCGGATATTAAGGGTTAACGATTTGTTGAATAAATTAAATATAATTATACTCTTATCGAAGTTAAGTGATATTTTCCGAAAATTATAAAAGGTGTTATTCTGTAAATTTCCTAGTGGGTCTTGTTTTGGCAAAAAGTGTAAAAATTAACCCTATAAAGATCACGTTACGTAAAATAATTATTGTTTTAATCAAGTTGAATTTTTTTTATCAAACTAAAAATTTTACAATCTTGTAGTCATAACATAAATTAAGCTTCAGGTAACTATTGGTTAAATAATTTTTAATTAAAGTAAAGATAATTATAGACTTAATAAATTTAAGTGATATTTTTCCGAAAATTATGCAAACTTTAATGAAAACATTAAACAAATATTTTAAATTTTTTAGAAAATAAGCTATTTTCATAAAATGTCTTGGAATGGAGTCGCTCCAAATAGAAACACGAAATATAATTTTTCCAATTAAGTTTTTTCTTTAATAACAACTATTATATTATAAAAATAGCAATTGACATATCCGAATTATCAAATAATACACGAAAATTGGTACCATCTATAAATTTTTTTATAAAATTGTCTATAATTAAAAGTGGTTACTGCAAATATGGTATTCGCAATAAAATATAACACTAAATTAGATGTTCAGTAGTACCAACCGAATTGTGGATTGCATTGTTTATAGAAGCAACTAATGGACTGGTGTTGGTAAACGAATTTAATACAGTATTTTTTTTTCCTAACAAAATATTTAAACTCGATATTTATAAGTGTTTGTGGTATGGTGGTATGCCTTGCACTCCAAACTTCCGAGTTCAAATCTCGGAAAAGACAAACACAAAAAGTTTTTTTTTTAATTAAAATAAAATATGCAAATATTAAAATAGCAAATAAAGCAATGAAAACTAAAAGTGATTGTGGTGCAATCAGTACGACATATGACTATTAATCTGAAAGTCACGGTTCAATACCAGAAAAATTAAAATAGTTTTTTAATTTCAATAAAATTTTGTGAAACGTAATAATATTTATTTGGAATGTAATAATAGTTTTGGCAACTGAATATTAGCTTTCGCGATTAAAAATATAATTTAACATTACGATAGTTGTCGTAACCGCCAGAATTCGATTGGCAACAAATTCGGTGGCAACAACTGAGACTGTTTTCTGGGTGATGATACCCTGTATCGAATTTGATAGGAAGTGGGAGAAATGAGACTCTGCTATCTTCTACATTGTTGGATCTAGTACCTCTATCGGAATTTATCCGTCTGGTATCTAAACGATGTTAACAGATATTTTTATGTCATGTGCAGAATGGTAACAGTTTTTCGAACTAATATGTTTGCTATTTTATGTGGCGAATTGGAATATCGGAAGGAAGGACAGGAGTGACTGTCATGCTGAGATTAAAAGATTTGGTAACTCCATCAAAGATTGTTAAAATGCATGTAGCGGATTAATTAGTTTGCTATGGACTAAATATGGGTTTTTATAATTTGATTTTAATCTCACTTTTTTCTACATATTTTTCCCCTTTATTTTCTGTTCTGTGGTATGGTACAATTTATAGTTTGAACTCCATGGACTTGACTTTGTTGTGCTTGCCCAAATCTCCTCATCTTAACACATTAAATTTACCCTTAACAACACCATAACACTTATAGACTTTTACTCACTTGAACTAAATATTCCATTCCTTTTCCATTCACTTTTTTTTTTGCTGTGCATACTTCTAATGCAAACACAAGCGCAACATTCCATAATCATCAAATTATTATCAAAATCTTACAAATCTAAAAGCTGCGTAAATAAAATTTAATAAAAAAATGTAACCACATCTTTGCACAATCAATATGTACGGTGGTGACTAAAAAAAAAAAATGTGAATATATAAATTGTTCAAGAAGCTCAATTAAATACCATAGTGGCTGCAATAATAACGATAATGATGCAACACTACAACCAACAAGCAGCAACCAGCAAACAACGGACAACATGTGTACGCCAATGGACAATTTCTAAAGTTAAAACTAGCAACATCAACCGTAAATTACCAAAAATAATATAACAATATCCCCGGAATATAGAAAATCCAAAAGCACAAAAAAAAAAACGAAATAAAAAGACAGCCTGCTTGCAGTCATCGGATTTTGCAACAAATGCGTTTGTATGTCATAGTTTTGGCTATGTTGCTATTAATATATTTGAAGCAACACACGTGCAATGTATGCATAAGTGGGAATTTTTCATTACCATTGAAATGTCATTACTATTAGTTGATACCCAGCAAAATAAAGTGGAAGTAGTGCTTTAAGAACCCCTTTAACTTGACTTCCAAAGTATTAGTACACGCACATTTTTCGCTTTCATAGAAGTTATTGTTAACAACTGCCAAAAACGTTGAATTACAGTTATTTTAAACAGCATTTGCATCACCATAACATCCTAGGAAGTGCTTTTTCATAAGTACGTATATTAGGGTGGGGCGATTTGAACATCTTAATGGGCGCTTCGCGTTTCTGATTCTTGGGATTGTACTGAGCAAAAAAGTCCACTAGACCATACGTCTACGGTGAAAATCAAGCTTCCAGATTTTGACTTTTTAGCCGTATTTTTGAAAGTAACAATGTGTGGGATGTACATATCTCAGGAAGTAGGAGGAGCTTATCCAAGATTATGGTATCAATCTCTTCTTTGGAAGATTCTCTAGCAGATTAATGCATCAATCATATTTGTGGGTGGGGTTTAAGGGGTTCATTTTTAATTTCAAAATAGGGCTTTTTTGCCGTATTTTGTGAAAGTAACAATGTGTGGTATGGACATATCTCAGGAAGTAGGAGGACCTTATCCAAGATTATGGTATCAATCTCTTCTTTGGAAGATTCTCTAGCAGATTATTGCATCAATCGTATTTGTGGGTGGGGTTTAAGGGGTTAATTTTTAATTCAAAATAGGGCTTTTTTGCCGTAAAAATCTGGAAGCTCGATTTTTACCGTAGACGTATGGTCTAGTGGACTTTTTTGCTCAGTACAATCCCAAGAATCAGAAACGCGAAGCGCCCATTAAGATTTTTTTCCTTCCATACTAATCGCCCCACCCTAACGTATATTCTTTTTTTTTTTATGGAGGTTGAGGTGGTAAGTAGTTGGATTTGCAATCAGAAGGTTGTGAGATCGAATCCGGACTGGGGAGATACATTTTTTTATATTTTTTTAATTCTTATTACTTTTTTAGTAATTTTTTTATTTAATTCCATTTTTTCTGTATTTTTTAAAATAATTAAGTAATTTAAAACGACCATCTTGACTTTAATCATAAAGAAAATTTTTTTAGAAAATTGTTATCTAGAGTTGACAAATAATTATTTAATAAAAATCTATTTTTAGCCTTTGAGATGAAACTTTTTGTAAAACATAATTAAAAATATAAAAAAATCTAAAGTTTTTTTTTTTTTTATAGTAATTAAATGTGCTAAAGTCCCAAAACTTATTTAACAAAATGTGAAAAACAATCTGATGTAGGCGTGTCCCTATCCGGATTTCATTCCTGCCCAAGGAAATCTTCAGGGGACTTTGTTATTAGAATTTCTAGAGATATTTGTTATGTTAAATCACAAGCTCAATGAGAATTTCTTGTCCTCGTCTAGGAGCGAGATTCAAAATTTAAAATATCAATGAAAAAACAAAAACAACAACAAAATATTGTCACAATTGGCTTTGTCATCTTCCAAATACTACTCTGTTTTTTTGACAGACCTAGCAATTTAGTGACGTTTATTCAAGTAAATCAACAATAGAAAATCGTATGTTTTCTAATAGTGTCAGTTACATTTAAATTTGCACAAGCACCTGCATATTTGTTATTTAAATTTATTTTCATCGGGATAAACATTAATTGCATTTATAGTAATTAAATGTGCTAAAGTCCCAAAACTTATTTAACAAATTGTGAAAAACAATCTGATGTAGGCGTGTCCCTATCCGGATTTCATTCCTGCCCAAGGAAATCTTTTTATATTTTTTATTGTTATGTTGATAAGAAAATGCTGAGATATATTTCACTGATAAAAATTAGTTTATCGAATTTTTCATATTTGTTTCAAGATATGCTTTTTAGGTGTGCCTTGAAACGAGTGCAATATTCAGAAAAGTTAGGTTAAAAAATTTGATTGGCTCAAAAATCTATTTGATTTTTTAATTCTATTGTTTCGGATCGCCAAAATTTAGCAAAAACGAAAAAATATTGAAGCCAAATCTTGAAAGCTAGTTTATTAATAATAATAATTTATTAGTAAATTAATTAGTTAATAACTTTTACTTAATTTAAATATATCACTTTAATTTACCTATAGAGTTTTTAACGACCTCTTTCTCCAGATCTTTAGAAAAAAATACGGGAAACATTAAAAGATATTAAGTTCTAATGAACACTCGTTTCATTGCACGCCACTTTTCCCTACCCGTGGTTAAACTACTTCTCCAATACTTTTTTTCATTATCAGGTGTATTTTATCTTATTAAAGACACTTCTCGTCAAATTAATTATTAAAAATATATTTTAAAATATGCATTGAATTCAAAATTGTTAAATGAGCTTTTTTATTATTTCTTAATCATTTTTTTAACCTAAACAAAACTTGAAAATATTTTAAAAATAATTTATATTTCAGTAATACGAAATCACATAATAAAAATGTTTTAAAAATTTTTATTTTATTATTTTTTATATTATATATTTGTGTAGCATATTTTTCTTGTTTTCATAAAAATATATAATATTTTCAACTTAAGTTCGTTTTAAGTTTGTTGTACTGCATAAGTAACTTTGGTGCAAATTGAAGAGAGGTCTACTTCAATAAAACAGATTGTGATTCAGATTCGTGTGTTCAATACCTGCTGGCACCAAAAGATTTTTTTTATTATTATTTAAAATAACATCCCCAAGAGTATGCTGCACATTTTTATTAAATAAAATGTTAATATATATTTGAAAAAGACCTTCCATGAACTATTAAAAAAAAAGCATTCATGTTTAAAATGCTGTTAAAGAAGTTATATATTCACTCCATCCGCCCTAGCTTATTTGTATTATTAGTAGGTATTTAATACTCCCTTGGAGCAAAAAATTATGTTCGTTTTGCCCAATCTCTTTTAATTTCGGAGATACATACCATTTAAAAAAACGCTATTTTATAAAATAAAAATGGCTAGTATCTCCAAAATTAAGCGATATATCGTGAAACGTAAAAAAATGTTGCAAAGCTTCATGAACATAACACGTAAAATTTTGTTATGTGTTCCGATTACACACGTTCCTTGTTCCATTATATATCGTTCCATTTTTGAACAATGTTCCATTTAATAATTCCATTTTAATATCGGTGTGTTTAAAATTGTATTTTCATGTAAGTATGTGGGTAAACAAATAATTAAGACTCCGTGGAACAAGAATTTTGTCCGTTTTGGCATATCTCGTTTAGTTTTGGAGATAACGGTCATTAAAAAAAAAAACTCCTCTTTATTATATGGCTGGTATCTCAAAAACTTAGCGTTTAGTTTTGGAGATCACGGTCATTTAAAAAAAACGCCATTTTATAAAATGCCTAGTATATCAAAAACTGAGCGAGATATCGAAAACTGGAAAATAAGTTTGGAAAACTTGACCAATGTAACACGGTTACACTCGTTCACAGTTCCATTCCATATCGTTCGATTTTGAACCAATGTTCTATTCTATTATCAGAGTGTTTAAATTTGCATTTTCATGTAAGTATATGGGTTAATAAATAATTAAGAAGCCCTGTGGTTGTTTCATAAAAAATAAATGTCTCCTGATCTTTTCCGGACCTAGTCTATTTGTATTATCAGGGTGTATTTATACTGTTGTTTGAGCGAAATATTTGTCCGTTTTGCTTTAGCTTAGTTTCGGAGATATTGGTCATTTAAAATAATCGCCAATTTACTTGTATCTCAAAAACTACTTACTCCTTCCATTCCATTTTGTTCTACTTGGTTAGAAACCAGACCGAAAATTAATAAGCATAAGTCTGCGCGATTTTTCACAATTTTAAGTCTTTTTTTCAATGGTACCTATTTTTTTAATTGCTTCATTATTAATGGCAATTATATTTAAAACCATTTTCATTAATCAATGAAATTAAATAATCAAATCATTACACGGTGTTAAAAATTAGAAAAAATTATATATACTTTAAAAAATTACCTAGTATAGGTTGTAAGTCTGGTTGAGTAAATTACATTTAAATTTTCAGAATTTTGAATACACGCTCAAAATCTGAAGTTATCGATAAAGAAACGTTTCTAAGTTTCTAACTTAGTCAGTTCTTAACCGATTTTAAACTTTTGAACGGTTTTATAAAGACGAATAGTTAAGCTTTCCAATTATATTTTTATATTTTTATATGTTTATGCTTTTATCAAACCCATGTGGAAATATTATCCAAAATATTTAAAATGTTCAACTTTTTTTTTAATTTTTTCAACTTTGGTGCCTTTTTTTCTAATACTTTATATGAAAACCTATTTTTTCTCATTTTTTCTTGAAAGTACGTTTAATACTGAGTAAAAGGAGTTGTTTGTTAAAATTGGTTAAAAATTGTTAGAGTTACAATTTTTTCTTTAGACTATAAATTAAATTTTTACCTGTGTATGCGAAACATATACACTATTTAAACGCAAACAATTTTATCGCTTGCTTTTTACTCATAAAAAAAATTAGCTTAGTTAAAAACAGTTTCGTCTATGGAGTCTTGCAAAAGCGATTTTTAATGATAACTTCAGATTTTGAGGTTGTATTTAAAATTCTAAAAATTGAAAAGTGATTCAACCTACGCTAGGTCATTCTAAAAGTATATTTCCACTGTGCCACTGTGTTATCATAAAAAAATGATAATGTAAATAATTTCATTACCATTGATGACAATGTAATGGTAATGAAATCATCATTTCACTAGTCCACTTAATTCATTTGTCCCATGTATGAATGTATAAAATAAAAAATATATAAAAATTTCGATAATCATTGAGTATGTGTGGGCAGCGTGAAAAAGTCATACCACAAAGAACAAATAAAAACTTGTATCTAATGAAATTGTTATTTATTCAATAAAATATTTCCTTTTTATCAATTACATCTTAGTTATGTAAAATAAAAGACAAAAGTCACCCTACAATTGGTACAAATAGTTTATTTCAAAGTATAGCATTTGTCTTTAAATTTACATTAATTAATTTCAGAATTCTATCGAAGAAAATCGCAACAAAAATTTACAAAGTTTATCTTAATAGATCTGTGTTCAGAATTTAATTATTTTAAGAAATTGAGTTTTGAATGTCCTCTAACAAATTTTTTTTGATAATAATTTTTAATTGTTTTCAAAGCAACTGACAGAAACAATAAAAACAAATGAATATTCAGTTAAAAAGAATTCAATTTACCTAAAGATACACACACCACAATACATGTTGTTTGGCTGGCTTTATGTGTCTCAGGTTTATCAAGTGATTGTAATTTGAATTGAAATAATTTTGTATTCCCAACAGGGTCAAAAATTAGTGAAAAATGGACTCAACAAATATTACTTAAAATTTAATTTTTTTAATGTGCTTATTAGCACAATTTTTTTAGCAAAATAAATTAGTAAAACATTAGTAAAATATTAGTAACACATTAGTTCAAAGCAGTTAAGTGCTGATTAAGTATAACTAAAATTTTAGCTGAAAAATAATTTTAGCGAAAAAATTGCTAAAAAATAGTACACTTGATTTACAAGGCGTTTTACTAACTTTTTTACTAACTTATGTTTTTGAGTGCAGCTTTTAAAGTTTGTTTTTACGGTTTCACATCTATATGTAAATTTTGGAGATTTTACGATCAAAAACAAACTTTGATAAAAAAAATAGTTTTCCCTTAAATAGTAAAATAAAAGAAAACAAAATTTGACATTTAGAAGTCAGACCCAAAAATCGTGTAGACCGGTGTAATTGTTAAACATACTGAAATATAATTACCAGGGCAAGAGTTTCATGCAACTAAAAATAGAGAAATAATCGCTAAAAAAGAAAAATATGCACTTAAAACATGAAAAATGTGCACTTAAAAGAACAAAACTCAAATAGTCAAAACATAAAAAAATTTAAAAAAGTTGAATTTGGCATCTTTTTTGTCCATAGAAACACATTCTTACGATTTCCTAAGTTCAACAAGATTAAATTAATTTAATTTGAATGCAGAAATGATTTTGCTCAAATGGAAATATCCAAATTTTATATTTTTTAACAAAATAAACAAAATACTTAAAATAAGTAAAAAAAATATGCACTTTAATGGACAAAATATCCATTAAAAGCCGAAACATGCCGTTTTGACAAAATATGCAACTACAAATTGATGCCATTTTGTTATAAATTTTATGATATGGATAAATATTTAGTCTATATTAGTTTTAGATTATCGAGAAAAAACATGCATTTGCATGAAACTCCTTGCCTTAATAATTACACTTAAATATTCCAAAAAGAACAGCTGCTCCAATTTGTTCCTTAGAGGGTGATGTCCACTAATTGGAGGGAATATAATTAAAACTGCATTTAGTTGTTGAAAAAACTTAAAAATAAACAAAAATTAATTAATAAGTGCGTGTTTATGTGCCCCGCGTTTGATTAAGACGTAATCCATTATCAAAAATTGTCCGCTAAAGTGAGTTGTCGGCTAATCGAAGTGTCTGTTATTGGCAGACTTCACTATATTCAGTATTTTTTTCTTAAAGCCGCTCCAGTTTTTGTATAAAATTGTTCAGCCATTTTTTTAGCTTTATTTTATACACTTTTTCCACATGCTTTTAAATTTTTGATAACCAAGTTCTGGCAACCCTTCTCCTAGGTAACCACATTTTCTATCATTGTGAACCAATTATTCTTCCACTATGAGTAACCAATCAGGTAACTCATTATTGTGACTTTTTTTGTAAGCTAGAGGGCAATGACCACCCATGATTTTTTTTTTTACATCGCGAACAAAAGTAATTAAGCGAGTAAGTAGCCTGGTACTAGTGAAACTCTTCGTGCGCTACGTACACGCCTGGTTTTGCTGGGAACTTTAGCTCGGAAAGTTTTCTTGTACAATTTTTTAAAACAAATCAATAAATACAATATTAGAATAAAAAAATATTAAATATATACTTATGTATCCAATTGCCAATATATCATTATTTTGCAATTACATATAAGTTATTCTATAACACATTATCAGGAAGTCATTATTTAGTATTTTTAAGTAATGTAATAGATAATGACCTATAATTTCTTGGTAATCTATATGGTAATTACCTGTGATTACAACATTTTTACTGGTGCTATATTAATCTGAACAATACATGGAAACTTTATAAAAAATATTTCTTTATGCTGAAAATTTCGCTCTGAAGTGCATATTTATTTTTTTTTTTATCACTTTTGTAGGGTGTCAAAAAAGTCACTAACAAATTTTAATCACAATTACTCAACCACAATAACAATTTCTTTAAAAGCTTAACATTACTACTAGTAAGTAGGTACATTATTCGACCGAGTGTATTACAGTGGAAGAGTGGCCTTTTAATATACAGTTATACATAAGCAGGGCAGCGACTTTCATGCACTAAAAAATCTAAAATATGCGCTTAAAATATGCAGAAAAAAATCTAAAATATGCATTTAAATCGAAATATGCACTAAAACCAAAAAAAATGCACTAAAAACCCAAAGTTAAGCCCTAAAAATCAAAAAAGAATTTGCACCTAAAATATGTGGATTTTTAAAAATCGACTTGGGGCATTGGTTTAAATATTTAATTCAATACAAATGTCTAATAAATGACAACTAGATGCTATGTTAAAGGCTACACTCAGGGAACTTCTGCTTTAAAAATATGTAGTTGTTTGGATTGTAATACAGTTTCTTTATTTTTAATGTAAATGTCAGTCATTTATAGAACAAATTTAACTTTTTACTAACCTTGTAGTTTATTTAAAAAAACAAACCACATTAAATGACTGTTTTATGATTTTACATTAATTTTTTGCAGTAATTTTTTGTACTTTAAAAAGTAAAAAAAATAAATGTTTGTTTATTTTTTGGTTCATTTTTACTACAATTGTTAGTAATTTTTTGAACAGTAAAAACAAATGACAAATATTAGTTGAATTTATTGAAATGTTAGTCGTCCTTTCTTCAAGTGAAATTTCATTTGTTTTTGACTACAATTGCTGTCGTCTTTACCTATATAATATCCTTGGTGTGCAAATGCTTTCTTTTGTTTATTTGTATAAATTATAGTTTAATTTTTTACAAAATATGGAAAAATATGCAATTAAATTGAAAATATGCAAAATATGCAACAAAAAATGCTAAAATATGCATTAAGGGGTCTTCTTCCTGTTTGGACGCCTGAATTGTAGATGTTTTTTAAAAACTTGTGGAAAGAAAATGGCAAAAGATTTTTAAATTCTGTTTTTTTTTTTTTATTTGATTGCACAATTTATCATTTTTTTTTAATAATTTGTCAATAAGTGGACTGTTTGAAAAATTCTCGGCCTCCAAAGTAGGGTCTACCAAAAAAGGTGTGTTTTTGGTACAGTCGGGACTCACGGTTATCTGAAAGCAAAACGTGAAATTGGTTAGTATGAATGTCTTTATCGCCCCATGGTTAATCATAAAAAAAATTATTTATCAAAATGACGGCCGTTTGAAAATGACAATTTGACAATATTTTTGTAGTCTAGTGTAAAAAACAAATTGCAAACATTTTTTTTCCAGATGATTGAGCATGGGGTGATAGCCACTTTAATTCTGCGTCGATTAAGCCCTATATCATCATCGGTTATTAGAACTTGAGAAACCTTACGTACCAGTTTGAAAATCGTGTTTTCGAGAAAAGGCGTTTAATTTTTAAGTTCAATTTTGTTATGTTTTGTTTTGCCTCATTTAGGCAAAAGTGAGGATAAAGGCATCCGTTCGAAATTGATCCATGTCCCGTGATACGTAAAAACAGGACCGGTTCCTAAAATACCGGTTCAGTGACATGTCACTGAGGGCCATATACCCCCTCCTACGACAACCCAATATTAAAGTGACCGGTCCCTTTCATATAAAAAAACAGGTTCTGTGACCGGTCCCTATCACATTGAACCTGTCACGTGGAGTATGCAGTGATATTTCCCTTTCCCGCAGGGTTGCTTCACAAAATTGGTTGTATTTGATAAACTATTTCGAATTTCAAAAAATTTTTTTAGGATAATATTTTTGAATATTTAAGCTAAAAAAATATTCAAAAAAAAAAATATTATTATATTTATTAATATTTATATTTATATTTATATAATATCTTAATTATGTTATTCTAAATGTAAAATTTCAATTAATTCACGTATGGTTTTAGGCGATTTTTGTGGACTTTCATAGTCCTCGTATCGTCTAGGGCTAATACGCAATTGCCATGGTCATCCATTTCCCTGATTTCGAAGGGACTCTTGAAGAGTGGGTCTAGTTTATGACCGGCATTGTCCTCTAAAAGAACAAGGTCTCCTGTCCTTGTGCTCAATGGCCTAGTCACTTTATCATAACGGGTTTTGCTACTCAATTTTGCCTTGTCTAGCATTACTGAGGCTCTTCTCTGTGCCGTTTGAAGCCTGTACTTCACTTCTTTCTCATACGAATCTATGTTTTAAAGTGGTCTAATTTTGTCCGACTTTAAGGCGTCAATGGTAGGTGGTATTTTCCCAAAGACCCAATTCATATGGACAGTAATCATGTACTGTGGATGGTGTTGTATTGAAACAATACGTGAAGTAGGTTAGCTTACTTCACGTATTGTTCCCAATCTGTTCTATCCGATGATATGTACGAACGCACATATTCATTGAATGTTCGATGGGACCTTTCTATGGTACCCAATGTTTGGTGATGATAGGCTGTCGAAGTGACATAGTCTATGTTCAGTAACCGGCATAGTTCCTTTATAGTTTGAGTTTTATATTCGGTTCCCATATCAGAAATCATTTTCCTCAAATCAAAACGAAACCTTCGAAAATTGCTTTGGCGACTGTTCGCGCCGATCTGTCAGGAATTGGTAGAGTGACCAAATATTTCGTTAAATCACATATTATGGCACCATTAGACCGCATAAGAGGGCCAATTGTGTCGATGATAATAGTATCAAACGCACGCGTTGGCTTTTGATGCATTTACCGCAAATTATGTAACAAGAAATCGACGCAATTTTATTGTAAATTCTTTGATCAAAATCGATTTTGGGCTACTGACCACAAACATATATTTCCATGAAAGTCGCTGCCCTGATCATAAGGTATAACTATGATGATGAGGCTGATGATTTTTCTACTTTGTCTTCTTTAAAAATCTAGCATTATTAAAAATGCTGGAGTTACAGCATCAAAAATATCTCATCCTTAGCAGCCTGACATTATTTAATTTTTTTATTTTCGATTTTCTTGTTTAAGTTTTAACAAAAATTTTATTGCACGTTGTATCTTTAAAAAAAACTGAAGATGATGCTGCTTGTCTAATATTTGTTGTCATGTAATTTTTCTTATTTATCTTGTTTTATTTTTTTGTTTGATAAATTTTCTATTCATAGAAAAAAAAATATGAAATTTAGCTTTTCATTGTGCATTTTTTGTTGCCTTCTTTTTATGATGAAGTGAATGTTGTTTGGTGGTATATATGAGCATTGGGGTTATAACTTTATACTTTTTTTCTGGAAATACCAAATTGTACCTATTCCATCCGTAGAGTCCATAAACAATATAAAGAAACATAATACTTATTAGTTTTTCGTTATCCTCAAAAAAGTTGCCGCATCAACCTTTTTGAAGTTCGGGCCAATTTTTTTTGTTTAAAATTAAGATTTTGGCAAAAAGGTAAAGTAATACGACTATAAGTTATTAATCTACGAGGGTGGTTTCAAAATTAGCCGACACAACAAAGAAAACACAACCAATTTGAGAATACTTTTCTTTATTTCTCATCATATTTAATATCATTTCAGCTCGATACACTATTTCTAGCGATATTCAATAACTTTTATACCCTGTTTATATATAGTAAGAATTGTCTAGCTCCTCTTCCTTCATTGTTGGCAAATCTTTTACATCCGAGCCATTTTTTTCAATTTTGCAAATAGAAAATAATCCGAGGGAGCTAAATCTGACAAATAAGGTGCAATTTTGTTTCAAATTTAAACGAAAACGCGATTTTTATTATTAATACAGTATTGTCCATTTGTCCATCACGTGGTGATAGGTAAACATTTAGCAAAAATAAAAAAGTTATAACCCTAGAGTGCATATTTTGTCATTACAATATAAACTTTTGTAATACTTATTATTGTTAGTAAGACAGACAAGCTGCATGCGGTTAGATGAGTTGGGTTTTAATTTTTAATTAAATTAATTATGTTGTAATCAGATGCAACTTATCTTTGGATTTTTTTTTATTTATTTTGTTTAAGATAATATGCTTGCAATTGTATATAATGTAAAATAAATGAGATATGTTAAATATTGTTTAACATATTTTGGACCAACTGTTTCGTTTTCAATCCAGTACTTTTAAATGGCTATTGTTTTTACTGGATAAAGTTAAGCAAGTGGTTTTGAAATTATACAATAATTTCTAATCTTGACTACAATCGGTAAAAAAAAAAATTGTAGAAAATTGGTATTGAAAGTTACCAAATATTTATTTAAAAATTAAATTTTTGACCTTATTCGATAGAAGATTTTTAAAACATTATTTTAAAATATAAAAAATACTAATGTTTTACATTTTTTATTGTTACGATGATATGAGAATTCGAATATTCATTTCTCGTCTTAAAATTTGTTTGTTGCAATATGACAATTTCAAAAAATGGTAAAAAAACCACAACATTTTTCAACAAATCTAAAAATCGATGATCTCAAAAAAAAAAATTTTTATTCAATTTTTTTATAAAGATGTGTTCATGCAAATTTACAACATCGGAATTTTAAAAATATCTTCAAAATTAATTCTAAAATATCAGCAATATACAAAATTCATATTCTGTTTAAGTTTCAGTCAAATTATTTCCTGTGGAGGGCGCTTTATGGCTCAAGGGCCCTCTAGAGGATGCTTGTTCTATATATCTGCAAAAGTTTGATTGAACCATGTACAGCGGATCTATGACATGTTCTTAATTAATTTACCTCTTCGCTACAGATTTAGTTTGGTCTAACCTTTTTTTTATTACCAAACTTTATGTAGTGTAAAAATATATCTAAGAAAAATGTGGAAAGTTTTAGTCTTAAAATTCAAGATTTAACACGCTGTTGCCTCAAACGGGTTAAGATTTTTAAACTTTGTTAATTTTTCATTGTTTCTGTTACAATTAGAGATCGGCGCGAGAGTGAATTTTGACTCACACGCTCACGAGCACTAGAGGGCGCTTTAAGGCAACAATTTCTTAATGAAGCATGGTTCTATATATATGAAAAGGTTGGTTGAAAAAATCTCCAGCGGATTTATGACGATGAGTAAAAAAAAGGAAAACAATTGTTTTGGTAAAATTCTACACCTTCACAAAAATATGACTCACCTACACTCACTCACGAATAATTATTTTCTCCTCAGTGCGCACCGGTAGGTTAGTTGGTAGCATCCTGGCTTACCAGTGCGGGGGTCGTGGGTTCGATTCCCACCAGAGGCACTGGTCTGTTTTCGCTACAACGCGCCGAAGGCCATAGTAGCTAGTGCTCGGTTAGGGTAATAGTATATAATTTGTAATTATATGATTATTAATTAATAAAAAAAAATAAAAAATAAATATTTTCTCCTCACTCACACTCACGCGTTATTCTGCTCACGTGCATACCTCTACTCTACACGAAGTAATAAAAACTTACTAAGAATACAAAACGCAACGGAAAGGAAACCCGTCACGGAAAAAATAATGAGCAAAATAGCGGCGGAAACAGAAAACTGAAAAATCAATCACAATTACACTACTCAACAATTACATACATACATATTTTTTAATCTGTCATTTGCAGTTTTTGAAATATCGCGTTTTTTAATTTACATCATTCGCGGCATTTTTTCGTATATTTGGCTTAAATTTTAGAAATTCAACTGCAAAATCATGAAATATATTTTTGAAGAATATAAATCTACACAAAATTATATTTTATTTGAAACATGTGGAAAATTAGTTAAAATTTAAAGTTATTTTCTAATTATTTCATGACATTTTCAATGAATTTGCAATTTTAACACAAAAATTTGTTAATACAAAAATTTTTTCTAGTTTATACACAGTAAAAAAAAATTTTTCGCATACATAAAATTTATAAGGATAAAACTAAAAAAGTACAATTTTCGAATTCCTTACAATACCAGTGCGACAACAAACACCGACATGATTGTACTCAAATTAAAGACAATTTTGGGTAGGTTTATATTCTTTAAAACAATTTCATAATTTTTTTTATTAAATTTCGAAAAATTAAGCAATATGTATGAAAAATGGGGCGAATGATGGAAATATAAAAACTGCGCTATTTAAAATAATACAAATCATAATTTTTTGCCAAAGTTTTTTTGGCCATATGTTTTTGACCATTGAGTAGTGTTATTTTTTAATTTTTCATTTTTAGAATTTGAGTATAAAAACAAGTGAATAATAAATTTTGGTAAGAATATAAAATAAGTTTTATCTATCACGGAAATCGGTTCACAAAATCAAATATCAAATTGCGAGAAAAAACCTAGGACATTTACATTGTGCCTATACTCTAAAGAAAAATATAAACAGAATTTTGAGAATTTTTCAAAAAATTGTAATTTTGGACCACTTTTTGTCCCTTTACGTAAACATTTTTAAACTCCCTGTCTTAGCAGATATCAACAACAGAACAGAACAGAACAGAAAACAGTCTCAGTTGAGGCCACCGAATTTGTTGCCAATCGAATTCTGGCCGTTACGACAACTATCTTCATATTAAATTATATTTTAATTCATGAAAGCTAATATTCAGTTGTCTTATTCAATATTATATTCCACTGAAATTGTAGTTGTTTTTTATTCGACCTTTCCAATTTAATTATAAAAATAAAATGTTTGAGCTCGAGGCCTGGATTTTTCTTTAATTAAAATTCTTCTTTATTATTTTTCAATATTTCGAAACTCTTCGAGTTTCATCCTCAGGGAGTATCTTTAAATTAAATATAAGAACAATACAAAAGGTAAGTATAATTTGGTATATAGTGTACGAACAATAATACATTTAAGTGTAGTTAACAATTTGTATAAACAAACAACAAACACAGTATGATAACAGTAACATAACAACAATTTTTAACACAATATTTTTTTTATATATTAATAAACACACTTACAATGGATTTTAAATAAAAACAAAAAATTCTAAAAATTAACGTTGTTTAAAACTCGTCATCATCTATTGCACTGAACTTAAAAATATTATTGCATTTTTCTATTCCCTTTGTTGACTAAATGTTATTACGTTCCACAAAATTTTATTGAAATTAGTTGAGTCAGCGAAATTTTTGTTGGGAGGATCATTGCAGAAAAATTGCTAATATATGCAAAAGTGTTTTGCTGAAAAGCGGATTTTGAGCAATAAATTAGTAAATGTAGAAATATGTTTTGCTGACATTTAGTTCATTGCAAATTAAAATCGACTTGTTTAAATCCACAAAATATTTTGCTGGAGCTTAGTAGATCCAAAAAAAAACTAAAAAACTTCGTATAAAATGTTTACTTTAATTAATTTATTTTGCTGAAATTTAAATCTATTTTTTTGTGATTGTTTTAAATATATACAAAAATGTCAGGACTACCACATCGTTAACATAATGCAATTAGATAGAAATTCTTTAAATAAACAAAATATTTTATTAATAACATTAAGAGCAAAACATAATAATTCCCAATTACTTAAATGCACGTATGACGCAATTTTACATTTTTTAAATGAAGATAATTCTAAAATATGAAAATGAAATATTTAAAATATGTCTTACACACAGAGAAAAATTTAGGTATTTGCCAACTGAAATTCAGTTACTACGACTCAAATTCGGTTATTACGAATTCCAGACGGTTGGCACAACTTTACATTAGTTTTCATAACAAAGTTCGGTTAATTCAACTGAATTTTAGTTGCAACGCCCACAATATTCAGAAATCTAATGCAATTTATAAGTTGTTACCATTAATATACACTTTTCAATTCGGTTGGCACTTTATTTCTCTGTGTGTATTACCATAAATACCTTTTGTCTTTTAAAAATAACTACTTGGAACAGGCATTTATTGTTTTGTATAGTAGAACCAAAGCGTATTTTATAGTTTATTTTTGACTACATCCTCCATTTATCAATATATTGTTTTGTACAGCAGCACCAAAGCATATTATGTTATTTTTGCCTGCATCTTCAATTTTCAAATTTATCAAAATATCATTTATTTAGTTTATTTAATTTATTTATTGTTTTATTTATATTTTTTTATTATTCACAATTTTTATTTGCACATGCCTGCCTTTTTTTGGTGTGAAGTATTCGAAAGAAAAAATTAAATGAAACGCGGTTGCATTTTGTGTAAGTCTTATAATGGTTGTGTTTGTTTGTATTTTTTCTTTTTTAGTTAAACATTAGTTCAAAATTAAATTTTTGGTAAAAGCGTTTAACTAAAATTTTAGCTTAAAACGCGATGTCAGCAAAAAAATTTGCTGAAAGTTAGTTGCATATTTTAAATAGACTTTTAACAAAATTTTCACCAAAATTTTTTTTTTTGAGTGAACTGAATTGCTCCAGAATCATATACTGAGCAGAGAACGAAGCCGATCAGCTAATAGCCTCGGCTAAGCCGCAGCCGATCACTTTTCAGGTACTCGAGCCGCCGCCGACTATATCAGCTGAGCCGACTATATCAGCTTAGCCGATATTTTTTTATCTAAATTAATTTTAACTAAAAAATCATATTATTTTAAGAATCCTCCGCCTTCATCCGGCTTTTAGTACCCACCAATCTGGCAACCATAGGTTTTCATTATGAATTCTCTAGCGTTTGCAAAATGTGCCGTTATATTGCGCTTCACTAGAAAAAGAAAAATTAAATTTTCCAAATCTTACAATGGCTCCAAAAAATATAAAAAAACTTTTTTTATACTACACAAGCTAATCCCACAATTTCATCTGATTCTGATTCTAACTCAGATGCTTCTACTGATGTAAATACATTTATTTCAAAATCTGCCGATATAGCATATTATGAAGACTTGTTTAAAAGAAAAGATGATATAAAAAAAATGGCAAAGGTTCAAGTAAACCTAAAGGATTTATTGGAATGTTGGAAGCATTTTGGTAGTCTATACATAAAAGATAGACACATATTGGAAAACATGAAATTTTGTAAAATTTGCTTAGATTACAAATAAATAAGTGAATTAAATTATAATACATTTTTAACCCATCGGCATATTTTTGATTAGCCGCCGCCGGCGACAATTTAACGTCGGCTTCGTTCTCTGATACTGAGTCAGTATCGTTATTCTTTTATAAATATTTATTTAACATCTCTTAGCCAATTAACTGAAATGACAGTTTTTAAATCGCGATATAATTTTTCGGTTTTGTATTTGAGAGAAAAGGGTTAAATTTTTAAAATCAATTTTTCCAGTGAGAATTCAGTTAAAGCTTTATAGTTCTAATTTTGAATCCATTTTCAAACTCACACACTTGAAATCATTTCATACAGTTTACACTACAAGTGTGTGTCTTAAGTCTTTCGTTTTAACGCTTACAAATATTTAGCTGCATTTGTGTGGTAAGACTTTTGTTCATATCACATAAGTTTTTATTGTAAAACGTTACCATTTCCAAATTTCAGCATTTTAGCCAAAGTGATTTGGGTAGACCGCCAAATGCGAGACTTTCCCCTTATTTCACCTCGTCATAGGAATTTTCAAAAATCCAGCCTTAGTGGACGTCTGCGCCAGATGTTGAGTCATTTTTTTATAAATATTTATATGCCAACTCAGGGCCAATCAACTGAAATTAAAGTTTAAAATACGTATTTCCTCACAATTTGTAAATTTGATTTTGTATTGGGGAGAAGGGTTAAATTTTCAACAATATATTTTTCCATGAAGAATTCAGTTAAAGCTTCCTAGTTCTAATTTCCAAGCTATTTTCGCACTCACAAACTTAAAACCATTTAAAAGAAATAGTTTAACTACATGTGTGTGTCTTAAGTCTTTCGTAATTAACACTTACAATAATTTCATGGTGTTTGTGTCTTAAGTCTCTTGTTTGTATTACGTAAATTTTTATTGTAAAACCTTAACATTTGTGTTTTCTTTAAAATTGACTTCACAATAAATAAAAAATTATATTAGTTTTATATAACCTTAAGCTGAATAACCAACATCCACAAAATGTTTTTCACATAAATATTTAAAATATACTTTTGTTTTAAATACATTATTAAACAATATTTATTAAAAATTCTTTTACAGATTCATCATCATTTGCAAATCGACAAACATCGTTATGACAAACAAGTGAGTAGTAGTTTCTAAGATTAAAAACACTCCTTAAAAATATAAAGTGTTGGGTAACAAACTAGTAAAAATTGTAGTTGTTGGAAAAACTTATAATTAAAACATAAAAAACTAAGAAAATGTTTCTGTTTTTTTTTTGAAGAAGACTTTAAATTGTGAACATATTTAAATACCAAAATCAACTTTTTCCCCTAAACAACAATGGAATAAAATGATTGCAGAAAAAAAAAATGGTAAATGACCCTAGTGATCTTTAACTGACTGTCATGCTACAGGCATAGTTAACAGCTTCAAATAATACTGAACAAAAAAAAAAAATATGTTAAAAAAAGTTATGTTAACGTGACATCAGACACTAGACACTAGACACAATAAAGACGCAAATTTAAGTTATATAAACCTATGATACTTACTTGCATACATAACTATAGATTGTAAGTAATATTGCATTTAAAATGCGCATAAATTTTAATATCTTTAATAGCAAGAAACATCAGTTTTCTAAATCTGAAAAAGGATCTTAAATAAAATACCGCATCCTGGTCTTGTACTTTGTGATGAGTTAAAACTTGTATTTAACGATTTTTTTATGTGCTAAATGATATTTAAAGAAATAATAAAAAACGACCATACTTTAAAGGTTAACAAGTGCCACTGTGATACAATCCATAAAACGAATAAATTTCTTCAACTAAACCACTCAAAATGTTGTTGTGTCATGAAATAACAAATGATTTATAAGTATCTTTTTATATTGTTACTACTTACAAGTTCTATACTTGTTAATAGGGCTAGAATTTTTTTTTTGCAAATCAAAATCTTAAAAAGTTCATTAAAACCCCTATAAATTAAAATTTAATTTTTGTTAACAACATTTTTTTTGAAATAAATACAACTCAATTGTTTTAAATGCATTTGAATTATAATTAAAAAATATTCAAAAATGTGTTTAAATAAAATAATTTTAAATTTATTCATTTGAAATGATATTTAGTCTATATTATTTTATTACAACCATAAAAAACATAAATTTCCGTTGAAATCCCAGTCCTAATTATAAGGAATCTTAAGATTCATATTTCTTATGACTAACCAAAAAAAAAAAAATTCATAGCTTTACAAATTTTTCTAGTAACAATAAATAAGTATTAAATCAGAAATACATCATGTCGAATTTAAAAAAATTGTATACACTCAGAAAAAAATGCTTTAAAAACAGACAATTTGGATCAGAGAATTTTAGTGGACTAAAAATAATGAAATTTTTCACTAAGCTAATGAAACGCCCCTTTACAAAGCGAACGAAAAAATTCTTAAAATTAATGAAAGCTTCATATTTTTTATGGAGCTAGTTTTTAATGAAAGTCCGTAGTTAAGTGAATAAAACTTTTAAAAAATAAAATGGTATTTTTCATAAAATATTAAACTAAAAAAATGTATTCACTTTATGAAAAGTTTCAGTAGATTAGTATAAGTGGAACTTCGTTGCTTTTAATATCTTGCAGATAATCATCTCTGAGAAAAATATCTGCATCTAAACCGTAATAAATTTTGGCTTGTTTTTGACTTTGTGTATTTAAAAATACTCAGACTTTTTTTAGCAGTAAAAATACATGTTCGTACTTTTTCATCAACATGACAATTAAAAATACGAAAGTTTTTTTTTTATATTTCTAAAAAAGCTCTCCTCAAAAAAACCAAAAACTGATTTTTTTAAATGAATACTGGACAACTTTCTGCTATTTTTTATTAACGATTGTAGCGAAGATGTTAAATAATTCGATGGATTTCAAAACTTTTAATTGTTATTATAAAGTAAAAAATATAGCCATTTAATTAAACTGCGTTGAAAACGAAACAGTTATCCCATAATGAGTTGAAATAGAAATAGCGGAAATTCACGTTGGTGACAGTAGACAGTTTTAAAGCTTTTATCCAACAAACAGAATAACACAAATGGCACACATTACCGAACATTTCCTTAATTTCTTACTACAGCTAGAAATTTTTGTACTATGGAATAATTTAAAAACCTTGATAATTTAAGCAACTAATAAACCATAAACGCAAACAAAAAGCAGATCGAATAAAGTTGAACATTAGTGCAAATAGGAACGATAAAGAATAGACGAAAGAATACTATGTAGGTAAAGACTACTGCAAATGTAGTTGAAAACAAATGGAATTTCATTTAAAGAAAGGACGACTTACATTACAGTAAATTCAACTAACATTGTCATTTGTTTTTTAATGTTGTAGTAAAAATGAACCACATGGTAGTAAAAAAATTAACAAACATTTATTTTTTTTTTATTTTTTTAAGTAACAAAAAACAACTGTAAAAATTGAATGTAAAATCATAAAACAGTCATTTGATGTGGGTTGTTTTTTTAAATGAACTACAAGGTTAGTAAAAAATTCAATTTGTTCTACAAATGACTGACATTTACATTAAAAATAAAGAAACTGTATCACAACCCAAACAACTATATATTTTTAAAGCAGAAGTTCCCTGAGTTTAGGGAACATAATTATACGTTTCATGTTATTGTTCCATTCCATTCTAATCTCGGTATTAAGTGGTCTAATTCCATTAGTTCCATTTCATACCGTTCCAAATTGGACTAATGTTTCATCCCTTTTGTTTCGCTTTACATAGTTCGAAATTAGGTATGTTCACTAGTATTAAAAAATCTGTAAAAGTTTTCGCTAAATTACTAAAAATTATTTCAAATTGTAGTTGCAGAAAAAATTTATAAAATTAGCAGATTTTTTTGCAAAATATTATTAAGATAAAAACAACAAATATACATCTTTTAAATATACTAAACTTTATGTTATATATGAGCTCAATATTTGTTTATTAAAAGTGACACTTTAATCTGCTAATATCAGCTAAAACTATGCTAAATATTATTGGTAGCCTAAAACAAAAATACCACAAATTTTAAATTTTTAACATTTTCTGTCGATTTTTACATTAAAATAAATTTAACAAAAAGTTTGAAGATATAACAGTTTTTGTTTGCTCTTTTTTGTCTACAAATATTCAGCAATTTTTTTTTTTTTGTGAGTTTAGCAGAGTAAATTGCTATTTTCAATTAACAAAATATCCAACCGAAATGTAACTAAAATTTTGTACATTTAATAGTTTTATTTTTTGCTATTCTTATGTTTTAGTAGCAAAAAAATTGCTCATTTTAGCAATTCTTTCTGCAACATCATTTTGAACGGTGCAATTGCAATCACTTTTCAAGTGACCTAGTGTAGGTTGTAAGTCTAGCTGAGTGTATTACAAACCCGGTTTTCGAAGTTTCAATATGCCCTCAAATATTCCGGATAACGGCAAAAGAGTATTTTTTGCGAATGGCGCATTTTAAAATTTTTAACTCAATCATTTTTCAACCGATTTTGACTTTTAAAACGGTATTTAAAAGAAAATTCCATGAAGGTTTTTTCGAATCTTATTTTAAAACAACAATATATTAAACTTAATGTTTTCCTGTGTAAAATGAGCACTTCAGTTATTAAAATTAGTGCAATGGAGTAAGAAACAAAATTTTGTATGTCATTCACAATTTAAAGAAAGATAAAAAAATTAGCATTTTTTGACCTCATCTCTTCCGGTTTACTTTATATTTAAAACATATATTCTTTATGGAGCCTATAGTACTTATCCAAATCCAGATTTTTAAATTTTTAAAAACTCGCCATTTTTTTCACGGTTTTAATTCAAAAAATCCCAAAAGTATGAAACTTTGAAGAGCCGTATTCTCGACAGTTGTTATCGGATTTCGCTGATTCGCTCACACTAATCCATAAAAAGATAAATTTTTTATGCAAATGCAATTTTTAGATGCATATTCGAAATTATTCTTCACCTTCAAAGATTTTTAAACATGGATAAATCGAAAATTTAACAATTTTTTATAAAATTAAGTTTCGTTCTTTCTGTGACGCAAATGTCATCTAATTTTCTTGAATTTTTAACAAAAATTTTTTTTTATAATTTGTAATTTTTTTTTGTAAAAATTAACCGAGTTGAACCGCTGTATTTTAATAGATTTTGTCTAGCTGATTTCCAATCTGTTTTCCAAATTTGGCCATTACCTAACAATTTTGAGAAAACCGCGATTTAAAAGCGAAAAATAACGTCATTAACCATTTTTTAAGTTGTGTACACAACTCATCAGGTTAAGCATTTTAATAAAGATTTTAGATATATTGAACTTTATTCTCTATAATGCGTTAACATTCACGGGAATCCTGCTCGTTTTACAATCCCTCAATTCCGGGAACTTTGTGCGTGAATTCCCGGGATTTTTTCTTATTAATTCATAGAATTTTTAGCAATTATTGAATGTTTTGGATGTGTAATTTTAAATTTAAATATCAATTTTTGAGGTTTTTAAATTATTTTATATAAAAATATTTTAAATTTAAGAAAACCCACTTAAAATTTTTGTTAAAAAAATGATTTTTAATTCTTAAACTATTAATATTATCGTATTTTTAATAATAATTATCTTTAATTTTTATTTGCTTCAATTAAACTAAAATGTAACAAGTTTGTTATAATTTTTATTAAAAATAAAAATTATGTTTTTCGACCTTTAATTGTGCAATGAAAATGAAAATTATTCAAGTTCGAGGCCATATACTCTATATTTCTTCATTAGGATATTGTCCTAACAAATAATCTATAGAGTTTTTGTTTTCAAATTTATTATTTGACCCTTTCAGGAATGTGTTGATAGATCTATTTCGGGAATTTTCTAGGTTCCCATCATCAGAACACGTTTTGAAAGCGGTAACAATCCCATGCCAAACCTCAAGCATTCATATGAACTAGTTTACTCACTACATGAGAACTAATGGCCTCGAACTTGAATAATTTTCATTTTCATTGCACAATTAAAGGTCGAAAAAACATAATTTTTATTTTTAATAAAAATTATAACAAACTTGTGAAAAAAGGCAAAGTACTGCCTAGTTTACTTCCCTGTTTTGTTAACTAACTTAACAAAATATAAAAAAGGAGAGAGAAACAAAAAAAAAACGTGTATTGAATATCCACCAGAGGTGGATCTTACACATCAAACAAGTTTTCAATTTATTTTTTGATCAATGGTTATAATCTTTAATTTCAAACTCATATGTATATTAGTTCTCATGTAGTGAGTAAACTAGTTCATATGAATGCTTGAGGTTTGGCATGGGATTGTTACCGCTTTCAAAACGTGTTCTGATGATGGGAACCTAGAAAATTCCCGAAATAGATCTATCAACACATTCCTGAAAGGGTCAAATAATAAATTTGAAAACAAAAACTCTATAGATTATTTGTTAGGACAATATCCTAATGAAGAAATATAGAGTATATGGCCTCGAACTTGAATAATTTTCATTTTCATTTTCTAAAATGTAACAGTTTGAATTACTATTTAAAATAAGAAACCAATTTAATGAGATCTTTTGCCAGATCGAAATACTAGTATCAACCTAGCTAATATGTTTGATTTGCTTTATTTTTGTAAATATACGGAGGTTGAAAGCTCGTTATAAATTGAAAATAACATAAAAATAATCTCGATGTATATAAAAACAAAAAACTAATATAACTGTTAAGTATTCGATTAAGCCATGTTGAAAAAATTTTAAAGGGATTGAACAATGCATCTAAAAATTTCATTAGCAAAAAACTGCATTTATTTTTAAAGTGCATAATGCATAAGTGTGAAAAATCATAGCCATATAACAACTTTCAAATATAGAGCTCTTCAAAATTATTTACTTTTTTTCAATTTCTTGATTTTTTTTTTACGAGTTTTTGAAAATTTGAAAAACTGAATATGTAGACGTGTTATGGGCTGCATGGATTATGTGTGTACAAAAAATTAATCAAATTTGATGTATCGTGGATCTCATGATATACAGGGTGATTCAGTCACAACCCGCCGAATTTCACCAGCGTATTCCTTGGCTCTTTTTATGAAAATATGTCCACTACGACCATCCCCGAAAATGCAAGTGTGCGAAATGGCAGCAGTTTGAAAATTTTCGGATTGGTGGTCTGAACCAGTTGTCGGATTTTTTTATTTTTGGGCTTGTTGGAAAGGTCTTTGGGAAAGGTCCTTGGTAAAAATGTTTTATTTTTGATTTGAATTAGTTCAATTCTTCAATTCTTTTTTACTTCTCATCGGGTAAATAAAACAATACGGGTAAAGCGTTGATCTTTTTCCTTCAAAATTTGGGTAAAAATCTTCTACCCCTTCTCTGAAGATTTTCGGTGACTGAACTTTTTTAATTAATAAATAAACATTGCACGGTTTTTTGTTTAACAAAAAACAAATGATCTTGAACTTGAATAATCTTGCTCACATCATAATTTATGATAAAAGATCGAGAAATAAACTTTTGGTTTTAATTTTTTTAAATTTAAAAGTAAAACATTTGTATAACGATATATTTTTATACATTGACCTTTATAAAATTAGATATGGGCATTTCCTCCGAATGGTCAACCAAGATCGAAAAATAAAATGTTGATAATCATCGTGTTTTATTGCTTATAATTATAAAAAAAGTCTATGTTTTTATAATAGAATGGTTTCATAGCATATCTCAGCTGTTTTACTTGAGGAAATTGGGTTGGAAACTGGAAAATTTTATATTTTCTTTTTAAGCTACTTCTAAAGACATTTTTATATTTAATTATTTTACATGCATAAAATATATTATGCTTGCACTTTTTCTTCAAAATCTCTCTATTACAATCAATTAAGAAGAGAAAAGTGTCAGGAGAACAAAAAAAGTTCGAATAACGGTTAATTTTTACTTTGTTTCTTATATATGTTTTAATCGTACGTTCGCGACCGAAAACATCATTTTATTGCAATTGCTTTGCATTAAACGTCAACAGGTGCCAGACATAACACATTTTAATTAAGTTCGGTGTCACTAATTTGTAAATAAAAAAAAAACTTCTGGGTTAAAATTAAGTAAACTTTTTTTTTATTTGCAAAATTTTGTACGTTCGCGACCGTAAGTAATTTTTTTTCATAAACAATGCATTTATTTTCTTAACACGAAACTGTACTTTCGTAGATGGGTAAAAAATGTGATAAATCGCAAAATGAAAAACAAAAGCGTTATATTAACAAAATTAAAAGCGATCCACAAAAAATAAAAATTTTACACGAAAAAGCTGCTGAGAGGATGCGAAAACGACGCTTAGCATTAACAAAAAATAAAAAGGTTTTAGAACAAATGCAAGAAAAAGAACGCGCAAGGTTGAAAGAATACCGACAAAGGAAGAAAAATTAAGCTCAACAAGAAGAAGAACATGAAGCGTATTCGTGTAAACAAACTCTATGAAAAGCAATGAAAAAAGCTGAAAGGGCATTACCTATTCAATAAAAACAAAAATATCATAAATATTGTTAAAATTTAATTATTTCATATTAAATAAAATAGAGATAGAGACCTACATTAATACACTTTTAAAATAAATTAATCGCTTTTAAATATTCCGTTCCATTTCGCAGATTTTTACATTTCACTACTGTCAGCCAAAGTTGACTTCTATTTTGCGTACGTTCGTGACCACATGTTTATAACTATCATTATGAAAACTTAAACTCGATGAAATCCATCTTTTGCACTACACATAGAGCTACCAAAATGCTATCGAATCGCAAAAAAATGCTAGGAAAAGTTTTGTTTTCTATATTCTTTGTACATCAGAAGCGTACGAACGTACTTTCGTGACCCCAGAAAATGCCCATATTAGACATATATAATGACATATATCTATATAATGACAAATAATAATAAATGCTTATATATGGTGCCATATTTATAATACAAGTTAATATATAATTATATATGACTTTAAATGATGTAATATATAATTATGTAAGATTAGATATATGACACAAGATTAACAAATTAGTTTGAGATATGATTATATATTGTCCAACATCATTAATATTTCTTATGCGTATGAGATATAATTATATATTGTCATATATATATAACCCCATACATAATTATATATGAGCCAGATGACTAAATTATTTTTGTTCACATTTTTTTTTTTTTAATTATATTTGTCATGGGATTTAAGTAAATCCAATTTAATCTCAAAAATGTACTTACCTTTTTGGATCTAATTAGATCCAATTAGATCGAAATTAATCTCACGGGATATTTTGGGATCTATTAGGATCTTAAATTAGATATTATTGGATCCCCCAATTTTTATATAATGTAATCCAGTAATATATTTAGGTGAACTCATCGGATATTACTGGATACCCCAATTTTGAGATAAAGTTGGATAAGATTAAATATCTCTCTATATCAAATGAGATATGATATTGTATTTGAGATATAACTTTTTTGTAATCGCGAACAGAAGGTTAGGTTAGGTTCGGTTCGGTTTCGATACGTAAGCCAACAAGACCGGGTTTAGGCCCAAAGTGATTCCTTTAAAAAAAAAAAAGTTGGAGTGGTGATGGCAGGGTTTCTTCTCTACAGGCTCATGAGTGTTTCCTTAATCGAGTTCATTATAATTCTTTAGTTTGGTCATCTTGATGTACTTTAACATTCTCCATGGGTTACTATCAACCGAAACTGAAAAATGTACAAAAATGTAATTCCAGTTCCTGGGCAATGACAAGTATAAGGCGCCTTCCACCACTTTTTCATCCCCGCACCATCTACACATCGTTCTATCACTTTTCTACTATAAGATTTCAAATTAATGTGACCTCTTATTATACCTAGGTACTTCCTGAAGTCTGACTTTTCCGTCGTCAGAAGCGTCTTTACAGAGTTTTTCTCACCTGGTTTCCATAGGGCCTTTGTTTGCAGCTCGTGTTTGCATTCCCCATCTCTTTTTCCAGATCATTAAAATGTTCCCTTACACATTTATAATCATGATCTATATACTGATCCATCATAATGACAGAAAAAATTACGAATGAATGTTCAAAGAGAAACAAAAATATTGCAAAACTTAAACATCAAATGTTTTTCTTAATTTTTTTTATTTTAAATGCTTTAAAAAAAATTTACACCTTTTTAAATACATAATTTCCATCTTGGATGTGGTTGAATAACTTAAATATAAATGGTAATTTTCCGTCCACGGTAAGTAATTTAATTAAATCCAATAGGTGGATATTAAATTTTTGAAGGGAAATATTTAAATTGTGTAAAAATATAATTTCAAGTGAATAAATTGACGCAGCAGACTGTTCCATGCTGTTTTATATAAAATATAATTAAAACTTTAAACTTGTAATAAAGTTACGCATCATTGAATTTAATATAAAAAATTATGGTTCAAGAAGTGTCGGATAGAATAAAATCGTATTAATTGAGCACTATGTGAACTGCATTTTGGATTCATTAAATCCAAGTGAACTTCAACTTTTTCTTTACTTTTTTCAACTTTGATTTTTTTTTGCGGAGTTGTGTTTGGCTTAGTATTTTAGCGGAATCGCATTATTATATTGTTTTTCTGACCAAAATACAACTCTGAAAATACCTAATAGTTAGTTTTAAGTACCGAGTACCCAAAAAAAGACAAATACTTGACAGTCGATGCCTAATAATCAATATTCTACCAGCACTATTAGTTACATACCTGATTTGTAACATTGTAAAGCGTAACGAAATGGAATGAATCATTGGTCCAATTTGTAACGTTATGGATTGGAACTAATGGAATTAAAACTTTGATATCAGTTTGCTGGCCTAAGTTTTTTATTTAGAGTCATAGAAAGAATTTTTTATTAAAATTTTGTTGAAAAAATGTTCAATCGTCATGAAAACATACTTCTATGAGTGTAAACTTTATAATAAGATAATCTTTAATTTGATGATGGTAACAAAAAAAAATAAATTTTAAGCACAACAAACAAAATAATGTGTTGCAATCATTGCCACCACCGCCTCTTTAGAAACAAAAATTCTCACCGAAATTATTGCTGCACTAACACACAGCACAGCAGTTTCGCTCATTAGCATTTATTATTGTAATAATGGTTAAGCATTACATGTGAATTACCAAATACATCAGTGGTTCCCAATAACTTTTGCTTCACGGACCCCTTGACGCATTTCTACTGGTTCACGGACACCCAAAAATAAAATAGTATTTACTGGAGTAAAATTTGTTTTAATTTTTTTGTTGTTCACAAAAATAATTAAAAATTGTTATAAACTTTTTTTTTAATATTGTTAAATTCTTTTATTTGATTTAATAAATGAAGAGTTTTTGAAAGGAATTTCGGTGTGTTCATATTAAAACATGTTTAAATTCAAAGAAATTTTAAGAAAATTTTCAAAATGGTTGATATTTTGTATTAAAAATGGAAAATTATATAAATTAATAAAATAAAATTTGTTTGTGGGCAGTGTTGCCATGTATTTTTTCAAAAAACTGTAAGAAAAAACTGTTTTTTTAAGAAAAAACTGTTTTTTTTTAAATAAAAAACAGTAGAAAAACAGTTATATGTGCATTTTGAATTCAATTGCATTTTATTTAAACATAAAAAACATTAAACACATAACATATTTATATACACAGAAAAAAAATATTTTTTGTTGTAGACTAACTTTTAATTATACTAACAAAAAAAAATATTTTCAAATTTATGTTATTACAGATCACAAGTTGTGCTCTGTTATAAAACTACATTTTAATCAACAATAGGAATAATATGTTTTTTTTCTGTGTACTTGCTAAAGCAAAAAAAAAAATATAATATAAAAAACATATTTATATTAATTATTTAACATATAGCAAAAAAATAGCTACAAAACCATAAAAAAAAAAACAAAATAATTCATCACATTTTGAGATCTTACTTAATTACATAAAAATGTCAGTTATACATTCTTTAATTAAATTTGATTTTCATTTCGTTTGATTCCACAAAATTTTAACACAAACAAATGCTAAAAAGGGAATTAAAACTTACTACACAGTTGCATTCAATGCGTAGTATTATTTTTTATTGAAACATTTTGTGCAACTTTTGTATTAAATTTATAAATTCAAGTAAAAGAAAGTAAATCGAGCAGGTAAACTGTTAAAAACTGGAAAAACTGGAAAAAGGCTGAAATTAAACAAAAACTGTTTTTTTTCATGAAAAACTGGAAAACTGTTACGCATCCTAAAAAACTGGAAAAAACAGTTAAAACTGGCAATATGGTAACACTGTTTGTGTGACCGTCAAAAGAAGTTCATCTTAACCGAGGGCTCATCTTAAGCAAGTTTGTATTAACAGATGCTACTTTATAGTTGTTACCCAAACGTCAGATCTTTCAAATTAGTTCGTAATGATCGAGGTTTTATCTTAACCGAGTTCGTCTTAAATGAGTTTACTGCACGAGATTTCTAAAAAGAATCATCAAAAAACACAAAAGTGTTTGGAAAATTTCTATATTGTTTGAACAATTAAAAAAAATCGAAAAAGATTATTTGTGCCATAGACTTTTTTTAGGAGTTTTTGAATAATAAAAAAAAAAATGTTTAAAGAATTAGTTTGATATAAAAGTTAAAATTTTTAGAAATACGAGAATGAATTTATCTAACTAATGGAGACCAAAAAATGTTCAATTGTTTAGTTATTTTTTTTTAATTTAAAATAGTAATAATTTTTTACATTGTGAAGTTTTTTAAAATGAGTTTTAAACATTCATTTTGTGGGAACTCTTAGCTGACCGTCTGCAATACCCCTACGGACCCCAGGGGGTCCGCGGACCCCCATTTGGAAATCGTTGAAATGCATGGATATATTTTTTTTTATTTTTTTACGATTTTCTATTTTTTTATTTTTTTACAATTCCCATTTAATTCACACACACACATATTGTTAGGAAATTTTATTTTTCTGAATTTTTTTTTTTTTAATTTTCTTTATATTTTTCTTGTGATGCATTTTTGCCAAAAAAAAAAATAAAAGATACTAAGAAACAGAAGTACAATTTGCCAAACCATTGAAACATATTGCAGATGGCATTTTTTTTATGGTCTTCATCTTTTTAGAGAAGTGTTTTGTGGTATTCGTATTTTGTATTTATGACAGTGTTGCCATCTCTTGTGTAATTACACAATTTGCGTGTAATTTTTACTTAATTGTGTAGTCCATGTGTAATTGCATCCATATCTAATTTATTTGTAATTTCAAATTTATGCATGTAATTTTTTATTTTGATCAATTTTATATTTCGAGGTTTTTTTTATTGGAAACTAAGATTCTGAAACCTTTAAAAATATGTTATACACTAAAAACTTCGTGTTACATAAATTTTAAGGAATTGATCCATTTAAAGAACGGCCATATTCTTTGAATATTTTTCTAGAGAACTCCATATATCTTAAGGCAGTTTCGTACCCAGGATTTTGTTTCGGTGGGGGCCCAACACATATTTTGTATGAAAAATTTTGGAATATCAAAACGTAACATTTTCTTCATATTTTTAACTAGTTTGTTGGTCGATTCCTCCAGATTTCATTAAAATTCAGATATAAGAGCAAGGAGACAAAGGCAATAAACAACTGGTTATACACTAACGGCTCAATCCCATATTTAGACAATAAAAATGGATTTCAAGGTTGTTCGAAAATTTTTTGTTTTACAACTTTTTAATATTTGTTTCTTTGTAAGAAGCATGAAAATACGCAAATTACGGAAAATTTTTTTATTTTTTACCCCAAATTTTAACCCTTAAACGTGAAATTGGCCGCTATAAAGTTACCCATTCCGAAAACCGGTTTTCTAAGTTCGTCGTTTTTTTTTACACTCTAAGTGTTTTTTTTTTTTTCATTTTTGACAAATTAATCAATATTATTTCACACAAATAATTGTCTCGCGACAAAACAACTGCGCTCTTTGAACTTTTTCGACAAATAATTTAATTTTTTATATTTTTATATATTTTTTATATTCAGGAATGCTTCTAATGGGCTTTTGAGGTAATTTTAATTTGTATTTTTTTTATGCTTCAACTTGAAAAGAAACTTTACATTTCTAATGCAAATTCATTGAATTTTAAAACTTTTTCAGTTCTTGCACTAACAGTAAAAAGTCACTAAAAGTGTTTACTAGAAATACTAAAAATTTGTTCAAAACTACTAACTTATTAAATATTAATAAGATAAGAAAGAGGATTTAAATCAGTTAAATCTACAAAACTTTAGTTATATTTGAACTTAATTTTAGTTAAACGTAAGTTGCAAGATAATTTGCTAAAATCAAAAAAATCAAAGTTTTTTTTATGCAATATAAAAATAAAATAAAATTAGTAAAAAAAAACTTTGTTAAAATTCTAAATATGAGTTCAAAAAGACGCTGCATGTTGTTTATTTAAGCCAAATTTAAGTTAATTAAAAGTAATAAGTAGACAATAATAAATCACAAAAAAATATTTTAGCAAATATTTCGGTTTATTTTAGCAAAATGTACTGGTATTTGTATTCAACTAAATTTAAAGTAGATATGGCATACAGTTTGTTTGATATTACGGTTTTTGTTTGCTGTTTGCTGTTTGCTTTTTTTTTTTTTTTTTTTTTTTTTTTTTTTCTACAAATATTTAGAAGAAGTTTTTATTCTAAGGTCTTTTTTCAATGGACTGATCACTCTAGTTGTAAGAATATTTTTATATTTGAAAGATGTTTTCTTATTGAAAGCCTATGTGTGTAAAACCATATTTCAAAGACCATTTACTATAGAAAACTGTTTAAGATCTCTGCGATTTTTCTTTAGAAAACATCAGATTTTCATACCGTCTGATTGCAAAGACTTTTTCGTATATTCTCAGAAATTTTCCAAATTCCATCTGTAATTTGAAATCTTTTGTGTATTTTTCACTCCTAACATGTGTAATTTTGAATTTCTTTTTGGCAACACTGATTTATGGTTTTTTTTGTGTTTGCTTGATTTGCTTATGTTATAAAAAAAAATTGTTGGTTTGTAAAATATTATTTATTAAAAACAAGTAATGATATTTTTACTAATTTATTAATTTAATTTGATTAATGTGTTCTTTGTTTAATTTGTAATTTTTATATTTTCAACATGTTTTAAAACAGTTTTAAATTCAGAACACACTATTATAATACAAAAACGTGATTTATTTAAGTCGGCCTAAAAAATTTCTTTTTGATGCAGATTCAATTGGCAAAATGCATACAAAAATTGCATTTACATTAAAATATGCATTTTTAGGCAGATAAACCTGAAGAAATTACATTTTTATTAAGAAGATATTGTGTATTTTAAACTGCTTAAAAACCTATTTAAAAATATAAAAATTACAAATTGTATGAAAAATTACATTTTTTTTTTTTTTTGTATGGAAGCTAAATTTTTTTCTTCCAAAAATCAAGAAAATTAGATGGCATTTGCATCACAGAAAAACTGAAAATAGTTTTATTTAAAAAATGTTAAATTTTCGGTTGATGATGTTTAAAAAATTTTGAAGAGAGAGAATATTTTGAAAAGTGCACAGATAGAATTCTCTTAGACTTGTTTTCATGAAATTGTTAAATAAAATACTGAAGTTTTTTCACAACGTGAATGAAAAATAAACTTTATGAAATAGCTTTATAATTGCTATGAATCTCTTCTTAATGAAACTTTTTTATTGGGAGTACTTAATTTTTTGTAAATTAAATTGAAATTTTCATAAAATTTTATGTAAAAATGCGCTAAATTAATGAAAAGTTAAAATGAATGAGTTTCAGTGACATTTCTTAGATCTAATGAAAAAATTCATTGTTATCGTGCAGGTAATGCGCTCAATATTTTTCTAAAAATTGCATTTACATCAAATATATTTTCTTTTAATATATATTTTATTGCATAAGTGTGAAAGAGTAAATCTAAAGAGTAAATCTAAAGTACATATTTTTGGAATTTTTTAAATTGTTTGAAAATTAAAACAGTGAAAAAATCGCGAATTTATATTTATAATATATTTTTAGTAATTGATTAATTTAATATAATAAAAAATTAATTTTTTATTTAAAATTGTATCCCTTTTTTGTAAAGAAAGTTTATTTTGCAAATAACTGCCTTTTAAATATTACAATATTAAACTTCTTCTCTTTTTTCTCTAATTTTAAATTAATTTAAATTTTTTTCGAATTAATTTTAGTCAAAGATTTCATCTTTAGAATTAAGGGTATTTAAGAAATACCAAAACGCCTTGAGATTCATCTAACCACATTATTTTTTATAAATATATAATAAAGCAGTTTAAAAAAAAGTTAATTCACGCTCGTTTCTTAAGTCTTTTGTTTTGTAACACCCACCGAATTAATTATCATGTTGATCATACTTATGTTTAATAAATAACAATTAATCGTTGACCAATTACAATTGTTATTTAAGCAATTAACTAATTATTAAGATATTTTGTCTTAGCCAGTCATTAAAAAAAAAATAACTACAATACAGTATCGACAAGTGTCAGATTGAATTGAATCTTAGCATTTGTTTGTATGTGGATTTAAGTTTTTCTTTCTTTATATGAACTTCAATCATATGTCAAGGTTTATATAGTTTTTAATTTTAATTTTTCTTTTATTGGTTTAAGTTTTGGATATTTTGTTTAATAGATGCAGACGTATTGTTTAATGATTTCTCAAAATCAATTATAAATTACATGTTTTTTTTAGTTTTTTTGTTTCTCAAAAAAGTTTCTCAACAAAAATCAATTTAACTTTAAGTGAAACTGTGAAAGAAACAACTGACATTTATAAAACAATGAAAACCTCAAACTCATCTTGAATAAATATTATTGTAGATGCTTCATTGTGTGGTTGAGGGTAAAAACAAATTACAATTGATTTTTTATGTTTGAAGGATTTCTGGATGGGAAGAAACGTGATTACAGTAACAATATATTTTGGCTTCATATAATTAAATATTGATTCCGGTTTAAAGGTATGTGATTTTACTGAATTTGAATTATTTTATTTGTTATACAAATTTAAATAATATTTAAACCAAACCATGCATTTCACACATGTAGCATTCATATTTTTATTGTTGCCTTATAATATTGATATTTCAATTATACATATATACTTAAATTATTTACCAGCTAATATGTTGGCGTTGTAGTGATTTATGTTATTAGCACACCTGCATTTAAAAAAAAAAATACTCTTCCCTATTTTGTTAAAAAAAAGTTATGTGTTTGTGTCTTAAGTCTTTTGTTTGAAAAATGTCCAAACATATAAAAGTTACCACAAACTAGTTAACTGATTATTGCATAAATAAAAATTGAGTTATTTTATTAGAAAACTTAGTTTACAATTCTTTTGTGAGTAAGATTTTACTGTACATAACACAATTTAGATGCAAGAAAGCGGCAAGATCAAAATTTTGCGAAATTAAAAAAAAAATAGCTAGTTACAAATATGAATATACACAGCTGATAAACCTAATTCGAATTTTTTGAATTCAATAGTGCTTGCCGTTTTCATGGTTAGCGCTTTAAAAGTATGATACTTAAATTTCAAAATTAGGTTTTCAAGATATAATTTATGAACTATAAAACTTTTCCCACTTGTTGGTTATCCTCCCAAGCAAATTTGTGTTAAAATTTGTAAAAAATCATTGTGGAGGCTAAAAAAATTCTGATCTCTGCCTTAAAATTGGCGGGAGTGAAAAAACTGTAATTTGTGTCTGCTTTAAAGGTTTTATTCGAATTCTCTGAAAGATAGTTAGAAGCAGACATAACTCAGACATAACACGGATTAGTTTTAGAAAAAAAATTCTTTGAACATTGTCCTTTATTTACATTTCAATATTTGTTAAAGCTAGATGACATGTAAGGAATTAAAATATATGTATTTTTTGGTTTGGCGTTCTCTTTTTATTTATGACCTTTTATATTTTTATACCCTCCGCCATTTGTGATGAGTGTATAAACGGTGATTACATAGATTGAAGGACACCTTCGTAAAAAAAATTGGAATTGAAAATGAGAAATATCGGCCCAGCGGATCAAAAGTTATTATTGAAAATGTGAAGGTACCTCTAAATTTTCCTACAAATAATACAATTTCATAGCGTCTGGTGTATAAAATAATATGTGATATTTTTTTACCATACGGTTAGAGGTGAATCTTATTTTAAATTTACTTAAAATTTTTTTTCACCTCAACATTTTTTTTTTTACCAAAAACTTTTTTCATTACAAAAATAGTTTTTCATTTCAAAAATGTTATTGGCGCAAATTGATGAAAATATATATATATATATATATATATAATGTCCTATGGTTCCTTAAGAGGAACAAAGGGCCACATAATATTAGTTGTGGTTTCAGTAATAATTGTTGTTTAGGACAAAGCGACTGATTGGGCCACCTTTTCCGATCCTAGTGTTGGGGCTGCCAACAACCTCTAGGCAGGCTAGCCGAAAAAAGCGGCATGAAAACAGTTGAGTTTCAGCGACAGTTGTCACCTAATTACCTGAGACGGTGTTAGCTTGCCCATCAGGTTACTCAAATTGATGAAAAAAAGTAAGAAAATTAAAATTTTTTGAAAATTTCATTCGATAAAATTAGTCTAACTTGATTAAGCATGCAGTGGGCAGCACTCGTGAGTACATGTAAGTACACTTAGGGAACTTCTGCTTTAAAAATATGTAGTTGTTTGGGTTGTAATACAGTTTCTTTATTTTTAATGTAAATGTCAGTCATTTGTAGAACATATTAAAATATTTACTAACCTTGTCGTTCATTTAAAAAAACAACCCACATCAAATGACTGTTTTACGTTTTTACATTCATTTTTTACAGCTGTTTTTTGTTATTTAAAAATAAAAAAAAAAAATGTTTGTTTATTTTTTACTAATATGTGGTTCATTTTTACTACAATTGTTAGTCATTTTTTGAACATTAAAAAACAAATGACAATGTTAGTTGAATTTGCTGTAATGTAAGTCGTCCTTTCTTTAAGTGAAATTTCATTTGTTTTCAACTACAATTGCAGTGGTCTTTACCTACATAGTATTCTAAGTGTACTTTTTACACCTAAAGATTTAGGCCGAATAATATTTGACACTAGAATTACTTTTTTTGATAAAAATCAGCTCGCTGATTTTCAGCAAAATTTTTTGCTGACATTAGCAATTTTTTTAGCAAGCACCAACCTGACAAAAGTTTTGCTGATTCAGCAAAAAAAAAATCTGATTTTACTGGCATTTTTTTAAATGTAGACAATAATCTGTAAATTATCAAACTTGCTTCAAGAAATGCATTGTGAAAAAAGTAACGAAATTGCGAATTTCGCGAAAATGGAGTGTGCTAGGAAAACTTAAGGAGCAGATTTTGAATCAGGAGATCAATGTTTATAAGACTCAGGCAATACTTTTATGGGGAGGATATCCGTATTATCCAAAATAATTTACAATACAAGAATTCCGTTAACATTTCAGTGATTTTTCAAATTTGTGTGCTAGAGTTGTGTCGTTCATGAACGAACCAGTTCAATTGAACGACTCACTCAATTGAACGATATGACTCGTTCACCAATATTCGATCTTGTCGTTCAATCGTTCATTTCGTTCAATCGTTCATTTCGTTCTTTTTATTCACAGAGCAATTGCATCTCTATTCAATTAAAACTGCTTGTAAGAGCAATTATTTTTTTTTTATGAAATAGTAGTAATATTGTTTCAAATTAGGAAAAGCAATTATAGTCATACAAATAAAATGTTTTTTACACAAAATAAATTAATTTTTGTTAGAAAAGTTGCAATTTTATAACACTTTTTGTCTGTATGCAGTAAAATTTGTGAAAAAAAAACTCGTAAAACATGAATAGTGCGTAATAATTGTCAAACGAACGACACAGTTCACAACACGCAGATCAGTCACAAGTCAAAGGAAAAAAGAACGATTGAACGATTTGAACGAACTAGTTCACTGATTCGAATCTAACGATACTGACCGAGTCACCAAAATGAACGATTAATCCCAACTCTATTGTGTGCAGTAATTATAAGATATTGAATATTACGGAATCCCACCATTATCTAATTTTTTTTTTGGAAATGAACTCATACCACTTTAAAAATAAATGGTTCATATATTTTTTTCTAACCGTCGATGGTCGGTTATGCGTTGGCAGAACGTTGGATTAACAATATTGACAGTATTGTCCTGTTACCCGATTGATAACAATGGCCAACCCTTGATTTTAGCGAACTTGCCACCGTTGGCATAACGTTGGTAATTCAAAAAATTTGGTGCTTCTTAAATAGCTTAAATTAACTTAATTTTGAGAAATGTATATAATAAAACACATTAAGAAAGCAGCAATACAGTTCGGTCTTAGTCTTTTACATCATATTTAAATGTGTGAAATGTGATGAAATATTAAAAAAAAAACTTCTTATTGGTTGTAATATTGGTAAAAAACAATATTTGCAAAGAAGTTCGCGGTGGTATTGGCAAGGCACAAGCTTTGCAAACAAAATAGTGTTTTCCTAGTACAATATTAGGTTATACCTTTGGTAATTTTTAACGCGGTAGGTTTTACAGTACTATTTTTTTTTTTTTTTTTGTACGGTTGGCAATTTCTAACTGGGTATATTCTTTTTTCTTGTAAAAAAAAAATAATAATTGAACTAGATTTCAGGTAATAACATCAACTTTAATGTAGAAAAATAAATGCAATCACTTTTTGTTACAAAAACTTGAACTGAAATTCGTTAAGAGATTCTCAAAATTTATGTAATTGTAACACCTGTAAGTTAACATGCTCAAGCATTCACCTGTGATACTTTATCAAGGTCATTAAATATGTTTTACTTGATTTTGTGCAAAAAAAAAAAAAATACAAACTTTTCATGATGAACTTTTAATAAAATTTGAAAACATGCTGAGAACTATTAACAGCAAAAAAACATAAATTTACACATTCATTGATGGTTAGAATAACTTTTAATTTTATTTTTGCAAAAAATATATTTTTTTTGTAAATCTGTTGTCATAATATAACTTATGAGTACGAGAACATCTTGAAATTTGTTTTGTGAAAAAATGAAATTTTTTAAACAAATTAACAACTATTAATGGTTTTGTAAACGTGATGATATTTTAAATGTTTATTTCACACCATCCATAGATAAAATATAAATTTTATTTGCTAAAACTATGCCGTGTTAGAAGTAGTGGAAATAATAATGATTTATTTGTTTGTTTAAATAAATATGACCTTCATTTAACTTATGTATTACTTCTGAAGATGGTTTAGAGTTGGAGCAGAAGTCGGTTTATAAATTTTTTCGTGTGCATTCACATGAGAAATTACATTTTTTAATATTTTTTTTGAAATTACTTTAATTTAAATGTCTATCAAAGAATAATTAATTATTTTATTACACTAGTTTACAAAATAATAAGTTACTGAATACAAACAAAAAAAAAAAAAAACTCACACATGGTCTAGAATTATATTTTAACAAAAAATAAAAACCCCTTAAAATCTGAGTATACGGTGTAGATTAGGTTAGATTAGATTAGATTAGATGAGAAGGCACTATGCACCGCGACCAATGTAGGTCTTTTGTGCTGCCTAAAGTTACCTACATATTCAAGCTACCTATAAAGCTAATTATGCTATTAGGCAAAATGTTCGCGATGTCAGAAGGCGAAATGATGCGATCACCTAGAAACCTAAGTCTCCTATCACAAAGCCTGGGACATTCGCAGAGAACATGCTCCGAGGTCTCAGACACCATCTCACAAAACCTACACATATCCGTGTCCGATTGACCCTTCCTGTGCAGATGGTATCTGAGATTACAGTGTCCAGTTAAGTACGACGCCAGGGTCCTCAAACCCCCCCCCCCCCCTTTCAAGCGACAAGAGTCGCCTCGACCCCCTACTGAAAAAGAGATCAATCTTTTAGCCTGGCGCTGACCAGGAGAGTTTTCCCAGTAGCCAGAGAATTCAGACTATCTCCATGCCCTGAGCCTTTCCCTAACATACCCCGCAGGTATTCCACAGAATGGTTCAGGACCATAAAAGGGCCTTCGGGCCCCCCTCATGCCCTCTCGTTGCCCTCATGACGCTCATGGAGTATACGGTGTAAAAACACTATTATGTAAGGGAATGTTCCCTATTGTGGCATGTTCCCTAAAGACGGTCTTTGGTTTTTATTCGTGTTGTTGCATAAATATGTCAAAACTGTCATTAGTTTCATATATCACTATTTTAAAAAAGTTTCGACTTGAATGCAAACGTTTTTCTGGGTTTTATTATGTAGTTGCAAAAAAACGCAATATAAAGTATAATTTTTACTAAATATATAAAGTGAATAAGATATTCAATTTTCCAAGTCGGATTTTTTAATTTCTTCCGTGTATAAATCGTCTTTAAAAAAACAAAAATCCCTAAAACTTAAAATAATATTTTCTGCAATAAAAATAATATTAACTTTTGTTTAAGATCATTAATTTCAAAAAAGCAATAACTAACCTCTTGTACACTTAATTAATTTCGTAAATTAATGTTTCGGAAAAAAACTATTAATTTAATTTCAAATTCAGCGGTAATTACTCCCTCAGACATTTACAAAAACTAGTTTCTCTTAATTACAATTGAAACTCATGTTAAGTTTTGTACATTTTTACCTCCTGCTTAAAGTTGAATCTTCTTAGCATAACATTTAAAATATGCAATAAAAATTAAAAAAAAAAAAAAATAATTTTGTAAAATATGTTTGATGTCAAGGTTAGATTAGCACAGAAATAATAAAAAAAAAACGCTATGAAAATCATACTGTCAATAGAAAATAACTAAGGTATAAATAACTTAACAAAAGCGCATCTCAAAAACAATATAGAAAATTTTTTAAAACCAAAATAACAGTAATAAGCGTGGGAATATTTTTTCTATAGGTCAGGTTCACGCGGACTTTTATAAACTAACCACAACATGATGTAGCATCCACAAAACTAACAAATAGTCAATTGAATTTTGACAGTGCCCTTTAATTAACATGAACAAACCACAAAATAACAATACGAATCGAATTTTTCACAATGCAAACGTATACACTGATAAAATTATCCTTCTTGATATTAATGAAACAAAATTGTTTCATATAATTTTTTTTTCTTAGATGCAATGAAGAATTGCATTATATCCAAGATATTTTTATTAATATTAAGAAATTTTTCATAAACTTTTTTAATAAAATTTCATATTTTCATAAAAAAAAAATCGATTTCATAAATTATCTCTTCATAAATTTAACGAAAATTTTCTTTCAAGCTATGAAATAATTTCAAAGACTTAATTATTTAATTTTTTCATAAAATTTCATAAACTCATTAATTTTAATGCATTTAAAATATTTTTTTTAAGTTTTAACTCTCAAGTGTTCAACATATTTTATAAAGTGTTTTATTATTTCAATGTAGTACCCCGAGCCGGACCGGCAGATCCTAATGAACTTCGGGTATGTTGTAGAGAATAAAAATTTAAAGGACCCAATGTTTGGCATGGGATTGTTACCGCTTTCAAAACGTGTTCTGATGATGGGAACCTAGAAAATTCCCGAAATAGATCTATCCACACATTCCTGAAAGGGTCAAATAATAAATTTGAAAACAAAAAACTCTATAGATTATTTGTTAGGACAATATCCTAATAAAGAAATATAGAGTATGGCCTGAACTTGAATAATTTTCATTTTCATTGCAGAATTAAAGGTCGAAAAAAAACATAATTTTTATTTTTAATAAAAATTATATCAAACTTGTCTAAAAGACAAAGTACAGTCTAGTTTACTCCCCCTGTTTTGTTTATATATGAAACAAAAAATAAAAAGGAGGAAAAAAAACAAAAAAGGTGTATTGAATATCCACCAGAGGTGGACTTTGCACATAACAAACAAGTTTTCAATTTATTTTTTGATCAATGGTTATAATCTTTAACTTCAAGCTCATATATTAGTTCTCATGTAGTGAGTAAACTAGTTTATATGAATGTTTGATGTTTGGTATGGGATTGTTGCCGCTTTCAAAATGTATTCTGATGATGGGAACCTAGAAAATTCCCAAAATATATCTATCAACACATTCCTGAAAGGGTCAAATAATAAATTTGAAAACAAAAAACTCTATAGATTATTTGTTAGGACAATATCCAAATAAAGAGATATAGATTGTGGCCTCGAACTTCAATAATTTTCATTTTCATTGACCAGTTTTTTTTAGCTGTCCGATCTCATGTTTAGGCGTTACTAAGTGGGGTTAAAAATTACCATATTTTACGTTTTTCCGGCTTATTTTGTTTAATTAAAAATAACTATAGACATATTTGGTATGAAATGAAAGTTTTTTTTTAGCTGGTTTACAAATTATGCCCAAATATTTTCGAGTACTTTTGTTTTCAAAAAAAATACGTTTTTAGTAACATTAAATCTGGCGTTTTATTAAAGAATTTTACTTGTATTAAGCTGAAAATAATGCATAACAATGCCTATTTAATTTAATCGAGAGGGTGTCTGAGCTTTTTCCGATATTCGAAACCGTTCAGTTTTTATGCTACTTTTTCCGAAGAACCTTTTTCCCCTATATTTCAAATAATTTGAAAATGTAGCAACTCTGGGCCCACTATATAGGCCCATATAGGCAATATGGGTATCAAAATTTTTGTTTTCTTAAATTTTCGTAAATTAAAGACAAGTTTCCATACATAAACCAATGAATTTTTAACCTACTTTTTAACCCTTAAACGTGAGATTGGACAGCCTAAAAATAAATACGTGTCTCTTTTTTTTTTGCTCTTTTACAACTTATTCAGAGTTCATTTAAATCTGCGAGTTCGATTCCGAATATCTCCCTTGCGAGAGAATTTTCTGCATATCAATTCATTTTTGCATTAATTATTGTTTAAAAAATCAAATGAAGAGTTTCATTGGCTTAGTTCCAAAGCATCTTTCAAGACATTTGTGAAGAGTTTATATTAATTCAAAAAACTTCTTAATATTAAACAATTTGATGAAACTGTTTCATAAATTCTTTAAACGCTTCATTTTCGGAATAAAACCTGTTTCATAGTTTCAATGGACAAGTTCCAGTGACAAGTTTCATTAAAGCTATGAAGATCTTCATTACTGAAGTGAAGATAATTCTCTCAGTGTAATATTTCAACACCAGCAAAAAGTGATTTGTTCAAGAAAGCCACATTTTTTATTTAAAATACTAAATATTTGTTATGGGTAATTTAAATAAATGTGAAAATACTTTAAATATTGAGTTATTATTTGAAATTTATTGTTAATGGAGTGGCTGCATTAATTAAAAAAAAAAAAACAGAGCTGCGAAACCTTACAAAACTATTTCAATATTTTTTAAACACTTTGTCGTATAGGACATTCTCAATTCTTTTCAGAGAAATTTTAGATTTTTGATGAGGAAAACTTTTATAATTTTTCATACACTCATAATAATCCAAGTATAAAAATAACTTTTATAAAATGAACAAAAATTAGTTTATTTTACGAAAGTCTTCGTTATTTTTACATAAATTTCGTATTTGTAGCATGGATTATTATGAGTGTATGAAAAATTATGAAAATTTTCCTCATCAGAGAACCTAAAATTTCTCTGAAAAGAATTGAGAAAATTACCGATATATTCAAATACACTCAGAAATAAACCTGTAAAAATGGATACGAAAAATTTTTCTAATTATTAGTAAGATAAAAGTAGCAAAAATAAAACTGTTAAAATATCAACATTTTTGTTACATTCCAGTTAAAATAATGAAAACGATTTATTCTATAAACTGGTTTAGTTCTATCTTTACCATTTTTGAAAATGGACGATTTTCGAGTCATTCGAGAATCGTCATTTATTACTTGAGCTTGTTGGTTTAAAAATGCTATTTACCAGGGCACATAAATAGCTTGAAGGGCCAAATTAGGGATTTTTTAATCTTAAGGAGGGCCGCACTATATTGACGTAACTTATCAACAAAAATCCTCAGTGAAAAGCTGTGAATTTTTTTTATGGATTTTGCTCTCTTAATTTTTTTAATTCAAAAAAGTTCATACATATTCACTTTTTAAATTATGGGCCTTTCCTTTTTGGACACATTAAATCTGTATTCATACTAGACACATATATAAATAAATCTTGGGAAAAAAACTTGCAAATTCATAGAGTATATCCAGAAATATTTTAAAACTGGTAACAATTATGAATCAAATTTTTTTTATCTGAAAATTTTTGATTTCTACTAAAAAAGTTTTCTTAGAAAACTATGAAAAATAAGAAGCTTTTAACATAGCAGTGCAATAAAACGAATTTTAGCTTAGAATTAAACAAATTCTTTAAATTAAACTTTTGTATCATAAAAGCATGCAAAATTTTGCCACGGATTCATAATAAATCTTGTCAAAGTATTATGTCCCCCCTAAAACGAGTCTGAAACAAAAAATCGCTCTTCAATCGATGTCCATGACATATAGAGCTTCCCAGCAAAAAAATTTCAAAAAGGTAATCGGTTTTGTAATCAGGAATTTTGGTTAGAATGCCTTCCCAACCTGATTCTTTTAACAGGGCGTGAGACTGAAAAGAATTGATTCTTTAGATTTGATTATATTTTACTTTACAAGAACCAGTTACCTTATTTTTTTCAGAACTACTTCGTTTGTTAAAAAAAGAAGGAGTTCTTTTATTAAAATTGTAAGTATTTTTTTTAAGAAGCACTTCTTTTATTACAAAACTAAGTATTTTTGGCTAAAATATTAATGAGCATTTTTTTAATTATAATAATTTCTAATTTCTTATTGGGTAACTAGTTCTAATAAGAGTTTTTATAACAAAATGGTAATTGGTTACCAATTGAACTAAAATTATCACAAATATAAGTTACAAATAGTTTGTTAGTTCGTAAAAGAACTAATTATATTTAAAAAACCATTGTGTGTTCGCTTTCTTACTTTAAGAATTGGTTACACAACTGTTTCCTTTTTTTACTGACTCATTGCAATGTGTTTGGTAATGCAGTTCAGAAATTTGGCAATCAGAAACGTAAGCGATTATATGGCAATGCCTTGTTTTGGTAATGTGTTTTTTTTTTCCTGGGTTGTTGTACAAAAACAAAATTAAAAAATATTGACATAACAATTGCCATATATATGAAGTTTACAAAAATATAAAAAACAAAATTTTAATTTTATGAAACAAGTCTTATAATTGTTTCTATATTTAATAAAAAATTGTCATCAAAATTTCTATTTTTAATTTGGCCCATATCTGAAATATTTACAGAGGAAAACTAGAGTATAATTATCGAGGTTTTCATAAATATAATAAAGCTTTAATTTAACCCTCTTACCAGCAAGCCCGCATCCAGGCGGGGTATTTTAAATTGGCCATAAATGCGCTAAAAGAGTGTTTTGTAAAAAGAAATTAAGCTACCGACCAAAACTTTGGTAATGGGTGCGACAAAGTAATGCATTACCTTGTAATGTATACTCCTTACCTGTATCATTATTTTGCAACAAAAAGTAATGAGCTACAGATAATGGGTTACATAATACATTACTTTGTAATGGACACACCTTACCTTCAGCATTATTTCGAAACATAAAGTAATGAGTTACCAGTAATTGTGTACTCATGAATTACCTTGTGATAATACACTTATCTTGCGATAATACCTTTCACATTATTTCGAAACATAAAATAATGACTTACCGATCACCAATTACATAATGCATGAAATATAAACGTAAAGTAATATTTAAAATTTTTTTTAAAATCTATATTTTGACACATTATTTTTTGTAAGCATGAGGGTAAGGTATATATTTTTAACATCACAAACGTAATCTAGAGGCACAACAATTCATTTATATTTTAAGCTTTTTATTATAAGTGGATGAGTTCGCGCCTAAGAACCAAAAGACCCCAAGTTCGAATCCCAGCGAGACCACGTTATTTATTTAATTACCCGGTAACCATATAAGTAACCAGTTACTTAACCCCCTATTAGGTAATGAGTCCACACATTACTTTTAGTCTCATCGCCTGTAAAATTATTCAGTGAAGTAAGGCGTATTGTAATGAGTGAAGCCCCATGGCGATACATTACTTTAACCATTATTTAGTAATGTGTGGTTTTACTGGGGGCCTAAGCTTTTTTCCAATAAAATTTATATTATTCGGCACGAAAAATAAACAATTTTTTCTTGTATTAAAATTTTTTTATTTAAAAAGTGCCTTTAAAATCTGCCAGATTTTTATAGAAACCCAATTTTACCACACAGCGTTTCTACTGAAAATTGTATGCAAACTGTTGCTGCTCCGAGTAATTTGGGTTCGGCTTGTAGCCGCTATTATGACATGTACCTGACTTTATCAATATGCATAACTATTTTATTAAAAATATTCACATAATCCGCGCTCCGGACGATGAATTCCTTATCATAAGAGTATTTTTCCAGTAAAAAAAAGCTGAGAACAAAAATTTTAAATTGATGAATTCAAAATGTTGCTTTATTATGATTTAAAGCGCATATAGACATCAACCGCCCATTTACTGACATTCCACATTTCATAAACATAATTGATTCCGATTCTTAAAAGTCTCAAGTGTTCAACATATATTAAAAAGTGCTTTATTAATTCAGTGTAGCCTTCACTGACAATTGAGGTATCCCGAGCCGAACCGGCAGATCCTAGTAAGCTTCGTGTATGTTGTAGAGAATAACAATTTAAGGGACCCGTTTTTTTTTTTTTAGCTGCCCAATCTTATGTTTAGGCGTTTTTGGGGGTCAAAATTACCCCATTTTACGTTTGTCCCGCTTATTTTGTATCAAATGAAAGATTTTTTGCTGGTTTACAAATTATGCACAAATATTTTCGAGTATTTTTGTTTAAAAAAAAATGCATTTTTAGTAACATTAAATCTGGCGTTTTATTCCTAATCAATTATTTAAATTTTATTAAATAATTGATTCCGATTCTTAAAAGTCCGGCTCATCTTCTAAAAACTGCAGTAACACATTGCTTGCATTTTCTTCTCATCTTCTGAAATATTCTTTTCGGCATGTCCGTTGTACTTTTTGCTGAAACAAGACCAAAATGAATGATAATTTATATTTGATGGGCTTATTGTAAAAACTTGATAAGCCACTTTAATTTTGTTATAGATTTTCGCTGTTTTCTGATCATTCATTGATTAATATTTAATAGAAGTCTTGCTTAAACACTTATAACAAGTACACTGAGGAAAGTATTGTTTTAAAAATATGTAGTTGTTTGGGTTGTAATACAGTTTCTTTATTTTTAATGTAAATGTCAGTCATTTGTAGAACAAATTATTTTTTTTACTAGCCTTGTAGTTCATTTAAAAAAACAAACCACATCAAATGACTGTTTTGTGAAAGTGGGTTAAATTCACCATTAAGACATTTTCTATCGTAAGCTTATATTCAATACCCTCCGTTTATTTCGGGTTAAAAAGGGTTTAGGAAATTTAAATATTTATTTTAAATAAAACACATTTGGTTTTTAATTAAACGTTATAAATTCATATTTTTATTTATTTAGGTTTAGGGTTTAAGTTAAAATAGATTTTATGTTCAGCCACAGTGTTATTTTATAAATTCACATTTATTTTTAAACTTAGTTTTGGGGTCTTGTTCACTTTTTTTGTTTTATTTGTAAGTTTAAATATAAAATAGTTTTAGGGCTTTTTTTATAAATTATTCTGGCTTTTGGTAACTTGGTGGTTGAGAGTGTAAGAGAACAGTTTGAGTTTGCGCCATGATCTCTCAACTAGCATCTGCCTAAAGTTGGCTGCAGTTGCGTCGGCCAACAGCTGGTGCTACTGACAACTAGGGGGCGTTGGTAAATACTTTTTACAGGAGAGCCAAAAAAACTGACTTATGCCCAAATTCTTAAAGTATGAATCAATCTATCTTCTACAATATTTGTTAAATATGAGTATATAAAAATAATAAAATATTTTTCGTTATTCGCTGCGCTATGTTTGATAAGGGGGTATAACAATAAAAACTCTAATATTTTCTGGCTGATAGAGGATATGACACAGTAAAAAAACACAGTTTAACCAAGGATTTTACATATTGTCACCTAAAACCTAAAAAGCCGTGACTAACAAAAAATTCAAAATTAAGAAACAAATTTAATTATGTGAGGTTTTTTAACAACTTAATTTTTGCGGTTATTGCCGTCATGTCCCAGCTACATTTGCAAATTGGTAACACAGGACACGTGGAGAAATCCCGTCTTGACGGTATATGCCGTCATGTCCCGACATTTTGCTCTAAATTTTACAGTATATGTCGTCTTGTGTTAAAGAATCCGGAAAACGTATTTTAAGAATCCGGAAAACGTATTTTAAAGAATCCGGAAAACGTATTTTACGGGACACACTAATAAACTTGTATTTAAATAACTTTGATATATTAAGTACAGTTGTAGTAAACAACTTCGTTTAATATATATAATAATAAGACATTTTTAGTAAGACGATAAACCTAATGTGGTTGATAGAGGATATTGCATTTAGAAACAAATGTTATGGTTAATAGAAAATTTAATTTTTTCTCTCTGAAACTTTTGTCAAAGATGTAGCTGTCATCATTGAACAGTTTTTCATCAAAAAGTTATTTTCAAGAAATTGGATCATAGAGGATATAGAATATAAGGTCTCGAAATATGCAATTAAATTGAAAATATACAACAGAAAATGCCAAAATATGAAATAAAATATGAATTTATGCAAAATATGCAAAAATATGCATTTATAACATAATATGCAAAAATATGCAACAACAAATTGATGCCATTTTGTTGCAAATTCTTTGATTCGAAAAAGTATTTGTTTAAAATCGATTGTGGCCTACTGACTACAAACATACATTTGCATGCAACTCCTTGCGCTAATCATAACTAATAAATAACTTTAAAAATTTAATATCAAATTAACCTTGATTAACGTGATAGCCAAAAACAAAACAATACTCGTACGTTTTTTTAATAAATTTTGAAGATAAACTTTGACAGTTTAACAAATTTGCCAATTATTTTTTTCAGCATGTTTTCACATAAATCTTTAAATATTTTTTCAATTCTTATTTTAGTTAGAATATTTTTACAAATATAAATTTTCGTTTGGGAAGTTGTTTAGTTCAATCAATTTTTATGTTGACAGTTTATTGTCTGTTTGTATTCAAACCGTACCCAAAATGTTGTTTTTGTTTTTAGTTTTGGAAAAATCAACCACGATCTTGGTTTGGTTAAGGCCAAAAGTATAAAACATGTCATGTAAATTTCAATTTGTTTCCCTTTATTGTGTTGTTTGTCAAACAAAAAGTCATTCACGATTTAACGTTAACTTTACTGTCAACATTTACTGAAGATGTTACTTCGAAATTTACAATCAGATACATATTAGGATTGTGCAATTTTAAAGAATTTAATATAAATCAAAATGTGCATAATATTGATGGCTGAAAGTGGAAAATCCCTAACTCGATTTGTTATTACCAGGGACCGGAAGTTTATGCAAATGCATGTTTTTTCCATAAGTCTGAAAGCAGGTTAAACACAATATATTTGCGAATCAAAGAATTTACGTTAAAATGGAATTGTTAGTGCATATTTTTTGCATATTTTGCTATAAATGCATATTTTAGCATATTTCGCTTTAAATGCATATTTTTACTTATTTTGCTTCAAATGCATTTTTTTATTGCATATTTTTACTTATTTAGCTTTAAATTGCTTAGTATTTCTTAAAAAAAAATTTTAAATTTTATTTTATATTTTATATTTTATATTTCATCGTACTCAGCTTTTTAGAAGCTGAACTGGGATTTTGAGTGTTTCAAAGCAAAATAACAAGGCACGTGTAAAGAGAGGCACTTAAAATTAATTATTTTTCAATTTTTCAACGGGTCGCAATAAAATAAAAAATGTTGCTCTAATTTATTGATGAAAATATTTCTATGATATCCCAAAGTTAAATTTTTCAAACGAACTCTAATAACCACGGCAACCATAAATATGTGGTATCCATTTTTCCTGTGTGTCGTATTGAAAAATGTATCATCCATTTATCCTTTTCACAACAATTGACGAATTTGTTATAGCATATTTTTGCATATTTTGATATTAAGGGCATATTTTTGATAAAAAGTATTTTTTAGAGCATATTTTTGAACTTTTTAGAACAAAACCATATTTTTATTTCGTTATAAAATAATTAAAAAAATTTTTTTCCAAAAAAATTACCAAAAATTAAGGGGCTCGCAACACCGATTTTGAAAATGCAAACCATTTTTAAATTTGAGTTTCCTATTTTAAGACTGTACCGATTTATGTATAATAATTCTTGTATCTCCTCTTTTTGTTAGCAATTGAAATAATTATCACGAAAATAAGCTTTGAAATACAAATTTTTAATAAAAATTTATTTTAAGAGCGTGTGCGCCCCGTTAGGCTTCTTGGTAGCGTGCTGGCTTGTCAGTGCGGGGGTCGTGGGTTCGATTCCCACCAGAGGCACTGGTCTGTTTTCGCTACAACGCGCCGAAGGCGTAATTATATTATTATTAATTAACAAAAAAAAAAAAAAAATATTTTAAGATCATATGTTCTTTTTTTAAGAGCATATTTTCTGTTGTCAAGGCATTTTTATGGTCATAAAAACGAAACTTTAGAGCATATTTCTGGTTGCCCTTCTAATTAATAACTGTCTATAATTGGTCGGAAATGTTATTTTGTTCTATCAGAAAAACTCTGAACTTAATTTGAATTTTTAGCACTTTGCTAACAAAATTTGAAGACTTTGAAAATCACCATATTATCAATGCTAAAAAAATCTAGGTGAACAATTCTGAAAAAAAATAATATTCCATTCTTCTTATTTTAAACAAGCTTAAGATCACTTATTTATATTCCAAAATAAATTCCTGTCTACGGCCCTTAATTTTATTTTGAATTACTCACATGTGTATTAACGCCATAAAAAAATAAAGTTCCCACGTTTTTTTTTATTTTTAAATTCATCATTTATAGTTAATACCTTCAAATATACATTATCATTATGCAAAATATGATGCTGAAATTATACATACAGATAGTAATTAGATTACTAAATCTTATATTTGCAACTAATAAAACTAATTACAATTATGTCAATGGTATCGTATAATCATAATAATCAGCGCCATAATTAAACGCCCAATATTAAAATGCGTGTTTGTTTAAAAAAAAATCTAAAAACTGAATAAAGGGCAATAAATCAAAGTCAACTGCAGGCAGAATGAAAACTGGTTGTCTCAACTGTTTGCATTTTTAGTTGATTTTACCGACCATAGCACACAAAAATATAAATTGGATTTTTTTAAAAAAAAATCGTATATACTAAGTTTCTTTCCGATACTTTAAAGTTTTTTATGCTCATTAGGATGAACCGTTTTTAATTTATTTTCAAATCTTTTCGTATACTCAAAAAAGTTTGACAGTTGACTTATTCCATATAAAACCATCACAAAATATCCAATTTTCGACCTCTACCCACCCCCCATTAATTTTAACCAAACTTGGTACGGAAGGTAAGTGTTATAGTACAAGTTTTGGGTTGTTAGCTCTAACGGTTGTGGAACCCCAATCTTTTTGCAACTGTAATTCAGAATATATCAACTAAAACTCACAATATCAAATTTAAATTCAGAAAATATCAATTGCTTTCCGTTTCCACTGAAATTTATAAAAAATTAACCCATTTTATACCACTTATCGATTCCGTGGGAATTTTTTGGAGAACTTTTTTAGGAAAGTGTAATGATGTCCCTCTAGCGGTGGTATTCACAATTGAAATTCAAACTTTGATGCATTGTAAACGCGGAAAAACCTGGGGGATAATATGCAACTACATAGGTTTCAAGTTAGTTTTACAAATTTCTTGTAAAATATATGATTTTTTTTTAGAAGTTTTTTACTACACTCAAAAAAAAAAGTTTGTAAAGTCAGCAAAAAATTTTGCTGAGTCAGCAAAATTTTAGTCAGGAGGGTGCTAGCAAAAAAATTGCTAATGTTAGCAAAATCTTTTGCTGAAAATCAGCGAGCTGATTTTTACCAACAAAATTAGTAGATTCAGCAAAAGTTTTGCTAACACTTAGTAGATTAGAAATAAAAAAGCGTTGGTAAAAATTAATAAATTTTTTGCTGAATTTTAGTAGACTGAAAAAAACGCAAAAAAATTGTAAAAAATTGTAATTTAGTTAATATATTTGCTGAAAATCATAAAACATATTTTTGTGATTCTTTTAAAATTAATTTACAATAATTACGAAATATAAAAATTTTCATTTTCCCACATTGACGACATGAATTAATTTAATATCTGAAAATATATAGAAATAAATATATATAACATAACAAAAATTTTCTTTCAACTACTTACATCAATGGTAGTCTAAATGATGCTTTCTTTTAGAGAACGCAACTGCCGAAGATAATTATAGAAACGAAACGAAAAAATAAGAAAAAGGAACCATACAAATCTACCTAAGATGTGTGTCTTTGTCTTTCGCTTTACTCTGTCTACATGTCTGTATATGTTTGTTTGCAATTTCACCACACTAGATTATTAATCTATTAACATTTATTATAGAAATACATATTAAATTTAAATATTTTCTTTTGGCTTTTATTTTATTAACAGACAATTATTTTCACAAGCCGGTGACAACGCAAAATTTAAGTTGTTTTAATCCTCAATTTTGTTTTATGTATGAAAAACAGATACAAAAACTTCCATGGTTGATTTTTTTATATGTCTTATTAGAGTTGTACTTTTTAGTATCATTTTCCTCTTCTCTACTACATCATGACATGCCGCGACATCTACTTCATTCTGCGTATATCTTTCAATCTGGTTGTCGTCCACACTATTAATGTGCTTATCAGCACAATTTTTTTTTAGCAAAATTAATTAGTAAAACATTAGTATATTAGTAAAGCATTAGTATAAAACAGTTAAGTGCTGAATAAGTATAACAAAAATTTTAGCTGAAAACACGATTTTAGCAAAAAATGTTGCTAAAAAATAGTATACCTGATTTACAAGACGCTTTACTAACTTTTCTACTAACTTATTTTTTTGAGTGTATTTGTACGGCTTGAGGTCAGTTTTTTTTTATTTAATAATTAAAAACAATTATTTTTCATTTTTAATTTAATAATTTATTATTAATAAATGCCCAATATTTCGACCAAAAACAACGTTGGTCATTACCAAGGCAATCTAGAAAAAAGACGAGTCCAACATATGCCAGAAGACCAACATATGCCAGAAGACATACATACAACATATGCCAGAAGACATACATGTTGGTTAGGCCGGGTCGATTTGTGGGGAGGCAAAAAAATCGCCCAAAGCTCAGTGAAAATCGTATTCTAGGGATCAAAATAAGAAACTTTGCGGAATTAACCATACCTCTAAAACGAATTCTACTACCCCGAAACTGTTGACTTTTGTCCCGTAGGGTCAAGTTTTGAAAAATCCCACTTTGACCCATGTAGAGTGCCCCAATCGAGTCCAAATGTATGACCGACCCCCACTAACTTTGAAGGGCCGATCCACCCATGCTCGTGGCACACCCCCCTGGAACTCCCCTGGGGGGTTCCCCATACAAACATTTCAAAAAATCTCCATTTTTGGCACTTTATTTTATTATTTTTTATTTATTTTATTTATTTTTAATATTTTATTTATTTTTTCTCTTTAGAAATTTATTTAGTCAGAACATATGTAAATGAAAAAATTAATTTAACTTAGTAATAGAAAAGAAAAGATAAAAATTACTGTTTGAAGTCTTTTTTGCTTTCAAGTCTGGGCAATTTCGCACGGCTCTCTAACGTCGTCGCCATAACAGCCTCTACATTTTCCGGTATAACTCGTTTGGAAACGCTAGCTAGCAATTGAACGTGTCGTTCTGTTCCTTGTATGTGTGATGGAATTTTTGGATCATTAAACGGTGGATCATCTTGATTTAAATATTCTTTCAAAGTATCGTATGGAATGCTTCGAGTGAATGGTGGTTCAAATACGTCATTTATGTCATTCATATTGATCATTTCCGTGTAACTTGTGCAATAAAAGTTTATATCTGGTTTTTTATAAGCTCTAAGTCCCGTTGGGTCGTCAACATCGGTTCGATAGCGTAGAATTATCTTGATAGCACAGTCGCGCTTTTCTTTGCTATCATCAAACAACATTGATAACAAGATATTTTCCGAATGCGCATAATATGAATTATCTGTAATTACTTTATTGACAATTTTGCGTAAACGAGGTTCTAGAAATCTTGACCAACTAATGAATTTGAAAAATAATCTACTACCGTACACGACAGAGCTGTAATACTTAATATTGAAGTACATTGGCACATAACATGTAATTATAAATTCAACCAGTATTCTTAAATTTGCATCTGGATTTTCCGTTGTCACATATAATCGTAATAGTCTAGCGGCCTTGGTGAGCCACCGAGAATGTACAATTTTCCCTGGTTTGATGTTAGCCAGATCCACTGAAACCACGCCGCTAGAAATTGCATGGGCCATGTCGTATAAGTACTTGGAATCGGTGGAAAATTCAATTTTTTCTGGAGCAGGGGGCATATTTTTCAACTCAATTTTCTGAAAGCCGTCCACCACCTGAAAATATATAAAAATAAAGCAATTAAAAACGGTTGACAATTATAATAAATGAGTGATAGCAATAACTTACCGGAAGAGTTTCACAAGTTTCGATTTGACGGCTCAATTTTCCGGTTGCCGATCTTGGTCCAGTGCTGGTTGATTTATCCAAAGCTTCAAACAAATGCCGAAACGGAAGTTCGTTGAAGTGTAGAAGGCAAACGAACCAATGCAATGGTCTTTTTAACAGCAATTCGAATCGTCGTATAATTCCACCGTGTGGGCCAGTGTTTGTTGGCTCACCGTCAACGCATATGCCAATTAATTCATTCAGTGATATATTTTTATCGTTAAAAAAATCATTTAATTTGGTTGTTTTGTATTCAGCGGTTTCATGTTCCAGTCTTACGTAACCAATCAATTCAGAATTCGGTTCTCTCAAAATAACAAGATGAGGTTCTTTTACCATCCTAGTATGATACTTCTCATCAATTGCATCTCTCGTTAAAGTATCATCTTTTCTGCCATCGAATGAAAATGCTAACAAATTGGTATCATCTAACCGTTTGCGAAGCACTTCTTGTCTGCATTTCTCTTTTTCTCGGCGAACTTTCGATTTATCCATGATGAGAGGTTTGCCATGGGTATCTTTCATTTTAAAATCTTGGAAAAGAGCGGTTCCCATTGCTGATGCTACTCTATCAGGCACACCAAATCTGTCACATACCAAGGCAAAGTTAAAACAATCGTATCTCTGTGTGTATTGTGAACTTGTGCTTATATCCAAATCTTCTTGAACCGGTGGCGGTGCGTATGTTGAATCATCGGGATCTTGGTATGTTGGCATTGATGACATAGACGTTGCTCCTTGCTCTTCAATTTCCATCGCAAATCCATCCATTGTTAGTCTTCTCTGATTATGTTGATCGTGCATAAACTCTTTGAGGCGTTCGGGAACCAAACCGCATGCACATGGAGCTGCCTTCAAATCGCATTTACATGTTCCAATGAAAAAAATTGTTTCCAGAGATTTTACATACTCTGTAAATTCTTGGTGTTTGTTTCTATTCTTGATTTGCTCTTGATATTTGACAAGCAATCTATTCAATTTATTATATACACTTTTTTTCAGCATTATTTCCATACCAAGTTTTTTCCAAATTCCAATCAACTTATCTTGTACTTGAATAGTGAATGATTTATAGAGCAATTTTTTTTGTTCGCTCAAGTAAAAATAATATCTCAAAATATCCAGATGGGTTGGTAAATTAAGATCAGTCAAATCAGTAGACACACCAAAAACAGTAACATCATGCCTGGGTATATGACTCATTGGGTTTTCGATAGTTGTTGATGTTGTTATTGCTTCATCTTGCGGTGTAAAGGATGGTGGATTCATTGTAAACTTTTTGATTTGGAATGATTTTTTTTTTTTAAATATTTTTTTATCTGAAATTAGAACTTCACACTTTGAGTTCTTCACAACGACTTAATGCATTCACAAAAACTGTTGCGTTATATATGGTCTACGAGGTAATAAAAATGAAATGGTAATTTTAATTCTACCTGTAACCGATTTTGTTGTTAAAACTGCCCATTAAATACTTACATGTAAATTAAAAGTTAATCTGACCACAAAATCTGTTAAGCAAGTGCGCCTTTTATTACTTCTGGAAAATCCTTTATGATAATTTTATGCTCAATTCTACCTGTAACCGATTTTGTTGTCAAAACTGCCCATAAAATACTTACATGTAAATTAAACGTTAATCTGACCACAAATACTGTTAAGCAAGTGCGCCTTTTATTACTTCTGGAAAATCCTTTATGATAATTTTATGCTTTCTGTTAAGCAAGTGCGCCTTTTATTACTTCTGGAAAATCCTTTATGATAATTTTATGCTCAATTCTACCTGTAACCGATTTTGCTTAAGTAAGTTTACGACATGCAGCTGTGTCTTGTGGTGGCTTAAAAAACCCACACAACCTATTTTACGACCTGCAACAGAACGACACGTTCAATTGCTAGCTAGCGTTTCCAAACGAGTTATACCGGAAAATGTAGAGGCTGTTATGGCGACGACATAAGAGAGCCGTGCGAAATTGCCCAGACTTGAAAGCAAAAAAGACTTCAAACAGTAATTTTTTTTATTTCTTTTCTATTACTAAGTTAAATTATTTTTTTCATTTACATATGTTCTGACTAAATAAATTTCTAAAGAGAAAAAATAAATAAAATATTAAAAATAAATAAAATAAATAAAAAATAATAAAATAAAGTGCCAAAAATGGAGATTTTTTGAAATGTTTGTATGGGGAACCCCCCAGGGGAGTTCCAGGGGGGTGTGCCACGAGCATGGGTGGATCGGCCCTTCAAAGTTAGTGGGGGGTCGGTCATACATTTGGACTCGATTGGGGCACTCTACATGGGTCAAAGTGGGATTTTTCAAAACTTGACCCTACGGGACAAAAGTCAACAGTTTCGGGGTAGTAGAATTCGTTTTAGAGGTATGGTTAATTCCGCAAAGTTTCTTATTTTGATCCCTAGAATACGATTTTCACTGAGCTTTGGGCGATTATTAAATCGACCCGCCCTAATGTTGGTACAACGAAAACGAAATTGAAAACGAGACTTGCAGCACACAGATCTGATTTGAGGGCCAAAGATAGGCCTTTAGAGCAAAAAACTGCTCTTGCGGCCCACTGCGTATTAACAGGGCACATGATTGATTTTGACAATGTAGATGTATTAGTACAAGAACGTAACTATAAAAGAAGATACTCATGAGAGATGCTATACATTATTGATGAACCCTTTGATAGGAGACTAAATTATAAAATGTATATCGAGAGATGTGCACGAATATATACGCATTCGATAGACAAGTACAAATTAAGAAAACAGTAGAAATTTTCATATTAAAAAAAATTAAATAATTATCTGAACATTTAAGTTTTTACAGGTTTGGAAATTACTTGATCCGATCTTTTAATTGTACATAAAAAGTACATATTGTACAGCAAAGTTTTTTCATACAAAAAATTTTTCTATACGCCCTTAACCAAATCATCTTATAACTTTTATAACACCGGTGTTCTTTCCATAAATTAATAATTTTTGAATAAAGTTCCATAAAAAATTATTTAATTAATTATATGACAACACTTTAACAATACTTTGACATTTTTCAAAATTATTTGTATGGGAAAGACCTCGCATTATCACATGCTTTTTACTAAGTTATTATATCTACTTCCTATCCAAAATTATCGGTTGCTTTAAATCAACGACAGTATAAAATGGGTCAAATTTATATTCACAAAATTCCATGCAAAATTTAGAACACATCAACTGATTAAAAATTCTGACTTTCAATTGTTGTAATGAAAGTTTCTCAATTTTAAATAGAAAATTACATTTTCTTAATTTAAATTAAAAATTCTTAATTTAATTGATGATTTCTAAATTTGAAATGAAAATTCTGAATTTCAATTGATAGGAACACAAACCAAAATATGTTCACATGGTTGATGAAACTTTTTTATGAAATCATAAAGATTTATGAAAAATTTGACAAAAAATTTTATGAAACTCTTCATCATATCTGTGAAAACTTCATAAATATGATTAATAATTGATGACAAACGATTTATGAAACAGTTTCATCAATATGATGAAACTTTTTTCATTGAATGTATCGCCAATGCAAAAAAACGTCATAACTAGACTAGAATACAGTTTGGAGTTTTGACTTCGCATTTTAAATAAGATGTAGGAAATTCAATTTTTTATTGTAACTAAAGGAAAAACTTATATTTTTTTATTAAACAACATTTTTGAAATACCGAAAAAATAACTGTTAAAAACAGTAGTTTTTACAACTTATGTAGTCGTTTTAGGTTCATTGTTTTCATGATTTTGTTGCTCGTTTTTATGGTTTATGCATTCATTTAAGGTTAATTGTTTTTGGCCGCTTTGATAGTCGTTTTTATTACTAACCATGTAGTTTACTGAGTGTATAGTTAAACACTAAACGTTGGTTATTTTGAGCAATGGCAAAAAAAAATATACTAATGAAAATTTTTAATTTTATTGCGAATTATAAACGTTATAAAAAAAAAAACATCAAGATCATTTTAAACAGCGGTTCCCACTACCTTTTGCTTCACGGACCCGTTGACGCATTTCTACTGGTTCACGGACCCCAAGAAAGTATTGGAACTGTTACTCCCCTACGTGGAAAATTTTGCGAAAGGATTTTTAACATACAGCTGCTGCAAGAATTGAAGACACACGACCTACCAATACGGGCAACTTTTTGTGAATAGGAGCTGGCAATGTCTGAAAATTGTGGTCAGCGACGAAGCTCATTTCTGGTTGAACGGATACGTGAACAAGCAAAATTGCCGTATTTGGTGTGAGGTGCAGCCAAGGGCATTGCAAGAACTGCCAATGCATTCCGAAAAATGCACTGTTTGGTAATGATTATGGGCCGGTGGCATCATTGGAAGAGCTGGACTTGGGTGACATTTGGTTTCAATAAGACGGTGCCACATACCACACAGCACGCGAAACAATGGCCCAATTGAGAGGCGAGTTCTGTGTACAGTTTTTTCACGTTTGGGGCCGCCTAGATCGTGCAATTTAACGCCTTTAGACTATTTTTTGTGGGGCTATGTTAAGACTCATGTCTATAGCGACAAGTCAGCAACGGTTGACGCACTGGAAGCCAATATTGAAGAATTTAGTGCTCCCCGGTAGGCTAGTTGGTAGCGTCCTGGCTTATCAGTGCTGGGGTCGTGGGTTCGATTCCCACCAGAGGCACTGCTCTGTTTTCGCTCGGTTAGGGTAATAGTATATAATTTGTAATTGTATGATTATTAATTAATAAAATAAAAATAAGATTACCTAAAATTATCTTCAATTATTGAAGAATTTATTCATGAGATACCGGCCGATATGTTGAAGAGAGTATGCCAAAATTGGACCCAGCGTTTGAACCATTTGAGGCGTAGCCGCGGTCAACATTTACATGAAATCATCTTTAAACATTGAATTATATAGATCGTTCTATCGACTTAAATAAAGATTTCATACATTTCTCTAAACTTTATGTGTTTTTTTTTTTAATCAAATCGAAAAGCTCTAAAAAAATTAACCTTTATATTTAAAAAATGCAAAATTAAAATAATATATTTTTGTAATTAACCCCCATAAAAACAACCCAATTTTTTGCACTTTTTGTATTTGTTTATAAAATTTGAAATTTTTAAATTTGTCCCTATTCGTATTATGCAAATACGAATAGGGACAAACTGACGGAAGTCAAAAAAATTACGCCATCTATGATATTTTTTTGGTACTAATTTGATCAGTGGTATGTCACAGTAGGGTGACACGAATTTGAGCGAGCTAAATAAATTCAGTATGTATTATTTCGGGATTTTGGGGTTTGTTACAGTAATGTTACATGAGGCTATAAAGGGTTAAAATAACAAACATTACAAAAACCAAATGCATTAAGATGAACCTCCTAGGGATAAAAAAAATGTATAGCGTAGTTCGTATTTACTGAAGTAAAATTTGTTTTGATTTTTTTTTTTTAAATTAAAACAAATTTTATAAACTTTTTTAAATATAGTTTCATTTGATTTCATAAATGGGGAGTTTTTGATGTATTTGGGAAAGAATTTTGATGTGTTTGGATTAAAATGTGTTTAAATTCAAAGAAATGTTTAGAAAATTTCCAAATTTTAGGAATTCTGTATTAAAAATGGTAAATTATATAAAAAGTTGTTTGTGGGACTGTCAAAAAAATGTTCAGCTTAAACGTGAGGTTTCATCTTAGCAAGATCGTATTAACAGATGTTATTTTGAAGTTGTTCCAAAACGTCAGGACTTTCAAATTAGTTCATAATAACTGAGATTTTATCTTAAGGGGGGACATGCCATTGGCAGTTTTTTGAAATCTACTTTTTATAATTTTGTATTTTAGTAAATATTCTTAAGATTCTAAGAAAAAAAATTTCATGGAAAAATTCCTGCGGGTTCAAAAGTTACAGCCGGATTAGTGAGAGCGCATTTTTAATTTTCGCACTATCTACGTATATAGCTGGTATATACTTGTTTTACTTGCTACCTGACTTTTGGTGGAAATGATGCAAATCGTTTGAAATGCGCCAGAGTGAAGACATATGAAGCTTCAAAAGAAGCCCGAATTGCTAAACGATTGCAAAAAACTGTAAGAAACAGCACAACACAAGATAACGAAGGCATACAGTACGAAGCAGGCATGGCAGATTGGAGGTAACCTTTTTTGTTCTTTGTTCAGAAACTTTGATCGCGTTTATCTCGAAACCATGTTTTTCGTACTGATTGCGGCACTAGGGGTTCATTTTTTGATGAAATTTTTTTTTGTATTTTTTTCAACTTGATTCGCTATCGTATGACACGAGCTTTTTTTTATAAATTTTTTTTCGATTTTTTATGAATTTTTAAAGTCAATATTTTTTTCGAAAAAAACACTTTTAAATTTGGAACATCACCAAAAATTGAAAAAAAAAATTTTCCAGATCGGACAATTTTTGCGACTCCCAGCGCTGCAACCACGAGGTTGCAGCGCTGTCTGCCGCCAGTTTGGAGCTCTATAAAACCATGTTGGAGTGAAAAATATATTTTTTGAATTTGTTTTCTTGTAATTTGTTCAATTCTCTGCAATAATAAATTTTGGAAAAATGTTTGTTTTTGACTGAGTTATGAATTTTTAAAAAAATGTCTGTTTTCCCTGCCGCGAATGTAATGTCCCCCCTTAACCGATATTGTCTTAAAAAGTTTACTGCTCGAGACTTTTAACAGGAATCACAAACAAATTTGTATATTTTTGTAACAATTAAAAAAATTACAAAAAATGTTTAACCCCGTATTCATAAAAATATTATACAGCATTTCAAATACATTTTAGTTAAAACACAAATTTTAGCCTTAAAACTGTTTTCATAATATTAGCTTTTACACAAGGTTTTTGACCAAATATTCGTTTATGAATACAGTTTTAAGTCTTAAAATGTGTTTTAACTAAAATGTATTTGAAATCTGAATTAAGATTTTTTATGAATACGGCGGGCGTTTATATTTAAGCCATGGATTTTTTAGGAGTTTTTGAATTAAAAAAAAAATTTTTTTAACTACTATCATACAAAAATTTTAATTTTTAGAACTACGATTTTAGACTGTGACTGTTTCACGACTGTTTATACAAAACTACAATAAAATTTAAATCTTATTTGTCATGTCAATTTCAAATAAATAAATTTTTCTGGGGAATAAAGTCACAATAGATTCACAGCCCTTTTCGTATGAATAGGCATTAAAACTTGTTAATAGAAACAATTACTTTAGATTTAAATACCTCTACTGACCCCTGGGGGTCCGCGAATCCCCATTTGGGAACCGTTGAATATGCAATTAAAGTTTCGTTAATGATGTTTTTTTTCTGAATTTGTGAAGCTGAACAGAAACTACGATATATTTGGCTTTATTACGGTTGTCGTAGTCGAATTCGAGAGTAAGTCGAATTGGCTGATAATTCATTAAAAACAAAACTTTTGAACAATCTTACAACTGAATTTATCATAAATAACACTCCCATTGCAGAAAATATTTAATCTGAGTTTAATTTCTTTATAATTTCCAATTTAAGCAAAACCATTTTGTATGGAGTCGAAAAATTCGACTTCAAATTCGACAACCGTAATCAGGCTGATTAAGTATATGATAAATGGGTGATAAAGTGTAACTGAAAAATTGGAAAAAACAAACAGTAGCATATTTAATGATTAATTTGCTGCTAAAAAAAAAAGCTTTACATTTATTTAGAAAAAATTATAAAAAAAATTAATTTGCTTTTATGTACCCGTTCTATCCAAACTTAAATAGTCTTTTTTAGTTTCTCTTTGGCTTCACGTTGTTTTTTCAATAGTTTAAGCATCATGGAAAATGAAGTTATAACAGGTACCATTATTGGTAAAAATAGTGGAATATAAATGGCATATTTTTGTTCATCGGGAAAGTACAGTTGAGCCAATAGACTAGCATCGAAAAAGGCCTGTTCGGAGGCCAAAAACGCTTTCTGGGCCAATTCGGAAGCTTTCATTAATTCATGATTAGCTAAGGCGTCTTCAGCTGCAAGTATTAGTTCATAGGCAGAATTAATAGCTTTACCGACATCATCATTAATCACAATATAACTAATATTGTCTGTAATAATGGGGGAAATTTGTATTATTTGAGAAATGTTAAGTTCTATGCTGATGGTTATATTTTGCTCACCCAATAATTTTATTAAACTTTGTAGGGTATTAGTGGTGGTTGTTATATGAGTAATCGCACTACGTCTTAAATATGATTCATACTCCCAACGTCGAGGCGATAATTGTTCCATAGCCTCTGTTTTAACACCTTCTATGGTTACCTTAGAAAATTATACAAAAGTTTGAATTAAAAATTTATTAAATTTCAAGATTATCAAAAATAAATCGGGTTTTTACATAAGCGCTGTAACCCAAACTAGTATAAAAGCGTACACTAGGATGTCCGTTAAAAAACTTTTAGCCGATTTTCGTTTATTACACCCCCAGGGCCAAATTTCTGCGAAAATTGTCCAATTTTGAAAAAAGTGTATTTTTATTAAAAATTACCAACGTTCGAAATTTGAAAAAATTTTATTTTTTTATTTCATTTATACATTTAATATACTCAAAATTATTCAGATAAGGAATTCTGACTTCATCGGACATCATTAGCCTGGAAACAAAAATGACCCACGAATTTAATAAAAATGCAAAAACTTCTTTTTTTAATTAATTTTAAAGATTTGTTAATTTGCCTAATTTTCTGATCTCGATTGCTATTTTAATAATATAATAGTTGTAATTAAAGAAAAAATTGAAGATATTATAATATGCGTTTGTGTGTGGATGGACACTTTTCCAGGACATTTTAAGAAACTTGATTATTTTGTCAAAGTTGCACAAAATTTTAATATTTTCATCAAAGTTTGCATAATTTTCTTTGTATAGTGAGTGTTATAAAAAATAGGTTTGAGGACGGCAGGTAAAGTTCTTTAAAATGAGTTTTTTTTGTTATTTTTTATGTTTAATGGATAAACAGAAACAAACAAACAAATCCTTTTTGAAGTATCTCATATAAATATATGGTATTTTACCTGACAACATAACAGATAAAAAAAAAAGTTATCAGAATCAGGATTTGTTTAAAAGATGTATTTAAAACCCAAGTAACTAGAATCCGACCGAACAGTTCGGCCAGAAAATGCATTTGGACGGTATTCGGCATTTTAAAGGATTGTGGTAAAATTTGGCGAATGGAAAAATATTTATTGGGCTGATTAGATGCGATTTTGAGTGTAAAATTTAAAGAAAAGTCTGTAGTTAAGCAGTCCCTGTTCGGCCTTCGAAAGTACGGCCAAATCGAAAATAGTTCGGCGGCCGAACTTTTAACTTTATAGCTAAACTTCGGTTTTATCGTTAAATTGTATACACAAAATCGAATTAAATCGGATTAACAAACACGTTTCCAATACGAAAATTTATCCTCATTGCATCTAGATCAGTGGTCTTCATCCATATCACCCAGGTGACGAAGTTTTTCGGGTATTTATTTATTCTCTTCGTGAATATTATAACCAGGGTTGCTCAAAGTAAAAAAAATCCTACAAAACCGCTTCTTGAAATGTTCCAAAACTACCTGTGTCGTTAATCTTTATTACAATATCTTTAAATTTTAATATCGTACTGTATCTACCAATATTGCTTTTATAACTCTCAGAAAGCTTTTTTTGTTTTATTTTCTTATTAAAAACTTCACTAATTGTAATAAATTAACAACGCTACAAAATCTTCCATAAAAAAAATCCGTACTCTTTGTTTGCATCGTACTGAACGGCAACCATAATTACAACAATAAATATGTGTGTGAGATAAAAGTTTCATTCAGTAGCTAGTTAGCTTTCAACAGAGTAGGAGTATAGCGGATCTTTTTATGTTTTATTTTTGTTTGATACACTGAGAAGTTTTGATAACAAGCTACATAAATTTATGCATGTTTGTTTATATTTCGTATAAATATATATTTCTTTACAGCATTTGAAATTAAAATATTTAATGAATATATGGGATGTTTAATGGGAAAACCTTTTTTTATTTTCTATGAACAATTAGTTTTTAATTTAAAATTAATTTATATTCAAACTTAACCCTTAATTTACATTCTGCAAACAAATAAATTGATACAAATAGTTTCGAATTTTTTTTTGCTCTTTTTCTTGCAAAAATACGAAAATTAAAAATAATATTTTATCAGAATAAATTGCACTAAAATCGTATGGTTTTTACAGTAATCAACCAGCATTCCACAATAATATCTGTAATATTAGTTTTAAAATTAAAAAAATAGATAAAAAAAAAGATAAAAAAACGTTTTAAAACGTTTTATTGTTCAAAAAACATATTTTCCAAAATATTTTTTTTTTTTTTTTTTTTTTTTTTTATTAATAATCATATAATTACAAATTATATACTATTACCCTAACCGAGCACTAGCTACTATGGCCTTCGGCTCGTTGTAGCGAAAACAGACCAGTGCCTCTGGTGGGAATCGAACCCACGACCCCCGCACTGATAAGCCAGCACGCTACCAACTAGCCTACCGGGGGGAATATTATATTTTTTTTATTTTAATATTTATACACTAAGACATTTTTCTATTTTCAACCTGAGGTATATTTTTAATTGAAAGTATATTTGAATTTTTTCATTTTTATTGATTTATAATAACATTTTAAATTTTATTGATATTTATTTTTAATAAAAACAAAAAATAAAACGTTTTCCGAGTGATATGGATAAAGACCTCTGATGTACATTATTGTTATTATCAATACAATATTGTTTTTTATCAGTACAATATTGTCCCTGTAATTTTTTGCAACAAAAAAGTCATAACCCTAATGTACATACCTATTTTTAAAATTTATATTTTTTTAACGCAACATTTTCAATAATTTCATAATTGTTATAACAATGAAAACAAATCTTGTAAGAAACCACAAAAAGAAAAACTCATCACTTCTTTCAGTGTAATACTCTCATTTTAAGTGTGTTTCTCTTTGTGAAGACCACTGATCTAGATACCGAAAAAACCGACCAAATATGGTTTTTTGACCGAACTTTTCGGTCGGAAACTACAAATAACATGGTATGACATTAAAAAAATTAATAAGCTTCTGACCATCAATTCTATATATTTCGGGCATGCTGATTTAAATAGGCGTACTTTATTTTTTGATCTATTCAATAATCGAGCCAATTAAATGTTCACACAGTGGAAAGAGTCATTTAAGAAGAGTTTTATTAGTAAAAAAGTTTTTTTTTTATCTAAACATTTTTAATGCAAAATTCGTCTAAAAGTTTGTCTAAAACTTTACGTCACCATAGCTTTCCAGGATGACCGCAAGGTCAGCAAAAATTGTTTATATTTGCAAAAGTTTTCCTAACAAAAACCTCCGTCTTAATACAAATTTGTCACAAAAGTACGGTTTTTGTTAGAATAACTTTTTGGCTGTTTATTGCAGATATATTTTTCTGGGCTCATGTCGGGAAGCAATGCTGCTATATACAATTTTTAACCAATCGTGCTTTTTGCTTATGAGGCACCATATTAAAATTATAGTTTTTTTGATGAAACACCTCTTCATAATAGACTCTTTCTACTACATGACCATTTGTCAAGGTCAATTGCTAGTTTAGCGACAAAACTCGCTTAAACCGTAAAAATTTGGGGAGATACGAAAAACCACTAAATAGCGGATTTAATCTACAGTTTTGTGAATCAAATATGTACCACAACCTGACTCCTTTCAGCAGAAAGGAGTCAGGTTGTGTGCATTTTAAAAACGTTATATGTAAAAAACTGCATTTACAAACTTGATAGTCATTTTGTGATAAAAACTGTACCATAGATCGAAAAATAAAGTACGCCATTAAAATCAGCGTGCGTGATATATATAGAATTGGTCATAAACTTATTAATTTTGAAAAGTTATGATTTTGTCCTCCTAAACTTAAAACTTTAATAAAAAAAAAAAACTTTTATATAAAAAAAGAATTTGAGTTTCTTAATTTTTGATTTGCTACTTGAACATCACAGTTTGTATGTTACAGATGTAATTTATATTTTAAAACTTTTAAATCCTTAATTTAATTTTATTTATTTATTTCAATAACCTAGCCCAAAGGCCATAATCGGTTACAAATGTATACTAAATTTTTTAAAGTAAACAATATAATTTGATATAAATAAAATAATAAAAAATTTACATAATAACCTAAATACAATACATAATACTAAATATAAATAAAAATTAAAAAATATGAGTGATAGCAGTTTTTTTTTTCATTAAATCCCCAAGTATTACAAGAAAAAAAAAACACGAACGAACTTTAATTTAAAAACAAAAACCTAAAAAATCAAGTATCTTGTGAAAATAATTGAAAAATTTTCTTCTTATACGTATTCATAGACAAATCCAATGTCTTCCAAAGTATATGGCAATTTTTTGTATTCACGGGCAACCCTAACAAGAAAAGATCACCCCAATAGCGGGGTAAGTTTCGGAATAACCAATAATATATTCCTAGTAGATCTACCAAATTTAAAAATATCAAACAAAAATTTCGGGGTTTGCAATTTATACACTTTATAAAAATGCAAAATATACTTATTTCAATAAAATTTTCGAATGAACATATCAAAACATTAAAAAATAATGAAAAAAACGAAATGGTATGACGCAGTCTAAGAGAGTATAAATATCTCATGACACGATTAAAAGCCAAACTCAGCTTCTTCATAACATAATCCAAAGCTCCAGAATACACTTATAAGCTATATAAAAATATTGGCATAACTAACTCATGAACCACCTTAAGCTTGACATAAAGCGTGACAAAGTGAAATTAACTTTAGAAACAACCCCATTGACATGATTCCTGAAAACTTAACTATGTGTCTAGAGTCACACCAAGATATTTAAATATCTCCACAAATTCAACTACATTACCATTTAAATAAATAGTAACCGTAGAACGCTGCAGGCGGCTTCGCGATATAAAGTTTTTTCTGCGTGCGACACAAAAGAAACTTCAAAATTGCTGATCTGTTTCCACACTGGAATATAATGTCCATGAACCTTATGTCGCCCAAAAAGTTTCATAATGTCCATGGACTTTATGTCATTCCATTTGAGGACATAATGTCACATTGCAGAGTGTCATAAAGTCCATGGACATTATGACACTTTTCGAGTGGCATAACGTCCATGGACATTATGTCATTGGACGTTATGACATGCCACCAAAATTACCAAAATTCTAGCAGGAACTGCGTTCCTTTTGGTAAAATAACTCATTGTATTGCTATTATTTACTTTACGACAATTTTAAGACAACAATGCATAAAATTTACCAGAATGTAATTTTAATATAAATGAAATAACTCCCAATAAAAATTAAATAACTCCCAACGATAAAATCACATTTAAAAATGAAAATGAAATAAGTCCCAACAAATGTGAAATAATTCCTAATGACAAAAAATAAGTGAAATAACTCCCAACAAAATCTGGTTGGGAATTATTTCATTTGGGAGTTATTTCATAACGAAATAATTCCTAATATGGAAAATTTTTGGGAGTTATTTAATTTTTTTTTTTTTTGGAGTTATTTCATTTGGGAGTTATTTCACGGTACCGAGTGTAACACGTGCTTTTTTATAGCTTTTTGGTTTGCTGAGTTTAAAATTAATTTTAAAAAAGGCGTTTTTGCATTTTTATGAAATTCGTGGGTCATTTTTGATTCTAGGCTAAAGTGGGTCAAAGAAATCCGATTAAGACAGAATTGCATGACTGAATAATTTTGAGTAACTAATATACTTGAATAAGTAATTTGAAAAATTAAATTTTTCAAAATTTCGAATTTTCGAATTTTGGAAATCTTTAATAAAATTACACTTTTTTCATAAATGTATCATTTTCGGTCGCAATTGGGCGCAAGTTAACGTTTTCCAAAAAAAAAAAAAACATATTTCTTCCATTTGGAACCATTTGCAATAAAACTAGGGGTGTAATGACAAATCGATTTTAAATGGACAACCCACTGTATACGTAGAGAGAAGTTTTTCTGTAACTAAGCTTAAGCTAAAAGCTAAATCGGTCGAGCGGGTACAAAGATTATGAGCGAAAATGTTAAAAAAAAATTTAATTTTATAAAAAAAAAAAAACTTACCTCAACATATATATCCAAAAGTTTTTGCAATTGATACAGCATTATTTGCATAATATCATTTGTTTGTACAAAAAATGATACTTTTTCATGTGGATTATCATTATATTTCATGCAAGTCTCTAGCGAAGGATTAGCAATAATAATGCCACCCCATTTGGGGGAAATAAATGCATTAATATTATCTAAAGCCGCTTTCTGTTGTTGTTTATTATAAATATAAACCGGAGCAATATCACAGGGTGTTATATAAACCACTAAATTAATGGGAGTTTTATCAGTAATACCAGCTCCCAAATTTTTCTCTATAGCCGTTATAATATGTGGCAAAGATGATTCCGATAAAGCGTAATGGCGTTGTAATGGTGTTTTATCACGAACTTGTCTTAAATCAGCTTCAAATGCTAATTGATATTTCCATTGAGTTTTTAAAGTGTAATTGGAAATGTGTGAAACTTGATCAAGATATGGTTTTAAATAGGCTTTAAAAAAAAAGAAAAAGAAATACAAAGTGTTTTTTTTAACACAAAATGTTGTCTAAATTTTAACATACTTTCTACTGCCATTTGTACATGCCATTTAGCATCCATTATATCAGGCCTGGGATTTAAAACTGATACAATAACTTCGTATTCAGCTTGAGGAGCTTCTGTTTTCAAGGCATCTCTTTGTTCCTTGGCTAATATCTGCTTAATACGATGTGTTTGTAATATATAGGAATTTAAAACTTGTTTAATTCGATTGGAACCTAAAAATTAAAAACAATATAAAAAATTAATTTATTAAATAAATAAATAAATAAATAAATAATTACTTGTATCACTTCTTATATAAGCAGTTCTTTCATTAGTTATCAATATTTCTTCTTGCAATTTTGGCCATTCTAAAAATACAAAATCTCCCTCGGACATTTGATATTCTTTTAATATTAAATTTTCCAAACCAGCTGGTGTTTTTACAGTTGAAGCCTTTTCAAAATAGGGTATATGAACAAAATCTAAAATCCAAATATCTTCAAAGACAAATACATTTATTTTTACATAAAAAAAAAAAAAAGTTAATTTTCAAACATCTTATAGAAACTTTACCTTCATTTTGATATTCTTCTTTTAGCTCCTTAACCAATAATTTAGCTCTTTCATTTTTAAAATTAAATATTCCAATTTTTATTTGAGTTTTTAATGGTTCATTGTTTAATTTCATTATATCGGATGATGGTAAACGTACTCTAAAAAATAAAAATGGAAATTCATAAGTTAAATTTTGTGCTATGTTAAATACCCTGCAGGAAGCTTGGGGTCAAGTATCTCCAAGTCTCCACTTTTGTCTACTATTTTGTTGACATTGTCAACTAAGCGTCTACACTTTTTACTTTATTAACTCACTAGTAAATTTTTGGTTCCAATGTCTACATATGGTCCCATTACAACTAATTAGTCACTAGTGAATCTTTGGTTCTTATGTCTACATGTGGTCCCATAAGAACTAACGAGTCACTAGTGAATCTTTGGTCCAATGTCTGCATATGGTACCATAAGAACTACCTAGTCACTAGTGAATCTATGTTTCTAATGTCTACATATGGTGCCATAATAACTACCTATTCACTAGTGAATCTTTGGTTCCAATGTCTACATATGGTCCCATAAGAACTACCTATTCACTACCTAGTCAATAGTTCTAATGTCACTAGTGATTTTCAATGACACGTACATGTTAAATGTCTATAGCAAATTACATTGCCTGGGGAATATTTGGTTAGTAGTACTGGTGACACAGCCAATAGTGAATCAATACTTTTTCACTATTGACATTTCCTGCAGGGTATGTTTGAAGTAAATCATACTTACAAGTTTGATATAATTTTTATTAAAAATAAAAATTATGTTTTTTTTCGACCTTTAATTGTGCAATGAAAATGAAAAATATTCAAGTTCGAGGCCGTACTCTGTATTTGTTTATTAGGATATTATCCTAACAAATAATCTATAGAGTTTTTCTTTTCAAATTTATTAATTGACAACTTTCAGGAATGTGTTGATAGCTCTATTTCGGTAATTTTCTAGGTTCCCATCATCAGAACACGTTTTGAAAGAAGTGACAATCCCATGCAAAACATCAAACATTCATATCAACTAGTTTTCTCACTATAGATTATTTGTTCGGACAATATCCTAATGAAGAATAATAAAGTATGGCCTCGAACTTAAATAATTTTAATTTTTATTGTAAATCATACTTATTATTATTGCTCATACATATTATTATATTCCTTACCTGTAAACTTCTGTAGTTTTCCACCACATGGGTACTCCAACAATTATAACAACGGTCATAAATGCTATTGTAGCATATAAACGAAATTTATCTGTAAATTACACAAACATTTATTAATATAGGATTTCAATTTTTTCATTGCAGGTTTGGTAAGTACAATATCCATAATAATTTTGAATTTCCTTGGATTTTAATTGTAAGTACCAAAAGTTTTTCTTTAAACGCAAAATAACAATTTTGTTTTTTTTACAAAACGGTTTTGATATTAAAAATTATAATTTACACTACTCAACAATTTTATATTTTCATCGTTTACCACATTTTTTCTTATAAATTGTTTTATTTTACTAAATTGGACCGTAGAATCATACAATTGTTTTAAGAATATAAATCTACACACAGAGCTTTGAAGAATTCTTTCAATTTAGGAATTAATTCCCTAAAATTGAATTCAATTTTTAAATTGAAGGAATGAATTTTTTTAATAAGAAAATACTAAGAATGAATTAATGTGAATGAATTAAAATTCAGTTAATATAATTTTTAGTCAGGGAATTTATTCCATTTTCGTTTAATTCCCTTAGGGAATAAACTTTTTCTGTGTAATTCCCTAAGAACTTAACTTTTTGGTTTAAGTTTCCAGGGGTCTTAACTTTTTTGTTTAATTCCCCAAGGGCTTAACTTTTTAGTTTAAGTGCCTAGGGACTTAACTTATTTGTTTAATTCCTAAAGGATTTAACTTTTTTGTTTAATTCCCTGAAATAAGCTTTTCATTTAATGCTCAAAAAAATAAATTTTCACATGAGACTCTATTCCTGGTTTAATTAGGGATGGTCGAAAAATATAAATTGTCCTAAAGGGAATTACATGATCTTTAAATAGAAAAATATTTTTTGTATCAAAAATTGGGCGTAGGGTTTAAAATGTATTATAATTATTTATGTACTTGTTTCATTATTTTTATTTTGTCCAATAACCAATTTTTTAATTTTTTGAGTTTTTTCGTTACAAAACCATATTAGCCGTTATTTTGAAAACAATAACTCTAAAATATTAAAATACAGATCTGGTCTTATTGTATTTAATTAAAAAAACTGCATATTCGTTACTTATTATTTTTATATTATTAGGCTATGCATGCAGTTCCTTCAGGTTCAAAAAGTTAAGTTCTTAGGGAATTAAACAAAAAAGTTAAGTCCCTACGGACCAGAGATGCAAGCCGACGCCGCCGCCGACACTATCGGCTTAAATCGGCTGTCTGACATATTCGACCATAGTTAAAAATTTGTTTTCATATTTTTAATAAACAAATCTTTAAAAAAAAAAAAAAATCATTCGAAAATAAATCATTAATACTTTCATTAGACTTTCGACTTCAAAATTCAATACAAAAACTTTAATATTTTGTGGTTCAGAAAATCTGTATTAGCTGGTATTTAAAAATGCTAGCGAATAGCATTAGTAGCTATTCGAATTCCCACTGTTACGATTCACCTCAATTTTCAAATCTGATTATTTCCCAATTGTTAGTAATTTACCCAATTTTGATTTCTAATTTTTAAATACGTGTTGATTGTAAAGACGCTGGGACAAAAAATACAAATAAAATAATATTTGGGATAAATTGATGTTCAAAATCTAAAGCGTATGGTAAAAGTGAGAATAGGAATAGCTATGATTGTTTCTAAAATTAACAAATAATTTAAATAGTTTAAACACATTTATTTTTTTTTTTATTTATTTATTTTATTTATTTATCTGTATTTCCATACAACAAGCCATACATCTTTTAATTATAGTATGGAACTAGAAGAAGTTATAGTAATACAATTTAATACAATTTTAAAAATAAAAAATTAAAAACAGTTTTAAAAACTGCAAAAAAAAAAATTACAAAGTTTAACAATATTTAACAATAGTGCAAATTAATTATTAATTTTAGTTTAAAGTGTGTAGTTACGTTGTATTATTGTTCAAATGTTTTGTTATTTTGGTTTTAAAAGTGTTTATGTTGCTGCTTGTGTGCCCTATTCGAAAGTCTGTTCCATAGATAGATCGCGTTATAGTAAAATTGACATTCCGTTATCTTACTTCTGTGTGCAATAGGTATAACCTTATTCCCCCTATCGGACCTTGCAAAAGTTATCCGATTATATAAATATGACGGTACTTTTGTATACACGATTTTGTGCAGAAGCGTAAGAGTCCTGATGTTGACCAGATTATTAAAAGTCAAGTTGTAAAGTTTTTTACTTAAGGTTGCAATTCTATCAATAGTGTGAAGACCAAATACATATCTAGCAATGTTATTGAAAAGAGTATTTAACTTTTGCTTACTAGTGGAATCACAATTAGCATAAACTTCGCATCCATAAAGAAGTACCGGCATTAAATAAGTTTTAGCAATTTGCATTCTAATATTAACTGGAGTGCAAAAGTGTGTTGTCCACAGAGTACGAAGCATTGAGTACGTTTTACCTACTACAATATTTAAAGCAACAAAACAAGTACAATTAAAATAAAAATAAATAAAATTTAACAGAAAAATTTGTTTTTTGTCTACAAATAATACTTTTCCCAGATTTTATTTACCAAAAAGTAAAATTTTTATATATCAAAAAAGCACTGTGAACGTTCCTTTTTGAATTTACATGTTTGAGCAAAACATTTGTTCTGGTGAAAAATAAAATTTATGGGAAAACATGTACGAAACATGTCCAAAACACGTTCAGTGGAAATGTAGTAATGTAGTATATATGTTAAGTAGGGGTATAACTGTTTTACATGGCACCAAGCCATGGGCAATACTGGACCCATACAAACAAAAATAGTTTTAATTCATTTTGGAGAAAAAACGTTCCTCAACGAGATCAATGCATAAAATATCAATTTTTATCAATTTCTGAAGGTATTTTTAAAATTTCCTAAAACAACTACACCCATTGTTGTGATTAGTTTCTATAGACATCGAAACTATAAAAAAATTAAAACCAAAAGATCCGACTTTCAGAAATTGAGCGAATAATAAAAAAATAGCAAAACTATTAAATTATGTTTAAGTTTTTTTTGCAGTATTCGGATTTAACTTAACCCCTAAATGCTCAACAGCGTCGATTTGAATGAAAATATGTTTTTATGGTGTGAAATGCTAAAAAAAAAAAAAATTCAACAATTTAAATTCCCCGTTACACAAAAATGAAGTGACATAGGAACAAAAAAATATATTATTTGAAAGCTTACATTTGCTTCTAAATACTTATGTATTTTATTTAAACTTTCTAGAATTATTTTTGACTTTTGTCGAATCATATACAAAACCCATTTTTTGAATACGCATTTTTGAGCGATTTAATTAATTTCACACATTTTGATTTTTTTGACTTTCATGATAATTAAAAGTTGAAATTCTAAATATTTTATTAAAGAGCGCTTGAGTTTTCTTAACACACTTCTGAAGTTTTAATCGATCTCAAAATAAAGACGTAGGAATAGAGTTGTCGAAACCCGATTTTCGAATACTTTAAAAAAACCTCATCTTGTAAAAACCGGTATTCGGTATTTTAAATTAAAAACCGGTTTGAATAACCGGTTTTCGGTTTTATCAATATATTATTTTATATATTTATTGGTTTATTATTTATTATATATTTATTGCCTTAAATATTTATTCGTTTTAAAACCCGAAAAAATTGAAAAAAGCCGGTTTATCGAATAACTCGGAAACCGGGTTTGACAACTCTACGTAGGAATATTTGAAATAGTTGTATCTTTTAAGATACAGTAAGCTTTCTTTTGTGCTAAAACTGTTATATTTGGATCTTGGGCAAAATGTGTGTTTTTAAAATAAGTAGTGTCCAACCGAAGACTAAATTTTTTGTCAGTATTCGATATTTTAAAGCATTATGGACAAATTTGTCCAATGGAACAATATTCATTTTGCTTCTAAGATGCGATTTTGAGTGTCAAATTTAAAGTAAAGTCCATAGTTAAGCAATGAATTCAAAAATCAGCCAAATTAAAAAAAAACGAATTAAAACGGTTTATCAAATGTGTTTCAATATCAAATGTGTTTTCTTTTCTATACCAAAAAAACCAACCAAATGTTGTTTTTTGTCTTCGGTCGGACACTAAAAATAAGTGCTTCTTTCAACATAATTTCTAGGAAATAAATGGACTTTTCGTTGTTTTCACGGTCCTTGAGTTTTTTTTGTTCCATTAAATAAAATATATTTTGTATTACTAATAATAATTTTCTTTATTCAAAATGATTTGTAATTTTTATTTTACAATATAATTGTAAATTTGTAGCTTAACAAATTTTATGCATACAAAAAAAAATCATCAAAAATTAAAAATAGATATTCATTAATAATATTTTAAGAAAATAACAAATTTCCCCAAACAATTCGAATAATACTTCGAAATTAATGAAGTAAGAAAAAAACTTCTCATTTAAGTCGAAATAAAAAAAAAAATCAAAATCATTCCTTATAACTGCAAGAAATAACAAAAACGGGTCCCTTATCCAATGGGGTATTGCGGGAAACATATTTCACAAATTTCGTAGTACCCTCACAACGATAAACTATATTTAAAGCATTATCCACCGGCGAAATAGTCAATAACACGGACTCGTCATCATCATCAAAACCTTCACCCTCTAAAGAATCGATATCACTTTGACTAGAAGGCTTCTGAGAAGGATGAGCCTGTTCTGAATCCGGAGATAAATAAGTTATAATAGCAGCACCCTCGGAAGCATTAAGATAATAGATTAAATCCAAAGTATTATCTTCACATATGGCACCATCACCTAATACAGTATAATCACCATGGGACCATCTTTGAATTTCTAAACAAAAAGTAGGTTTTGAGACATTTGGTCCCGATAAATCCAAATCGGTATAGTCTCTTAATAAAGAAAACATTTCTCTATTAGAGAAAACTTTTACAAAAGTTTCTATAGTTTTTGAGCAGGTTTTTAAATCTAAAACTTCATAATTTTGTGCATTAGCCGGACCGTGTCTGGACCACTGAAGAGAATCATCGTTTAGAAGTTGTTTTAAAGCATCTTCAAATATTTGCCGACGAAAGAATTCATATAAACATATTTCTGAATTATCCTCTATACGTTTTTGAATACTGCGTTTAGTGGTGGGTTTAAGATAGACCTCATTTAATAGAGTGTTTATTGAATCGGCAAGAGGATCTATTGGTGGTTTAAATTCTAGCTTTGTTAAGGGTCTCAAAGCATCAGCTATCAAATCATCATTCGAAGCACCATGGAACCAGCCATTAATTGTAAGACGTGGATAATCAAATGTTGTTACTTCACCCACTTGATGAAAAGACTTTGAACCGACTTTAAAAAATACAAATTGATTATTTTTTGGTGATATTTCCCTTTTTACCGGAAATTGAGGTAAACATTTATCATCACTGGAGAATATTTCCAAACAACCGCCCTGTTCACTCGACCATTCTTCATTATTCTCCCAAGGCGATAGATAATATATAAAAGCTATTTGACGATCTTTTAGTAAATCATCGTGTACTAATAAATAGTCACCACATGTGTACATCGAACAGGAAGCTGATACATAATCCAATTTTAAATTGGTAACCTTTTCCAACCAAGGTCTCACCGAACGTCTTAACATTTGTAGGAAATTGGCCAAAAATCTACATTCAACCATATTGGATAAATCGGTACTTTGATAGAATTCATATAGATCCATTTGTTTGCGGGACCAATGAACTTTTTCAACCATTTCTTTAACCAACAAACGACAACTTTCTTTATTTTCCAGTAGATTGGGTAGCAGACAAATTTGAAAGGGATCTGTATAGACTTCACATTTGGTTGTAGCATCTCTAAAGTCGTCTTTTGTTTCCTTAAACCACTGTTTCTGTAAATTATTGGCATATTCTTCGAGATTATAATGATGGCTTAAAGTTAAATCTATAGTCTGGGGTTCTTGTCGATGCTGCAATTTTATTATTTTATTCTTAGGTTCGCCTGTTGGCAATTGTTGATGTTTTTGGATGCCATTTGTGCATTTATCCTCATCTGTAATAAAGAAAACAAATGAATATGGTTTTATTAACAAATAATTTATAAAATGCATACCTTATTATTTAATAATAAAACACTAGTAATTGTTTTCGTTTTTTACAAACACACTAAACTTCTTTGTTTTTTTTTTAAATTAAATCCGAAAATTAATTTGCCTTGTAAGGTTTATCTTGCAAGCATTACTCCATTATTATTCCCTTTATCTACGACTCTATAATAAACTTGATATACTTTTAGAGGAGCACCCCTTTTTTCTTTTATCTTATCATCCAACTTCTTTTTAATAATCGCATAATTTTTGTATATTTCACTTACCTTCAAGTGCATCTTCTTTATTGTGCTCCTGTTTTGCTTCACTTTTGGTTAGATCCATTATTTATAATATTTTTCCAAGATAATTGTTAAAATTAATTAATTTTTTGATCTTTTTCGTAAATGTGCAATGTTGTGTACTTTTTTTTTCTTCTCACATTTGCATAAAAAAAGCCGAAATGTCAATTTGTAACAGTGCTGCCAAGTTATGGTTTGACTGTTTACTTCACAGTGTTGTATTATTTGTTTTTTTATTTAAATGTTTTGACAGTTATTTATACATAGGATGTCTGGAAAATTCAAAGAAGTATAAGAAAACGTGGCTGTTTTCAGTAAATAGCCTATTTTTAGGCAAACAAATTGTGAAATGGCTAATTTAATAGTGAATTTACATTATACCTCAAATCTGGTTTAAACCGGATTTTGGAAACATAAAAATTCATAACTAGATTGTCGGACAGTCTGGTTTAAAATTACGTTCAAAATTAGGTTGTAGCGATACAACAGTGTGTTTTTAAAATCTAGTTAATTCAACTTAGACTCATTGTTTACTAAAATATTACTTAGAGTGTACTATCGCTATCTTGTAAATTTAAATAACTTTGAATTTTAAGCCCCCAATGAATCGTAAGACTTTGTATATTATTTTTTTCTCACACTGTAACTTAACAATTTTTATTTTTCGACTCCTTTTATTTATAATTTCTAAAGAGCCTTTTCTCTGTAGTTTTAAAAGTTTAGTAATGTTTGAATACAAAGCGCTTTATAAAATCCGGAAAACCGGTTTTAAATTTAAAAAAACGAAAACTTTGTTTCAAAAAATGCGATTTTTTAAGTATTCGAAAACCGGGTTTTTAAATAGGTGGAATATTTAACAATTCAGTTATCACGTTTTTATGCATTTTGAGATACAAATGAAATTATCTATTTACGATATTATTTGTAAACTATAAATATATCAATAAAAAACAAATATAAACGAAACAACAATTTTTAAAAACTCGATATAATCTTCTATTTTTAAATAACTAACAAAAATTAACTGTTTACTGTAAAATAATAAAATAACTGCTTCAAACAACTTAAAAAAAATACAGTAATTTTATTTAGTTTTTTTTTTTAATAACTGCCATAATAGTTGTTTTGTATTATTTCATAGAAAAATTGTAAAACATTTTTGAGTGCAGGTTGTAAATATTAATTAGAAAATTTCATTGTATCTACAATGAATAAAAACGTTATAACTAGAGTATCGTTTGGAATTTTGTCTTTGCATTTTAACTACACTTAATAAAATAAGTTAGTAAAACTTCTTGTAAATCAAATTTTTTGCTGAAATTATGTTTTCAGCTAAAATTTTAGTTGTACTTATTCAGCACTTAACTGTTTTGAACTAATGTTTTACTTATTTTTTTTTTTGCTAAAATATGTATGTATTTCGCCAACAATGTGTATCGTATACATACATATAAATATGCGGATTAAAAAAACTTAAATTTTGTGTTGTCACCGGCTTGTCAAAGTAATTGTCTATTAATTAAATTAAAGACCAAATAAAATATTTAAATTTAATAAATATTAAATGTGTATTTGTAAACTAAATGATTATAGTGACTATTAATGTAGTGTGGTCAAATTGCAAACAAATATACATTCAGTTAGACAGAATAAATCAAAAGACAGAGCACACATTTAGGTAATTTTCTATGTTTCCGTTTTCTTATTACAAAAAATTGTTATATTTTGTAACGTATTGTAAATTATTTTTAAAAGAATAACGAAAAAAAAAAATTTAAGATTTTCAGCAAATAAATTAACTAAAGTATAATTTTTCTACAAATTTTTTGAGGTTTTTTCAGTCTACTAATATTCAGCAATAATTTTATTAACTTTTAGCAAGGATTTTTTATTTTTTAATCAGTTAGTAAAATTTTTACTGAATCTACTAATTTTGTTGCTTAAAATCAGCTCGCTAATTTTCAGAAAAAGATTTTGCTGGCATAACCAACTTTTTTGCAAGCACCCTCCTGACTAAAATTTTGCTGACTCAGCAAATTTTTGTGCTCACTACTATTATTTTTTTTTTTGAGTGTATAATGTAGGAAATACAAATTTTTATTGTAATTGAAAAAAAAAATTTTAATTATTTATAAAAGAAGTATTTAAAAATACCGAAAGAATAACTGTTAAAGCAGTAGATTTTTACAGTTGTTTCAAAATTTTTGTATGTATTTAAAAATTGTCAGTGATTTTTACTGCGTTTGTTAGTTGTTTTTCAACAATTAAATAATAATAACCAAATTTTTAGTTATTTTGACGGTAATTAACTTTGTCGCCTTTTTAACTGAATTTACATTCGGCCTGATTACGGTTGTCGTAGTGGAAATTTGTCGTTTTTAAAAAACGGTATTACGTTTGTCGAAAACTACGAAAGTACAACATTACTAGAAAATCTATTACAATTTCCGTATTACGGTTGTCGTTTTCGACTGTAAAAATTTATAAAAACAGTCATATATTTTATTTCTCACGACAGATTTAAAAAATTCTTAAGAAATGCAAATTGGAGGACGTTTTAGGGTAAAAAACATAATTGGCAAAATCTGGAACAAGTGCAGTTTAGAAACATAACTACGATTGCTTCAAAACATTTACCCCAAAAAATAATTTTTGAGCTGATTTCAAGAAACAAAATATTTGTAGTCGTCGGCGCCCCCTTGCGGCTGGGTTGGGCATTAAAGTTGAAAAAGTTTTTTTTAAGTATGAGGCAATTTAAACGAAGAAATTAATTGCAGGCAATTTTTGAATTCTCTTTTAAAATTGCCTCGTTTAAATGGCCTCTATCTCAAAATTTTTTGTACAGTTTTTATATGCTTATATAGGCGATTTTTTTAATGAGATGATCTTTTTACAAAAAAAAGCACAAATAAATATAAGGAAATTTTTGAATTGGGCTGTAATGGGTTAAATTCTAGGGTCATATCGTACATCATTGATAATTTAATAAGCTTTCATATAACATGTATATTGTAATGATCGGACGTGTACTTTTTGAGATAATTGTAAAAAACTTTTCCGAATTTAATGCCTCGTCCAGAAGCAAGAGCCCCCTGGCGACAAAATCTTAAAATCAGCTAAAAAACTACTATGCGAGGTAAAAGTTTTGACGTGATCGGAGTTATTTTGTTAAACAACACTTGGCCGTTTTCTTCGAATATCATTCGTCTCAGCCATAGGCATTCATATTTTTCATCTGAAGTTAAAAAAATAAGTCCAAACTTAGCATTTATTTATATTTTTGATAATTTAACAACAAAATTAAAAATTTCTTATTGCCGCCAATCAGCTGTTTTTGACAGATCGTCATAGAGTGCTTCATAATATTAATAAATTTAACAAATTTGTCAACACTCTGTTGTTTTCAATCTATTACAAAAACCTTTTAGTCGAAAAATTTGCGTAATACCGCAAAAAATAAAAATCAACAACGACTTCGACTAGAGTCGAAATACGACCACGACAACCGTAATCAGGCCCATTGTTTTCACTTTGAGTCTTATTTGATCATTTTTTAATTCATCAGTATAGTTTTAAAATTAATTTATGATTTTTCCAATTATCTTAAAAAAAAAAACTTAAAACAGAATATTTTTTTTTTTACGTTTACATAAATATATTTTTTATTAAAACATGTTATTTGGTACATTGATTGCAATACGGCACTATTCATAAAAAATTTGTTTGTGATTATTCAAAATACATTATTAAAAAATAAAAAACAACAATACAATACATGGCATCAGGACTAGTAAATTAAATTAAAGTTAAAATAAATATGGGAATTTGTGGTTACAATAAATATCATATTTTTTTCTTGTAGAAAATATTTTTTTTTTTTTAAATATAAGATTATATATTCTCAACTATATCAATATAACTTAAACGATTTGAATTTTTTGGTTCTATCACTGTGGATACAGTAGATAATGGTGGATCATCTTCTTGATTAACTATAGAAAGTTGATAGGCTACTTCAAAGGCTTGACCCAAAGTTAAAATTATTTCAGTAGCCAAGTCCTAGAAATAATATATAAAAATAAAATAAAATATATAACTTTTTTTTAAATGCATGTATGTAGCAGACTTGGGCGATGTCAATTACTTTTCAAATCGTTCACTTGTGAAATTTTTCTATATCATTAAGAATTTCAGACCTACGCTCACACTTGTGGGCTTAAACGCTTCGTTGGGAAATTTTCAATTTTGTCAGTAACAGACATGGGACATAATTCCAATATTTGTGTATTTAATTACAGGCCAATTACTTTTTTATGTTCAATTACATGTAATTGGGTGTAATTAAGTAATTGCCCTGTATTTAAATACCCAGATGTTGTTACTAATCCCCATGTTTGGTATTAAAGATTTTACAAATTTTCCAAGGAAGCGATTAAGCTCACAAGTGTGAGTGTAGGTCTGATATTATAAATGATATAGAAAAATTTCATAAGTGAACTATTTTGAAATGTAATTGACGTCGCCCAAGTCTGGTATGTAGAAAATCTTACTAAATCATCCACCATAAATACATGACAATAGTGTATATCCTTTTCTCGTGTGATGTATGCAAAATAACGCATATCATCGTTGTCCTGGCTGACACAATTTATATTTTCGATATCATGAACACATATTGTACTCTAAAATATCGAACAAAAAAAAAAAAACTTTAAATAAGCCATTAAATTGCATAAAATTTCCTTAACATACTTTATTTTCTGTGTCTATAAAACGTACACCTGCATGTGACAATGCTATACCCACTTCCAATCGAGTCTGCTCATTTGTTTCCTTTAATATGCGAGTAGAGCAATTAATATCTTTAATTAGACCATTTTCCTCATTATATTCCTGTGGAGCTGGATTTTCTTCACGTTTTAATTTTTGTATGGATTTTCTTGTCGAAGCTGTGCCATGAAGTTCGCGAATTATTGTAGAACCCAAATACTAGAATTAAAAGAAAAAACACATTATTGCATTATTTAATGCTCGTTTATAATAAAAAAAATTTGCATTTGGTCATGCGGTGTCTGTATTACTGTAAAACTTGTTTGATATCACCGATTTAGTTCAGCAGAATTAAATTCAAACAATTTTCAGAAATGCAAGCAAATACACGTTTAACTTATAATTACACGGTGCTACAGTGAAAAAAAAAAACTTGGAAAACAACCTAGCGTGGGTTATTAGGGTAGTCCTTATTTTTCAACTTGCAATTTTTGGGGCTGCCCCCCTCTTAAAATATTTGTTTGGGTACAAAAATTCACCATGCAAAAAATTAGAGTTCTAGCATAACGGGAAGATGTCCCGCATCGCCCTTGAAAATCGGGCCCATTGGAAAAATGGTCATAATTTAAAAAAAAATTCAAATTTTTTTTCTTCAAAATTAAAAAAATATAAAATAATTTTTGTGTTGGGTTTAATCATAACTAATCAGATAAAAAATATTACTTTCCCAGAAAATCGCTAACTTACCCTAACTTTATGTCAAAAAAATTAACAAATATTTTGGGGGTACCTCAAAGTGACTTTTTTGAATTTTTGAAAATTTTATTCAACAAAAATCAAAAAACTGATGTTTGCTGTCAAGTATTTTATTAAACACATCTCAAGTATTAAATAAGCCAAGTATTACGGATATCCGTTGGCAAAAATTTTTGTTAGAGCATTTTGATTCTAGCGGATTTCAACGTTTTTTTAAATTTGTATAGACTTTTTTTTTTAATAAGATTTTTGTAATATTTCATCAATGTTATTGTGTATGCTATTTTATATAATTGTAATAATTTTGTTATAAAGTATAATTTTTCGTGTTCATAGTTAACCTGTGTTTTCATGGGGTCACAATTGACCCTCGTATTTTAAAGAGTCAAAAATCACAAAGATGACAAAATAAATTTTTTTTTATGTTTCTAATTGTAATTTATTTACATTTTAAAATTAATTAAAATTAATTATTTAGTATAAATTCAGATATTTGTATTCATATTAAAATTGATTTTTTTTGTACATATTCAGGAGTATTTTCGAAAAACTTATTTTTAATTTAATAGTGTAAATTTTTTTCTCTCAAAATTATTATTATGGAAAAGTTTTAAGTTCTAATTTTTACTTAATTGACCTACTCGAAGACTAGAAACGGTTAATGAAATTTTTTTTAGAATAAATATAAATTGAATTATTCCTTTCTTTATTTTATTTATAAATTTTGCCACAAAGCTGCATTTTTCTTACGAGGGTCATATTTGACCCCAGGTTAACATGGGTTAACTATCAACAGAAAATATAGTATTTTAAAATAAAGTTATTATGCTAGAACTCTAATTTTTTGCATGGTGAATTTTTGTACCCAAACAAATATTTTAAGAGGGGGGTACAGTCAAAATCTCGTTTTTATTTTTCGCCCATACAACGAAAGACCACCCTAGTGGGTTATAGGTCTTGTTGAGTACATTACAAATTGTGTCCACAAATTTCAGAAACACCCTCAAATTCAGAAGTTATTCTAAAAAAACCGTTTTCAGTGAAAATTATAAACTTTTTTGATTTTAGTAGCTTTTCATAGCTTATTTTAATAGGAAAGCTTATACAAATTTATACCAACGTATAAAGCAAATTTAGTTCTTAACAAAACATCCCAAGAAACAACTTTACGGACTGTCCGTTACAAACGGATTCATGAATCCGGCATTGACGGTACGAAAACCTACCGGAATTGACGTATCCGTCGAAGCTTGTACGAAAACGGACCATTAACGTACAGTAAAATTGGATTACTCAAATTTTCGAAAATTATCCGTTTTAACTCCGTTTTGCTGTATCCGTTTCGGTGCCGTTTAACCGGACTACACCGATTTTCATCAATTAAAACTCCGTTACAACCGTTATCGTTTTTCTTCCGGTATTACCGGAGTGTGTTTTGTTTAAAAATAATCAAACAGTTTTATTTATTAATAAAATTAAATATTAATAAAATAATATAATAAAATAGATATAGCCACGGAATAACTTTGATACATTAACTTGATACAGGTAAGTTGACAAATCTTAAATAGTTTTTGTTGTGAACTTGGTTAAATAAATACACGCGATTTAATGTTTATTTAATTAATTTATTTAATAATAAAAGTAATCTAAAAATACAAGGTGAAACTCTACGACCAACTTGCTGCGAGGCTAATCTACGACTTTTTCTAGCATCTTCGGTTTTCTAACAAGGCTGTGTTTATTAACCAGTGTTGCGTACTCAACATTTCCCTCCTTGTTATTGATGAACCTCGTAGTCCCGGTGCCATACTGGTGCGTTTCTATTACGTGTGGATCTGCCTTGGTGGTGATGTATCTTCATTAGATGCGCTCTCATAGTATGATGACGTGTTTAGAGATTCATTTAAATCCTGATCATTTGGTTGTAAAATTTCTGCTGATTCAGGATGATGTTCAAGTTCGGTTGATGGATTGTTAAAAAGTGGTTGTAAATCATATGACATGCGATCATCTATTGGATCGATTTCCAAATGACGTTCACGAATTTGGTTTGCATGTGATTTGGTGATTTTGTCCGAATCAGAATTCTGAAGTTTAACATAATAGTTAACATTGCCAACTTTTTCCTTGATAACTCCTGGTTGCCATGTCATTTTGTTGTTTTTATAGATTTTGACGAAAACTTGTTGATTAATTTGGAACTCACGATTTGTTGTACCATGTTTTCTATTGAATTGGGTTTCCATTTTGTCATTACGAACGATTTCTGATGATTTTTGTTGTTTGAGCAAATCAATTTCAGTTCAAAGTTTTCGACCGATGAATAGTTCTGCCGGAGTTTTTCCTTCCGCACAATTTGAGTTTGGAGTTGATATATACTGAAGTAAAAACTCTTGGAGATGTAAATTATCTTCTGAATCATCATTATAGGATTTTTTTAATGGCCGTTTTAATGATGCCAACATAACGTTCTGCTTGACCATTGCCTAGCGGATGATATGGGGCAGTCCACATATGTTGAATGCCACGCTGATTGCAAAATTGTTGAAATTCTCTACTCACAAATTGAGTACCATTGTCTGATGCAAGTATTTCCGGATAACCGAATCTGTTTGTGTAGTGAGTCATGAGATCAATAATTTTCTTACTTGAAATTGTGTTACATTGATATACTTCAGGCCATTTTGAAAAAGAGTCTACTATAACCAAATAGTATTGAGATCGAATTGGACCTGCTATATCAATATGAACACGTTGTGACGGTCTGGTTGATATTGGCCAAGAACATAAAGATGTTTTTGGTTTTGATTTTGTGCTGATTAGGCTTTGTGGACATAGACGAACGAAATCTTCTATTTGCTGATCAATGTTAGGCCAATATACATGGCTACGGGCAATTGATTTCATACGCTGTTGACCCTGATGACCTTTATGTAATGTTTTTAAAATTCTTTTTCTAAATTGTTCAGGAATGACGATACGATCACTATTAAGAAGACAGTTGTCTACTACTGATAATGAAGATCTACGATTATAATATGGGAGTAGATTGCTGCTGCTAAGATCTTTAGCTTTCTTTGGCCATGATGATTGAACGTGATGAATTACTTGTTGAGTTATGGTGTCTTTTGCTAAAGCTTCCTGTACCAAATGAAAAGTCAAGGGAATCGATTGAAGATTGTCCTTTAAAACTGATTTTATGTTATATTCAAGTGTGGCACAAGCAATTACAAAATCTTCATCTTCCTCTTGTTTTGATGGTAGTAGTCGAGATAACATATCAACATTACCAAATTCATTTGTTTTTACATACTCGATATTGAAATTGTATGTCATCATAGTAAGTGCCCATCTCTGAAGTCTACTGGCTGAATGAACTGGAATGCCTTTTCTAGACCCAAAAATTGCTAATAACGGTTTATGATCAGTACGCAGAAAAAATTGTTCACCTTTGGTTTTAAGTGATTGAACACATCCAAAGATGCAACAACAAACCGCAAAACTCCATGTTTGCATGTGTTTTATTAGAAGAGTAAAATATAATAATAATATTTTCATTAAGTGTACTCATGAAGGTCATTTACTTACAATGTAAAAAAACACATATGCATCGTCGTAAAAGCTCAAGGCTGAGAGAATGTAAATAACGATCGTGAATACCCTCATTGTATTTATATAATTTAATTTTTTTCTTATTTTTAATTAATACATATCTTGTTTTTATAGTTTATTTGTAATTTAATTGTTAATCCATTTTTGTTAATATCCATATGGTTTTCATTTTTCAAATCGGATGAAAATTGTAAAAGATTATGGCCTTCAGGCTAGGTTAGTGAAATGAATAAATAAATTAAATTAAATTAAAAGTTATTCAACTTTTCATTAACACCTGTTTTTAACTATACATGTTAACTTAGGTTAAGCTATTTGTACAGTTTTTAAATTACGTTTGTAAGTCAAGTGGTTTACCAAAAGAAAAGTCTGCAATCCCAAAATTTTTACTTTAAAAAAAGTTTTGTTACTTTTGCAAATATAAACCGATTTTAACAAATAATGTCTGTTTTTTTCTATATAAAATTGTCTTTAAAATACAGTGCAAAAAAAGATAGGTTTTCATAGAAAAAAATTAAAATAACTCTTGTTGAATTTGAAAAATTAGGAAAAAAAAAATAAAAAAAAATTAGAAACTTTTTAAAAACACTTACCTAATTTCTTGGAATATATATTTTATGAATACATTTCATGAAAGCTTAATTCTTTGCCTTGCCAAAACTGTTTAAAATTTTGAAATCGGTCAAAAAATGTGTGAGTTAGAGGTACTAAAGTGCTACGACCTACCCTAAAACAGTTTTTTGAAAATAACTAAAAATTTTGAGGGTGTTTGAAAATTTTTCAAAACGGTTTTTGTATGTCCTCACGTAGGCCTACAACCCCCACTAGGTCGGTTTTCAAGTTCTGACAAAAAGTGTTTTTTGTAGCAGTGTGTTATTAACCGCAACCCAATCTAAACTAACTTGTTGGGTACACTCAAAAGTCTGTTAAGTACGTCCTGCTCAAATAAGTGCAGCAATTCTTTTTTTTTCAACGCAACAATCGAAGTTTTTTTAATCTTGACTACACAGTTAAGTATTTAATTTCCCAGAACTATTGCAACATTGTATGATTTTCATTTTAACTTCAATACTTACAAAAACATTGTATATAACATATCCATAGATTAAAGTATTCGCAGAATGGCACCAATTTGGATTTGAGTTGTTATCCTGTGAAGTAGAACCCAGCAGAAGTTCGGCAGGTTTACGTATATTTAAAGTTTTTTTACGTAAAGTATTTGTTAGAGCATTACGATCATTTAACTCTTCAAACTTTGTATCATTTCTTGAAACTTCATTACCAATACTTTCAAATATTGTATTAATTTCATCCCAAACTTTGGAAGCATCAAAGTCAAATTGATTTGTTTTTTCAACATCAGATGGAGTCTGGGTCTTAATGGTTACATTACGTTTTGCAGGTATGGGTTTAACAGATTTGACTAAACTTGGTGATCTTAAACCATTTGGTACATTTTCAATGGCAGGAGGCGATGTTCGCAAATCTACAGATGAGCCATTAGCTAAATTTAAGGAAGATCCTTTAAATAGACCCGCAAAGGGAACATCACCCACATATTCCTCGACACATTCAGAAACTCTTGAACTGCTAATGGAATCGAATTGTTCTTCTTGTGGTTCCATTTGATCTTCCCAAATAAATGATTTGAGGCCATTGTAGAATTCTGATTCTTGTTGTTGTAAATGTAGAGATTTTCGTTTTAGAGTTTTATCAGGAAGCTTAACTAATTCGAATATTGTAGTTTCGGCTTCCAAAGCGGATGGAGGTGGACAATCTGGTGTGGGTGAATGTTCTTTATCTTGACTTCTGCGGTTGTTATTATTACTATCATAACTATCCGTTCCTGGTGTAAACGAACTGAAAATTAATTTTTTAAATTAATTTAATATAGTTGTAACTTAAAAATTCTTACTAAAACTTACATATTATCATCATGAAATTCATGCTTATTTTGTGCGTTAATAATATTAATATTTGCATAATCACCATATTCCATATTCGCTCTAGGACTAGGCAATGGTTGTGGTAATGTTGCTTCTACAACAGGTGTACGAGGTGTTCGTGGAGTATTACATGCACTCGAATTTGGCATAGACATTTCCACATATTCATCTACACATCGATAAAGTGTAGAATTTAAGGGAGTCTTAGTTTTTACTATTATTTTAAATTGAATACATGAAATTTGAAAAAGCACCAAAAAAATAATTTTATTGATACATACTCTCATTGGTTGTGGAAAATTTTGGTAAATTTCTATCCTTTTCTCCTAACCGCCTAAAGAATAAATGGGATTTATTAACCAATTTATATTCCAAATTTTGTTCGTCGTGTTTTGTGGTAAAATCATTATTCGATTTGGTCCATTTTATTGGTTCCATAGGTGTATAGCGCTCTGTGGAACTTTTTTGACATTCCATAGGACTTTAAGAATGAATAATTTTAGAAATAGCTATTAAAACAATTGCTCAAAGGATTTAACTTAAATTAATTGTTAAGAGGCTTGCATTTTTAAAATTCCAATGTTTGAATACATGAAAGATTGTTTTCGGTAAACAGGAACTAATTTGTTAGACAGAGAAAAGTTTTTTATCATGACTTAGATTTTAGATCGTGCTTTGATAATGTTCCTCTCGTATAATCGCATTTTTAGGCTGTGTTTACGTTACTCTCGAAATACAGTTTAAACTAGATTTCGAAATTTAGTTCGTGTACCATATTACGCACTGCTATAAGATCAAAATGTAGTTTAAGGTGGACTTTTAGCGAATTTGCACCATTAGAGATTTTTTAGCAAGCCTATTAACATTTTAAGATACAAAAGGCACATTTAATGAATATTTTCAAATGAAAACACACTGATTTTTTTTTTAGTTTTAAATAAAGACTATTATTTAGGTGAGCGCAATGGAGGACTTTACTATTGCCATGTAGGATTAAACAAAATGAATTAAGAGTTTTTTTAAAACACGAAGATAGAAAGCTCTTGAACTGCAGTAGACATAATTAGTAACATGTAGAAGTTAACAAATTTGTAATTGTTTGAACATTTTTGGAAAAATCGTTCTTTAAAATTAGAAACATTATAGTTTTCGATTTAAAATTTGTATGGAATTTGAAAGTCGACAACTTGAAAAAACAAAAATATGTATTTTGGGGTTCTGTATGAATGTAGATTAAGTGAAAAAGTTAAGAGTTTTTTGAAGACAGAAAAAAAATAACACATATATTAAATACACAATCTGAAACTAGTAACGTCGTATTAAAAGAACTTGTATATCGTCAAAATTCCGATGTCGATTTAAGGTTAATTTACAATGATGGACATGATACACTGCAGATTGGATTTAAGAAAAAGAGATAGAATAATACAAAAAGCATGTGAGTGTGAAGGAGAAAGAAAAAGGAGTAATCCAGCATTGTGACTCGACAATTACGATTGCCTTACATCAAAACCATTCAAATATAATTTTTTTAAGCCAAAACTATGAGATAGAGTGATTCCAAATTTAGATTTTGATTCAGAACGCCAAAGACCCTTTAAAAAGCAATGCTATGTCTATTAATGCAGGGCGAGTTTTTAAAATGTTCGATTCTCAATCGATTTCGATTTATTATTAAAAATTGAAAAGCCTCAAAACAATGTGAAATATTGTTGTCTTATATTCAAACGAAGCTATCTACAATTTATCTTTGTACTTTGTTAATACACTAAACTTTAATGCTGACATTTAATATACAATTTAATAAGTAACATAAAAAATACGAAAAAACAAGAATCTGATATTTTAGCGGTAACGGCATTTTATTTATTTCGGTAACGGTAGTTTAAGGGTAATGCTATTTTAGTTATTTCGGTATAGCTATGCATTCACACCATTATTTTTAGTCCCACCATGCCCGAATTCCAATGGCTGACTAGTTTATGATCAAACTTTGAGAAACACACATCTATTTACAGCTATTATTTTTTCTGATCTTGTTAAATTATATCGGTAACGGTATTTAAGGATAACAATTATTTTAGTACTGGTGTTTTAACGATAACGGTAATTTAGTTATTTCCGTAACGGATTTAGGTATATTGGTATTTCAGTCATATCGGTAACGGTATTTTACGGATAACAGTATTTCAATTATTTCTGTAACTGTATTTTAGGGATAACGATAGTCAGTTGAAAGGGTTTTGAATCGATAACGGTATTTTAGTGGTATTGCCTGCCTGGGTTTTGTTAGAAAAACTTCTTCAAATATAAACATTTTTGGCTGATTTTTTGCACATATACTTTACATATTATAATAAAAGTTGGGCTCTAGGTTCATCTCGGTAAGCTATGCTGCCATATGAAATGTTTCAAATATCGCGCGTTTTACTTTCTACTGCATGACTATTTGTAAACGTCAGTTGCTAGTTTCGCATTAAAATTCGATTAAACCGTTAAAATTTTGAAAAAATAAAAAAAAACACTAAATACCTCAAATAAAAATACTGGGGTTGTCTTTACATATCAACAGAAAGGAGTCAGTTTTATTACATTTTAAAAACTTTATATGTAAAAAACTGCATTTACATGCGCCTAACTTTAAAGTCATTTTGTGGAAAAACTGTTTCATAGGTCAAAAAACACAGTACGCCATTGAAATCAGCGCGAATGAAATATATTGAATTTGGTGGTGCACAAATCCTCTTGTTTTATTTAAGTTTTAAATTATTTTATTTCGACATTAACCGAAATAGATTCGATTAATTTAGGAATCGGTTAATAGATTAACCGATTAGGAAATACTAAGTTTTGCTTAACTTTATTAACATCAATTCACATTTAACATAAACAATGAACTATAAACACCAATTTTAATAATGCATTATGTACACATTTAAAACGCACAAAACAAATAAATGCAAAATGTTTATAAGGTAGTGATAATTTGAAATGAATGTAGTATGTATTTTAAATATATAATATGTGATTACAAAAATAAACAAAAAAAAAAAAAATAAGTCGAACTTGTTCAACAAAAAGGTCATAACTCAAAATAATTTTTTTTCCAAGAAAACGTCCTACTGTGGTCATCTCTGCCCACTGTAAAAATCTTAGATCGGGTTTTTTATTGCTATAGAGTACAGAGACCGATCTTAGATGTTTGCAGTGGTTAGATATGACCCCTGTAAGTCGTTTTTTTTTTGCAAAAAATATGTTTTTGAAGAATTTTGAGTTATGAACCTTGTTGAAAAAGTCCGATATGTATAAATTATTGTTAGTATGTACCTATAGTTAATAATGAGATCACATTTATCTTTACACTTATGTTAAATTTATCACAGTTTTTTGTTGTAAATCATTTAAATGAAAAATATTCAACTGTTTTAAATAAAAATAAAAGGAAAACACATGATTAAAAAATGAAACCCAAATATAGTTTTAATTCCCGTGCTTTACCGCGGTAACCCAAAATAACCTAAAACTGAACAACAATTAATATACAATTTAAAGAATGAGAACGCTTGTGGGTTGTTTCTGGTTACCACGATAAATTACGGAAAACATACACATGATGATAAGGGTGCATTTTCAAGCATTTTTTTTAAGGTGCATAACACTGATGATAATGGTGCTGTAGATGGGGATGGAAAAAGTGCATAAAATAAGAAAAAGACACATACAATTAATTAATTTTTAACAACATTTAAAAATTTCTTACTTCTTTGATATAGTCGTTTCATAATCCGGAGTTTGATTAATTTCTAATTCTTCCATATAGTTAGGTGATGTATTATTATCATTGATATCTTTTATAGGCATAAAATGAGTTTGATTAACCATGTTACAGCTTTCTTGGCAGAAATCTGAAAAATATTTTGAAATTCGTTTTTTAAACTAAGGTGGTACAGGTGTTGTAAAATTGCGAAAGTATAAAAATTTTCTCAAACACATGGGAATAATTTTTCTAAAGCCAGACAATTGCGCAATATCCAAATCATGTTTATAATTTTGGTTTAGCAAAAGTGTTACTTTTAATAGCAACACTATATAAATATTAAATTTGTCAGCACTTTTTTTTATAATTTAATAGACTTGTTTTTTTCGTATACATGTTACGAAATCCCATACAAAATTTTACATTGCGCACGTTAAGTGTTAACTCTTTTAATTTTTTCAACGTCGATAAGTCGTCGGTTTGTATACAAATAAAAATCATTTCCATTTCCATTAAGTGTGAGGAAAAAAAAACAAGGCCAATGTAATTTTTCCAGGAACTTAAATTCTTTGTTAAAAAAAGTGAATTTTCTTTTATAGACAAGAAAAATTATAACCCTGCCACAGTGGGGAAAATTGGATTTTTAAGCAAAGTTGCCTATATCCTTTATAAATCTTAAAAACCGACAAAATTTCCACTTTTTGACGTTTCTGCTATAAAAAATTTAAAAGTTATGGGATGCAAACGAAATGTATTTATTGATGCTTTTCGTTAAATCCGAGGTCACAACTTTAGTTTCTTTATAAGAATCAAATAAGACTTAAAAAATTTAGTACTTTCAACACAGCATCTTTACTATCTTACCAAAATCGCTAAACTCTTCTTGAGATAAAAACCAATGTTCTGCTCCACAAACGCCCATCATTAAAAAAATCTAAAAAAATTCTGAAGTCTTGTGTTTTTAATAAGAACATGACAAACTTATTTTTTGTAAAACACCTAATATTTGTAATGAAATTCTTGTTACTTTACTCATGTTTTTTAGTTAAAAAATTAACAAATTTTTAAATACAATTATGTAATTTTCTTTGTTCTAAAATATCACTTTAATTGTATTGCGGATTTTGACGATTTATTAAGAATATAAAATAAAAATCTGGAATTTAGTAAGTTATTTAGTTTTGTTCAAATTACAAAAACCTAGACATTTACCCTACACCGAAAAATTTCTCACAATAGAAATATCCGGACCCGGACCGGCAGATCTTAATTAATTACGGATATGTTGTAGAGAATAACATTTTAAGGGACCCGTGTTTTTATTTAGCTGCCCAATCTCATGTTAAGGCGTTACTAAGTGGAGTCACGAAACAATAGAAATTGACACTGAGAGTTAAAAAAAAAAAAATTCTTTTTGTTCGTTATAGATAAACAGACAGTTAGTTAACACACAAATGCGAAAAAATGCCAGAAAGACTTTTATCGAATATATTTTTGAAATCTCCTCGAACACTGTGTCTTTTGGAGAGTTAGTGACTCTATATAGAGAACCTAAATTCCTCGACCCTTGAATGTTATAAATATTAAGTTTTGTTAGTTAAAGATTTTAATAATAAAAGTGAACAAATGTTTTGTTTACTTTATTCCAATACCTCATTTTCACTACAACTAAAAACTATTTAGTTTTTAAAACTTTGGATTTTTGATTAAAATTTTATATGGAATTTGACAACTACATACAAGTAGCATTTAGTTAATTTTCCTTCATTTTCGGCATTTTAACATTTGTAAGAATATTATTTTTTGGCTAAAAATTTGGGAGTTAACTCAAAAAAATGACATATTGAAAAATCTCAATGCCACATTGCCCAAAAAATCTAAAAATTTTACAACAACAAATTAGGGCGATATGACATTTTATTTTTGGGCGTTATGGTTTTGGGCGCTTTTATCTAAAGCCCAAATGAAAGGTTTTTTGAAGACATATTCACTCGTGTACAAATTACAGGTATCCCTCGATTTACGCGGCACGTTGGGACCGAAAAAAACCGCGTAATTCAAAACCGCATAAATAAAGGTTCTACATCAATACAAAATTCTGTTTTGGGACCAGCAATATAAAAAACCGCGCAAATTGAAACGCTAACTTCATACAAAATTCAAATTTGGGACCGAAAATCCGTGTTAAAAGAAAAGCTTATTAACATAATTTAAATTAAATTTATTTTATTTGTACTTTTCAATAGTTATAACAAAATATTATTTGTAAAAATAGTATATTTAAACTAGCTTTGAAAAAAAATTCAAAATTTTTAATTAACAAAAAATTTATAAAAAAAAACTTTATTCCGGCTTTTTAAATCAACAAAACATAAATTAATAAAAACAAAACAAAAAATTCATAAAAAATATAAAATATACATATTGCTAATCTTCACAGATTTCGTCATAGTTAAAATCTTCAGTATCTTCGTCAAAGACTACTTTTTCAGAGTCTTTGTCATAGTTAACGTCTTCAGAATTTTGGTCACAATTAACGTCTTCGTCCAATTTAAAGAAGTCTGCTATTCGCTTTTGCTTTTTTTGCTGTTCCTGTTGTTTCGTATGATGCCAACGATTTTTTTTATTAAACACTGAAATAAATCTGATCGATTTGTACAAGGGTCATTATCAGTGGAAAATTTTAACAAATCCTGAGCCATTTGTATAAAAGTTTTTAACTTAGAAGAATCAAAATCTGGATTATCCTCACTATCACTTTCGTCTTCAGTTGATTCATCGGGGTCCGTAGCTAATTCAATGAGATCTTGTTCTGTCAATTCTGGAACATCATTTATCATCTCCAATATATCCCCATGCATAATGTTTTCAAATAATTCAGATGTTTCAATTACTTGTAGTATTTGAGCAACTTCCGCTGTTAACGTAGTAACAACATTATCATTAGGAAAACCAAAACCACAGCAAATTGTTTATTTTTTACTACCTTTAAAGTTTTTTTACACTGCAAATTAAATTTAACCTCTTCTTTTTTGCAAACAGCTGATAATGTTTAAAAAAAATGGTGTAATGCGCGCAGTTAGAGGGTTGCCACTATTTTTAAATCGCGTTATACTAAAACCGCACAAAAAAAACGCGTTATACAGAAAAATGGTCACTATTATTAAATCGCGTTATATCGAAACCGCGCAAATAAAGTACCGCGTAAATCGAGGGATACCTGTACGTCTAAAGACTTTAAAATATTTTTGTTAATAAAAAAAAATGAAACATTACATCTAGCGTTTTATTAACGAAATGTAATTGTATTAAGCTAAAATTAATGCATAATAATATCTATTTAATATAATCGAGGTGGTGTCTGAGCTTTTTCCAACATTCGAAATCGTTCGGTTTTTATGCGACTTTTTCTGATATCAATGAATTTTTGCATTATATCAATGAAATGTTTTTCATTTAATATAATGGAGTTTTTCCTACAATTTAATGAAAAATTTTAGTTTACTAATTAAAAATTTCATACGAATAATGAAATAGTGTCCTTAAAAATAGTTTCATTAAGACTATGAAGCTTTTTAATAAAGTTTAAGAAACTTTTCATTCACATTGTAAAGAAAACTTCATCTGATTAAAGAAAAAATTTCATTAAAACTCGTCCATGAAATTCTCTCTGTGTATATTTCAAATAATTCAAAAATATTGCAACTCTGGGTCCACTACACTGAGAGAATTATCTTCACTTTAATAATGAATTTCTTCATAGCTTTAATCGCTGGAACTCGTCCATTGAAACTTTTAATAAAATGTTTTTAGAATTAATGAAAATCTTCATAAAACTAATGAATCCTTCCGACAACGAAGCGTTTATAGAATTTATGAAACAGGGTCATAAAATTTATTAACATTAATAAGTTTCCCTGAATTAATAAAATGAATTAATGAATGTCTTAAAAATGCATTGGAACTAAGCCAATGAACCGCTGCTTCATATGATTTTTTAAACAAATAAAATATATATAAAATATATAAAATAATAAAAAGCTACATTGAAATAATTTATAAAATATGAGAATTAAATCTTAAATCTTGAAATTTAAATCTTAAAACTATAGTTTGAAATGTATGAAAATTAATGAAATTATGAAATTTTATGAAAAAATTAAAAAGTTAAGTCCTTGAAAAATTTTCATAGCTCTAAAGAAAATGTTTATTAAATTTATGAAGAGATAATTTCTGAAATCGAATGAAGTTTTTTTTATGAAACTATGACATTTTATGAAAATAAGTTTATGAAAAATTTCTTCATATTAATAAACTGTCTTGGATATAATGAAATTCTTCATTGAATCTACGAAAAAAATTCTATGAATCTGTTTCATTAATATCATGAAGGATAATTCTTTCAGTGTATATAGGCAATATGGGTATCAACATATAAATCAAATTTTCGCAAATTAAAGTAAATTTTCATACAAAAACAAATGAATTATCAACCCCACTTACAGTACACTATAACATTATTCAAGTATGGTACTTTTAAAGTTGCAAACTTTTTATATTCTTAAAAAATAAAAAATGTGAACAGAATCAGTAATTAAATTTTCAGAATAAAAATATTTTAAATAGCTAGAAGAAACTCAATAAAGACTATCAAATTCGGAAGACACCATAATTTAAATCACGATATTTCTTGAAATGGACATTTTCGCGGTTTCTGGCACTTTTTAAAGTTAATCTGATTGTGTTTTTTTTATGAATCAACTTTGTTTTTTAACAACATTTTTTAATTTTAGCTTTAACAAAAAAACAAACAAATTTAATTTTGTTTACATTTTAGAGTAGTCTGTATAAAAAAAAAGTTGTTCACGCTTCCGAGTCTTTCACATTTCCGGGTGTTCACGTTATCGCACGTGCACTGTACGTGTTTTCAATCTAAAATAGTATAATACAATTTATTTACTAAACTTCATAAAATCTTTAACAATAACTTATCATGATCCAAATTATAGACGTATAAACTTTTTTTTAATTAATTACATATATCGTCACATAAAATCCAAAAGGCCGAAAATAAAAAAATTCGAAATTGCCTTTTTATTAATTACGATAAATTTAACCAAACTACACATTGCACAAAATTTTACACGTTTACGTCAAAAAAACACCAATTTTATTAACAAAAATCAAAAGGCCGTAGCTGCAATTTTAATATATTTATGTTCATTAACCTTTTATGTAATGATTTGAACTTTTTTTTTGTTTAACCAATTTAATTTTATTTTCTCGGAATAAATTAATTAATTTTTTAAATTTTTCTCGAAAATTTGAATAGCTTATTACTTAAGCCAGAGTAAAAACTAAAATTTGTTTATATAAATAGAACATTTTTGGTCTTCAAAGTTAAGTAACGTCATGATGCTTGTTAGGAAAATACCCTAAACACGTGTTAGATTACTAAGAAGACAAGATTGGAGCAAAATTGTTAATTAATAGGTTTGTTTTGTTAAAGCTCTGCCTACTATGGAGGCTCTAGCTTTTCTAAAACTTTGGGTTCTGATGAGATCTTTAGCTAGATCGAAATACTACTATCAACCTACACACAAAAAAAATAAGTTAGTACAAAAGTTAGTAAAACGTCTTGTAAATCAGGTATACTATTTTTTAGCGAATTTTTTTGCTAAAATCGTGTTTTCAGCTAAAATTTTTGTTATACTTATTCAGCACTTAACTGTTTTATACTAATGCTTTACTAATATACTAATGTTTTACTAATTAATTTTGCTAAAAAAAATTGTGCTGATAAGCACATTAATAGTGTGGACGACAACCAGATTGAAAGATATACGCACAATGAAGCAGATGTCGCGGCATGTCAAGATGTAGTAGAGAAGAGGAAAATGATACTAAAAAGTACAACTCTAATAAGACATATAAAAAAATCAACCATGGAAGACTTTTGTATCTCTTTTTCATACATAAAACAAAATTGAGGATTAAAACAACTTAAATTTTGCGTTGTCACCGTCTTGTGAAAATAATTGTCTATTAATAAAATAAAAGACAAAAGAAAATATTTAAATTTAATATGTATTTCTATAATAAATGTTAATAGATTAATAATCTAGTGTGGTCAAATTGCAAACAAACATATACAGACATGTAGACAGAGTAAAGCGAATGACAAAGATACACATCTTAGGTAGATTTGTATGGTTCCTTTTTCTTATTGCAAAAAAAGGGTTGTTTTTTTTGTTTCGTTTGTTTTTGTTTATTTTTTCGTTTCGTTTCTATAATTATCTTCGGCAGTTGCGTTCTTTAAAAGAAAGCATCATTTAGACAACGACTGATGTAAGTAGTTGAAAGAAAATTTTTGTTATGTTATATATATTTATTTCTATATATTTTCAGATATTAAATTAATTCATGTCGTCAATGTGGGAAATGAAAATTTTTATATTTCGTAATTATTATAAATTATTTTTAAAAGAATCACAAAAATATGTTTTATGATTTTCAGCAAATATATTAACTAAATTACAATTTTTTTGCGTTTTTTCAGTCTACTAAGTGTTAGCAAAACTTTTGCTGAATCTACTAATTTTGTTGCTAAAAATCAGCTCGCTGATTTTCACCAAAAGATTTTGCTGACATTAGCAATTTTTTTGCTAGCACCCTCCTGACTAAAATTTTGCTGACTCAGCAAAATTTTTTGCTGACTTTACAAACTTTTTTTTTTGAGTGTAGCTAATATCCCAGGAAAAAATTACACATTCCAAAAAGAAGGTGATGCCCACACTTGCTTACATATCTCATTGCCAAATTTAGTAACTGCAATACCAAACTCATTCCAACGATAGAGTCAAAAAAGCAAGTAGTATTGTAATCAATTCTTTAAATTTAAACTAGAAAGCATGAAATCAATAACAAAGTAATTATTTACTTAAAAGAAAATAACAATGTTATTAACTTATATGTTTAACTTTTTGTAATCATAATTAATCATGTACTTTTTCTGAATAAAAGGACGTCATTGAAAGTAGTTCCTCATTTTGAAAAAAGAAGTTATACAATTTAAAAGAATTTATCTTATATATTTTTTCAAACAAATTTTTATTTGAAATGTTGCCTCAATTTTGTTAAACTGTGGTTAGGTATAAATTAGGGAAGCGCCCGTTAGCAGAAAATTGTGAGTGGAAGTTGAAATTACTGACGTTACCGTGAGTGAGTGTAAAAAAAATTTTCGAGGGTGATTGTGCGTGAGTCATATTTTTGTTTTTCAATTTTGAATCGTTCTTTTTTTTGAAAAATTTATATTTTCGTGGTTTATAGCTCCAAAATTATGACAAACCCATGTTATAAAAACACTTCGATGTTTCACTTTTTTCCGTATGAGTTTTGATCGTTATATTTGAGTGACTTAGGAGAATAACGTGTGAGTAAAAGTTGAATTTACTTATGGAACTATTTCTTTTTTTTAAATGTAAGTACTTCTTATTTTTTCTAGGGAACTATTTATTTTTTTTTTTTTTTGTGTAAGTACTTCGTAGTTTTACAATGGAACTATTTCTTTATTAAAAAATGTATGTAGTTCTTAAAAATATAAAGTAAATGGTTCTTCGGTAAAAAAATAATCAATTCTAAGGAATCAATTATTTTAGTCTCACGCCCTGTTAAAAGAATCGAGTAGGTAATCTAGTAAGGAATGCGTTCTGCCCAAAATGCTTGATTACAAACCCGCTTACCTTTTTGGAAATTTTTTGCTGGGATGTTTCATTTGCTTTATTTTAGTAAATATACGGAGGTTCAAAGCTCGTTATAAATTGAAAATAACATAAAAATAATAGTGTCCGACCGAACAGTTCGGCCAGAAAATGTATTTGGTCTGTGTTCGGTATTTTAAAGCATTATGGACAAATTTGGCGGATGGAAAAATGTTTATTGAGCTGATTAGATGCTATTTTGAGTGTCAAATTTGAAGAAAAGTCTGTAGTTAAGCAATGAATTCACTGTTCGGCCTCAGAAAGTTCGGCCAAATTGAAAATAGTTCGGCGGCCGAACTTTTAACTTTATAGCTAAACTTCGGCTTTTCTCTTAAATTTTATACACAAAATCGAATTAAATCGGCTCAACAAACATGTTTCCAATTCCAAAATTTGTCATCATTGCCTCTAGATATCAAAAAACCGACAAAATATAGTTTTTTGGCCGAACTGTTCGTTTGGACACTAAAAAATAATCTCGATGTATATAAAATAAAAAAACTAATAAAATTGTAAAAAATCAGTTTTGTTTAAAAAAATCACAATAAATAGATAATAGATTTTATGTATTTAAAATGACTAAAAACTTTTTTTATGTTTCGCATGTCGAAAAGCAGTTTTTTTTACCTTAAATGTTTGTTTTATTTTATGCATACATTTTTGTATTGGAGTTACGGCTTTTTAGTTTCAGAAAAATCGATTACAAAAAGCCGTAACTACTCGTATATTACTTAAAAACTACAATTTTTCCATAAATTTTTTCTCAGAAACAAATTTGTCTGTTTCTTAAACATAATTATAAAATTTGGATACCTAACTTCAAGTAGTTTTTTATTTATAATGTTTTTTTTTGTCTCTCCTGTAAAAACTAAAAAGTGTAGTTTGGCCTTTTGGATTTTAGGTGACGATATGTATTTTCTCATCTTTTAAATTAATATTGATTTTGAAAAAAAAAATTTTGAACATTTTAAATTTGTATTCTCAGTGTAACAGGAAACGAATTTTTTTTGACTGAAACGTGAGAAATTCTTTAAGCGAGCAACTGAGAAATTTTACCGGTGCAGAAATTTAGTTTTTATTTGTCATAAAACTTTTTTATTACACACTTTTTTTATGTTTCGCATGTTTAAACAAAAGAAAAAATATTTAAACGTTCCGATTAAAAAAACTGATATGGAGCTTTAGATAATTTTATCTAATTTAATATGACCCACAATTAATTATATAACATTTCATCAGAAAAATTGTCCGATTAAATTGTATCAAATGACATATAATTGTATCATATTGATTAATTTAGATATAATTAGAAGTGATTTGATACAGTTTTGTCCGAATTTCATCCCCATCCAATTTTATTAAATTATACGTTATACTATAAGATTATATCTAAATTCATATTATAGGATGGGTATATATTATTTTAAATATAAATATCGTATAGTTTCTTTCAATTTTAATAATATTAATATTAGGTCTTCTCATAAAAACTCGCATATAACTTGTAAATATCGTAAAACTTTGATAAACATAAAATTTATTATAGTTTTCAATCTACAAACGAGTTTATTATATTTATTGACAATTTCAGTTGAAATCGAGGAAACTTCAAATAAAGTTTCCTATTCGAAATGCAAAAAATCTTCGATTGATATTGAAAATTTTCATTTACTATCACAAAAGTTATAAATTATTTAACAATTCTTTTAAATTTGTAAGCAACACTTCGAATATTCAAATAGAAATTAAGATTTTTTAAAATAGTTTATCACAATTTAGTTTATAGTTTTTGCAAGTTCTAATGAAAAATATATTAAATTTTTGCTGATATATTAACTAGAAAAATTACAAACGAAAATATAATTTTAAAATTTTGTTTAACTCAATTACATTCGAAATTGTCTAAACTTTAAAAAGCGAAATTTAAGTTTCAATTTGAAATTGACATTTGTAACTTATAATAGATGTTTATTAAACTAACTTTATATCGTCAGCTAATCTTTAAAAGGGCGTAATTAATATTTCATATATTTTTTAAGAGAAAAAAAAAACATAGTTAGACATTTCAACAAATTTATTAATAAACCTGATAATAAAATGTTGTGGTGAAATAAAGTTCGATGCAGAGCCAGTTTTATAATCAATAAACCGCACTTCAAATTTATTTTGATCAGGATAAACATTAATTGCATTTATATATATATATGTATAATTATAAATGTGCTTATTTAACAAATTGTGAAAAATAATTTGTTGTAGGCTGGTCCCTATAAGGATTTTATTCTTGACTAAGGAAATCGTCAGGGGACAATGTTCTTAAAATTTATAGAGATATTTGAGAAAAAAAATTACCGCACTTTAAATTGTTACAAAATTCAACACTTCAGATTCGATGTAAAACAAAATTGTAATATAATAAAATATATTATTATACGCAGCATTGTATTAACCGATATAAAATTATACATGAAATAATGCTAATTAATATATACTATATGTAGTAATATACATATTCCACATCTACGGTAATATCAATCGATATATATTTAGATATTAATATGTATGGGGGCCATTTACAAATTTTACGAAAACCAAATTCAAGATAAAATTATGATCATTTTTCAGAAAATTTGTATCTGACACCATACATATTAATAATGCGCCATGACATATATCAATATTAAGATATATGTTTTTTTATAATATTATATTAAACAAGGTATGATTGTATATGAAAGTTTTTATTCGGGCATTTAAAAATGAACAACAACACACAATTTTAATTTAAAACACATTTATTTTTAAAAATGAAAAAAAAATATTTTTTGTCATTTTCTTTTCATCTTTATTCGTTGTAACAGAATGCATTAAAAATGCACATTAAGCTGCATTTACATTAGCTCGAAATCCGGTTGTATACTGCATTTATACTTGACAAAAACTAGCTAGTTTTTGTACAATAATAAATTACAAAAACCTAGTTATCAATGCTACTTTTCCACTGGAGGTGTTTTGGACGTGTTTTGATATAAAACATATTTTGTACAAGTTTTCCTATAATTTTGTTTTCACCAAAACACTTGCTTTGCTCAAAACATGTAAGTGGAAACACATTATAACACTAGAAATTAAATACTTTATTAAATACTTTTCTTCTTTTTTATTAAATACTTTTCTTTATGTTTCGCATGTTTTAACGAAAGAAAAAAATATTAAAACATTTATATTTATTTTTAAAAATTAAAAAAAATTTATTTTTTTTTTACATCTTCTTTTCTTATTTATTCGTTGTAACAGGTTGTATCGAAATTAATGATAAATGATACTGGATGCATCAAAAATTCAAATGGAATCTGGTTTTTAATATGTATGGAAACTTTAACTATTATTGGTAGTTTTTTGCTTCAAAATTAAAATTAGGCATAAACTACTAGTTTTTCATCTAAATGTAGTATAACTACAGATAGGATTCTACCCAGTATTTATCCATATGCTGGGTAAACACCAGATACATATATACATTTTTGGAAATTTATTTGGGTATTTATAAAAAACATTTAAAATGTCAATAACTGAAAATTATAATAATAAAAAAGAAAAATTTTTGTCTTTCTTTGAGGAAAATATGAAAATGTCTGTTAAACCAATACATTTGGCTTACGTTGCGATTTTTCTACTGCTCTGTATGTTGGAAATATACTTTGTCAAGAGACACTTTACTTTACAACATGAATATTTTAGTTAGCTTTGAAAATTATTTTATGAAACAATTTTGTTTTTGAAATAATTTTTATTTATTCAGTTTGTGACTTTCGTAATTTACATTTTGTTTGTTAAATAAATTTTATACAAAACGATTTTGTGGCCACGGAATTTATACAGGATATTCAAGATTTTCAATACTGTAAACATTGTTGATTTTATTTATAAAATTTATTATAAAGTCCTTTAAATTTTTGCTGCTCAATGTTTGTTCACCAAATTTGTTTTCTACAACATAGTTTAAACCCACAATTTTGGTAAATACATAGGTATTTACCCATTTTTACCGGGTAAATACCCTTTTCCCATCGGAGAGTGCTTGGAATAGGAGATTTTCAAAAAGAAAAATATGAAAAATTGCAATTACATTTTTACAGGAAATGTTTTTAAATGTTTAAAGTTTTCAATAAAAAAAAATGAAATAAAATTTTACTGTGTTTGGCACTAGACAAAAAAGTCTTGCCACTCCTGTTATGACGTATAAAAACTGAAAATTTTGTGTGCACCAAATTCATTTTCAATTAAACACTTAATATATATTATTAAACTTTTAATTGGAAGTTAGTTTGAAATCAAACAGTTTTCATTGAAATTTTATTTGCAATATTTTTTTTTCTGTGTAATATTAAATTTAAAATTTTGTATGAAAGTAGAGCCAAGAGCTTTCATTTTTTGATTTGAAAATTACTAAAAAGGAGATTTAAAAAATCTCAAAAATTCATCTTTGTTTTGAGCCTTCCCAGGTAGATATTGCCAACCGTACCAAAAAAAAAAGGACATTCATTGTCAATATTGTTTTTACCAATATATTAATACCAATAAGAATCATTTTTTTAAAAATATTTTTTAATATTTCACACATTTAAATAAAATGTATAATACTAAGACAAAACTGTTTTGCTGCTTTTTAAATACACAGGTAGAAATTGCTAACCGTACCAAAATAATAGTACCTGCAAACCACTGATATTTTTGTAAAACCCACTGTGTTAAAAATGACCAAAGGTCCAACTAATATTGTACTAGGCAAATACTATTTTGTTTGTAAAGTATGTGTTTTGCCAGTACCACATGTAAAATTCTTTGCCTATATTGTATTTACCAATATTACAATATTTTTTTTTAATATTTTATTATATTTTACACATGTAAATATGATGTATATATAAGATTAAGACTAAACTGTATTGCTGCTTTTTAAATGTATTTTATTGTACATATTTCTCGAAATAATTTAATTTAAGCTACCAATTTTTTTTAATTATGCCAACGGTGGAAAGTTCGCTCGAACCAACGGTTGACCACTGTTATCAATAGGGTTACAGGACAATACTGTCAATATTGTTAATCCGACGTTCTCCAACGCATAACCGATCATCGCACAGTGGGATTGCTTCATACATTTCTTGGTAAAAAGTATAAGGAGAGCTCGTAGAACATTGAAATTTGGCCCAAAGCCTTTCATTAACTCAATTAAGAAAAATTTTAAGTTTCATCAAAATTGACCACGCCCATCGCCCCTCGCCTTGGCACAAGTGATAGAAATCGATCCTCGCCCATATAAACCGAAAAGATTTTTTCGCCCCAAATTTTTATTTCTTCACCAAAAAACTTGAAACTTGGCACAAGTGATTAGTGTTATAAAGTTGAGATATCTGCAAAGTTTAATAGAAATCGACCACGCCCCTCGCCCATATAACCCATAAAAGTATACACCATTTTATATCGTGTTTCATTTAATTACTGAAATGAAATTTCGTGTGACTTTTTTTATAAAATTATTATTTTTTCAACATTAGCAAATATTATCCGAATTTTATTTATTAAATCAAAGAAATTCACTCCCACCTCATTTTTTTGCAACCAGAACAATAGAGCTCATCTTTTTTTTGTCCAAGAAATACTAAAAACACTGAATTTTTGAGTGCCACCATAAAAACCTGAATATTTTTTAAACTATTATTGTTATCCATTATTTTGTTTTCAAAACTAATGTTGAAATACTATATTTTTTTAAATATACTTAAATCAAATAGATATGACAAAAAGAAATTATGTAACCGGACCATTGAAATGCATGAAAATCTCAGGCAGTTACTGCAGAGTTTTGTTTAGGTGACTTTGCCGCGTTATTTTGGACAACAATTTTTTTTTTTTTTAATAATTATACATTTCTCTTAATTTAACAATTCTCTACAAAACTGCATCATTACATTTTTGATATTTTACACTCGAAAAACAGACCTTTAAAATCCCACTGTGCGTCGCCTACGCTTTGCCAACACTGTGCCGATTGTATTTTTTTGCCTGGGGATGTTTTATTATAAATATTTCTCAAAATTTAAGCTATTTTAAAAGCACACAATTTTTTTAATTCGTTCAAACCAACGGCATGCCACTATTATCAATCGTGTAACAGGACAATACTGTCAAGATTGTTAATACCACGTTCTGTCAACGCATAACCGACCGTCGCCGACGCTTTGCCAACACTGTGCCAATTGTATTTTTCTGCATGGGACACTATCTAAAAAAAAGTAAATGCAAATTCTAGAACTTACCATTAATTATAGAAACAATTTCATAGGTAACATGTGGTGGATAGTCTCTTAAAATATCCATAGCCGTTCTATTATTACCATCAACAGCATACGGATCTATACCAGCCCTTAACAAAGTACACACTACCGATTTCTTGCCACACAATGCTGCCTCATGTAAAGCGGAACCGGCATGTGTTAAAATATTCACATCTACTCCAGCTGCTAATAAAGTTTCGACCACTTTCTTATGACCATTTCGGGCAGCTAAATGCAAACACGAATGTGTATATATATGTTTAGTGGGTGTTATGGTATAAGGTGGTGAATGACCATTTTCCACTGCTACCATTTCATCATACATTCGGAAAGGTTCTATCAATTCTGGATGTGTACGTATAAGTATTTGTACAACTTGTAAACGTCCAAATTGTGCTGCCAAATCTAGGGCAGTTTGAAAACTATTATTACGTATTGTTGGATCAGAACCATAGGCTAATAGGATTGCTACAACAGCGTTGTGACCATGTTGTGCTGCACAATGTAATGCAGTTTCATTTTCAATAGTTTGAGCATTTGGATTTGCCGGTTTGTGTGGGTACATTAATAGCATTTTAACAATTTCTTGTTGTCCCGCCCAAGAAGCTAGATAGAGCGGGGTTGAGCCTCTGATATCGGGTATATCGGTAATAGCATCGTGGGCCAATAGCAAACGTACAATTTCAACATGACCATTTAGACAAGCATGATGAAGTGGTGTATAACCATTCACATCTTGCCAATTAATGCTGGGACTGCGTCTAAAACTGAAAAAAATAAAATATACATTCACGTTACACTTTTTTTGGAATTTGTTTGATTTCATAATTTTACATTTGTACAATTTTTCTGAAAATGTTTCAACAAAGTTTATTTCTTCATAAATTTGTAGGATGGGTTGAACCATGGACTAACTACCAATAACATTTAAAATAAAGAAACGTCGGCACAAACGACATAAACATTCACTACACGAATTGAATCAATTAATCACATTTTAAAACCTTAAAACCGCAATGACAAAGTGATATTGATCTTTTAATTGAAACTACATTCAGCAATAACAAAATATAATATTAACAAACTTGAAAATATATTACTACTTTTAAAATTTAGTGTGAATTCAAATCATTTATGCCAAACGAAATGTTCTTATTCTCTTTTATATTTTCGGTGATATTACTGTACTGAAAGTTGTCAAAAAATTCTTTATGGCGACCAAACACCCTCCAATCAGCTAACCTTTATAATTATCCAGCAAAAATAAAACAAATGCATTCTTCAAAAATGCATTTTAAAGCGCATATGAAAGAATTTACACTGCATATGCAGAATCTCCAGTTCCAAAAAATGATTTTAAATGTCTTCCAAAATACCTTTAATTTATAATTAAACCGCCCCTATGAAAAAATGTCCGATATAGGTATATATAGTCATGTATAGTCATATAAAGTCATATATAGTCATATATAGTCATATATAGTCATATATGTATATAATTGCATATCACATCATATATATATCAGGTGATCCGAAAAATGGCATACATAACCTTAGCTCATGAGATCCCATGGGATCTCATTTGCTATAATTTGATCCGAAATTGGGCCTATCTAATTTGATAAAGTTATATGTATACAATTTGATATAACTTCATAAATTTTTTGGAAATCCGCGCTACAATTTTGTTTCACATTCCAAAAATTAAAATTAGACGTGATTTAATTTTGACTTATACACTGAGTTTCATAGCTATGACGTCATTTTGTTTTCCAATTATTTCTTAAACTACTTTAACGATCGCTTAAGTATCTTCAGAAGATGAACTCATCACTGTCTTAGCTTTCGATTGATGCAACATAGGAAGTTGTTGTTGTACGTTGTAGATTTTGGTTTGATTATTTAGTCATCAAGTATTTATAATTTTAACGTCATTTTAAGAAAAATTTAAAAATTTATAGAAAATTTTTCATAAATTCAATCAAATTGAGAAGTCGAGTCCTGATTTTTTTTCAACAATCTTATTAGATTGAAAACAAATAATTTTGATAGAAAAAAAGTTAATTTCACGAGATAAATATCGCATATTATGGGGTTTTCAGCCAAATCCGATTCGGTTGTGCTTTTTACCTTTAGGCTTTTAATTGCTTATTTTAAGATTTTCTGACTTTAAAGGTTTTTTGTTTTTTACTTATAAAATATTATTTATTCTACTAACTTTGAACTTTTTTAAAATGTATGGCTTTTCTAAGTTCAATAAAGTTTTATATCCTGCCTGCGTCTGAATTGGTTTTCCAAAAATTCCTACAAGGTTTTAGTTTTGAGGAAATCGCGGCTGTCAAAACAGTCACCGACATCCTATAAACTTCAAACGAAAATTTACAGATTTATATATTTTTTTTGGCAAATAACTTTACGAAAAAAATAACCGTATATGTATCAATAAACTTTTTATAAATTTTATAAACTTCAGTGCTTGAAAAGAGTTAATTCTTTAATTTTATTAAAATTTCATTCCGTAAATGCATTCTTATGGAACGAGCTCTAAGCTTAACTCTCGGAAGCTTTAAACTATATGGAGCAATTCCATATGAAAACGATCAAAATTGGCAAATTTTTGGACGACCCCTCTCCGATTTTAAAATAAATAGTCTCAATCGATTGCCCAGCAAAAAATAATGTTCCTACATATTTTTTTTTTTTTTATAGTGACTGGTTTAGTGGTGGTGTGCACCACTGTCATGTGACAAAATTGAAGAATTCTTCATAAGGGACCTCATTGAAAGTTGTTTTAAAAAAAAACTACTAAAGCGATCGCAAGTGATAGCTTGTTGGAAAGGTATTGAATCAGGCTTTAATTGAAAAATAAAATTTTCCTAATTTTTCTTGTTAAATAATTAAAAATAATTCAATTATAAAAACAATGAGAACAAGGTGGTCTCTTAAATGCTCTTCTCCTGTCCAAACAAGGAGTCGGGGCCCATTTTTTTATTGCTAATTCTTAAAGCAAAAATTATGAGGAATCCAAAAAAAATAAAATTAGCCGGAAAATTTAGGAGCTTCTGTGGAAAATCGGAAAATTTAATTTTCTTGAGAAAATTTAATTTTCATGGAAAAAGGTAAATTTCAATTAAAGCCTGATTCAATACCTTTCCAACGAGCTATCACTCGTTGCGATCGCTTTAGTAGTTTTTTTTAAAACAACTTTCAATGAGGTCCCTTATGAAGAATTCTTCAATTTTGTCACATGACAGTGGTGCACACCACCACTAAACCAGTCACTATAAAAAAATATGTAGGTACATTATTTTTTGCTGGGCAATCGATTGAGACTATTTATTTTAAAATCGGAGAGGGGTCGTCCAAAAGGTGATCGCTTTCATATGGAATTGCTCTATGAATGAATCAGAAATGTTTTTAATTCATTTAACAAAAGGGTGAATGATAAAATATTAATTTTAATTAATTTAGACAAACATAGGGAATAGAGGAAAGTAAAAGCAGAGCTTCGAAAATTGAATTTCCTAAAATCAAATTCGATTTCTTTTTAAATCGAATGAATTATTTTTTAATCAATCGCAGGAAATACAGTGCACTTTTTTTCTTCCATTGACTACTCTAAAATATGAACTTAGTGCCAACGCTTTAAAATATGAACAGCTTGTTTTTGTATTTTTAACGGTTTTGATCACCCACGCAGTGTTTAAATCTAAATCAACAGGGTAGTGGTTAAATTTTTATTCAACTGCATTATAATTTGGGGATTTCCCTAGCTGTTTGCTTTTAAATTGTCTTTACCTGTCAATCAAAATTTCTAACATACACGTTTTAGTTAGTACTCAGATTCAGCTAGAATTCCTTATTCGTTTTGTGAATATAAATTTAACGTGAAAAGTTCTTAAATATGCATAAAAAAAGCATAAGTTTTTAACTATAAAAGAAAAAGCAGAAATTTTAGAACATTTGGGAAAAGGTGCAAGTGTAACTTTTAAACCGTAACTTTTTTAAACAAGTAACTTTTAAATTTTGTTTCTTTTTCAAAAATTTATTGTTTTTTTTTAATTCAATAAACAATAAATAAAAAAAAATTAACATAAGAAACTTTTATTTTTATTGAAAAAACGTTTTTAAAGGTAAATTAGATGCCATTCGAAAATATGAACAATCTTGCAAAAGTGAACTGGCTTGGTGTTAATTAGTCCATAATATCGCGAGTGTACTGTATATGCATTCGATTTACAGTTTAAGGATTTCATTCGATTGAATAATTTCGGAATGGCATTTGATATTCCGCTTTCGATTAAATAAATTTGGAAAATTAACAACCATGTGCTACAAAAACCCGACGAAAAAAGTTCCGTTATAATCATATATGATATAGTATCACATATAACTAAACATCACTTCACATCTCATATATATATATTTATAAAATATATAAATATTAATTTTTAAAAAAATAATGTTAAATCTAAAAATGTATGCTTATTATGAATCTGAAGTTGGAACATAATAAATTTAACACGCTAGGTAAAACACACTAAAAAAATCAAAAATAAACAGAAAATTTTACACGTCAATACGATGTTTTCTTCCATATTTAGTACTTCATCAATTTCACATTGTTCAAAACAACTATTTTGTTAACCACAAAACAGGATCTGTGGTAGAAAGTATATTGCCTATAGTGGAACTAAGCAACTATTTTATTTTTAAAATTGAAAATTTAGAATTCATTACGCATGTTATAAGGGTTGCGTGTTTCATTTGTTTAAACAAGCCGTTTCGAACGATCTCTATAAAAATCTGACTGGTTTTAAAAAGAGTTTCGAAAAAAATGTGTTAACAGTGGTTCTTTTAATTAATTATTTTTTTATTTTTTATTTTATTAATTAATAATCTTATAATTCCAAATTATATACTATTACCCTAACCGAGCACTAGCTACTATGGCTTTCGTCGCGTTGTAGCGAAAACAGACCAGTGCCTCTGGTGGGAATCGAACCCACGACCACCGCATTGATAAGCCAGCACGGTACCAACTAGCCTACCGGGGCCTACAAAATCTCACTATTTTAAATAATATTTAGTATGCAACACAATTATATTATGATTCAAACATTTATATTATGATTTTTGGTATATTATGATTTTAAGGAAGGTCTATAATGTAGACCTTCCTTGTAATTTTCATGCTGGACATACTGGCAGATATTTTGACGGCGTTTTTGTTGAATATAAGTACTAAAAAGAAGTTTTGTTTTTCTTTATTGTTTTAACGGTGGGTCTCATACCAAAAATTTAAAAAATTAATGTCAAAACATATAATTGGCCATAGATCGAAACTGAATGGGAAAACGGGTCTGGGCTTCTGTGACGCTGAATTCAATGTACGCAAATGCTTCCGTCTTCCTGACCATAATACCGTACTACAGGCGGAGGTCACCGCGATTACGGAGTGCATTACGCAGGTGAATATAATGGGCTTGACCGGTGATATTGTGATTTTCACGGATAGCCAATCGGCTATCCAGGCTCTATCTACGGACTCTGTGGGATCAGTGACGATACTCAGGTGTAAAGGGGAAATTAATGATTTCTCTGCACGGGGACGCATTGAGATTATATTGGTGCCGGAACACTGTGGGATAGCGGGAAACAAAATGGCTAATGATTTGGCTAGAGGGGGAACTTCCCTGGAGTTAGCCACTTTTTGGAACGCTAAACCTTTTCGAGCTCTCAAGGCGGAGCTGGTGGACTGGGCTAACACCATGCATAGGACCATCTGGGAGAATGCGGGTGTTGGCAGGACCACGGGTATTCTCTGGGACAACCCGGACAGGGACAAGACGAGGGAAATTCTTAATCTCAGTAGGAAGGAACTGGGTCTTTTGATGGAAATCCTCACGGGACACTCGACACTAAGGACCTATCAGCACCAAATTAGTAGGACGGGCTCCAGTGTGTAGGGCCTGTGGGGAGGACGAGGAGACCTTGGAACACTATCTCTGTGAATGCCCGGCATTTTCCGGGATCCGGGTCGAAATACAATCCAGTGACCCAATATCCACATTGGGGGATCTTAGGGGCATAGGATGGAAGAAGTGACATAGGACCGATTGTTTAGAGCGCAAAACAAGCCGACATTCTGGGTTAAGTGTAAGTCCTATATATAACTTTATATAATTATATCAAATTATATATATTATATATAAACTTTATCACTCGGTTACCCGATTGAAAAAAATTATATAAGCCATATAAAATTATATACAATTAAATACGGAAATTGTTGGATATAATTATATATAATTCTATAAAATCTGATATAATCAGATACATATAATTATATATAATTATATCCGAAAAATGGGTATATATAATTTTATATAATTATATAAAATTATATAAGGCAGATATTATTATATATTGAACCATATATAATTATACATAATTTTATATAGCACCACATAAACAAAGTTTTGAATAATCAACCGCATATATAATTATATCTAATTATATATGGTGATATATATGATTATATATAATTATATATAAATATATATACAGTTGAACCTCGATTATCCGGGTTGCGCGGGACCGGACTCATATAATTGAAAACACGGTTAATAGAAGTTATTTATTTTTTCCCGAATTTTAACTCTTTGTATGTGGGTGAAAGAAAAAAACAAGCAAATAAATAAATAAAAGGGTGGGGTTTAACATACTGCCTTTGAAACCTACCCTCTTTAAAAAGGTTACCCTACTTTTATAGTGTTTACACGTGTACAATTTCATTACTCACCTTGATAGTGGGCCTCCCTTTTTGGCACATTGTTCTAGAATTTTACCAACTATGCCTATATTGCCATTTCTAGAGGCCTCCAATAGATCATGACACTTGCCCATTATTATGGTTTGTTAATGTTTTTTTTTTAATCCACTTTTGTGCTGTGTTGAATAAAAAAAATGTTATAAACTCAGCACTATTTAAATTGGATCATCCGCATTTTTTTCCAACACAGAAATAATTTAATCAGATGTTTAAACGTCTTGCCTCTCTGGCCCAAAACTTTTTAATTTCAAACACAAACAAAAAAAAAACAAGATAAAATTAATATGGTACATGAATTATTTTTGTTTAAACATATTTTTGCTGATTATCCAGTTATTTTGTTTACACAACCTACACAAATCAAGGTCTCTCCCCTCCAGTCATTGGCATCAATGTCAGAATTTCTATTTATTAAAAGATTAACGTCATAAGAATACAATTCATTTAATGTATGACAAATAGTTGTTGTATTGAACTATTTTTTGTAATAAACTTGTTAAGATTTATAAGAAATTACTAGATTAAGTTGATATTTATATAAATTTATAATTTTATTGTTTATTTTAACTATTTACACGAAAATTTTAACAAAAAAAACCCGTTGTTACTTTAATTAATTAATTAAAATCTATTATTTCATTGTTTAACTATTTACACGAAAATTATAACAAAAAAAACATGCCGTGTGATGTTACTTCAATTATTAATTAATATTAATTAAACTATTATTTTTTTCCAATTTAAAGTTACTCTAAAGAATTTAATTCTATTATTTTTTTTAATGAAGTGCTGCCAATTTCGTTGACACTGTTACCTAGCATTCAGCTTTGCTGTATATTGCTGACATATGTTACAATCAGTGTTGTCAGGTTTAATGTCGTTTTGACGGCTTTCCCAGCAAAAAAAAATACCTTACTAAATAATGAGTCCAGAAATCTAAACTCGAAGGTTTGGACGTATTATAATTATAACTTTTTTATTTGAAATGTTCCAATAGTAATGAGTTATGTGTTACTGACAGCCTTACGTAAATATGAATTATGAATATGCATACAAGATATTGGTAACCCATTAATAATATGCTATTACAAGAAGAAAAAAATAATGCGTCTAAAAATTGATTTTTAAAAAGTTTACGAATTAAAAAAAATATTATTAATTGTTTTTAAAACATGGTGAAATTTACAACTTAGTGAAAAAATCATTTGCTATCTTGACTTACTACTTATTTGACAGATTTTAAATTTTACTTTTGAAAGTTACAAAAAAACTTAGGTAAGATACAAAATAGTACAGATTGAAAAACAAACAATGTGAAATATTAAACTTTATATAGAAAAAAATATTACAAAAGTTGACTTCGATATTCTTACACTAGTTTATTTTTTGTGTGTATGCTTTCATCGTATTACCTCTGTTAATGGGTGTACCCTTAAATAGTGTCCACACAAGATATTAGGTTAGGTTAGGTTAGGAAGTGTTATGTGCCCAGGGGCACAACTCCACTCGGAGACCAATACGGACCATTGTGAATCCCTTCAGAGAAAAAACGGTGAGAAAGAATAGAAATAGAGAGAAAACATAGATTGAAAGATAGATTGAAAGATAGATATAAAGAAGGATAGAAAGAATATATACTCCCCAGAAACCAGCTCCTATCGTCCCCTTACTAGAAACAGCCGTCCTATCTCCCTGACAAATCTCAGCAAATCTACTGGATTGTATCTAGCGACACACCCGAGTTCGTCGTGAAATCCATCTCCTAGCCATTTCTGTCTGAGACCCTGCAACCTAGGACAGTGGCACATTATATGCTCAACTGTCTCCAGTTTCTCAACGTCCTCGCACAACCTGCAAAAATCCGGTATGTCCCTGTCCCATCTGCTTGTGAAAGCCCTGACAGGAACCCCGGTCAGGAACCCCGTAAGGGTCCTGAGACCTTCCCTGTCCAGTCCCAAAAGAACCTTGGTTGCCCCTGCGTCCAATGCGGGTCATAACGCCCTAGACACCCTGCAGTCCATTCTGTCCCTCCATGATTGTTTAACGGTTTCGCGGAATCCCTTCCGTATAACCTCAAAGTAGTAACATAATGGGGGCTTAACAACAAAAATAAATAAAAGTTCAAAGTCTAAAATTAAAAAATACAAGAAGAACAATTGCATTAAAAACTGTTTAACTGTTATAAATCAATATAAAGTTATTTTTAATCGCATAGCTTAAAATTGAATCAATAAACGGACGTCTTTACGCAACTAAAAACAAAAAATTATGAGAAGACATGATATAAATATGAATACGTGTTCTCAACTCTAAACATTAATATGAACATAGATAATTTAATTCCGTTATTCTTAATATCTAATGTGGACTTCGTGTTAAAGAAAGATTTGAAAATTATGTTATATATTCATATTTCAGCGCTTTTTAAGAATATGCGCGTTTGACTTTAAAAAATGACAACACTGTAAACTGGTAACAGCTTTGGTGTATATGGCTGACAAATGTCACAGTATTACTTCCAAACACTTCCTAAAAAGTGCTACCAAGTTTTCAAAGATGCTTGGTATTTTTCTCTGCCATTTGAAAAATAACGTCAATCTGAAATCGTAGAACAACGCAGCAGACGCGCTTATAAGAAAAAAACAAATATTCTTCTAATTTCGGTGTTTTTTTTGTGTAAAATAAAGAATTTTTTTTGAACAATCTGCTTTGATAATTAAAAAATCGCTATGGAAGGTGTTGAAAATAAAACGGGTATGTAAATTGAAAAAACTTGTGTATTTTTTTAAAATATGCTAATACAAGTTTTTTTCAGATGCTAAAAGGACTTCAAGACGCCCGAAAAAGTTAAAAATCTTCGAAAAAGAGGTAGAATTCATATTATCACAAGATGAAAGTGATGATGATGTTATTCCCAGTGAAGAGAGTGAGGTTTTACCAAAAACTCCCTCACGCATCGGTAAAATGAAGGAAATGTTTACACCCAGAGCTACAGAGGTTGTACTTCATGATATGCTACAAACACCAAGACGTAGCTGCCGTAAGAGTATTAAACCTACTCAAGAATATGATGACATTGTAAGTAAATCATGTACCCGAAAAAACAGATCCATAAAAAATGATTTAATGGAAGAAAAAGAAGTGGATTTAGAAAATATGGAAGGTCCAGCACCAGCTCCGCAACCTAAATGGACCCCCGCTAAGGTGGGTAGGGTGTCACAAAAGCGAGGACGTAAATCCCGACGTAAAACAAAAGGCAAACAAAATAAGGAGAACAAGGAAACTGATCAAGTAGAAGAAAATGTTGAAGATGATTTAAAGGAGAAGGTGGATGAAAAGGTTGAGGAACTTTGATAAAGAAACGGAAAATTTGAATAAATTACAGGAACAGACAGAATTAGGCGAAGAAGAAAATAAAGATCTATTAATAGAAACTGTAGAAGACGAAGATAAATTAAAAGACATTAAAAAATCTTCTGAAAAAATTTCAGAAACTCAAGAAATTTTACAGGAAGTTTTTGAATTAAATGAAACCATGAATATTTTAAATGCAAATGTTGAAAAACCATCTGAAAACTTCAAAAGAAGTTTAGAAAATTTACAAGATCGGGAGAAATCATCAAAAATAAAAGAGAATAAAAAATCTGCTGATAATTGTTCAGAAACTCAAAAAACTTTACAAGAAGTTGAAATAAATGATTATAACATGGCAATTTTCGATGAAGATGATGAAAAATCATCTAAAACTTGTAAAAACATTTCAAAATATTCTGAAACTGGTAAAACTTTAGAAATGTTACAAAATTATAGTGAACAATCTTCTGAAACTTGTAAAAATATTTCAAAATCTTCAGAAACCTGTAAAACTTTAGACATTTTACAAGATGATCTTGAAATTGTGGAAAACATGGATGTTTTATACCAAGAAGCCATTGAATATGATAAAAAACCAAAAAATTTAAATCTTGAACTATCTTTTGTAAATCCTACAGAATCCTTGACAGAATTTATGAAATGGGAGGAACAAACGAATAATGCACAAGATATGGACTGAATCTTTACATTTAATACAAGAAGATTCAGAAGATGCTAAAGAATTACAAAAAACTGATTTTCAAAATCCTGAAAAGTAGACAAAACTGAAAAAGAAAATGATTCATTTGGTTGTTATTTGAAATCTAAAGAAATTATTATAGCCGATTTGGGATTAAATCCTTTAAAAGATGAAGAAGCAGGAGATGAAATTAAAAAACCAACAACAGAAAAAAAAATTGATTTAACAAATGATTCACCAGAATCGGAGGAAATGCCTTCGCTTATAGTTTGTGATGATGATGAAGAAAATAAATTAAATGATACCTTTGATGCTAACGAATCGGTGATGATTATAGAAGAAAATTGTATGCCATGCCCTAAACCACAAAAGGAAGTCTTAGAATTGTCTGATTTTGAAAAAAAAGCAAACAAACATTGTAATAAATTAAATGATACATTTGAAGCTAACGATTCAATCTTTATTGTGGAGGATATTTGTGAGCCTGTAACGAAACCCTCACAAGAAATAATGGAATCTTTACAATTATCCGATGAGGAAGGTGAAACACTTAAAAAAACCACCACGTATAATTTTAACAACAACAGAATTACAAAACGAAACACTACTTTCTACACCTAAATTAACTACTATTGAACAACAACAACAAAAACCAATCCTTAAATTGCCTTCAATCCCTCAACAGTCAGCTACCCCTAAATTACCATCAACAACTAAACAATCAAGTAAATAAAACCCTTAGATTCCAACCTTTGCCTTCAACCCCTCAGCAACAATCCACTACCAATAAATTACCCTCAACACCTAAACAATCAACTAAAGCCTTTAGATTGCCTACACCATATCGTAGTAGACAAAAGTTCAAATTTGATAATGAAAACAAACCAAGTGCCGAAAAGAATCCAAGAAAACCGCCGCCTATGATTAATTCATGGTTGTCGACATCAATTACAAATTTGGAACCAAAAGATATCGTTTTACGTGGCATTCGTAAACGTTCTTTATCTGTTTGTATCGACGGTAATGATGCAAAACGTCAAAGAACTTTAGTTTATGCTGAGCATAAAATTAAGGACGAAAGAATTGTCAGTTTTTATAGTCCGGCCAATCAAACTACTATTATAGCAGATTTGGATTTGATTATAGCTAAGAGTTTAAAGAAACAAAAACGCGTTGCCAACATAGAGGCTTCATTAAATGAATGTGAGTATTAACACAATTTATACATAAAATATTTTATTGGAATTCTATCTAAACATTTTTTAATGTAAAAACCTTGAAAATCTGTTTAAATAATTTTTAAAAATTTTATTTGAAAATTTCAAATTTCAAATTGGAAAACAAAAAATTTAATTAAAATTGATCAATGTTTTCAATTTTCAATCTTTACAAATTTTAATACACCCCAAAAAAATTTTAAATTATTATTAAAAAACTAAAAAAACTTAAAAGTTATTATATTTTTAATAGAATTTTAATTTTCGGTAGATTTTAGAAGTTATATTGTTAACCCTTTCACGTCCATAAGGGCACCAGGGTTATTTTTTAATATCCAATGGATTATTTTAATTGATTTTTATACAAAATAAACTAAAATTGCAAAGAAATATAAATCTCGTGGTTAGATTTTTTGGAATTTTTTGGGAAACATTTTTCCCAATGGACGATAAAGGGGAAAAAATACTTCAGTTTATTGAGTTCTTATGAATGATTTTACAACTAAAAAATTCAATGTGAAAATAGGTTTAAAAATACAAAACTAATTATGGTATTCTGCAAAGCAATTCCTTTTGCTTGTAAAGCAGAGATGGACGTTGCACATAGCACAAATGTTATGCGTTCTATTTTCTACACGGTTCCTTGCGCAGTTTACACATCTCTTCATTTTGTCCGCCTTTTGCATATTGTGCGCTGGTAAGTCACGTTTTGTGTTAACCTTAGCCTTCGCGCCTTCCCTTTGAGCAGGTCTTACTCTCTGCCTTGATGTAAAATCACTTATCAAATTTCGTGCCACTACCTGCCGATACTCCAAACTGGTCAAAAGAGATCCCTCAACTCGTTTTTGTTTATGCAATTTTATATATACTACATAAGCGTTATTCATTGCAATGTCCATAACGTCAAAAAACAAACGTAAATAGTATTTTATTTTTGCTTTGCGATCCACCTCATAACAAACCTTACGCTGGTCCATGAGATCGACACCACCCATATATTTATTATAGTTTGCGATCATTTCGGGACAAATTATGTTTACTTTCTGAGCTGATCCTGATTGTCTTCTCTTTACGAAAGTTGTTTGTTCTGGTGATATAAAATTGGATAGCATGTGAACTGACCTTGTGTCCATCCATTTCACGAAAGAGATTCCTTGAAAATTTACGGAATAAATATCACCACGTCGCATTGTTTTATCCAATGGCAAATTTTTGGGTATATTTTTCTGTTTGTGCGAACAGTACCGCAATCTTTTAAATTTTGCGCCATTAGTTTATATTGTAAGATGGGGGAATTGAAGAAATTATCAAAATAAATTTCGCAACCAAGGCCATTCAACTTTTGAGTCAAGCTTATTACAACGGATTCGCCCAAACCTACTTCTGCACTTGTTTTTTTGCCTGTATATAGATAGATAGTAAATTTTCACTTCTGGTCCATAGGGAAAAATGTTTCCCATAGACTAAATATACTAAATTGAAGCACTATTGGCCACTAATTAATTTTTTATTATTTTTTATCATCTCTCTTTACTCACCACGTTATATTTATCACTTATAAAACTTCGAAACTTAACTTTATCCGCGACAAAACGAGCCAAATCAAAACGACCTTATGGAAGTAAAAAAATGGGATTTCCCTTCCTTGATTAAACTATACACGTTAAAGTATTGCCAACTTTTTACTTTTATTAACAATAAATCATCGCTATTGTACGACATCTGGATGTCAAAATATATATTAATAAAAAATTCGTTAGTGAAATAACCAATTTAAATTTTGGGAAAAATGTTTCCCATTGACGTGAAAGGGTTAATTAAATATTGTTAAGCTCTCCCGATCGATATATGAAGAATTTCAAAAATTTTCAACACTAAAGCAAAATATTTTTTTGTATGCCAAAAATAATCTTTTTTTTATTATTTCTTAACCGATATTTAAGCATGCTTAACCTGACCAGCCATCCCGCTTTTGGCGGTATTGATTATCCCAAAATCCCGTATTTTATATTTTACAACTTTTTAAGAAGTTTAATGTTAAAATGTTTTAAAAAACGTTCAATGTTTTAGAAATTTTGAAGTTTTTTCTATTAAAATAAAGTTATTAGAACCAGTCATAGGATTACACACTTTGGATCAGTGCCGAGTATGTACCATAAGGGTATTCGTTGTGCCAAAACCGTTTTTTTTTTAACCATGCAAAGAAAATATTAGCGGTATTCATTCTTGGTAATAAATAACCTTTGTAGATCTGGTTAATGGTGTACGTTTGTATATCATCGTATCTTCCGTGTATATTAGCGTATTCACTTTTGTCCAAAACCTTTGGCATATCATTAATTTAAATAATAAATACAAGAGCACCCAAAATAAAAAAAAAATTATTATCAATTTTATTTGATAAAACAATATTAACTTTTGTTATTTGTTTTCTCTTTTTCAAATAAGATAAACCATTTTAATTTCGTTTCTTGTATTCCATACTTATAGAGTTTTTTCACCATTATTTCTCTGTCCATTGCTTCAAAAGCTCTTTTTAAAATCTAGGAATATTGCCATCACTTTTTTTGGTTTTTCTTTAGTTTTCCATCTACTTATTACATAATATACAGTTTTCTCACATGAGTAATTTTTACGGAATCCTGATTGATATTTTAACAATATATCATTATTTTCAACAAAATACTCCAATTGTTCTTTCACCACTTTTTCCATTATTTTTTCACATGTTTTTAACACATTTATTGGTCGGTATTCATCACATTTATTTGTATTTGAGACTTTCTCAATGGGTTTTATCATTTTTTTTTCAATTTTTTTTGGAAAATCTTCTGCAAGATTTCTTCAATTCTCCTTTGAACTTGCTTTTGTGTTCAACCTGCAGCCAACTTCGTGTTGAAAATTGCGGATGACAAAACAAAACGGAATTGGAATACGAACAAGTCTGTACCCCCTTCCATTCTCTTTTCCTCCCTCTTCTATAAACTCAAGACTTGCGCAAGTAAAATTTCCGTGTGTGAACCGGGACTAACGATATATTTAATATTGTTTCTCCTGTTATTTCCAATTTTCAAGTATCATTTTGTTGGATATTTTATAATAGCCAGTTTTATTTTTTAATTGCATTATTGTATTCTTAAGTTCTAAAATGTCTATTGCACGGAATATGAATTTGTTGTTTATTTGGTTTTCATATTGTACATTTTCAATTGAGTTTCTTATTAATTTAATACTATTAATTTAATATTATCAATTAAATACGCGTTATTGAAACAAAAAATCATTGCACTTGACTGTTTATTAAAAATTCAAAATATACTTACTCTAGATATCAATAGAAAATACACGCGCTGGGAATATATGCATACTAAACATATTCCCACGAATAAGTTCAGAGCTGGTTTAAATCTCATAAAGCATGGTATCGCATTGTATACTGAGGGTAGCGTATGACAATGGAAATTCATTTTCATTGTATTTCATATTTGGGTGTATTAAAAATGTAATTAATTCAATTTTAGTAGAATCGTGTAATTATCAAATTTTTACTTTTTGCAGTTGTTACTACACGTCGTAAAAGATCTTTGTCTATGGATGAATCTTTAATGACAACTTCAACTTTCGCATCCAGATTACCCAGGCCAGGTAATATTTTATTTTGAATTAATTTTTGTAAAATACTTCTGTTAAAAATATAAACTCATGTTTTTCAGCTCCGTCCCAAGGTCCACCAAATAAAAATCAAGCATCATCTTCAAAACCATTAGCACGCACAAAATTACCTAATTTCGCAGCTATACATCAGAAAAATATACAAAAAATGGAAAATTTGGTGGATCATGTTAATCGTAAACAAGAACGTGCAAAGACATTGATAAATTCAGCAACAAAGATAAGACCAGGTAAGAGCGGTTAAATATATATGTTACATTTACTATTGGTAATCATGATAAGATACGATTTTAAGACATTTAAATATGGTATTTTATCTTTTATTTGTATGTAATCCTCCATGGCGAAACTTTAAAAAACAAATTCGTTTTAAAATTATTTTTTTTTTTTTAAGTTTTAATTAGAGTTGTCAAATATTTGAAACACTTCAAAACACGGTTTTCGAATACTTAAAAAACCGAATTTTTCTAAAACTTGTTTTATAACCGGTTCGAATAACCGTTTTTTCCTTTTTTTAAATATCGCTTTGACTTACTAATATCATAAATTTTTCGTACGAATTTTAAAAGATTACTAAAAATATAAATGTTGGCATTTAAAACTAAACATATCTTCTTTCTAAATAGACTTTTTCTGATCCTTTCAAAATAAAATGAGTCTTATGAAATTCTAAAAATTTGGTCACCATAAATTTAAAAAATTGTTAAATTACAGCAACGATCACTCTTGTTTTTTTTCAGCTTCTGCACAAAAAAATATTTTAATAAAAAATAAAAATAATAATGAAAAACCAAAAGCTATTAAGAAAATAGATTTGGGTGTAAGTCAAATTAATAAATCTTCAAATATGACTTTCAATTCAACAATCTCAACGGCACCAGTAACAAATGTCAAAAATGATCGCAATGTAAATAAAACTATAAATCTACCAGATCCATATTTGGGTGGTATCACAAAAACTAGTAATACTGGTGTAATTCCACAAAGAATTCCTCGTACGGGCAAAGAGGGCCAAGAAAATGTAAAAAAAATAAATTTACCACATACACATAAAACTGGTGTAACTCCACAAAAGGTTACTGCACCATCACAAAAACAACAGATTAGAAAATATTTAAAACCAACACAAACCAGTCAAAATGCAACCACCACAACAACTACTCGGCTTAATAGCACCACATTACCAACATCGACAATAACAAAACCGAAACCTAACTTCAATTTATCAACATCGGTTGTGAAACCTTCAGGTTCGACATCAACTTCAATGGAGAATTTAAATAAAATTAGTAATGAAGATAAAATGGCTAAAAGATTGCAGCGTCATATGGATTTATTTAAAGGTCGTGTTCCGGCAACACGAGCAGGTGTAGCTTCGCGTAAAAATGATGCAGTCATACGTGGTGTCAGATCTAATAGGCGTTTCGAATTACAAATGCAACATCGCAAAAATATGGAAAATTAATTTTCGTCCGCTCAACAGTTTTGCATTATTTTTTAAATTATTTTAAGTTTTGCTCGTATGCTTAATATTTTTAAACGTTTTTTTTTTTATTTTTTAAATATTTTTTTTTAGAAACATTTATTTTCGTTTGTGTGCATTTTGGGTTTAATCGTTTAAATAACATTTTTTTAAAATCCCCTAGATGTGTATATTTTTTTATAATATTAATAATTCATGTATGCATTTTAATTGAATGTCTGTCAAAATATTTTATTTACAATAAAACATTTAAAATGTTAACATTTAATATGCATTTGGTTTTAATCTGAAAATTAAACTAAATAAAATAAAAAATGAGAAACGTTTCAACAAAAATTGATTTTTAGATTCAAACAATATTTGTGAACTTTTGAAAACAAACAACCCTTTCGGACCCAGCATACACAATTGTGCGATGTGGATTGAAAAAATTCTAGGAAGCAAATTTTTTATTTTTTGAATAAACTTCCGAAAGCAGTAGCTGTGTTAGGTTCCTTTTCAGTTATAAAAAAAGAGAACAAGTGCAAACTTTTTGCAAAAAAAAAATAAAAACCAGTTTCCTCAGTGCACTCGAAGTGAAAAGAAGTATGTCGCGTGGTAAGTAAATAAACAAGAGAGAGCAAAAGTATTTTGTTTCTGATGAGAGTGATTTTGAGTAGCCAATAGTTTATAAAATAGTGTTCGAAAGTGATTTAATTAAAATATAAAGTTTTATCAATAGTTAAATGGAGCTAAAACTTAGATAACACAATCGTGTATCACGGTCACAAATTGACATTTCTTTGCAAACTCACAATTGTGTTATCTAAATTTTATAGGTAAGAAATTCAACTTATCCACGGATGCAGACCTGCAAAGAGATCGGAATATTCTCGAAAATTCAGAAGATGATTTTTCCTCTGATGATGAGTACCGCGATGCTGCTTGGAAACCTAGTTATTCTCTTCTTAACAGTGCACATAGCGATGATAGGTCATCTGAGGACGAAGTTGAAGATGGTAACCGCTTATTTCTTGTAATATTTCGTGTCTGATATTATTTATTATTGCTCTTAGGAAATCTTGCTAATATTGCTGGTGATGTACCAGTGTTAAGCATTCCATCTGTGTCATAAACATTCATAGGCGGATCTGAAGAAGGTAAACGCTTCTTATGCAACTGTGCTTACATGTATTTGAACATCAATTTACATTTTTTTTAGAACCAGTTGCTGTTTCAAATATAAATACCACCTTAAATAAGGCACAAGCAGACATATGGAAACAAAAGGAGTTTCCAGTTCATACTATTCCAACGGTATATAGCTGTCAAAATGTTGTTTAACTACGATCGCCTTACGAATATTTTTCAAGATATTTTGTGGAAAGCCACTATGAAGAAACTTTACAATATGCAAAAATATATACTCTAGCAACTACCGGGGACGAGATGAACCTCACAAAAGCCGATATTAAGAATTTTTACGACTGCGCTACATTCATGGGCTGCCTAAATTATCAACAGGTATATATGTACTGGTCAAAGGACTTTAGAAATGAGCTTTTATCTTGAGCAATGTCGAGAAACAAATTCTTTAGGCTGAGAAATATGATTCACTTTGTTGATAATCAAATACCCAATGCAACGAACAAGCTTCGGAGAATTCAACCAGTAATTGATTTAGTAAGGAATCGTTGCAATCAATTAGCTACCGAAGTTACATCCTATTCAATTAATGAGCAAATGGTCACATTTACTGGCAGATGTCCAACAAGACAACTCATAAGAATCAAAGCCACTACCGGTGGGTTTGAAAAATCTTGTTTGTGCTACTTCCGAAGTATTAATCGTTGACTTCGAATAGTTTAAGGGGCTGGTACATTTCCTGATAGTGGACTGGGTCATGGACCATCAATTGTGTTGAGATTAACCAAGTTTCTACCCAAAGGCAGTTTTTTTATTTTGATCGATTTTTCACAACAATACCTCTAATGGTAAAACTTGAAGAGAATGGTTTTAAAGCAACTGGTACTATTATTGGAAATCGGCTAGGAAAAAGAGTTAACTTATTTTCAATTTATAACGAGCTTTCAACCTCCGTATATTTACAAAAATAAAGCAAATCAAACATATTAGCTAGGTTGATACTAGTATTTCGATCTGGCTAAAGATCTCATCAGAACCCGAAGTTTTAGAAAAGCTAGAGCCTATATAATAGGCAGAACTTTAACAAAAAACCTATTAATAATCAATGTTGCTCCATTCTTGTCTTCTTAGTAATCAACCCCGTGGTTAGGTCTTTTCCTAACAAGCATCATGACGTTACTAAATTTTGAAGACCAAAAATGTTCTATTTATATAAAAAATTTGGCTGAATTTCAGTTTATGGGGGACACCCCTAGAGAAAAAATCTGAATATGCCATCCCCTTCAGAATGTTCCCAGGAGTACGAAAATCATAATGAATAAGGGGGCTCACGCCCCATATGGGCGTGGCAGTCGAAAAACGACCCGGCCCACCTACGTAGACAATATGGGTATCAAATGAAAGCTAATGTCTTCACGATTCCAAAAATAGCCATAGTTGCCAGATCGGGCGGTTTTTGCAGCCGATACGGCCATTTTTGTTAAATAGGGGCGGGGGTGAAAAACGACCCATGCCACCTACTTAGGCAATATTGGTATCAAATGAAAGGAAATGTCTTCACGATTCCAAAAATACCCGTAGTTGCCAGATCGTCCAGAATTTGAGGAAGATATGTTAATTTTTATAAAATGGGGGAAGGACTTTTTTTTGTTTATTTCTTTTTAGCTCGGCCAGAGGCCGAGCACTCGAGATCCCCGCCGTCTAGAATTAAGACATACTGGAGTTAAAAACCCCTAAGCCCGGCCGTAGGCCGGTCACGCAGAAAAAAATGGCCATATCGGCTACAAAAATCGCCCGATCTGGCACCTACGGCTATTTTTGGAATCGTGAAGACATTAGCTTTCATTTGATACCCATATTGTCTACGTAGGTGGGCCGGGTCGTTTTTCGACTGCCACGCCCATAAGGGGCGTGATCCCCCTTATTCATTATGATTTTCGCACTCCTGGGGTCATTTAAGGGGGCGTGGCATTTTTTTTTTTTCCAGGGGTGTCCCCCATAAACTGAAATTTTGCCAAAAATTTTTAGTGTGTACTCTGGCTCAAGTAATATTTTTTACAGTTATATTAGTTTTTTGTTTTTATATACATCGAGATTATTTTTATGTTATTTTCAATTTATAACGAGCTTTCAACCTCCGTATATTTACAAAAATAAAGCAAATCAAACATATTAGCTAGGTTGATACTAGTATTTCGATCTGGCTAAAGATCTCATCAGAACCCGAAGTTTTAGAAAAGCTAGAGCCTATATAATAGGCAGAACTTTAACAAAAAACCTATTAATAATCAATGTTGCTCCATTCTTGTCTTCTTAGTAATCAACCACGTGGTTAGGTCTTTTCCTAACAAGCATCATGACGTTACTAAATTTTGAAGACCAAAAATTTTCTATTTATATAAAAAATTTTTAGTGTGTACTCTGGCTCAAGTAATATTTTTTACAGTTATATTAGTTTTTTGTTTTTATATACATCGAGATTATTTTTATGTTATTTTCAATTTATAACGAGCTTTCAACCTCCGTATATTTACAAAAATAAAGCAAATCAAACATATTAGCTAGGTTGATACTAGTATTTCGATCTGGCTAAAGATCTCATCAGAACCCGAAGTTTTAGAAAAGCTAGAGCCTATATAATAGGCAGAACTTTAACAAAAAACCTATTAATAATCAATGTTGCTCCATTCTTGTCTTCTTAGTAATCAACCACGTGGTTAGGTCTTTTCCTAACAAGCATCATGACGTTACTAAATTTTGAAGACCAAAAATTTTCTATTTATATAAAAAATTTTTAGTGTGTACTCTGGCTCAAGTAATATTTTTTACAGTTATATTAGTTTTTTGTTTTTATATACATCGAGATTATTTTTATGTTATTTTCAATTTATAACGAGCTTTCAACCTCCGTATATTTACAAAAATAAAGCAAATCAAACATATTAGCTAGGTTGATACTAGTATTTCCATCTGGCTAAAGATCTCATCAGAACCCGAAGTTTTAGAAAAGCTAGAGCCTATATAATAGGCAGAACTTTAACAAAAAACCTATTAATAATCAATGTTGCTCCATTCTTGTCTTCTTAGTAATCAACCACGTGGTTAGGTCTTTTCCTAACAAGCATCATGACGTTACTAAATTTTGAAGACCAAAAATGTTCTATTTATATAAAAAATTTTTAGTGTGTACTCTGGCTCAAGTAATATTTTTTACAGATATATTAGTTTTTTGTTTTTATATACATCGAGATTATTTTTATGTTATTTTCAATTTATAACGAGCTTTCAACCTCCGTATATTTACAAAAATAAAGCAAATCAAACATATTAGCTAGGTTGATACTAGTATTTCGATCTGGCTAAAGATCTCATCAGAACCCGAAGTTTTAGAAAAGCTAGTAAAAGCTGTAAAAAATATTACTTGAGCCAGAGTACACACTAAAAATTTTTTATATAAATAGAACATTTTTGGTCTTCAAAATTTAGTAACGTCATGATGCTTGTTAGGAAAAGACCTAACCACGTGGTTGATTACTAAGAAGACAAGAATGGAGCAACATTGATTATTAATAGGTTTTTTGTTAAAGTTCTGCCTATTATATAGGCTCTAGCTTTTCTAAAACTTCGGGTTCTGATGAGATCTTTAGCCAGATCGAAATACTAGTATCAACCTAGCTAATATGTTTGATTTGCTTTATTTTTGTAAATATACGGAGGTTGAAAGCTCGTTATAAATTGAAAATAACATAAAAATAATCTCGATGTATATAAAAACAGAAAACTAATATAACTGTAAAAAAAGAGTTAACTTTCCGTCAGACAAGCAAATGGAACGTGGTAGTCTGACTCAATTCGTTAAAGACGGCAAAGTTGCTGTTGTAAAGTGGTGTGACACAAAGTGTGTAACGATTGCATCAACTGCATGTGGAAAAGACCCGGTTGGCGAAGTAGAACGTTGAATAAAAGGTAAAAAACATCGTTTGCCAGTCCCAATTCCTGCGTTAATTCAATTGTACAATTCAAAAATGGGTGGCGTGGATACAGCAGATCAAATGATGGAATACTACCGCATCAGCATGAAGCCTAAGAAATTGCCAGTCAATGTTTTTTTTTCATTTTCTTGACATGGGGATATACAACAGCTTTTGAGTTACCTCATGAGTTTCACGGAACAAAATTCCGTCCTCACAATGCTCCAGATGACATCAGATACGATAGTTATGACCATTGGCCTCAATTTGTAGATGGAACCGCAAAAAGATGTCGGAACACTTTCTGTGAAAGCAGAACAAGGGCAATATGTCAAAAATGCAAAGTAAGTTTGTGTGTTTGCGAAAGGCAAGGACTGTTTTAAGGAATATCATACCAAGCGTTAATTCCAGTAATTTCCAGTTCCTATATTTTAGTCTTAAGTTTATAAAACATATTTCTTTAAATAATTATATTTTTCAAGTTTTATTGAATTTCTGTTTCTTTTATACCACTTAATACGCTGCATTTTTTAGTGTATAATTTATTTATTTGATTTTTGTTTTGTTTAGTTATTAAACTAATTTATTTTTGATTTTTAAGTTGAATAAAATTGAAATACAGTGAATCCTTTTTATGAAAATATGAAATTTATTTTAAAACCCAGTTTTTAATAAACTGCGGCTTTGAATAGACGTATAGTGCGGATTGTTACACAAATTATTATTTTCTTTGACATACTAACAAGGGATTAGTTAATCCCTTAAAAAAAACAACAATTTAAAAAAAAAAAAACATTTTTTTTTTGTTAAAACAACAAAATATTAGCATGAAAAAACGTATAGTGTGGATTATTACAAAAATATTTCTTTAACATACACAAAAAAAAAACAAACAAAACATTAAAACTAAAAACAAAGGGATTAGTAATCCCTTTATAGTAAAAACAACAATTATTTAAACACATTTTTTTTTTTGCTAAAACAACAAAATACAAATATGATAAGTTTAAGTGAAGATGATAGTGACGAAAGTGATGGTAGAAACTAATGCAAACAAACGACGGATGACTAAGTCACCCAATATGCATCAGCATAAAAAGTTTAATGCCTCGGAACCTAGTACATCAAGAGCAAACCAATTCCAGTTACTTGATGTTGACCAAAGCCAAGATAATGATAAAGATGAAGCAGAACCAGCTGAAGAACAAAATGTTAGTACTCCTAAGCCACCACCAATCTATATACCCAATGTCTTAGATATAAGTATTATGATTAAAAATATTACTAAACAAATACCTAGCGCTGACTTTAGCTACAAATCGATGAGAGATAATCAAATTAGATTAATGGTAAAAAAAGTAGAATCTTTTAGAAAAATTGTTACATATTTTGAATCAAAATCTATTAGTTATCACACTTATCAGTTAAAACAGGAGCGAGCTTATAGGGTAGTTATTAAAGGTTTACATCCTTCAACATTAAGTACCGATATTAAAGCTGAATTAATATCGCTAGGTCACCAAGTCAGAGATGTAGTTAACGTCAAAAGTCGTGTTACAAAGCTTCCTTTATCAATGTTTTTCGTAGATCTTGACCCAAACCCAAATAATAAGGAAGTTTTTAATATACGCCACATAGCTAATGCGATTGTTACAATAGAAGCCCCCAAAAAAACAGACGATTTGGTACAATGTCATCGTTGCCAGCAATTTGGGCATACCAAATCTTATTGCAAGAAAACATTTAGATGTGTTAAATGCGGATTAGAACACCCCACTGCTAATTGTACCAAAAACTTAACAACGCCACCAAAATGTGTACACTGCTTAGAAAGTCATACAGCGAATTATAGGGGATGTACTATTTACCAACAATTGTTACATCAAAAGCGAGCTGCGAATACAAGAAATTAAAGACAACCAAGTAACCAACAAATGCCGACAAACTCTCAGGAATTCCCACAACTAAACTCGTCCCAAAATAACCCAACCAATAATCATAATGAAAGAGACTATACATCATACGCACAGGCAGTTACAGGAAATTTAACAAATAGTGCCGAAAATAGGTTAATGGAGAGATTAGAACGGATGATGGATAAACTCTTCGATATGATGACACAAATAATGCTGAAATTATGCAAATAAATCTTAGAATTGCAACATGGAACGCCAATGGTGCTTCCAATCATACCAGGGAAATAGAAATTTTCCTTAAATCTAACTATATAGATATTTTACTCATTTCTGAAACACATTTTACAGATAAAACATATTTTAATATCAGAGGTTATGATCTTGTTCAAGCCAATCATCCTGATGGAAAAGCACACGCTGGCTCTGCAGTTTTGATAAAGTCTTGTTTAAAATTTGAAATATTAGACCCAATAATTAAAGAATCAATTCAAGCAAGCGGTATTAAAATCAAATGTGATAACTTTTATATATCTGTTTATTCGGTCTACTTTCCACCCAGACATAACTTATCTCTAGTAGATTATGAAATTTTTTTTCATAAGCTTGGATCTAGATTTATTGTTGGCGGGGACTTTAACGCCAAGCATCCCTGGTGGGGATCGAGGCTTGCTAATCCTAAAGGAAAAAAACTTTACGAGTGTATTAATAAACATCATTATAAGACCATATCTACAGGTAAACCAACATATTGGCCCAGTGATTCAAATAAAATACCAGACTTACTAGACTTTTTTGTTTCTTTTGGTATATCTAGTCATTTACTTGACATAATTGAGTGCGATGATCTCAATTCTGATCACACACCCATAATTTTAAGCTACAGTACTACTTTGCAAATTGAATCAAAAAACTGCAAAATAATATCTACAAAAACCGACCTTGATACCTTCAGATATTGGATGGATAACAATTTAGAACTGAATATATCAATTAAGTCAGGTGATGAACTTGATGGTGCTGTTGAAAAAATTACAAAACTTATTCATGAAGCTGCAATGATTTCTACTCCACAAACACCACGCCAAAATGGTCACAAAGTTGTTTTATCAGCAGAAATAAGAGAATTAATAAAAATTAAAAGAAGGCTGAGAAGAATATGGCAATCGAGTAGAAATCCGAGAGATAAAACTAATTATAATAAGGCATCGAACTTCCTCAAAAAGCGTATCGACGAAATAAAGAATGAAGAGCTGTCGACATTTTTAAGAAATTTGGATCCGACCAATAATAGTGAGTTCAGTCTATGGAAAGTCACAAGGTACCTCAAAAAATCTACTAAAAGAAACATTCCTATTAAAGGACCAAATAGCATATGGTGTAGAAATGATAAAAATAAATCTGAGTTGTTTTCTGACCACCTAGAACAGACATTTAAATCATTTCCACTTAGAAATTCTACCGATGAGAGCAACATATTAAACTTTTTACAATCTCCCTGCCAAATGGATTTACCAATAAAACCATTCTCTCCGAGAGAAGTCAAAAGCGAAATAAATAAGCTTAACAACTCTAAATCTCCAGGATATGATAAAATTGACTCAAAGGTAGCAAAATCGCTCTCAAAAAAATGTATATTGTTTCTTACCCTAATCTACAACTCCATATTAAGATTATCACACTTTCCACCACAATAGAAATGTGCTGAGATCATTATGATCCCCAAGCCAAATAAACCGGAGAACGATGTTTCATCATATAGGCCAATTAGCTTATTGCCAATTTTTTCCAAAATCTTCGAACGTTTATTTTCACAAAGATTACTTCCTGTTTTAGAAACACAAAATATTATTCCAGATCATCAGTTTGGTTTTCGTCACAAGCATGGAACACCGGAACAATGTCATCGTATTGTAAATATTATTACTGACACATTTGAAAGAAAAATGTACTGCTCCGCAGTGTTTTTAGATGTGAAACAGGCTTTTGACAGGGTATGGCATGAAGGGCTTTTGTATAAGCTTAAAATTATTTTACCAACTCCATTCTATTTGTTTTTTAAGTCTTACCTAAAAGAACGAACCTTTTATGTAAAAGTCGGCGACGAAAATTCCAAAATAAGCCAAACTAATGCTGGTGTACCACAAGGCAGTGTCCTAGGTCCAGTGTTGTATACAATTTACACTTCAGATATGCCATTAACGGATGATGTTACTGTAGCAACCTATGCTGATGACACTGCTATAATGTCATCAAACGAATCACCAGTTGAAGCGTCCTTCTTAGTTCAAATGGAATTAAATCTAATTCAAGACTGGGTTAGAAAATGGAAGATTTGTATCAACACAGAAAAATCAAATCATGTTACTTTTACACTTAGAAGAGAAGAATGCCCTTCACTATATATCAACGGTACTGAAATTCCGAAAACGAACAGTGTGAAATATTTAGGAATGCATCTGGATAGAAGACTGACGTGGCAAAAACATATACAAGCAAAAAAGCAACATCTTAATATAAAAACTAAGAAAATGTATTGGTTATTAAGACCAAACTCAGATTTAAGTCTTTCAAACAAAGTAAGATTATATAAATCTATTTTAAAGCCAGTTTGGACGTATGGCATTCAGCTATGGGGAACTTCGAGTAACTCCAACGTAGAAATATTGCAACGTTATCAATCTAAAACCCTTCGACGTATAGCTGATGCTCCATGGTTTGTAACTAATAAAAGAATTCATGAAGATCTTAAAGTACCTTGGGTTAAAGATGAAATAAATAGGTTTAGTTCCCGATACATAGATCGACTAAGTGATCATTGTAATCCTTTAGCTATTTCTTTATTAGACGAAACGGAAGAAGTAAGAAGACTGCAAAGATTACATGTATTAGACCTGCCGTATAGGCAATAGTATTGTAAATTTTATATTTAATGTATATAATGTACATAATGTATCACACAACCTTGTAAATATATAGTAAAAATATAAAATCAAATTTTTAAGATTAGTTTATTAAACTTGCTGAAGTTTAATAACGTATGTTATGATCCTTTTATATTATCAAATTTACTAAATGTTGTTAAAATAGATTGTAAATAAAGTTTTTTAATAAAAAAAAAAAAAAAAAAAAAAAAAAAAAAAAAAAAAAAAAAATTTTAAAACTAAACGACCAAAGTACACAATTGTGCTTGGTCCTTTTTGAAAAATAATAATTATTTTACATGTAAATGGCCAAAATACACAAACGTGTCAGGTCCTTTTTCAAAAATTCATGATTGTGAAAAAATTTTAAAAATTAAATTTTAAACGTCTGTAAAAAGAAAAATTGATAATCTTTACTTTTGTGAAAATTAGAGCATATTTTCGTGATGGGTCTGAAAGGGTTAAGTCCAAGATTTTTGTAGTTAATCTTAATTTTAGAATAGGCGTATTTCTGTCCAGTTTCTACACTAAAAGATGTGCGACCCCTCAAATAAACATAAACATATTAAATAATAAAACTATGTATTTCACATGTTGCATTTGGTATTTTCTTTTCAGGGCCTGTTTTAATGCCGAAAACTAAATTTTAAAACAGAAAATACATAGTAACATATTCAACAAGCACCAAAACTTTCAATTGCATTAGTGATTAGTGATGTGATTAGGGATGGGATAGTGGACGATTTTTCGATGCTCTAGAACCCCTTATTTTGTGCGGTTCAAAAAAAAAAAAATACATAAGCCAAAAATGGGGGAGGTGGTTCCTCTTTACCCACAAAGATGTTGGTAAAAGGAAAAATCTACAAAAAGCCGCACAGCCGACCACTTTTAATTCTTTTTTTAACGCATTTCAAAAGAATACACTTTAAGGAACTTTATAGAGAAAATAAAACCATTTTTATTTAAGCCTCCTAAAGTTTTCTATAATCTATACATTGGGATTATTACGATTTTACTCGGAAAAAATAAGGTGTTGTTTAGAGTCGCAGACATCCAAAAAAAATATGAGAAAATTCAAGAAAAAACGTATTTTTTCTTAAATTTTAACAAAAAAAAAAAAAACAAATCCCGAAAAGTGCAAAAAAAAACAGGACTTAAAAAATAAAATCCCGGGATTCGGGATTTACTAAATCCCAAAAATCCCGGGATTACGGCATTCGGGATGCTGTCTTTCCCGTTTTTCCCTAATATACATATACACAGACACTAAACATTCAATAAGAGTCAACAACCTGCATAATTTTCTTAAAAAACAAGACATAGAATTTTCAGACAATTAAAGCATACTAGGAATCAATTTTTTCATATATTTTTTGTTTTACTTTTTTAAAAAGACTCGTAGAATTTTTAAATTATTTTTTTTTTCAAACTTTGAAGGCAAGGTTACATTTAAAGTACTACATGAATCAATCATTTAGACCTTTAACGACATTTTAGTGTATTTTATTTTGACCAAACTAGATATAACAGAAAACAACAAAAATGGTGTCAGAAAAGAACTCCTTATTTAACGCCTAAAAGTGAGATTCGGCAGCTAATGTTTTGGTCCATTATGTTTTGTTCTTTTATAACATATTTAAACTTCATTGCAATCGTATAGACCAAGAAAAAAAAAAAAATTAAAATAGCTTCTTCTGTTAAATTATAAATTTGGCGCTTACGTCTTTTTGACGGATAAGGCTCGATATGTTTCCTTATTGTTTATCTTGTGCTATTCCTATTGTTCAAATGCTACTACTGTTGTTTCTCTTATTTCCGGTTTCATCTTAATTTTCTGTTTTACTATGAGCACATTTCAAGGAGTTTGACATTAACAAAATTACATTTTGAATCTTGTTTGTTGTACGTTGAATTAAATTATAATATAGAATTGGAACTACCATGGCAACCTTGGTAACCCTTTTTTTAAAGGCAAAATCGGGTGCTACCGTGGAGCCTTAGGTACTCATCTAAGAAAAAAATGTTAATTTTGTTTCACACCCGAATAAATTCTTTAGTCCCTAACGTAGCCAGATTTAAAAATTTTTGATTTGTATTAAAATGGTACGTGGCTAGACTCAAAAATTAAAAAAAATTCTAGGCAAACATACTAGGGATCTTTAAATTTTTGATTTGCATTAAAATGGTATGAGGGTAAACCCAAAAATTCAAAAACACCCAAAAAAAAAACGCTTTTTTTTTATTAAAAAAAAATATACTAGGCAGAAGTTTAAAAAACTCTACGTTAGGGACATAATTTTTTAGTCCTCTAGAAAACAATAAAAAAAAACCGATTGACAATCTGTCAACGCTTTAAGGCTGCACAGTGGCACCTGATTTTCAATATCCTATTTTGAGAAAAAAGCATTTAAAGTAAATATAGCTCATGTAAAATATAGGGCAAGGAGTACCTATTTTAATTTAATTTATTTATTCATTTCAATAACCTAGCCTGAAGGCCATAATCGGTTACAAATTTCTACTAAATTATACAAAGTAAACAATAAAATTTGATATACATAAATAAAATAATAAGAAAGAGATAATAATTAAAATACAATAATATTAAAAAAAAAACAAAAAATATAAAAAAAGGAGTGATAATAGTTTATTTATTTATTAAGTCCCCAATGTTACGGAAAAAAAACAAGAACATGAACAAGCCTTAGTTAAAAACAAAAACCCCCAAACCTAAAAAAATTAAGTGTCTTGTGAAAATAATAGATAAATTTTCTTCCTATACGTATTAATAGAAAAATCGAACGATTTTAAAGTAAGTGGTAATTTGTTATACTCACGGGCAACTCTAACAAAAAAAGATCGCCCCAAAAGTGGTGTAAGTTTCGGAATAACCAATTGTCTATTCCTAGTAGATCTACCAAATTTAAAAAAATTATACAAAAATTTCGGGGTTTGCAATTTATATATTTTAAAAAAATGTAAAATACACATAATTTGAACAAAATTATCGAACGAACATCCCAAAAATTTTAAAACATAAGACGAAATGTGATGACGCAATCTAAGAGAGTATAAATATCTCATGACACGATTAAAAGCCAATCTAAGCTTCTTCATCACATAACCTAAAGCTCCAGAGTACACTTCTAAGCAATATAAAAATATTGGCATAATCAACCCATGAACAACCTTAAGCTTGACATTAAATGGTAGTATAACATCCAAGCTATACAATTTTCTCAAAGTAAAATTAACTTTAGAAACAACCGCATTGACATGATCCTGAAAACTTAACTTGGAATCTATAGTCACACCAAGACATTTAAATTTTTCTACAAATTCAACTGCATTACCATCTAAATTAATAGTAAAGTTATAAATATCACTATCACCAAATAACATAGCCTTAGATTTACTATTATTAACATAAAGATAATTCGAAGACATCCAATTGCCAAGTAAATTAGCGGTATAATCAATCATATTCTGCATTACATCAGGGAATTGCCTATCTCCCTTAAATAGAATCTGAACGTCATCTGCAAACGCAAAAGGAAAGCACATATTGTTAGACAAAATATCAAAAAGATCATTAATAAACATAATAAAAAGTAGAGGCCCAAGAACAGATCCTTGGGGAACACCACTAAAAACTAATTAATTAATAATCATATAATTACTAATTATATACTATTACCTTTGGCTTTTGGCGCGTTGTATCGAATACAGACCAATGCCTCTGGTGGGAATCGAACCCACTACTCCCGCACTGCAAAAAATTTTAAACTATTGAAATATTAAAAAAAAAAAATTAAAGCTAGTAAACCCCTTAAATCAAAAATCTATATAAAACCATATTGTGAACTATTTTGTCTTGCAGCAAACAAGAAATGTGACAATATGGCATATGAGTGTTGTAAATTTATATGTGCGTTAAAAAGATCACGTATACGCCACAGTGTACATACTTTCTATTATATAAAAAAAAATTATATGTAAAATATTTACAATACTTAATTGTTTTAAAAAATTCATACTTTTATAATCGTTTTAACAATTTGTTAAGATTATTTTTAAAAAAGTTGTTATCCCGGTTAAAAAAGTTCATATATGATCATATATATTTTTTATATGATCATATATATTTTTTATATGATCATATATGGTCCTTAGGCCGGGTCGATTTGTATGGAGGGAAAAAAATCGCTCAACGTTCAAGGAAAATCGTATTCTAGGGATCAAAATAAGAAACTTTGCCGAAGGAACCATACCTCTAAAACGAATTCTGATGTCCCGACTTTTGACCCGTAGGGTCAAATTTTGAAAAAGCCCACTTTGATATTTCAGAAAGTAGGAGGAATCTCTCCAAGATTATTTGAGATACTTCTTCTCCGGGAGACGCGCTAGCAGATTAATGCATAAATCATCATTCTAGGGGTTAAAATTTAAGTTAAAAGAGGGCCTTTTTAGCCGTGTTTTTTTTTAGCAAAATGTACAAATCTCGGGATAGAGGTATTTCAGAAAGTAGGAGGAGTCTTTCCAAGATTAAGGTCTCTATTTCTTCTCCGGAAGAAATAGAGTATAAATATATTCGATTGGGTTGGATTCGATTAGGGCACTCTAAATGGGTCAAAGTGGGATTTTTCAAAATTTCACCCTACGGGTCAAAAGTCGGGACATTCGTTTTAGAGGTATGGTTCCTTCGGCAAAGTTTCTTATTTTGATCCCTAGAATACGATTTTCCGTGAACGTTGAGCGATTTTTAAATCGACCCGCCCTAATGGTCCTCCATATTCCTACATACTAGAAAAATTAACCTACATTTCCATTTATGGACAAATATGGTCATATACAGTGATGTTCAAAACATTTGCAACTGAAATCATGGTTTAGGTAATTATAATATTTTTGATCAAAAAGATTTGTGGTGTAAGTTTTTGTTTTTTTTATTAAATTCAGTTATAGCATATTATTTTACAAATACAAAAAAATTATTCATAACTTCTCAAAAATAAAAAAAAGTATTTTTTACAAAATAAGTCGATAGTGCAGTGTTCAAAACATTTGCAACTCTTAAAGTAATTAACAGGAACTCTCAGTATTTTGTACCGTAGCCATTATTTTTTATAACTTCTGAACACCTCTTAGGCATTGATGCAATGAGCTTTTTAATATAATCGTCAGAAATTTCATTCCACTGCTTCTCCAACTCAGAGGCTAAGAGGGTGTGGGGAACTCTGGCTACCATCACTAACGACTGACCTAACGTGGGGGTTATCGTTCCTTATCTGGTAACGCTAGGGACCTAATGGTCTATGCGGGGTCTTTGACCGGCCAGCTCAACCTAACCTAACCTTCTCCAACTCGACGAAAAGTTCATAACCATTTCGGAATACTTTATTGCCGATATTCCGTTTTTGTCTCCTCGAGACAAAAACATCGATATATCATACTTTAAGATCCGACTGTAAATACGGAAGATAAAATCAAAAATTTAAAAAGGCGACCCCTACATTCGGAAAATTTTGAAATTGCCTTGCAAAATACTCTATATTTGAAGGTGTACGGCGCATTTTTATTTGCTTTTAAGGTGCTACGGTCTAATGTTCATATATAAGTATTTTTTGCACATATTCAATTCTATATACATACTTTCATATTTTTTCCATATATGGCCCTCTTTTGCGAATATGAAATAACATATAATTACATATATGTCCACATATGAGCCCCTTTTTTAAATATGGAACCGCATATGCCTCCAGATAAAACCTTTCTGAATTTATGTAATAGCATATATTTTCATATATGCCCATATATGAAACATATATTCCCATATTTGTCCGTATGCGTCCATATATGAACATATTTGTGCTATGTTAAAAATTAATAAAAGCAAACTACAAAAAATGCATTTTCCCAAATATAAGAGTATAACTTTATTATCCAAACTTTCTCTTAGCTTTAAAAACATTATCCAAAAAAATATGCAACAACTTTAGATAAAGAGAAATCTATAGTTTATCCATTCATGCGCAGAAAACACAAAAATAATCAAGGATATTTATGCCGGCACGTGACTTCATTTGTTTACAATGAATAAATTTAAATTACAAGGTAAAAGTAAAGTGCAACTACTGTCAAAATACAACAACGAAAATACAACAACCAACCAACAATTTGATAAAACTGATAAGAAATCCACAAATGAAGAACCTTGGACTATAAATTCTAAATTCTGTTTTAAATAAATTGATAACAATTTATCTACTTTACATTACATTCATTACATTAACAACATATCCATGTATATTAGATCGACTCACCTTATATGGAGGAAAAAAAGTGTTTTTTATGCGCCCCTCATATTATGGGAAACACATTTATAAAATTTCCATAGATTAATTTTGGTCCATCACAGCATCATTTAGTTTGAAGAATGTAATTTTATTTATTACTTGTTTTAAATTAAAAGATGTAGTGGACCAAAATTACCCTATGAAAATTTTATGTAAATATATTTCCAAAAATATGCTTAGCATTACCAAACTTGGACACAATTTTGTAAAAAAAAATCTAAAAACTACGACTATTGAACTGCTGTAATTATTAGAAGCATTAGAACTTAAAAAAGATTTATGCCGTAACTTGTTTATGATGACTCCAAAAATATTTCGTGTCTATCATTGAGATATCGTGAGCTGCATCGTTTTTAAAAAAGTTTTTTTTTTTTAGTTTTTCAAAGAATTTTGTACTTCAAATAAAAACAATGTATACAATATTAGTACAGTAAAACTCGCTTAAGACGAACTCGGTTAAGACGAACCCTCGGTTAATACGAACTAATTTAAAAGTGCCGACGTTTTGCAACAATTTTCATATCGAGGGCTTATATTCAATACCGTCTATCTACATTTTCACGAATTTTTTTTTTTATGCCAAACTCATCTCTGACCCCATCTGCATGTACTGTAAAAATTTCAGTGGCAAAAAACTATTTTTAGTACTATATATCCTGTATTTTATCATTTGTCTATCTACAAAGATACTTATTTATGAATTTTATGACGGCAATACCGTCTATCTACATCATAGAATTTTGTCGTTTTATTTAATTTCAGGCTATTTCTCTGTTTGATATCTATTTATTCACTGTTCGTTTTTCGGATACATACTTCTCTTGTCGAACGATCAATACCTACCATAATACGCTGTGTATGCGGTGGTGTGCCCTTTATGTTATTTTCTAGCTACAAATGAGTATGCAATTAAATGAATTCAAACGCAAAAACTCAAAAACACAAGCAAGAATGTACTAATTTGATACTGATTTGAAATTGACCACTTCACCTCGATTTAAAATCTAATGCCCAATTCACACGGTGATTTTTGCAACGTCTTAATTTGCTTTAGCAGTTGCTTCCAAAAATCATTTGCATTACATGATGATTTTTAACAGACGTCTGTTTTTTGTAACCAGGGTTGATTATATTTGTCTTGAATGCTTGGACAACAATATTTAGGATTTTCAACTGCTGATGCAGGATTCAAACAGAACTCCCCAAAAGCAGAAAGAAAAATAGGCCCAACTTGTTCATCGCGCATTTGTAGAAACAGTAATGTAAGACACTGCCAAAACTTTGATGAGAGAACAAGGAAACAAATTTTTGAATCATTTTGGAACAAGACTTGGGAAGCAAAGCGAGAGTTTGTAAAGATGTGTGTAACAAAGATTATCAAAAAACCACTGTAGGAAACAGTAGAAAACAGAACAGCTTTATGTTTAAACTACCACAAAACGAATTTGCGTTGCAGGTATGCCGATCCATGTTTTTATCAACGCTATCTTTACGTATAGCCATGGTTAAAGGATGGATTAATGCGAACGATAAACCAATGTTGGCGTCACTTGTACCAAAAACAAATTCTCAGAAGGGGGGTTGTAAAATTTTCTTGTCTAAATATCTGCAGAACTTAGACAAGATGGAAAGCCATTATTGTCGCAAGGACACAACTAAAATATACATAGCAACCACTTTTAAAACCAAAGCAGATGTTTTTAAAGATTACCTTGAAAAATGTGCCGAGAAGGCAGTAAAGCCCGTTTCAATTTTTACATTTTCTACAGTTTTTGCCGAACAAAATTTAGCGCTCTTTATGCCTCGCAAAGATCAGTGCGATACTTGTGTGGGGTTTAAGGCCAAGCAAATAACAATTGAAGAATACGATGCACATAGAGGCTAAGTTGAAAAATCAAACCATATATTTGCCATAGATGCCCGCAAAACAGTCAAAATCAAGAACAAAATTATTAAAATGCCATTTGATGCATTACATTTAAAGTATGATTTTTTTAAGAACTATAAGGATACGAACCTTATTCGATTTTTCAGTATTAGACCTGTTTGAACAAAAAATGATCCGACAGTATCCCAACTAAGATCTCTCTTATATTCCCCAAGTGGTACCATTAAGTTTAAAGTGAATTTTGATCATAATTACACTGAACTACCTATTAGAATAAAGCAATATGAAGGTTACATAGAACCAAAACAATTGTATACCGGTCGACTACCAATTCAGCAAAACAAATGGAAACATTTACAGGAGTTAAAGGCGGTAATTCCAGAGAAGTATCACTACTTCTATGATAATCTTAGCCACGCGCAGTAAAAATTATAATAAATTATAATAAGAAATTATAAAAAACATTGTCTTTGAATTTAAACTGGCTAAACAATTCTTCTGAACACACCTACCCTCTATCTGACAGCCTTTTTGAGACACCCATGCCAAAAACAAACAAAAACTAGTCAAAAACAACCCCTAGCTCCCTAAAGGGTTCAAACGTTAGAACAGGTCCTACTATTTTTCAATCCCCAACATTTCTTGTGAACATATCTACCCCCTATCTCCCAAGTTTTTCGGGGTCCCCATACAAAAACCGTAATACAAACTTAATTTTAAAATAAGGCAATACCGTCTATCTACATATTATTTTCCTACACAATGATTTCATTTTTGAGGCAATACCGTCTTTCTATCATAGAAGCTAAAATAACGCGAATTTTAAGAAACTTTTTAGTTAGAACGTTTGTTAGACACATTCTATTAATATTGTAGAAGATGAGTTCATCGAAATTGTTGCTTATTTGCGAATAAAACAGTTTTTTGGCTCTCCTGAAAAATTGTGTTTTTGTAGATAGACGGTATTGAATATAAGCCCTCGATATAAAATACATCTTTTAATACGAACTCGGTTAATACGAACCCTCGGTTAATACGAACTGTTTACGCAGTCCCAAAAACTCGTTTCCATACAAATTACCATGTTTAGTACACTCTTTATCCGTTTAATGGGATAGACCTTATATGAATTTCATATCCGTGGATGACTTTCTAGATATAGATGCTAATGTTTTGACGTCACATACTTTTTCAGGTGAAGAAATATTGGAAATTGTTAATCCTCCCGATGTTGAAAATTTGTCAAGTGATATATTCGAACAAAATCGTGTGCCGAAGAAGCTGACAATCATATTTTGGTAATAGAAAAACTTATAACGAATGAAATCGTTAATTCAGTCATTCAGAAAAAAAAAATAGATTTTTTTTTTTTTAAATGAAGAATTTTAATTGAATTTTTAATTGTGAATGCATGAAATGCTAATTTTATTTTTTATTTATGTAAAAATCTTGTTTTTGTTTTAATAAATACATATTTTTTATCGTTAAAAAAAACCCGCTTAATACGAACCTCGCTTAAGACGAACTATTTTTTTTTGGTCCCTCGGAGTTCGTCTTAACCGGGTTTTACTGTACCATATGAGTATGGGTTTTTAAGGCGCGTCCAACGGTTTTTAAAACATGTCAAAGCATGTCCAGACATATAATTTTTTTAGGGATATTCTTAAAAAAATGGGATTTAAAGTTTTCTGTGCATAGATTCTTGTCATTTAAATGTCAAATTGACATATTTTAATTTTTGGTCGATTTAAGTGAGTACGTGAGTACGTGTTTCAGCTTTTTTTCGAAATTCGCACTAGTTTGCGTTATACAAAGAAATCAGAAGGGTGAGAAAATCAGGGTGGTTATTATGTAATTCGATTCGAAAATTTTTGTTTGAATTTGAAAATTTTAAAACTCTAATATGATATCCGTGCTTAAAAAAAGTCCAACTTTTTCTATTTTCCATATTTACTAGATAATTGTCTACATGTTTTCAAAATTTTTATCCGTTAAAAAGTACTTTTTATTACTTAATTTTCAATATGAAAATTCTGTTCGAATCGGATTTCTTTTCGAATCGAATTATATAATAATCCCCCAGGTTCAAATCAGTTCAATGTATTAAAATTTTTCTTTAGTAATGTGCGTCATCGATGTGTGGAAATAATTTAAAATTTTGCAAACTGAAATCATTTTCCACGGTTATCTAAACCAAATGTTGTCAAAAGTTTTAATTTACAGTTGACTGAGTTTCTCGATTAAAAATTTTATAAAGTTTTTTGTTTTAAAAATCGAAAAATTTTAGCTCGTATATAGTGGGGAGCATTCGAGAGTACATGTTAGTACTTTTTACACCTAAAGATACAGGCCGAAAAATATTTTTGGTCGATTCTGGTTGTACTACTATACATTAGTTCTAGTGTCAAAACACTAGAACTAAAGTATATTTTCCTAAAGGTATGCTGAATCCAAATCTGGTCTCAGAATCACTCTCCGACACCAAACGTTCGACCCGGATAAAAATAGTTATATCTTGTCATATATAATATAATTAAATCATATCTGACTTTGAATGGAGTCACATTACGGCTTGTATCATTATTAGTGTCCGACCGAACAGTTCGGCCAAAAAACTATATTTTGTCGGTTTTTTGATATCTTGAGGCAATGATGACAAATTTTGGTATTGGAAACATGTTTGTTTAGCCGATTTAATTCGATTTTGTGTATAAAATTTAAGAGAAAAGCCGAAGTTTAGCTATAAAGTAAAAAGTTCGGCCGCCTAACTATTTTCGATTTGGCCGAACTTTCTGAGGCCGAACAGTGAATTCATTGCTTAACTACAGACTTTTCTTCAAATTTGACACTCAAAATAGCATCTAATCAGTCCAATAAACATTTTCCATCCGCCAAATTTGTCCATAATGCTTTAAAATACCGAATACAGACCAAATGCATTTTCTGGCCGAACTGTTCGGTCGGACACTAATCAATATATTCAAACTCATCTGATAATTTTTATTGAGAGATTTTTTTATATGGTACTTGATATTATTATATGTCTCCAAATTTTACTCCATATATAACTACATAAGCCATATAATAATAATCCAAATATATGTACCCGAGTAAAATTGTTTACATATAAAAATGTATTATTTTATATAAATATTAGGGTATTCAATTTACTCGGGTTTGCTTTTGTTCGAGTAATCGAGTAACTCGATTTTGAGGTTTTTAATTTACTCGAGTAGGCGAGTAAGATTTTAAAATTGCTCGAATAACTCGAGTAACTCGAACAATTTTAATACTTTAATTTTATTTTCCAAAAACTCACATTTTTGTAAGTTTTTATATTTTATTAGTACTAATATAACGTATATATAAAAATTAACAAATTAATTAAAAATTAATATGTGGAAATTTTGCGTATGACCGCTATGAATTTCCATATAGGGCTTCTAAAATTGGCTTGTTACAACGACATAAAAGGGGCCAACAAAAAGTTTTTAGTAAATGACATTTAAAAATTCCTTTTTGAAAATATAGTATTTATATGTAGTAAAAAAATAATGTTTGATCCCACTTTTAACCCTCAAATCCGCACCAATAATCTTAAACACCCCAGTCTTAGAACTTGTTTCTTTAAAAAATATCCAAGTTTCTTCGATATCGGAGTTTTTCGCATTAAGTTCTTCGTTTTTCGTGCAATAATTTCTTTAACAGTGCTCACTTAATATAAAAATACACTTAACATTTAAATATTCACTATAACAGTCACATTATTTTATACAAAATATTAAAAAAATATAAAATAGTTCATATTTTTAAATTACTCGAGTTACTCGATTAATCGACCAAAATTGTTCGAGTTATTCTTTACTAGAAATTGGCCACTTCGAATTACTCGAACGATTGTTCGACATCATTTCATCGATTAATCGAGTAACGGTTAACCGATTGAATACCCTAATAAATATATATTATACTATTATATGAGAATGTATATGTCTATGAATGTTTATATATAAAAACGTTTTCCTTTAAATTTTTTAATGCGATGCCACATATAATTACATCGTATTACTTATCAACCAATATTATTAGATATGACACAAACCGAAATTATATATAATAACATATAGTGTAACATTCAAAAAAATGTATTTCATTTTGTATAAACTACATCATAGTTATATGTCGTTCCATACCAGTAAAATCTATATATTTTTTTTGGATAAAACTATATATTGGACTATATATGGACTTTAAAACTACGAGTAGCGATTAATCGCATAATAAACTGGATAATACCAATCGTTTGAGCACTATTATGTAAAATTGTACACTTTTTTTTTTTTTTAAAAGAGAAGCAACACTCAGGAAATTCTTCCTATTAATTAATGTGTTGTTTTCTTTGGAAAGGGGATAGTGGAGAGATGAAAGGTGGTGAAAGATGAAGGGCTTCAAACATGGCAACACTGTAATTGCGCGAGTAGATAAGTCTTAGAACAGTTGTTGCTCGCCACCTGATGTAGAGTTGGCGAATTTATTGAAGCTTTTTGTTTCATAGTCCTGATTCATTATTTTACTTCGGTGGGGTTAAGTGCTATGGGAACACCGAATGTGGGCGCAGCGATACATATAAGTGATAGAAAACTCATACATATTATTTTTCTAAATTGATGTTGTCGTCACCGGGAATCGAACCCGGGACCATCTGTGTAAGAGTCCAACGCGCTAACTATTACACCACAACGCCTGAATGTATTTTTTATCAAAAATGTATTTTATCAAAAAAAAAAATTAGATTGGACAATTAATTTAAAATTAAAAAATATTATAAAACAATATACAATTGAGGGGTTTTAAATTATTTTCTTTCGTTTTTAAAAAGTTCGACTTTAAGAAGACCTTAGAGATATAACTTTTAGAATTTTTGGCAAATATCAAAAATAATATAGAGATATAGAATAATAGAGGAATAATATAGAGGAGAAATATAGAGTATAAATCATATAAATTACATTAACTTTTAATTTATTTGATTAAGTTCAATATAGATCCGAATTGAAGAAAATAGTCAGGGGCCCAATTCTAGCTATAACACCAAAAAATTATGATAAGTCAAGTACAATTCGAATCCTTCAGGTTTTGCTATTTTTATTATTTGTTGAATATTTAGATACTTAAACATTTCGCTTAATTTATGCAAATCGGACCTTTTGGTCTTAAGTTTTTTTTTTTTTTCATATTTTCTAGCATATATTTAAGTATAATAATGTCTGTAATTGTTCAAGGATATTTTGAAAATATTGTTAAAAATGTGATATTTTAGACATTGTTCACCGTGCCGAAAGTCTTTTCTCCAAAATTACCAAAAAAAAAATGTATATTGTTTATCAGTACAGTATTGCTTATATCGTCGTGGCACGTAAAAAAGTTATAGCCCTACTACACATATATAATATGTAAATTAACACGGTAACTGACACATTGCTCTATATTTTATACTACCTTCACATTGAACACCAAAATAAGTTTTCGATTTGAAATAAAATTATTTTTTTTTGAAGTAGACTGCAATTGTTCAAGTTATTCGTTACTCGAAATTGGCCATTTTAATTTCCTCGAACAGTTGTTTGATTAAAATTCATCGATTAATCAAGTAACGGTTAATCGATTGAATACCCTAGTAGTTATACAAAATTTTTGTGTTTTAAAATTCAATATGGAATGTTCTTTAGTTATTCTGTGTAAAACTAGACTCCTGATACTTACTGGAAATCTGTTGTTACAAATTTTTCAAGAGTAATAGAATTACACCTCTAAAACTGATAGAAAAGTTTGAAAACTAATTGAGTTCTCTATATGCTAAAACTTTTAAATTCTCTACATCTCGTTACGAATCCCACACCTTAATCCCTGTATTCATAAAAAATCTTTCTTCAAATTTCAAATATAATAATAATATTAAGAAATAAAAAATTATGTGTCGAAAGACATATTTTTATTAAATCAATTTAAAAAAAAAATCAAAAATCGAAAACTTGTGGTGGAGCGCCACGGGTTAGAGATATTCCATTTTTTGTTTTTGTAAATTTGCACCAAATAACTTTTAGACTAATACTACAATAATCTGAAAAATAAATTTAAATTTTTTAAAAATATTTGTTCTTCATATATGTATAAAAATGCTGCTCTATAGTCAAACTACTCCACAATTTGTGTACAAAGATATCCCACAGTGCGTATGAGTGATATTATTTGTTATATTGGAATTAATAACACTTATACGCAACATGGAACAACAGAACTTAAATTAAAAAAAAAAAAATTTATAGATAAAAAATATCTCTAGATTTGAAGTGGAAATAAATCGGAAACTTTTTGCAAACTTTTTTTTTATCAATGCACTCAGGAAAAAAAGATTCATCATATTGATGATATTGTTTTTTAAACCGGCTTTCATCAATTATTCATCATATTTATGACGTTTTTCACAGAGAAATAAAGTACCAACCGAATTGAAAATTGTATTTTAATGGTAACAACTTATAAATTTAGTTAGTACAACAATATTTACATTAGATTTCTGAATATTTTGGGTGTTGTTATAATATTATTTTTTTATAATAAATTATAAAAATCGAAAGATGACAAAAATTTTCGCTCTAATGTACTACCTTAAGACTGCCTTCAAGAAACTAGCTTTTTTCCTATGTTGTAAGTAAATTTTTTGATGAAGTTAAAAATAAATGAAAATAATCGCATAATTTAAATTTCATTGCAAAAACAAGTACATTAACATTAAACTGCATTAACAATTAGTTTTAATAGTTCTAAAATAAATTTTTTATTTTTTATTTGGCGGTTTTGATAATATGATCTTAAACTGATTGAAGGACATACTTCATTGACTGATAATTCTCATTCTCTAACTAAAAATAAATTTGAAAAAAAAAAAACTATAGATTATCCTAATAAAGAAATATAGAGTATGACCTCGAACTTGAATAATTTTCATTTTCATTGCACAATTAAAGGCCGAAAAAAATATAATTTTTAATAGAAATTATATCAAACTTTCATAAAAGACAAAGGACGGTCTTGTTTACTATTCCCCCTGTACATTTTCTTTTTAAACAAACAAGTGTACAAATAAAAAGGGGAAAAACAAAAAACTTCTATTGAATATCTACCAAAGGTAGACCTTACACACAAAAAAAGTTTTCAATTTATTTTTTGATCAATGGTAGTAATCTTTAACTTCGAGCTCATATATTAGTTCTCATTAAGTGAGAAAACTAGTTTATAAGACGTTTTGCATGGGATTGTTAGCTCTTTCAAAACGTGTTCTGATGATGGGAACCTAGAAAATTCCCGAAATAGATCTATCAACACATTCCTGAAAGTGGTCAATTAAGATTATTTGTTAGGACAATATCCTAATAGAGAAATATAGAGTATGACCTCGAACTTGAATAATTTTCATTTTCATTGCACAATTAAAGGTCGAAAAGAAAACATAATTTTTATTTTTAATAAAAATTATATCAAACTTGAAAATATTATATTTTGTTGAAACATAAAAGGGTGTTATAACTCTAATAGTTTTTTTATTTTTATTCCATTTTAGTTTAAACATCAAAATACTTTTACAATATGATTTCTCAAAACCGATATATGCGCTACTTCAGAAATTCTCGACACCTGCTGAAACCGACTTTATATGGTTCTTATTTCTCAAGGTTCTTTGAATTGAGAGAAACGTTAAACAGGGCTTGGAAGAGTATACTTAAAAGATATGACATGCAAAGTTTCACGTTGAAAAGTCTTCTTCTAAAGTAATCTTCTTTTATTTAAAAGTCGTTAAATGAAAAAAATTACTTGAAACTTATAAGAGTTTTTTTAGGCATTTAAATTTTTTTTTGTCAGATCCAAACCAATACAAAATGGAGTAACTAGACTTTGGAGATTTATTCACTAAAAAAGAATTTAACATGTCGCTGTTTGGTGAAAAGTTGTATGGTGATTTACAAGTGAAATCAAAATTTTCCGAATTTTAAACTTTTGCAGTTTTCCCCATAGGGTTTTTGCGCTGTTTAGTGTGATTTAATTTTGAGAACAGTATTTTAAAAAAAGTTGTAATTTTATAAAGTTAGGTATTCCAAGTTAATGTCAGCGTACGGTATACGGACATCACAAACTTAAATTGGCTAGCGTATTGCGTGAACTGAGTATGTTAGTAAAGTGCACCTCCGAGTCAAAAAGGCACTTAGAAATGTCTAAACAAAAACATTTCATAAACTTTTTACAAATTTTGATTTTTTCTCGTTTTTTTTTTATAAAAACATGGCCTGAGAATATACTTAGGTATCTGGAGTGAATCTTCATGACGGACATACCTGATAAAATGCAAAAAAAAATAATTTTTTTTTCGTTCCTAGCGATTATAGAGGCAGTTTTTTGCAAACACACTTCGCTTTGTGATAACTAAAGCGCTGTATGTATTCCCCAAAACGTACATCAAATACAAGATTATAATGCGCTTAAAACTAAAATCGATATGGCATTAAACAATTTTAAGGACTTTAAGTTTTATGGAGCACACAAAACTTTCTTAAACTCATAAAGCATCCTTATATACAAATTTTTCGAATATAAAATTATTTGATATGATTTCCTGCAAATAAGTAACCCTAAACCCAACTAGATATCATTAAACCGGCAAAAAAATGTGTGTTTTCCAAAATAAACGGGGTTTTTAAGTTCTAATATATGACAAAAAAATATGTTGAGTATATAGATTATTTGTTAGGACAATATCCTAATAAAGAAATATAGAGTATGGCCTCGAACTTAAATAATTTTAACAAACAATTTTTTCTTCTTCTTAACCTCAACATTTCTAAAATAAATTTTTCAAATGCAAATTAATTAAAAATTAATTGAGACTGTCTATATGACGTTAATATAATACTGTACTAAAATACATTATAAAATTTGCCCTGTGGCGATGTCTCAACTTAAAACGCAAAAGTTGTCAACCCTGAACGTAAAAACCATACGTCAATCTGGTAACATTGTGAAATAGAGACGGAGGAGATTAGAAAAATAAACAAAAATCTAAAAATAGAATATTTGTGTTGTCACTTCTGAGTATAATATACAATAACAGAAAAAGCTAATAGGAAAGAAAACAGCAATTTAGCTGCACTAGATTCGAGGCCATACTTGGGTGTGATCGATAAACGGTAATGACTTGGTATTGTTACGTTTGTAATGTAAGATGAGCGTAGGTTTGATTCTTACAGCCGCAGGTTGTTGAAAAATTTATCATATAGAGACAATCTGACAATTATAAGACACAAATAATAATACAATTTAAATGGAAAATCACTGATGAGCCTGTCCATAAAAAGGCAAAAACTAGTCTAGTCTGATGTAAAAATGAATAGTGTTTATAATTTTAAGAGAAAATGTATATTCTTCTTCTTAACATTAACACCTTAACCTTAACATTTCTAAAAAAATTTTATTTTCAATAAAAATGATATTAAACTTGTATATTTTTTATTTTTTTAAATGTGATAAAAACAATGAGAACTATAAATTGATGTAGCTTTATTTTGAGTTTGCTTGAAACTTAAAAACGCCACAATTTTTGCGCACTTAAAAATAAATGATTAACGCAAATGCTTTTTGCATGATGAAACATCATGAATTTTTTTTAAATATTTTACCTCAAAGTGTCGAGAATTTTTGAAGTTCGTCATATATAATTATAGTTTACATATGCTTGTATTTCATTACATTTAAAATACGAATAAAAAACCACTCAATATCACTACAATAAGCTCTGATAAAATTCACCATGCAGCAAAAGTAGTTTGTTTTTTTGTTGTCCTGAAATAAAGTTGTAAAACCTTGCCAATCTTGCATGCTGAGTACAAGTAAATGCTATAAAAATAATCCAATTTTCTCAGTAAGTAAAACTGAAAAATACAAAAAAATTACAAACATTTAAAGTATGAATAAAATGTAAAGATAGTGGAAGTATTTTCGTTACCAGTGGTGCAGTAATAGCAGATTTTTATTTTATATATTTTGAAAAATCTACGTACACATAGACTGATGACTAACAACACAGAGGCGCGCCACTAAAATTTGGAAAAGATTTGAGAGAAAAAAAGTATTTTGTGGAAAAAATTTTTTTATTTATAAGAAATATTTAGATGTTTTTCTTATAATCCAGAAAGTTTCATCGTGTAGCTCAGATTAGCTTTGGAGAAAATATTCGTTGAATATTGTCCTTAATACATATTTCAATATTTGTGTGCAGAAAAAATATCCTTGTAAACGTGGCGTATGAGCAATAAATAACACATATACAAAAATGTCAAATACGTCATGTATTTTTAACACAGAAATATTGAAATTTTACTGAATAACAATATCCAACGAATATTTTCTCCCAAACTAAATCCTATATTTTTTAGAAATAAAAAAATTAAAACAAATTTTGTCTGATTTTTATATAAATTAAGTTGTCTGTTACACTGAAAAATCAGAACTAATTTTTTTAAAATATAATTTAAGTTTAGAATTTGTCAAATTTAATCAAATAATTATAAATAATATACCAAAATTTAAAGCAACATTAGTTAATATTTAACCACGGATAACCAGAAATAAACATATAAAAAAAGCAAAAAAAGTTTACTAAAAATTAGTTAAAAATTACCTTCCAGAAAAAACTGCTAAACTTAGCAGATTTTTTACTAAATATTAGTAATATAAGAATAGCAAAACTAAATCTGTTGAATTTACAAATACTTAGTTATATTTCAGCAAAATTTTAGTTAATTGAAAGTAATAAAATAATCTGTTAAAATCAGCAAAAACAATTACTCAATATTAGTAGACAAAATAATCATTAAAAAATTTTACATTTTTAAAGTTTTTTTTTAGTTTTTTTTAAGGGGGGACATGACATTGGCCGTTTTTTGAAATCGACTTTTTTATAATTTTAGTAAATATTCTTAAGATTCTAAGAAAAAAAATTTCATGGAAAAATTCCTACGGGTTCAAAAGTTACAGGCAGATTAGTGAGAGCGCATTTTTAATTTTCGCGCTACCTACGTACGGCAGCTGGTATATACTTGTTTTACTTGCTACCTGACTTTTGGTGGTTGTTATTTCGTACCTACTTGAAGGGTGGGTTTTTTTTTTTGTGTTTTTGAATTTCTTGAAAAAAAGGCATCTTTATACCTCATATAGTGGAATTTTCGAAGCAGGCATGGCAGATTGAAGGTAACCTTTTTTTTCTTTGTTCACAAACTTTGAACGCGTTTATCTCGAGACCATGTTTTTCGTACTGGTTGCGGCACTAGCGGGTGCATTTTTTGACGATTTTTTTTTGTATTTTTTTAAACTTGATTCGCTATCGTATGATACGAGCTTTTTTTTTTTTTAATTTTTTTTCGATTTTTTATGAATTTTTAAAAAAAGTTTTAACTGAAAGTTAAACTGGCAATTATGATAATGACTAGAGAAAAACAAACACACTATAAATAGAAATCGTTCGTGGTAAATTTTATTCTAGCTCAACACACAGAGTAATGTGGGATTTAAAGTCACCCAATTCCTTTAACGTGTGAGTTAAATAGAAGATATTTACGATTAACCCAAAATGGCACGAATAATGTTGATGAAGATCGTAGTGGGTCAGAAAATGCATTCCATTCATGCTAGTGTCTAATAACTTTTTCTGTGTTTTTTCTAATAGTCAAAGTAAATTATCATATAAAAATTTTAAATAACTTTTAAATTTGGAACATCACCAAAAATTTAAAAAAAAGCTCGTGTCATACGATAACCAATTTTGTTAAGATTTAAAAAAGTAATTTTTTTCCAGATCGGACAATTTTTGCTACTCCTAGCGCTGCAACCACGAGGCCCCGCTTTTTCTCTGCCGCCAGTTTGGAGCTCTATAAAACCATGTTGGAGTGAAAAATATATTTTTTTGATTTTTTTCTTGTAATTTGTTCAATTCTCTACAATAATAAAACAAAAATTTGGAAAAATGTTTGTTTTTGACTGAGCTATGAATTTTTTAAAAAAGGTCTGTTTTCTCTGCCGCGAATGTAATGTCCCCCCTTAATAGAAATCTGCCCATATGAAATCAGCAATCTACAATTTTTTAGCAACAATTTCTGTTGATTTTGGCCAAATAAACTGTTATTTGTATTCTACTAAGTTTGAGGTAATTATAGGATATTTTTTGTTAATAATACAGTTTTTGTTTGCTATTTTGCGTCTATAAATATTCAGTAAAAGTTTTTGCTAATTTTACAGAGTAAAATGCTATTTTCAATTAACTAAAATTGACATCGAATATATCTAAAATTTTATAAAGTTACTGATGTTTTTGTTCTTATTTTATTAATATTTAGCAACAAAATCTGCTAATTTTAGTAGCGTTTTCTGCAATTTTTACAGGTTTATTTGAGTGTACTTCGCGCAATTTATGGATAACTTTGAAAACGTGGTATATATTTTTAACGTCACGTGTAGGAAAACAAATACTGTTAGTTTGACATTGATACGATATACTGTATGGGTGCAGTTGGCTTGTAAATCCATATTAAATTTTAAGCCGATTTAGCGACGTCCGTCTTTCAGTTGAAATGGCGATAACGGCTGGATAACGCAATTGTGACTGCTCATATTTTTTCAACACAATTTTTTTTTTCACCACAAAAATAGTTTATCAAAACAAAAATAGTTTTTTAGCACAACATTTTTATTACATCCTAAAAAGTTTTTTACCTTAAAACTGTTTTTTTAACCTTTATACCATTTTTTTTATTTTTTTTTTGGTTTTATATTTAACTTATACACGGTGAATTTGTGTTTTATATTTAACTTATACACGAATACCCTTCACCGCCCCATTTTCACAATGTCCCGCAAGCTGCTAACTGAGACTTTAACTGACACATTTGTTGTAGTTTCCTATATCAATTTTCAATTTACTCAATGCTTTTACTCAATTTTTAAATTTTGTTTAAATCCATACAAAATTACGGACATTATAAATACTAAGTTACTGAGACAAAAATTTCTGAATACATGTTAAAAATTGACTCCTTCTAAAATTCGTCACACTAACTTAAAGAGCATAGCTTTCACATGAGATTGCAAGCAATTTAACATATTGTGATTGTAACATACGTTCTTCCTTACTGCAATTCATACAAATCCGTACAAGCAGTCAAATGTACAACAAAACACAGGAGTTGGCCAATATATAGGGGATGTACACTAATAAAAAATTTAGTAATTTTTTTTTTAACTATAATTAGCATATTTTTTTTTTCAAAATATTGGTAAGATTAGTATAGCAAACATAAATCTGTTGAATTAACAAATATTTAGTTATATTTGAGCTAAATTTTATTTAATCTGCTAAAATAAGCAAAAAATTTGCTAAATATTAGTAGAGAAATAAATCATATAAAAATTTTAAATATTTAAAGTTTTTTTTTTAGATTTTTGTTTAATCCGAACAGAAATCTGATCTTCTGAAATCAGTAATCTACAATTTTTAGCAAAAATTTCTGTTGATTTTAGCAAAATATACTTTTTATTTAATAAACAATAAAAAACACAATGTATTATGACTAGAGATTCTAGCCTATACACGACCAATGTTTATTAGTTAAAAATGTTTTATTTTTGATTTGAATTAGTTCAATTCTTCCAATTTTGTTTTTTACTTCTCATCGGGCAAATAAAATAATACGGGTAAAGCGTTGAACTTTTTCCTTCAAAATTTGGGTAAAAATATTCTACCCCTTCTACATTGGTTCTCTGAGGATTTTCGGTGACGCGAAATGAAACATGTAAGGACCTGTCAGTAGATAAAGTCTGCTATAAGTTAGCGGGCAAAACTTTTTTGAGTAATAAATAAATATTGCACGGTTTTTCGTTTAACAAAAAACAAATGATCTTGAACTTGAATAATCTTGCTCACATCATAATTTATGATAAAAGATCGAAAAAAAAACTTTTGGTTTTAATTTTTTTAAAACTTAAAAGTAAAACATTTAAATACACTTTCGTTTGGATTCTACTAAACTTAAGGTAAATAAAGCAAAACATTTTTTGAAATTACAGTTTTTGTTTAGTCTAAAAATATTTAGTAAAATTTTTTCTAATTTTAGCATAGAAAATTGCTATTTTGAATTTAATGAATTTAAATTGTTCTTATTTTATTAATATTAAGCAAAAATCTGGTAATTTTAGTAGTTTTATTCCGAAACGTAATTTTTAACAAATTTTTATTTTAACAGATTTATTTCTATGATTGTATTGTATTAGATTAAGATTCATAAACAATAATATTCTCTAATTTTTTCAAAAATTTCAAAAAAAAAATTTAGCTACCAGACTTTGAAAATTATAGTTTTTTTAATCGGTATTGTAATTAAAATAATTTTGGACGCTTTTCTTTAAACACATCATGAGAATTAAAAAATAAATAACTTTGAAGGGATCCCTTAATCCTCTTAGCATGTGCACCGATTTAATTTTGGCGGATTTAGAAAAAAAGTATTTTTGATAAAAAAAAAAAAATCAAAAATATATTTTTGGTAAAAGAAACTAATTTTATATTGCAAATTGTTTAATCACATCAAAATTACTTAGTTTCGAAATATTAAATAATTGGCTCATCATTAACCCATGTTAGCCGGATGTCAAAATTGTGCAACAAAATAAGATTAATGGATATAACTGAATTTGAATTAATTTAACCAACTGAAAAAAAGTTAAGTTCTTAATTAAATAAAATTGTTAAAGTAATAAATCATTAGTATTCAAAATCATTAAATCTTGTTGACCGAACCCCGAAAAAGTCCCGCCAAAAAAATCGAAAGCGGATTTTGTACATACGGTGATTTTGATGATGAACAATTTTTGGCAAGTATTAGGATTCAAACAGATAAAAATGTGGATAATATTATAAAAATTTCCGTTTTGTTGCCTCAAGTGTACAAAATGTTGTTCTTTTTTTAATTTTTAATTTGAAAATATTCAATTTTACCCATCAACTTTATTTTATGTAACATTTTCTTTAACTAAAAATATATTTTTAAAATATTTGTTTATCAAAAATACTCACTTTCCTCCAAATCCGCCAAAATTAAATCGGTTCACAAGCTAAGTAAGCTGAGGGATGCCTTATTTTAATATTTGCAATAAATAATTTTTTATATTTTTTATTTAAAATTGAGGCTCTGACAATAATGCACAATTTTAGACATTTTTTAGGCCTAGTGTGATTAAGGGTAACAATATTATCAAAACTAAATATTTTTTTCTGAGTTGTTAGGGTTAAATATAATACAAAACAAAAAATAATATTAATTTTTTTGGAATTATTTTAAATAGAAATTTTTTATAGAAATATATCCTTTTTGAAAATCGGGAAAATTTTCAAAGTCTGTTAGAAAACTCTTTTTTCGAATATTTTGAAACAAATTATAGAATATTTTTTCATGAATCTTATCTAAAAAAAAATCTAATTTTTAAAAATAAGAAGCAGGTTACACTCAGGGAAAAAGTTTCACCTTATTTATGAAAAACTTCATTGATTTTCGTCAAATATAACATTTCATAAATATAATGAAGTTGTGTCATAAAAAAGCAAATTGATGACAGGCCTCTTCAAACTTACGAAATATTTCATAAATATGATGATAAAGTTTCATAACTTTTTATAAAGTGCTTCATAAAAGTGCTAAGAAACGTTTCATAAATACTATGAAAAATGTTCATAAATTATGTTTAAATTTTTTCTCTAAATTTCTTGATATAAATTACAAAAACGATCTGTTTTTTTAGTTCTTTTTCTTCACTATAATACATTTTATTTTAAATAAAACAAAAAAATAAAAATAAAAAAAATAAATACACTTTTATTTAAAAAAATTTATTTTTATAAAAAATATCTTCTAAACTTCCAAAATTGGAATCTAAATATAAAAAAACACCTTCTAATTTTTTTTAAATCAATTTCTAATGTAAAAGGTTTAACTTATTTAAATAATTAAAGGCCTTATTGTAAAAACTTGAACAGCCACTTTGACAATTTTTTAGTTTTCGCTGTTTTCTAGACATCCATTAACAATTGTTTTTAAGAAGTTTATATTAAACAATTACCACACGTCCCTAGAGTATAAAAGTCCTATAATATTCATATTTCTATATGTTTTCCAAATTTAAAACGCAAAAATAAACCAAAAACAAAATGTGGCTTATCAAGTTTTTACAATAAGCCCTTAAATTTTATGTGTCTTAATAACTTTTGATTTTTAATTTTAGATGATGGAGGTTGATTTTTAATGAAGTTAATTTAAATTTTTAATGAAGATTAATTAAGTTTATTAGACACTATATTGAAATTGAACTAGTGGTAGGAAGAAAAACGCGTCACTTTTGTTTTGAGGATTTGATGAGTTTTTTGTTCAAAATTTTTTTATTTATTTTCTGAAAAGAGCTTAAAGTACAACTCCTCCTAGACGAGGACAAGAAATTCTCATTGAGTTTGTGATTTAACATAACAAATATCTCTAGAAATTCTAATAACAAAGTCCCCTGAAGATTTACTTGGGCAGGAATGAAATCCGGATAGGGACACGCCTACATCAGATTGTTTTTCACAATTTGTTAAATAAGTTTTGGGACTTTAGCACATTTAATTACTATAAATGCAATTAAAGTTTATCCCAATGAAAATAAATTTAAATTACATTTTTTTGTTTTTTTTTTACCTTTATTGTTATATTTTTGATATTCTTTTTAGCAACGAGGTAGCAAACAAAACAGTTTTTCTTTTTTTCAATTTATAACGAGCTTTTAACCTCCGTATATTTACAAAAATAAAGCAAATCAAACATATTAGCTAGGTTGATACTAGTATTTCGATCTGGCTAAAGATCTCATCAGAACCCGAAGTTTTAGAAAAGCTAGAGCCTCCATAATAGGCAGAACTTTAACAAAAAACCTATTAATAATCAATTTTGCTTTATTCTTGTCTTCCTAGTAATCAAGCACGTGGTTAGGTCTTTTCCTAACAAGCATCATGACTTTACTTAACTTTGAAGACCAAAAATGTTCTATTTATATAAAAAATTTTTAGTGTGTACTCTGGCTCAAAAAATATTTTTACTTTATTGCAAAAAATGCGTTATACGCATTTTAATATTCAATTATATTCAAAAAATTTTAAATAGTTTCTCGTAGATTTTGAAAAAATTAGTTGCAAATAATATTTTCTACACGCAGAGAAAAAATATTGTTGCAATATGATTGTGGACACAAAACTATGTTTCCTACAGCAATAAATGGTTGTTTCAATTAAACTATTATTATATCAATCATATTTCACCAATAATGTGGTTGCCTTTATCATGTTCTAGTAAAAATTTCTCTTTTTTTCAGTTATCATATTATTGTATTATCTACAATCATACTAAAGTATTTATTATCATATTCCTCTATCTAACTGCATCCATATTAGAGTTGCGCCAACTATAAGATGATCAGTGGATTTTTTATCAGCGTCTTCGCTCTTTTAGTTTTATTCTTGTTTGAGATTTTGTGAGAAACAGTCAGCCCCAACAAATTAAATAATATTAAACAAAAATACATTAAAAGTGGACAAACAACGTAGTGGCGTTAGTTGCAATGTTGATCTGTTTTGCGGAAGAAGGAATACGTTTGTAGTCTCAACACGGTCTACCCTGGAAAAAGTGTGATTTGTTTTGTGGAAGAAGGAATAAATTGTAGTCTCAACTCTGTCTGTTTATTATAAAAAGTGATAAAAAAGTGCTTAATTTTTTAATTGTTTGTAATTACACAAAAAATATTGTCAAAGGAAAAAAATGTGAAAGAAAAATTTATACAAAATGTACTTGCTTTTAAGTATGTAGTACGAAATAATCATAAAATGTTTGCAGTAATCATAACATGGTAATAAATGATGACGAAATTCGTATCCATGATAATAATATGATAACTAGGACTATAATATGGTTATAATACATTTATTATGATTGCTGCAAACATGGTTTGATCATTACAAATGTATTGTGAAATTGTAGTCTTAAAAATATTTTTGTGCGTGCTTTATTCTGTAACCACATGTATAGCTTGTATAGCTGACACAATATTTCACAAAGCTTATTCTTCAGCACAAAGACAATTTAATTACTTAAATTATTTTAAACCTAAGTTTATTTAAATATGTGAATTTTTAAATAAATATACATGATAATTCATACAAATTTCCAAAACCTTAATATGATAATATTATGATATATTTGGAACTATAATATGGCAATTTAATTATCATATTATGATACAGAAGCAGATTAGAGTATGGTAGTCAGAACCATAGTAACATGGTTGTCGCAATCATAAATCCAAAAATGTATGATACTCTTCGAATATGGTTCCTTCAAACATGTTTTTTCTTTGCGTGTATATTTCCTATATTTCAAATCAAAATGAAAAATAAAAATTTTATGTTTTTTTCGACATTTCACTACTTTTCCCTTAAAAGGAAAAAATTATGTTCATGAAGTTTATGAAACTTTTTTATGAAATGATGAAATATTTGTCATATGAAATATATATATCTATGAAATATTTGTCATACATTTTTATGAAACTCTTTATCATATTTATGAAAACTTCATAAATATGATGAAATTCATAAATATTTATGAAACAATTTCATCAATATGAAGAAACTTTTTTCACTGGGTGTAATAAACACACACAGAGAAATAAAGTGCCAACCGAATTGAAAAGTGTATATGAATGGCAACAACTTATAAATTTAGTTTGTAAAACGATATTTATTTATATTAGACTTCTGAATATTTTGAGTGTTGCAGCTAAAGTTCAGTTGCATTAACCGAACTTTGTTGTGAAAATTATAGTTAAGTTGTGCCAACCGTCTGAAATTCGTAAGTAATCGAAATTCCGAATTTCAGTTGCAAATAGGTACATTGTTCTCTTTGTGCATACATTTTTATGATTACGGCTTCGTTAAGAGAAGCCGCAATCATGTCCGATCATGCCAATTTTTATACAAACTTTGTGCAGCATTAACGTGTTTTAAAAATGCAACTTTAAATATCGCAACCTTTTTTTATAATTTATTTCCAAATTCATGATAATGAAAATAATTTTTTTTTTTTGTAATAAGACATAACTTGGCAACAATCTCTTCTTTTAAGATAATATTTTTTTACATCTTCTACAAAAATGAAAAATAACTTTATTTTCATGTGAACTCCTCCTGTTTATAAAAATATATATGCGAAGGAAAAGTCAATCTATTTTCATATATACGTATATATATAAAGCAAATTTTCTGATTGTTTGTTCGCTACATAAATTTTATTTTTCTACCAGTTCCCACCAAATTTGGTACATATTTCCCTAACACAATGATCACAGCACAATGAATTAAATATTAATATATCGCACTGGTTCAACAAAGGGTCATTACTCAAAATTCATGTTTGTTTGCAAGAAAACGGCATACAGTGGTTATCTACTGTACACAGACCTATCTAAGATTTTTACAGTGGGTAGGTATGACCACTGTATGTGGTTTTATTGCAAAAAATGGTCTTTCAGTTATGACCTTCTTATTGAATAAAATTTTGAGTTATGACCCATTTGTTGAATAAGTGCGATATATGGGGAATTTTAAAAATTTTTCGACATTTGTAGGCAATATATTTTAAAATTTTAATTTTGTATGCCATAAATAACTTCTTGTGTATGTCTAAGCCGATGTTTAAGCATACTAAATCCATCCGCATTAATCATTTTTCTTTAAGGACGCAAAAATAGTGGCGATTTTAATTTTAAATCAAATTTAAAATATTAAAATAATAGTTTTTGCTTGAGTTTAATTAAAGTAAGATGAATTTGTTTCATTGTTTTTATCAGATGTCTAAATATTACGCTAATAAAACTAAAATAACAAATTTTTTTTTGTCATATATTAGAACTTAAAAAGAAAACAGCGATTATTTTGAAAACATTATTTTTTTTTGCTGGTTTTATGATATTTAATTGGGTTTAACTTAATTGCAAAAATCATACTAAATACTTTGAATTCGCAAAATTAAAAATTTTATATAATTATGCTTTTTGAGTTTATAAAATTTTTGTTTGATCCATAAAATTTAAAGACCTTAAAATTTGTTGATGCCTTGTCGATTTTAGCATAAAGCTCATTAAAATCTTTTACGTTTTGGCGGAATTGATAAAGCGTTTTAGTCGTCACAATGAAAAATGTGTTTGGAAACAAACTGCCGTTGTACTCACTATTAATGAAAGAAATTAATTTTTTTACATTGAATTTAGTCCGTCATGAAGATTCACTATTGATAACTACAGGCAGAGAAAATAGCATTATATTACGATGGTTTAAGAGCATTATGTTATGATTGGAATGCCTGACAATCATAATATGATCGTAGTCATCATCTTATGAGCGTAAATGGCGATAAAATCGTCATCAATAACCGTAATATGATCAGCCAGGATCTTATATATGATAATTAGGATCACAATACGATAGTTTCCGCAATCATGTTCAATTATATTTTTTCTCTGCGTCGCCTACGGTCGGTTATGAGTTAGCAGAATTAACGTAGAATTAACAATCTTCACAGTATTGTCATTTTACCCGATTGATAACAGCAACAAACCGTTGGTTGGTACAAACTTGCCTCCAGTGGCATCATTTTGGTTATTAAAAAAATTTGGTGGTTTCCAAAAATAGTGAAATATAGTAAAATCTGAGAAAAATCGTGGATTTAATTGTTAATGATGCATATTTATTAAACAAATTTAATACTCAAATGTTTTTAAAGGTCTCATCATCATTTAAGAGAACATATTTTATTTTATGTATAAAAAACTTTGTTAAAACATGCAAAACCTTATTGGAATTTTTCGAAAAATCTGACTTAGCAACCCTGCCAAATAAAGATCTTTAAAATTAAAAGCTTTTGGCTAAACTTGTAAGAAAATACCAAAAATAATTAATGTTGTTCGGATAACAAATTAACATCAGGGATTTTCTGTGGTTGATTGATATTAGGGTATTCAATCGGTTAACCGTTACTCGATTAATCGATGAAATGATGTCGAACAATTGTTCGAGTAATTCGAAGTGGCCAATTTCGAGTAAAGAATAACTCGAACAATTTTGGTCGATTAATCGAGTAACTCGAGTAATTTAAAAATATGAACTATTTTATATTTTTTTAATATTTTGTATAAAATAATGTGACTGTTATAGTGAATATTTAAATTTTAAGTTTATTTTTATATTAAGTGAGCACTGTTAAAGAAATTATATTATGAAAAACGAAGAACTTAATGCGAAAAACTCCGCTATCGAAGAAACTTGGATATTTTTTAAAGAAACAAGTTCTAAGACTGGGGTGTTTAAGATTATTGGTGCGGATTTGAGGGTTAAAAGTGGAATCAAACATTATTTTTTTCTTTAATTTAGTTGCCATTTGATCTAAAGAAACTACATATAAATACTATATTTTCAAAAAGGAATTTTTAAATGTCATTTACTAAAAACTTTTAGTTGGTCCCGTTTATGTCGTTGTAACAAGCCAATTTTAGAAGCCCTATATGGAAATTCACAGAGGTCCTACGCAAAATTTCCACATATTAAAATTTACGTATAGCAGTAATGAAGTTTTCATTAATATGATGAAAATCTTCTTAAATATTCATGAAAGTTGTTTCAAAACTTCTTTATAATTTTTCTAGAAAAATTACATATCTCAAAATCCCAAAATGATAGGACAAAATGGACTATTTTTTCGTTTAGCACTAACACACTAATATAACAAAACTGTGTTAAGTCTGAGTGAAATTACAAAACGGATCACCTTACGAATATTTTTATAAAACAGTTTAATACATATTTATGAACCAGCTATATTGAAAGAAAATCAATGAAGTTTTCAACATATTTATAAAGAATTTCAATGATATAATAACGCTTTTGCTTTGAGTGTACTGAGACAAAACTGTCGCAATAATAAATGATCTTAGCAAATGTTTTTCTCTTTTAGATATTCTTTGTACTAAAATTTTTAATTAATTTGTTAATTTTTATATATATGTTATATTAGTACACTTAGGAAATTATGTTGGTAAAGACGACAGCAATTGTAGTCAAAAACAAATGAAATTTCATTTAAAAAAGGACGACTGAAATTTCATTAAATTCAACTAACATTGTCATTTGTTTTTTAATGTTCAAAAAATGACTAACAATTGTAGTAAAAATGAACCACATGGTAGTAAAAAATAAACAAACATTTATTTATTTTTATTTTTTTAAATAACAAAAAACAACTGTATAAAATGAATGTAAAATCATAAAACAGTCATTTGATGTGAGTTGTTTTTTTAAAATGAACCACAAATGACTGACATTTACATTAAAAATAATTTTAAAATCTTACTCGCCTACTTGAGTAAATTAAAAACCTCAAAATCGAGTTACTCGATTACTCGAACAGAAGCAAACCCGAGTAAATTGAATACCCTAATTGATATACATATGTACCTGATCAAACCATGAGTTTCTTGAGGGTGGTGGGTTAGAATGAGGCTGAAGATGACCTAGTCGCTTAGGCCGAATGTGTGGGACTCCCTCTAGCGCTGATATCCTCAAGATTTTTTTCATCTTCTCTTACATTTATTGACAATTAGTGTTTTCTATTTGTACACTCAGGGATCTTCTGCTTTAAAAATCTGTAGTTATTTGGGTTGTAATACAGTTTCTTTATTTTTAATGTTAATGACAGTCATTTATAGAACAAATTTAATTTTTTACTAACCTTGTACTGCATTAAAAAAAAACAAACCACATCAAATGACTGTTTTATGATTTTCCATTAATTTTTTCCAGTAGTTTTTTATTATTTAAAAAAATAAAAATAGGAAATGTTTGCTTATTTTTTACTGTACATTTGGTTTATTTTTACTACAATTGTATTTCATTTTTTGAACAGTAAAAAACAAATGACAATGTTAGTTGAATTTACTGAAATGTAAGTCGTTCTTTCTTTAAGTGAAATTTCATTTGCTTTTAACTACATTTGCAGTGGGGTTTACCTACATATTATTCGAATTGTAATAGTAACATTTTAATTTTGATCTCAAATAAGTTTTAAAAATTGGTTGAAAAAGGTCTTTTAAAAAAGGTTAAAATAGATGTTTCAAATAATTATTTGGAAACTCTGGATAACATTCTGCCAATATTTTATTCTCTGTTGCAGTCAAGTTGTTAAATAATTTTGGGGTTTTCAATCACTTAATAGTCTTTATCCAGTAAAAAAAAGATTGTCAGTAATAAGTTAATGCCGGAACTTGATCAAAATGTGGCAGTAGTCTACTAACAGATGGTAATTGAAGGGAGCAGTGTTGCTTTTTAAGCAACTTTAATGGAAATTCGAAAAGTCATTTTCTAAAAGTCAATTTTTAAAAATCGTAAAATTTTATGTGCATATTTTTTGATTTTTGATTGCATACTTTTGTATTTTTAGTGCATATTTCAATACAAGGGCATTTTTTAAGCATATATAAATTTTTAAAAATATGAGTTATCCCGATTAATATCGGGCATTTTGGTAGTAACGTTATAAAATTCGTTAGGGATGCAACGTGTTACTTAATACAATCGATAAGTTTTTGGATATCTTTAGCATAAGCCTTTTTGCGTATGTGTGTTAATACGATAAAAAAAAACAGATGCCATTCTTCTTAAGACATTGTTTTCTTTTTTTTTTTTTGTAGAAAAGTAATAGTAAAAAAAAAAAAATAATAAATTTCTGTTGACAAATTTAAATTCTCCGGTAGTTGCTATTTTAAGCATTAAGGGCGAATAACTTTTCTAAATATAACCAGAGTTTGCCTCTAACCACAGATGTTGAAATTCATAACTATGGTTAAGCCCTAAACTTTGATTAATTTGAGATAAGTTAGCGGGTCTAATATTTATTTATGTAGGGGAAGGTTGGGTAATTTTGGGACTAGCGTTTTTTATCTCCTAAAAAGCGCCCACTCCTATTTTTGTTTAATCTTTTGTTATATCCATTCCAAAGAATGGTTAGTGGTGTAGCTTCTTAACCCAAAATAACACAACTAAATTGTTCGTTAGTTTTCTACAGGAAGAAGAAGAAGAAAACATTTTTATTGAAAAATTTAAAGGACACAATTAATATGCCAAACTGCCGCAGTTTCGTCCCCTCCAAGGACTAGTCATTGTTTAATAGATGTGTCAATTGAACAAAGTATTTTATATTGCTAAATTGCAATTGTGTCGTAGTGAGTTTCAAGCCCACAACCATACATCAGGCTATGGCTCGTAACATCACCTCTTAGCGAGTTGAGTTCTTGATGAGTTCAGCTAATTGGCTACACATACACAATGTATTGCTTTAATCAGAAGAGACAGAGTTAACTAATACTTATGACCAATTTATTTTTCAACTAGAATGCTTTCTCTTTTTAATCCTATTTTTATCTCTTTTCACAAGTAATTATCACATTATGATGCACTTTATTCACATTCTTTAGTTGGATACCAAGTGTAAGTTAGAGATAGAGTTGCCGCTGGGAAAATGTTTCAATTGTTTCTGGGGTAAAGTGTTTGTAACCGTCAAATAATGACAATCGTAATTAATTTTATTATTAATAACTACCGAAGAATTCTTTAGATAGTTGTCTACAAGAAAAAGATGAAGAAAGCATTTTTATTGAAAAATTTAACTGATACAATGAATATGCCGCAGTTTTGTCCTCTTTAAGCACTCTTCAGTGGTAAATTTATGTGTCAATCGAACAAAGTACTTTAATACTGCGTACAAAAAAATGGAATTTCTTAAATTTTAAAGATGTTTTCATACAAAATTTTTGTAATTTTTGACCCCCTCTTTAACCCCAAAATGTTTGATTCCGTACCAAAAAAAAAAAATACTTTTCTTATATTTGTTTGTCCTTAACAACATATCCAAGTTTCATTCAAATCTGCGGAATCACCGCTGTGTAGTTTCCTTATGAGTTGTAATGAATGCAGGTATAAAAGCTGGCCATTATTTTGGCACATTTTAAAGTGAACAGTCCTCTTGCTTGTGTTTACAGTTCACTGAATTGTTCGAATTTAATTTCAAGGACGTTTCTTTGAAAAAAATCGTGCATGCATTAATATCCAAAGATATTGGAAAATATGATGGGAGCCGTGGTTTTTTAATAGGTGGTTTAGTAGCATGATGTTTCTTAGCAGAAACCTTTGAAGCGTAGTCCTTTCTTTTAGTTTGATATCCTGTAAGGCTTTTACTAAATCATACTAGAGAATAGGCAATGTTGATTTTTTGTTGTACTTTCGTGACGTAATGTCCAAATAAAGTGATAGTAATTTATTAAGGAACAAACAAGAAACAATAGTTAGAGAATGTATTAATATGGTAAAAATGCAAAGTCCCAAATTATCCCATGTCCCAAATTACCCCATGTCCCAAATTACCCCACGTCCCAAATTACCCTACATTCCCCTACATTAGGGTGTCTCGAAAAAAAAAAAATTGGAATACCACTCAGTCAACGCGAAGTAAAGAGCTAAACAAGGGAAAACTAAGTAAAACATTTTTGAACTGGATCTTTTAGTCTACAAGAAAAAGGTGAAGAAAGCATTTTTATTGAAAAATTTAATGGATACAATGAATATGCCGCAGTTTTGTCCTCTTCAGTGGTAAATTTATGTGTCAATCGAACAAAGTACTTTAATACTGCGTACAAAAAAATGGAATTTCTTAAATTTTAAAGATGTTTTCATACAAAATTTTTGTAATTTTTGACCCCCTCTTTAACCCCAAAATGTGCGATTCCGTACCTAAAAAAAAATACTTGTTCTATATATGATAGTCCTTAACAACATATCCAAGTTTCGTTCAAATCTCTGAATTAATGAAGGTATAAAAGCTGGCTAATATTTTGGCACATTTTAAAGTGAACACTCCTCTTGCATGTGTTATAGTTCATTGAATTGTTCGAATTTAATTTCAAGAACGTTTCTTTGAAAAAAATCATGCATGCATTAATATCCAAAGATATTGGGGAAGATGATGGGAGCCGTGGTTTTTTAACATTTGGTTTAGTAGCATGATGTTTCTTAGCAGAAACCTTTGAAGCGTAGTCCTTTCCTTTATCCTGTATAGGCAATGTTATTCCTGTATAGACAATGTTGCTTTTTTGTTGTACTTCCGTGGCGTAATGTCCAAATAAATTAATAATTAACAATTTATGTCATACCAATAACATAAAGAAGCGTTAAAATTACTTAAATTTCACGTCCCAATTTACCCCACCCACACGTCCTAAATTACACCATTATAACCAAAGGAACAAAGACTTGCATTATTTTTGCAATGTTTAAATATTTGCGAAAACCAATACGTCATTCGAAACACACATAATGGAACAATAATTTTTTATGTTACCTTGATTAAAAATGTAGAAGAAAATATTTCTTTTTTACAAAAAACAAAAACACCAATAGAATCTTTTTTTTGTACGATTTTTTTATTTGCTACATAAAACTCATACGCCTCCTAATATATAGATTGCTCAAAGTGATACAACAAGACACAATAGTTAAAAATGTAAAGTCCCAAGTTACCCCACGTCCCAAATTACCTTACATTCCCCTACATTAGGGTGCCTCGAATAAAAAAAAAATTTGGAATTCCACTCAATCAATGCGAAGTAGAGAGCTAAACATGGGAAAAATAAGTAAAATATTTTTGAAGTGGATCTTCAGTTCCCTACCACGGATTGAAGTTAGAGTGGGATATATAACAACATTTTTGGAAATAATTCGGCCATTTCTTACTTAGTGGTCCGATTGCAATGAACTTTTTAACAGGCATAAGTGACTTAATATCGAGCTTAAGTTTTGATTTTGAACCTTCGGCTAAACTGTACTTTATGGGGCATTCTCCAAAAAAAAAAAAAAATTAGGTGGTCTCCTCCTGAAAAAGTATTTTTATTTTCTATTTGTGTCTACATTTAAAGCGGGGATTGAAAGACTCTTACCCAATAAATTAGGTATATGTTGAAGTATCTACAACGGCTTCCAATACCCAATTGGAGACGTGCACAATTTTTAACAGTGGGTTAAAATTGAGATTTGCCTTAAAAATGTGGTAAATTTAGATGTCTAGGGGAAAAGTATATACAAATCAAAATTTTTTTTAACACAACTCCCTTTTATATAAAAAAGACATTTTAGAATAGTATGTACATTTTATATATTCAGAAATGAAATATTTATCTGTTGGTGCTTTTTGGGAGAAAAATCGCAAAAATTTTATTTTTTTTTTTAATTTTTACTTAAAACGAATGCAGTTTTTGAGTGGAACAAGCAAGATATTGAATTAGGTTTTTTTTATTTAATCAAGAATTTATCTAGTTAAATAGCCAATATTTTAAAAGAGATATTGGCACCGATTTTGTCCTGCTATTCGCAAAAAACTGTACCTGAGTCGTACCAAATTTGAAATTTCACATTTCAAATGCGAATATCTCGGGATCTATTAGAGATAACCTACATATCGCACACCTAGTACAAAAGTGACTCAACTCAAAATTTTTAATTTTTAAAAAATCGAAAAAAAAAACATTTGCACTTTATACCAATTGAAACATAAAGAAAGACATAACTGTTTTTTAGCAATAGTTAACAACAACAAAAGACACTGATATTTTTTTTAAATGATAAACAAGTATATGGTGCATAGTTTAAGCAAATAAAACGGAAAAATTAAAATTTTGAGTTGTCACTTTTGAACTGGGTGTGCGATATGTAAGTATGTTTTTTCTCAGCCTCTACTAAAAGACTATAAATATGTTAATTTTTTTTTTTTAAATCGGATTAGAAACAAAAAAGTGGCGAGCAGTCTATGCAAAAAGTTCCCTATTTTGGTGGTCATATTGCCCACTCCGGTGTTCTGGAAGGTTCAAAATCAAATCTTAAGCTCGATATTACTTCACTTAAGCGTGTTTCAAATTTCATTGAAATCGGCCTACTAAGTAAGAAATGGCCGAATTATTTCCAAACATTTTGTGATATATCCCACTGTGTGGTTGTAGTGCATTTCGAACAAAAAAAAAGTTTAGAATTTTTTTTTTCGAAATTGTGCTCAAAAGTTTCGTAATTTTTTCTTTATTACTGAACAAATTGTTTTAAATTTTCGGTATAGCAATTTTGGTCCACCAGAGGCTTTTTTAGTAGATTTGAGCAAGTACCGAATAGAAAAAGTGCCATATTCGGGAAACCCTAAACTATATATTTACTTAAAAAAATAAAAATATTTTTTTACTAACATGTGAATAAATGTTTATATTTCTCGACTGCCAATTACACTTTAAGTCATGATATCTATTTTTATTGGATGATGGTGGTAGTGGATGGAATTGATTTTCATTTATCAGTATATTTTGTTAAATATTATTTGGTATTTGTGGGAAAAACACCTGTAAACAATTTACTACCAACAGTAAAACATTGCATAAAAAATAAAAACAATTTGTAGTTTTTTTCGGCTTGAAAAAACACAGATTTTTTTGTTCATAAACAGTTGTAACATCAAATGGAAATAATAAAAACAAACGAAATTTAAATTTCCGTTTTCAATTACTGTTGACTAACTTAGTAAAATTGCTAACATCCTAGAGTAGGAAAAAATTTCGTCTATGACTATTTCACAAAAACCAACAAAAAAAAAAACGGATGCTTTCATTTTGTCGGAAATGATAACAATCGGAAATTATTGAAAATAATAAAAAACACATAATCATTTTTTAAAGTTCATATGTTGTTGATTTTTTGAAAGGGAAATCAGATTTAAATTAGATATTGGGTAAATTAAAATTTAATTTGTCAACATTTTAAAATGATCATTAAGTAAGATGTAAGACGCAAATTAAAAAACAATTCAGATGATGCATTATACAGGGAATTCTGAAAAAATTGTATTTAACTCAGTTGTGATTTTTTAATTTTTTTTTTTAAACAACCCGTACATTCAGAAAATTTAGAAAATAATTGGTGATTAAAAAAATATCAAATTTTAAAATACAAAAACAATGTTCGGCCGCCAAACTTTTGACTTTATAGCAAAACTTCGGCTATTTCCTTAAATTTTATACACAAAATCTAATTAAATCGGCTCAAAAAACATGTTTCTAATACCAATAGATACCATTGCCTCTAGATACCAAAAAACCAACCAAATATAGTTTCTTGGCCGAACTACTCGGTCGGTGGTTTTTATTTTCGCTCTATATTGTTGTTGTCACTTCAACTTTAACTTACAAAGTAGTATAGACTCAATCCATATAAAACCATCAGAAAATATCGAATTTTCGACCTCTACCCCCTTCAATTTTAACTAAACTTGGTATGGAAGGTAAGTGTCATATAAGTATGCCAACGTAGTGCAAACATCGTGTTTTAAAATATGAAAAAAATCTAAAATTTAACAAAAGTAGACGTAGTTAATCGTTCATATCTTTTTAACGGTTCAGGGTACGTGATTCATTGATACCTCATTTTAAAGTCATGCTTTAAATAAAATAAGCTAAAACATTACTTTTCGAAGGTAAAATAAATGTCTTTTTTAAATTCGCGGTTTAAAACGCTGTATTTAAAAAAAAAACAGTTTTTTTTTAATTTTGAAAAAAAAAATATATGTTCATTATAATTTATTCCACTATGGCTTTGTCAAATTAATTTGTGGAGCTCTTACGGGATTCTTAAAAAAGGTTCTAAATAAATATAATAGAATAAAAGATTTACATAAAAAAATTATTTAAAAATTTTAAGTTTTCTTCGATATTCTTTTATTTTATTCTTCTTAGTTTAAACGAGCTTAATATTATTTAATTATTAATTATTTCCAATATTTCGTCTCCACATTGGGTGACGTCTTCAGGGAACAAATATTACAATTTGAAAAACTAGTTTTAATAATTAAAAACTTATATACATACAGTGCACTCGCGATAATGTGAACACCGCTTAATGTGAACACATTTTATTTTACATTGACTACTCTAGAAGGTGAACAAAGTACGAAAGCCCTATAATGTGAACAGAAAAATGTCAATGTGTAAGTTGGAAATGCGTAAATACGTTAAGAATTAAATTTTTTCTGTTTCACTGCATTAGGGACAGAAGATGCATAGAAACTATTTTAGTTGCATTTTTACTTATTGCTGAAAGGTTGTTTTTTTCGTATTTACATACATATGTAGTATTTTTACATAAATATTCATACAAATGTATGTAAATAATTTTCTTACTAAATCATTTACTTATTTTATTCTAATAAAATGTCAATTATTATTTTAATACGTGTAATTAGTCTAAACTTATGGAATTATTGATACATTTTGACTTAAATTTTTGGCATTCGGAAAGGTGAACAGCTCACAAAGTTCACATTATCGCGAGTGCACTGTATAATAATTTTTTTAAAAAAAGCGGGAAATCAAAAATATTTTCTATCAATATTAAGAAATAAAAATATTCCAGGTTCAGTAACCTAAAATTTATAAACCTCTAACTAATGTTCCTCTTATATCTGAAAGATTAGAAAAATCAAAAATTTATAATGATAAGAAATATTTAGTGGCACATAGAACATATTGCACATTAGGTAGATTATTCAGCAAAACTAAGGATAAAATAAATAAATTAGAAATGTCTAATTTAGTTTATAAGATGTAAGGGTAATGATAATGAAAATTGTAACAAGGTATATGTAGATACAACAAAGAATAAACTAAAGACTAGAATTGCAGGACATAAATCTGATCAGAAACACAATAAAACTACTTCTACACAGAAAACTGCATTATCATTACACTGCAATAATTCTAATCATTATCCAGATTTTGATAATACATCAATTTTAAACACAGAGAATAATTACAAACGCAGATAGATGTTAGAAATGTTACAAATAATGAAAGTACCATTTACACAACGCAATAAATATAAGACAGACAGACAGCAAATGTTGCACAAAATTGCACAGACATTTAGTTAATTTAGACTAAGATAATTTTTATGATGTTTAATAATATATGTATTTCAATATTCTAGTTAATATTTTAAATATTTTAAATATTTATATAATTATTTTTGTTTTCTGTAATATTTTTATTTTTATTTAATTTTGATTTCTGGGATATTTTAATTTTTTCATATTGACAGAAAATATTTTTGATTTCCCGACTTTTTAAAAAAAAATTATTATATGTATAAAGTTTTTAATTATTAAAACTAGTTTTTCAAATTCTAATATTTGTTCCCTGAAGAAGTCACCCAATGTGGAGACGAAATATTGGAAATAAATAATTAAAAAATAAATGATCTTAAGCTTGTTTAAAACATTTAAAAAAAATGTTTTTAGCTACAAGAGTCATTGATACCTCATTTTAAAGGTACTTAAATCGTGGTATTCTTGGTTCACAAAAATAATTCACTTCTTGACGCTAAAATGCATTTATTTAAAATCCGTGGTTCAAACCGCTGTATTTCAAAAAAACTGATTTTCAAAAAATTTTAAAAAAATATATGTTAATAATAAATTATTCTTACATACCGTCGCCAAATCCCTATGTGGTATTTCTGCATGTTTCTGAATTATCGGCGTTTTGGTTAAATTTTTTCACATTCTTATTCATAGCAGGGATTTGGACAAGGCATATGGAAGTTTTTTATATTTAACATATATTTTTTAAAAATTAAAAAAAAAAACAGTTTTGTGAAACACAGCTTTTTGAGCCGCGGTTTTTGAAAACAATGAATTTTACCGTTGACAAATGAATAATTTGTGTTCCCTAGTAAAACCACGATTTTAGCAGCTTTAAAATGAGGTACCAATGACTCTAGTAGCTTAAGCCGTTAAAAACATATGGAATATTAAGTACGACTACATTTTTGAAATTTGTGAATATTTTTCATATTTTGAAGAGCGATATTTCAAGATTCGCTTGGATTAGCTGTCCTACATTTGAACGAGGTTATAATTATATGATGTACATCTTCTATACCCAGTTTGGTTGAAATCAGCAGAGGTGGAGGAAATCGATTGGTTGATTTTATATGTTTGCAGTCTGTAGTAAGATTTTTTGTCGTTATATTACAAGTAAAGCTTCTCTATTAATAGACCACGCAAGAACTTAATAACAACTTGTTTTGTAATTTTATTTTAACCCTTCATGTTGAAATTAAAGAATATTAGTCAACAATTTTTGATTGTACCTTGTCTGCGAATCATTTGATTTTTCATATTAGTTGATCTAAAGATTTTTAAACAAATGTAAATTTTGTTCGGTTTAAGATCATATTATTGAATCCCAAATAGAAATTGATAAATATTTTTTTACAACATATTTATTAGATTTAGAGCAAGGATTAAACCACATTTGTTAATATTTTTCACAGCATTTTCACAGTACCCACCTAAAGTAATTGTCCATTTCTGATAGATAATAAAACACAGATAAATGAAAAGTAAAAAATTTGCTCTTTTAAAATCATTCTTCCCACCAGGCCCTTTTCGAATTAAGGATATTTTATTTAAAAAATATCAATTTTATTCAATTATTTCTCTGAGTGTGTACCTGCGATTGACAAATAAATAACATGTGCAAATACAATAATGTATTCTCAATTATTTGTAGAAAAAACTCGACCTGACGATATATCAGTGCGCTAAAGCGCTCTGTCTAACGTGTAGTGCGAGTGCATGTGGCATTAGAAATAAGTTTATCTATACCACGGTCAGTGAGTGCACAGAAAATTTCATATAGACGCAATCGAACAAATAAAAACATAACAAATATTACATTATTCAAAAAAACAGGGTCACTGACGAAGGTTCAATACCAGAAACTGCGCAGTCTGATTCAGAAAATTGAAAATTTACAATGTAGTTATGATTTTTAGAAAATACACTCATTCTTCTCTACCACGCCTTTCAAAATTAAAATTAAATAATTGTATTAATTGCAATTGTCTGAAAAAGACGTTAAAATTCAAACTCAAAAAAATATCATTATTGGAAATTTTGTTTGAATTAGGGCAGCTAAAAACAAAAAGCAAACTTAAAAAAATTTAATGTAATATAAAGGGTCCGCCATCTAACGTTTTTTTTCAACTAGTGCTTATTTCGTGAATGGTAACACTTAGCTCATGTCTGATTTGACAGATAATTCGTTTTATCCTTCCGCTGAACGAATATGGTTGTGTATACGCTTGAACAAGCTGGGAAATATTGCGACATTACTTTGAAAATCATGGTAATGTTGCAGAATGTGTGCCGATACACCCAAAACGAGTCACTGTTTGGTGCGGATTTTGTTCCAGAGGCATAATTGGGCCATTTTTCTTTGAAAATGAGCAAGGAGTGGCCGTTACAGTCAATGGCGATCGTTATCGGGCCATGTTGAACGAATTTTTGTTCACAAAAATTAAAGAGAAGGAAATACAGCTGCACACAATCGATAATGTGCTTAAAAATTGTACCGATCGTGTAGGCTACTGCATGGCCAGCCGAGGCAGCCATTTGAATGATATTATTTTCCATTATTAACCGGAAGGATTGTACTTTCAAATAAAAAAAGAAATTTGAGAAAATATTAAGTAGTTTTTTTTATAGCATTTTCAAAAAAAAAATTATTTATTAAATTTTTGGTCTTGAAATATTACCACTAATAGTTTTGTGGCATATCAAAGATTATAATCTTTCATCTGATATCCATATAGGTAAACGTCCTTTTAAAAAAGCATATGATGTGATAACGATTATCTGAGTACGCAGTTTAACTACATGTGGTCCTAAATTCCCTAAGGAAATTAAACAAAAATTGAATGAATTCCTAAGAAATTCATTCCATAGGGAATGAAATTCCTGACCAAAAGTTTATTTAACTGAATTTGAATGAATTTTTGTTGAATTTTTGTTAATGTTTATGCTAAATATTTTAGACATGTCATTCATTCTCCAAATTTGAATTCTTTGAATTCATTTACAGGAATTCATTCTTAGTATTTTCTTATTAAAGAATTCATTCTTTGAATTAAATTTTAGGGAATTCATTCCCAAAATGAATGAGTTCTTCAAAGATCTGGATAAGATCATATAAAAGACATTGACAAAATTATATAAACACACTGTAAAACAATAATACACAGTCAGAAATATATAAACAAATACAATGACGCTGAAACACTCATTTTGAACGTAATATAAGAGACGAAACTCGTATTAATAGAGACCTCTAAATATCGTCCGATAGAGCCAATTTTTGGGGGGGTTGTGGTGTAATGGTCAGCGCTTTGGGCAGTTACACATATGGTCCCGGGATCAATCCCCGGTGACGACAACATCAATTTAGAAAAATAATTTGTATGAGTTTTCTGAATCAGGGCTTTGAATAAAAAGCTTCAATATGTTAATAAATAAGACAAATTTCCTTAAAAAAGAATATATATAATTTTATTTTGCCATACATGCGTTTCCAGTCTAGTAAGCATTGTTATTTTTATTCCGACCAGCTTTAATTTATTTTATGGTCACGATATTCCTATTTTTAATGTCGGCGAAAAACGTTAAAATTATTAGACCAACTTTGTTTAAATTGGATTTCAAATATAAGCTGTCTTTAAAATTATAATTAAATTCGTAGAATTTTAAAGATAGCTTAATTTCATATAATTCTTTGTGTCAGGCATTTGATAAATGCATCTTTACGATATTTAAACAATCAGTTTTAGAAAATTTCATTGCGGCTTCTTTGAGAGTAAAGTGTATTCTAATTACTTATTTTTATTCTGAATCCATAAAAAACGTCAATCGTATATATAAAGAGCCAAAATATAAATTTTTGGCAACTTCAATCACATAACCAAGAAAGCTTGTAAAGGTGTGTTGTGTATTGATTTTTATTTAAAGTTTTGCTTACAAAATTTATTTTCACCACCAAAATTTTTTTTTATCTCTAAACATTTATTTCACCTTTTTTTTATTTTCTTCAATTTTATTTTTTAATTAATAAATATGCATTGCAACCCATAAACAATAAATAGAAAACAGTGCAACCCACAAACAATATAACACATACTTCATCTTGTACTTTATTGATCTCAACTTTAAGAATCATTTTCATTTTGGTTTCAATGTTTCTTTAGTTTTTTTTTTTGTTGAAAAAATAATAAAAAGCTGTCCTTTGGGTGTAATGTTCAATAGATATCAAAGTTGGTATATCATATCAATTACTTTCAATAGGACAAACTACTTGTTTTTCACCACACAATTTTTGTTCAATAAAAAAATATACTCTTAAACTTAAATAGAAAATGAACTTGATACGTACAATTCATTTGTTTGAAAGGTTTAGCAGAAGTAATGAAAAAAAGGAAAGGACATTCATATATGTACACTGAAAAAATAATTTAATAATATCTCCAACCTTATTCAAATATGTATCATTTTACATTGATTTTAAAATTTGTATGAAAAATTTTAAAAACTTAAATTTTTTTCAAAAAATTGGAAACAACAAAAATAAAGCCAAAATAAAATTGTGTCTTTGTTTTTAATGAAATTGATTTTTTTTTGATATGTATTTGGATACAAGTTAATAATGTCGATTTTTTTGCTTGAAAAATGCATTTATTATAATAACAAAATGAATTGATACATTATTCAAAGTATTGTCCATTGTTAGCCACTACTTTTTCCTATCATATGGATTCCGCGCCAAAAGAACTTCTACGGTTTTGAGGTAAAGAATGAATCAAGAAAATTTCTGATACCCTGTCCTGAAGTAAAGCGTATTCCAGTAAGGAATACAAAACAAACAAATGGTTGTCAGAAGGGGCAAGGTCTGGTCTATAATGCGGGTGAGACGAAACTTCCCATCCACTGTTTTTCAAATAGTTGTCGACCGGTCTTGCAACATGTGGCCCGATTTCAACAGTTCATAATACAAAACACCCTTCTGATCTCCAAACACAGAGCATTACCTTGGCGCTATGAATATTCGGCCTCGGCTTTGATTTGGCTGGTTGGCCTGGCTTTACATATGACTTTTTCCGCTTGGGGTTATCGTAATGTATCCATTTTTCATCACCAGTAACAATACGATGCAAAAATTACTTCTTTTTGTAGCGTTCAAGCAGCAATTCATATGGGACCCAATTTCCTTGCTTTTGAATTATTCCCAATGCTTTTAAACGTAGGAAAATGACTTGTTGTGTGACTGCCAATGATAATGCAAGTTTTTCTTGCGTTTGACAACAATCTTCGTGTAGTAATGCTTCCAATTCCTCATCTTCGAACTTTTCCGACTGACCAGGTCTTTCCTTGTCTTCTGTGTCGAAATCACCACTTTTGAATCGCGCAAACCATCGTTTTTTGAGTTGGTGCATGTTGACCGTAAGCTTCTACAAACAATCGATAACTCTCAGCAGTCGTTTTCTTCAAATGAAAGAAGGTTATCAGACTTCCCCGCAAAACATATTTCTTAGGCACAAAATTCGACATTATTATAGCGATTAAAAAAAATGTGTGTTTACACTTTGGCGTCTATCGAATACTGATTTATAATGACAGATGTTTACCCTCCAAAATACCATATTTGTTATTATTGACACAAACCATATGTAATAGCTATGCCATATGTTGTCCAAATCGACATTATTAAGTTGTATACCCAATACTAAAATAACTTAATTTTTTAAAAAGTATCATTTTTGATATAGCTTATTCTGTCGTCACAAGGTGTAGTCTTATTACTACACCTTGTTAAGTTAATTTTTTAGTTTTACTAAAATAATTTTTAAAGTTAAGTATAAGACTTTTTTGTTATTAATATTTGATTATATTTACAATGAAAAAAATCATTTAAAAAAAAACTTTTTGGTACATATATCGAGTGGAGTTTTGAAATAATACATTTTAGTGTTGGCTACTTAAAAATAGCAGCCAACACGGGTTAACTTTGTTCAATTTGGCCAAAATTTTTACCACAGAATCCAGTAAAAAAGGTTAATGTTTTTACAAGCAAAATAAACAAATGCGCTGATGAAAGTGCTTACTAATACTTAATACTCAGAAGCAGCAAAAGAAACAAATACTTTTCGTATAAAAATAAACAAACAAAAATTTTGAGCTTACTGTTTTCCATAACAAGGATGCAGTTTGTAAGCAGCTTACCCTAATCCCTTATAAGGATGCATGTTGTAATGCAGAAAGTTTTATATCGTGGATTATAAACTATCTGTACCAATTTTCCCGAGTGATTTCTAATTGTGTTTTCGACTATGTTATAAAAAAATAATTAGTAATTTAAATGTTTCTGAAGAGGTAGTACGTGGAGAGGGTAAAAAAATAAATACAATTATTATATGTCTAAAATTTTAAAAACAATTAAATTAATATCTGTATAATTTTATGTAAAATAAATTATATTACGAGTATATTCATATTATTACTTTTAATCATAATAATATAGACATGAAATATTTTATTGAAAGCCATGAAATCACAACTTTTTATAAGCTCTAAAATCCGCGCTTATTTCGACCAAAAGTAATGCTTCCAAGTGGGAATTCGCCATATAAAAATCATGGCATATGTAAGCAATTTTGTAACGAATTCTTTTTGGCTTACTCCCTTACAAACCTGCATGCATGTAAGCAGCTTTTTTACTGGGGAAGCTTTATATAATGTGTTATTATATTTAAAATCACGTTTTTAAAAACTCAACAGTATTAAATACGAAAAGCTTTCACGTTTTTATAAAATGAATTAAACAAGTTTGGTGTCGTTTTGGGATGCAAAACTACTTGGGTTAATGATGTCTAAAAAACTGAGTAATGGTGATAAAATAAAACAACAATAGGCCAATTTTCGATTTTAAAAATGTTATGACAATAAATTAATTAGCTCGCTGCTCTAATCAAGTTTACCGGGGTTTATTTTTAATTTTTTTACTTTCATTCTCTAAGAGGAATTTAACAATTCCATAAAGTTTAAATCTAATTTTTTTCAATTTTGTCGAAAAATTTTTTTTAAAATTTGAAATTGGAGATTTGAAAAATATTGTCCGTGTTTGAAGTCAGCTTTAGACAGGTTAACGACGTAGGAAAACCCATATTTGAAATAAATCATTAATAATTATGTTAGCATTAATAACATCAATAAACCCATTATCATTTATTGTAATAATTGTACATTTTTTTCCTCTATTTTGGGGGATTCTCATTTTACCTCCCTATGGGTGACGCCTGAGTAGTGACAAGCGTTCTTCTTTCCATTTTGTCCCAATTTCAACCGATCGAGCTCATATTTTTGTAAATTTTTTTTTTGCTTTAATCTCACATAAAACTGGTCTACGATTTTGAAACAGCTGTGTTTTCAATTTTCTCATACGTTGAGGACATACCTTAACGTACATTCATGTAAGTAATTGGAAATAATTATGTTTTGTTATTTAACTCATTTTTGACACAGTGTTCCTTTTTCGACCCAGTTTTTTTAAACGGCTATATTTTTTTACTGGAAAAAGATAATTAAGTGATTTAAAAACCTTAAAATTACTCAACATCTTGATAGCAATCGTGAAAAAAAAATTTTCAAAAATTCAAAAATGTTTTAATTTTTGTATTAAAAATACAAAAAATTGTTTTTTCCGACTGTCTATATTTTCATTTATTTAGTTCGAATATTGTTCTACCTCAAGTCCAAAAATCTTATATGATATTGTCATATTAGATTTTTTTTGTTGCCTTTCAAAAAGTTTGTTAATTTTCACGATAGACAATACAATTGCTTCATTTGCATCACCCAAATCTTCAGTTGTCTGCAATAGAAAAAGATAATTGGCTTAACTCAAACCGAGACATTATATACAACAGACAAAATAAACTCTATGAGAATCTTTTTGCCATCCTTAGTGTATAGACTGCCTGATCTGGTAACCCTGATTATAAAATCAAACTATTTGAAATGTCGATATACTTTGTATGTCAGTACATGTACAGTGGGAAGCACATGTAAGTACTTTCTACACCTAAAGATTCAGGCCGAAAAATGTTTGACACTAGAACTAAATTATACTTTTCTAAAGGTACAAGGTACGCTGAAATTGAGGTTGTAACAGCAATTTTAAAGTCCCGCAATGCAAAATTTTAAAAAAATTCAAATTTATTATCAAGTTCAACCGATGATAATGTCGTAAGGAAATAAGTTATCTTAAAAATTGAAAAACTGAAAAAAATGGTAAGAGTAGTTTGTTCAGGTGACGTTACAAGTATTATGAATAATGTATTTCCAGGCAGGTCAAAAATCGGAGCATTGATGCCGGAGAGTGAATCTGAGGCCAGATTTGGATTCAGCGTACCTTGTACCTTTAGAAAAGTATAATTTAGTTCTAGTGGCAAACATTTTTCGGCCTGAATCTTTAGGAGTAAAAAGTACTTACATGTACTCACAAGTGCTCCCCACTGTATGTGTGTTTGTTTTATTACAAATTGTAAAAGCAACATATATCCCAACAAACAGTGTTTCTTGAGAAGAGCCGTGATATGCTTACTGCTCAAAAAAATTTTAATATTTGTATTTGAAATACATACCTTCTCGTTCTTAAAATTTTGTGTCAATACAATAATTTTTAAAAGAATTACAGCCTTTTTAGAAAAAAGGATATGTGACAGCTGCACGAGTCCTTGCTGTGATTGAAACGGAAACTGGCACAAATATTACTGATTGCATTTCAAGAATAATTACCAAATTTCCAAACATTGCAAGGAGAATTATAGCTTTTATTCAAAATTAACAAAATTCAGGATATATGGAATTTTGCAATATCCTTACAATTATTTTATGAAAATAAATTATTTTATAATTTGACAAAAGAAAAACAAAATGATGATATAACCTTTTTAGAAAAAAGTATATATGACGGCTATACGAGTCCTTGCTGCGATTGTATTAAATATTGGCACAAATATTACTGATTAAGTTTTGAGAATAATAACACGGTGCTACAATGAAAAAAAACTTGGAAAACGACCTAGCGTGGGTTATAGGTCTTGTTGAGTACATTACAAATTGTGTCAAAAAATTTCAGAAACACCCTCAAATTCAGAAGTTATTCTAAAAAACCGTTTCAAGTGATGTTCGTCAACTTATCGACCTGTTACTCAGTCAGTTTTTGTCCGATTTACATTTTTTAACGGGTTTGGAAAGAAAACTGATTAGGCTTTAAAATGACGTGCATTTCTTATACATTTATAAGTTATAAGTATTGTTTTTGTTAAGAATATCTACAAAAAAAAAACGAAAATTATAAACTTTTTTGATTTTAGTAGCTTTTCATTGCTTATTTTAATATGAAAGCTTATAAAAATTTATACCAACGTGTAAAGAAAATTTAGTTCTTAACAAAACATGGTTTTAATTTTTCAAATCGGATGAAAATTGTAAAAGTTATTCAACTTTTCATTAACACCTGTTTTTAGCATTTTCTCCCCCAGCGCAAACCGTATGAATAAAAAAAAAAAAAAAATTAAACAAGCGTTTTTGTAAGTCAAGTGGTTTACCAGAAGAAAAGTCTGCAATCTTAACATTTTACTTTAGAAAAAGTTTAGTAACTTTTGCAAATAGAAACCGATTTTAACAAATAATATCTCGTTTTTTTCCATATAAAATTGTCTTTAAAATACAGTGCAAAAAAAGATAGGTTTTCATAAAAAAAAATTAAAATAACTCTTGTTGAATTTGAAAAATTTGGAAAAAAAAAATAAAAAAAAGAGAAACTTTTGCTAAACACTTACCTAATGTCTTGGAATATATATTTAATGAATACATTTCATGAAAGCCTAATTCTTTGTCTTTCCAAAACTGTTTAAAATTTTGAAATCGGTCAAAAAATGTGTGAGTTAGAGGTACTAAAGTGCTACGACCTACCCTAAAACAGTTTTTTGAAAATAACTCAAAATTTTGAGGGTGTTTCAAAATTTTTTGAAAACGGTTTTTGTATGTCCTCACCTAGGCCTACAACCCCCACTAGGTCGGTTTTCAAGTTCTGACAAAAAGTTTTTTGTTGTAGCAGTGTGTAATTGATTTTTGAAACATTGTAGGGATAATTAAAGCTTTTATTAAAAATTAACAAAATTCAGAATATATGGAAATGGTGCATATCCTTTCAACTATTTTGTAAAAAAAATAATAAATTATTTTGTATTTTTGAAAAAATATAAAAAAAATGTCTAACAATCGGATGTTTTTCAAAGGATTTATAGCGTTTTTATGAAAAAGGATATATGACAGCTGTACGAGTCGTTGCTGCGATCAAAATATAAATTTGCCGCAAACAATACCTACTTAAGTTCTAGAAAAATAATTAATTTTTACGACACATTAATGAAAGTTGTAGCTTTTATTCACAATTCATAATTCAGGATGTATGGGTTGTGGTTGTATCCTTGCGCCGATTTTCTCAAAAATAACTTTTTTTTTTTTTTTAATTTTGACTAATCAAAACAAGCATGTCAATTTTAATGAAAAATAGAGTATATAAATAAATCGACTTTCGACTAATCGACTTTTTGGAAGTCGACTTTCTTCTGATGAAAAAGTCGAAAAGCCGACTTTATTTTAATGAAAAAGTTGAAAAGTTGATTCTTGCTTTCGACTTTTTTTTATTTGTTGACTTAAAAGTAAATAAGGTTTAATAGATATCACAATAGACAAGCATAAAGCCATTGTTGCCAACAAACTCGTTAAATATGACATAAAACCCAAAGAGTGAGCGAAAAAAACGGAAAATGAGGTCAAATCCAGCAAAAAGTTCCGATTTGGATATAGTTAATGTGTACAGTTGTAAGGCTTTTGAAAAATAATTTATGTAGTCTTCCATTTCATTACACGGTGAGCATTAGTGCACTTAAGTAGAATACCTCAAGTGTAAAAAATCATTCATATCTTTAAATTTCATTAAATATGGGCAGATTTAAATGATTTTCGACTTTTGGCAATCTGATTAGTCGTAAAGTCCAAAACTTGTTTGTTCGCTGACATTAAAATTAAAATATTTTGGAATTACTTTTGGTGGTTTTAAAAAAAAACTGCAAATTTTTTAATAGTGAAATATTATTTTTTTCGAACTTTATCTTAAAAATTGGGAAATTTTTAGATTTTTTTAATATTATTTCAACGTTAATAAAAATCGCGTTCGTTATCATTTACCAATAAAGCATAAATTATGCGTTAAAATGTCAATTAATTGACCCCAAAACAATTTTAAAAAATTATTTTTTTGCTAACTGGAAGTTTTTATACAAAATGTAATTAACTGGAAAAAGTCGAAAAGTCGACTTTTGAAAAAACGTCAAATTCAAATAGTCGACAAGTGAGCTTCTAAAATTTTTAGAAAAGTCTAAAAGTCGATTTTTTTTGCAAATAAAGGGTGTTTTTTATAGAGGTATTTAACTTTGAAATGGAATAAATCAAAGACGAATTTTTTAAATTGACATGAAATTTACTTTATTCGAGAGATAATCTTCTGGCATTATAATTTAAATATGACTTCTGGCATAGGACAGCCACGGCTGGCTCGGACATAGCCTAATCTGGAGGTCCAATTTTCGATGACTTTTTCCAACATTTGTGGCCGTATATTGGCAATAACGCAGCGAATGTTGTCCTCCAAATGTCAATCGTTTCGGGCTTATCGGCGTAGACTGGCGACTTCACATATCCCCGCAGAAAACAGTCCAGTGGCGTTAAATTGCACAATATTGGGGCCAATTCACGGATCCGAAACGTAAAACTATGCGGTTACCAAAAGTTTCCTTCAACAAATAAATTGTGGCACGAGCTGTGTGACATGTTGCGCCGTCTTGTTGAAACCACAGCTCCTGCACATCATGGTTGTTCAATTGATGAACGAAAAAGTCAGTAATAATGCGGTACAGCGGTCACCATTGACTGTAACGTTCTGACCAGCATCGTTTTTAAAAAAGCATGGACCAATGATTCCACCAGCCCATAAAGCAGACCAAACAGTCAGTTTTTCAGGATTGTAACGGTCTCTCAACATACACTTGAGGATTATCATCACTACAAATACGGCAGTTTTATTTATTGGCGTATCCATAACCAAAAGTGAGCTTCATCGCTAAACAAAATTCGCTTATGAAAATCGGGATCAACGGCAATCTTGTTTTGGGCCCATTCACCGAATCTACGCCTTGCTAGGCAATCGTGTGGCTTCAATTGTTGCACGAGTTGGATTTTGTAAGCACGCAAATCAAGATCTTTCCGCAAAATCTTCCTTAAAGTTGATGGACACATATCCAATTCCTGTGCACGATGGCGGATATACTGATGGGGTCTTTCTCTACGCTACGCCCTACAGCAGCAATAACTTCTTCTGTACGTACTGTACGACATCTCTGTGGATGCATATTATCATTTCGAGTAAATGTGGTGCGAAAACGTTCCATAGTTAATCGAATTAATTGCTCTGATTGACGATTATGTTGACCGTAAAATGGACGTATTGCGTGGTACGTATTTCGAACAGAACCATGATTTTCAAAATAAATTTGCACAATTTGGAAGAGTTGTTCATTCGTCAGTCTATTCATGTTGAAATGCCAAACAAAACTAAACATAAATAGCTTGACAGCTGACAAAATGGCCGCCAGTTAAAAAAGTGTTGCCAACTTAAAGTTCTATACCTGTATAAAACACACTTTTTATTTAACTCTATATGTGGACAAAGCACAATAAGGCAATTAAGGAAGGCATTTCGGTGTGCTTTCCTAAATACATTTCTGTTAAACCAGTAAAGAATGCAAACATAGAAGCAGTAAATAATGCTTACAATCCAGCAATAATTGTTAATTAAGCAACTTCATTGATTTAAAAAAAAATGTCATTAACTGTATGACAATTAAATTTTTATTAATTACAAATTATTTTTGCTCATCCCGAAGCAAAAAATAAAGCGTTTATTTTCAATTTATAACGAGCTTTCAACCTCCGTATATTTACAAAAATAAAGCAAATCAAACATATTAGCTAGGTTGATACTAGTATTTCGATCTGGCTAAAGATCTCATCATTTATGATTTTCTACATATCTTCTGTAATTATTTCACGAAGCGCTCGGTAATTAAATAACACCTTCCACAAGTGCTTCTGCGTAAGCACTATGTTTTGCTGGAAAGTTAATTAGAAAAGGAAGTCGCTCGTGATTAAATCTATAGCAACTTTTATTTGCGTTTAAAAAAAAATAAATAAAATTTTATTTTAAATATAATTCTTTCAGTGTATATTTCATCTTCTAAATACAAAGTCCAAGTATATTGTATGTATGTGATATTGGGTTGCCATAAATAATTTAAAGTGTGTGGCTTTTTGTACTTAACAAACCATACAATACTAAATTGAAACCAAACCAATTGTGTGTATGAGATATACAATTTCATTGTTTCTTTCATTGCACAGTGGGGTGTATTATAAATATTTTGGAAATAATTTAGACATTTCTTACTGGCTGATTGGATTGCCATGAAACTTCACACAGCCATAATTAACGTAATTTTAAGCTTACGTTTCAGAGAAGGGCCCACTAAACCCTTCAGGCGCTGGTCAATTAGACTCAAAAGTTGGACACGGGTATTCAAAATTTTTTAGAGTTTGCAATATTTTAGAGCTTGCATTTTTGTATTCTACTTGTAATTTTAAACAATAAATGCGGTCATTCATGTGGGTTATCTCTTAAAGTGCAAAAGTTATCCGCATTTGAAAATCAAAATTTTGCATTTTTATAATAACCTGGTAGGGTTTTTTTGGCAATGAAAAAGACAAATTAAGTCCGTTTGCTTAGAAAAGTGTTGGTGATATAAACAACAAGTTGTTTAATGAAACAAAAAACTTCAATGCAAAATCTTTTTCACGCTTAAAATAAAATGATTTTAGTAATTTCTTGGTCAAAAAGGCATCAATACATTTTTTCCTCCAGATTAACGCGCTCTTCAGGAACACATATAGTATCTATATTTTTCGGAAAGACTGCTAAATATAGTTGCGTTTTATGGAAGTTATATTCCCCAGTTGGTTATAGTTCACACCCAGACCCCTTCAAATTCGACCATTTTTTTAATCAAATTTCAACTTTAACTAACTTTTTCTTTCAGTGCACCACCGAAGTTTAGTAGTCTTTCAGAGAAAAATAATAGCTATATGTGTTCTTTGAAGAAACTTTTAATCTGGAGGCAAACGAGTTTTGCTACCTTGTTGACCAAAAAAATACAAAATAAATTCACATTTTTTGTTAATTTACATCTTTAGAAACATTTTATTTAAGCGTGAACAAGATATTGCACTGATTTTTTTTAAATTAAATACCTTCTTTTTAATATCTCCAACACTTTTCAAAGCAATCGGACATGTTTTGCCTCTTCCATGGCCAAATACCGGACCAGGTTATTGTAAAAATTCAAAAATTTGATTTTCAAATGTGGATTCCCTTTGCACTTTAAGAGATAATCCACATGAGTAAGCATATTTATTGTTGGAAATTACAAGCAAGCACTAACAATTTGTGAATACCCGAGGTGTCCTACTTTGGAGTCTAATTGATCAGCGCCTGATGGGTCCCTTCTTTGAAACTTAAGCTTAAGCTAAAAACGTTCATTTATCTGTGTGATGTTTCATGGCAATCCAATTAGCCAGTAAGAAATGTCTGAATTACTTCCAAAATATTTGTGATATACCCCACTGTGCATTGTATGGTTGTACAAATAGGGTGTTCAAACAATGGGTGACGTTATGCATTTATTAAAGTAATGGCACTCTAACGATGCGTAATAATTTTCAACTAAACTTTGCAAATATTTAGAAAACACAAAGCTCAAATTTTGACAGAACAAGAGTCTTAGACGGTTGAAGATTAGTTATAAGTATATTTCTATGGACAAATCTTTATTGAAAAATATAAGAAATAAAAATTTTTTTGGAGTTAACCGATTTTTAAAATTATTTGAAAAAATACGGTGGCTTTTGACCAGTTTAAAACTTGTCATATGGTAATACTGACTATATAACTTTTACAAATGTAGTAGTTTTTTACAATAAAAACAAAAAAAATTTATGTTTAAAGGAAATTGGAATAACCTTTTTTAAAACATTTTCGATATTAAAAAATGTTTAATTTTATGGACAAATCTTAATCCAAAAATATAAGAAATTAAAATTACGGTGGCTTTTTTTACACACAGAAAAATAAAGTGTCAACCGAATTAAAAAGTGTATTTTAGCGGCTGCAACCAGTAAATTCGATTACAACAACCATATTTAAATGTTATTTCTGAATATTTTTACTATGTGAACTAAAATATAGTACCCATAACCTAGTTTTGTTGTGAAAATCAATATTCAGTTATACCAACCGATTTTAGTTGAAGGAGCCGAATTTTAGTAGGCAAATGGAAACCTTTTTCACTGTGTGTATAATTTTTAAAAATTTTTCATATGGCAACACTGGCTTTATAATTCATACAAGTGTTGTAGTCATTTTTTATGATTTAAGGGAAATCGAAATAATGATTCTTGATTCAAAATGACATGAAATTTTAATTGTTTAAATTAACCCTTTTACGACCGAACTTAAGCCGCTGAAAATTTTTGACGAAACTTCATGGAGCCAAGTGGCCCATGGCTAAAAATAAATTTTGTGCTCCTTTTGGCGCCTTACTGTTCCTCCTATCGGAGAAATAAATTACTAAAGCTAAATCATTAAGGGGCTGTCGCTCCTTAAAATTTTGTCTACGTTTTAATTTTGTATTTTGCTTTTAGTAGGCCTATTCCAAAAATGGTTTGAATTTTGGGTACCCCCAAAACGGGTAATGAAGCTTTTTATTTTGTTTACACTCGGATCTGTTGTACACGCAGAGAAAACATATGATTGAGCATGATTGCGGACACGAAATTATCATATTATGATCCTAATTATCATATTCATGATTCTTTCATCGTCCTTTAGGATCATAATATAATTGCTACGACCATATTATGATTGTTGCGCGGTACAATCATAATATGATGCTGTTAAACTATCATAATATGATGCTCTTTTCTCTGAGTGCAGTATTGAAATGTTGACGGTATTTTATTTGAGTTGTAACAATTGATCATCCTCAAACATTATAAAATTCTACAAGTTTTACAGGTTTTTGCACAGGGAATGATGTCATTATAAAATTTTATTAAATTGTTTATTACCTTGAAAAAAATTAAAATTAAACACTTTAAAAATATAAAAGTTATAAGTCAGTCAAAGTTGGCCCACCCTGTATAAACTTTAAGCTTTTTTATATTTTTAAACAATTTTTGAAAAAGTTTCATCGAAAATGGAAAAAAATTAATTTTTGTAAATAGTTATTTATTTGGCAATATCGAACAAAAATTTTCTGCTGTTTTTTTTATTAACTGTTGTAGACAAATTATCTTTATCCACTAGAGAAATATAGCAGTTTAAATGTACTGGGTTGAAAATGTAACAACTGGTCCATAATGGGTTTAAGTGGCAACAAAATTTAAAAATTAAAAAATTCCTAAAATACATAATAAAATGTTAAAAAAAGACCCAAACAAAACAAATATCGGAATGTTCGCTAATGAAGCCTGTTCGATAAAGTGGACATTTTGTTTTTTCGAGTTGTTCCATCAAAATGTCAGAACTGTCATAAAGTTTAACCCTTTGATAACGAATGGTTGATATATGTCCCATTTTTATTTTTTTGCTGCATTAGTTACACTTTTTAGCCGTAAATATACTTCTCTCTAAGTGAGAAGTATATTTACAAAGGATAGATCTAGATTTCAGATAATACCAACCACTTGAACGAATATAGGCTAAGAGCCGAATAGGGTGAACGCAAAGTTAAAACTCGACACGTCTTTCGCTATTACTTGGGTAATGTATTTGCTCCCTAATTTTGACATGGACAATGGACTTTTTCATAGAAGGATTTTGCAAAAAAATACTTTTGACGAAACTTTTCTTAAGAAATGTTGGCTCGATAAACACGAACTCAAAAAAAATTGCAAATTTTCCAGCAGTTCAAATTCTGTCGTAAAAGGGATAATTTCCGCTATCTGTATTTTAAAAAAGTTTTGTTGCAAATTTTCGTTAACATTAAAAGTAAATAACAAACAAGTTTTAAAGAACATTCCAAGTCGAATTTTTGCAAAACGGTAAGAATTTTATTCACAATTTTAATAAAACTACTTGACTCCATGAAAACAATAATAAATAAGAAAAAATTCAAAAATTTTAATTTTCATAATGTTGTGCCGTTGATATATTTTATTATTTTTTAATATTTTTGATGGGTTTCAAAGTTCTAGCCTTTTCCAAATGTTTTACTTTAACTATTCTTGTCTAATTTTGAAAATTTTGTAACATAGATCCCCACAAAAAAAATATAGTTTGTTTACCGCAATTACAGTAGTCAGTAGTCAGCTAATGTGACCTGTTCGCTAAAGTGGCTATTTGATTTTTTTTTTTTGTGTTATTGCATGGATATGACAAAGTTATCAACTGTCATCAAGTTTAATTTCCGCTATATGTATTTTAAACAAGTTTTGACTTGAAAGCGTTTTTCTTGGTTTTATTATGTAGTTGCAAAAAAAAAAACAAAAAAAAAAACAAATAAAAACCCAACATAAAGGATAATATTTCGTTAACATAAACAATTTTAACGAACTTTCTAAGTCGGATTTTTGAAAAAGGTTAAAATCTGATTCACAATTTTAATAAAACTAATTGATAATAGAAAATTCGAAAAGTTTAGTTTTCATTTGTTTCTTCGCTAAAGTGGACCGTTGACATATTTCCATATTTTTATTTTTGTATTTTTTAAATGTTTTACGCCTTACTTTAAGGAGTTTACACTCTTTAGAAATCAACATAAACAGCAATATTTTAACAATTACAGAGCCTATTGTAAAAACTTGATAAGCCACATTTACTGTTTTATGGATTTTTGCTATTTTCTAGGCATCCATTGATTAATATTTGATAGAAGTCTTGCTTAAACACTATAAGTACTGCAAAAGTCATATTGGTTGCATTTTTTAACTTTTAAAATGCGAAAAAAAATTAAAATAAAATGTGGCTTATTAAGTTTTTACAACACTGATAGTAATCCATGCGTAAAATTACGAAAAAATGTCAAAATAACCAAATTTTTGGTAAAATAGACGAAAATTTGTACATTTTACGAAAGTTTTTGTAGTTTTGACAATAATTTCGTATTTTTATGCATGGATTATTATGAGTGAATAAGCCCTTTAATTATAAAGAAATAAAGAAACGGTTTACAAAAAAAAAAAATTTGCGATAGAATATAGTACTAAAGCTACTATATTTCACCGTAATCGGCTAAGATTTTGTCTAAGTTTTAATTATAAAGAAATAAAGAAACGGTTTACAAAAAAAAAAAAAATTTGCGATAGAATATAGTACTAAAGCTACTATATTTCACCGTAATCGGCTAAGATTTTGTCTAAGTTAATAATAACAATTTTTGTCTAAACTTAAAACTGAATTTTTAGCATTTTAAAAACTAAAAACAAAAACGTGAAAAAAATCTTAAAAAAAAAAACAAGAAAAATATTTTTTCTACTTTTACTTCACCTTGTAATGCTCTGAGACTATGGGGATATATACATAGTAGGGCGGGTCTATTAAAAAATCGCTCAACGTTCAAGGAAAATCGTATTCTAGGGATCAAAATAAGAAACTTTGCCGAAGGATCCATACCCATAAAACGAATTCTGATGTCCCGACTTTTGACCATTAGGGTGAAATTTTGAAAAATCCCACTTTGACCCAATCGAATCCAACCCAATCGAATATATTTATACTCTATACCCTGATCTTGGAAAGACTCCTCCTACTTTCTGAAATATCTCTATCCCGAGATTTGTACATTTTGCTAAAAAAACAAGGCTACAAAGGCCCTCTTTTAACTTAAATTTTAACCCCTAGAATGATGATTTATGCATTAATCTGCTAGCGCGTCTCCCGGAGCAGAAGTATCTCCCATAATCTTGGAGAGATTCCTCCTGCTTTCTGAAATATCAAAGTGGGCTTTTTCAAAATTTGACCCTAGGGGTCAAAAGTCGGGACATCAGAATTCGTTTTAGAGGTATGGTTCCTTCGGCAAAGTTTCTTATTTTGATCCCTAGAATACGATTTTCCTTGAACGTTGAGCGATTTTTTTTGCCTCCATACAAATCGACCCGGCCTAATACATAGGTATCGCTAAAAATCCACATCTGTCTATTGTCACAACAAGTTTCGTTAAAATCGTCCTCTAGGTTTTCCTAAAAGACAAATAAGTAAAAATAAGACATATATCAACCATTCGCCGTCAAATGGTGAAGTGTTTTGCATTAAATCAATTAATCAAAATTCTGAAGTTTAATTTTCACAAGCATTTTGTACTTTTTTTTGGTTAGAAAAATTATGATTTAAATAAGGATTTTTTCACACGATTAACCGGGTTTTTCACATTCGGTTAACCGAATAACCGGTTTCTCAAAAAGTCAGTTTTTTGGAAACACTCATTTAGAGTATATATCGCACAAGAAAAATATAAAAAAATTTCACAGTATATAGAAAAAATGTTAAACTGACGAAGGGTGAAATAGAACAAAATCTCAGAATAAAAAAAATCTAAAGATAGTAAACAACATTTTTCACAATAAAAAAAATGTCATTTGTTTATCGAAATTAAAAAAGTTTGCATTATGAACTAAACGCAGCATTCTGTTGCTATTACATATGGTAACCCCTTAAGCAGCTTTAAACGAATCATTAAAGGCTTTAATATACAAAATTAAAATAAATTCTAATTCAAATACAAATTTTTGTCGACTTTACATAATTTTCTAACATTTTTATTCGCTTTTAGAGTTTAAGGTGCACTTTAGCGACATTAGGGTACCCTATACTTATTTGAATTGGTTGAATGAATACCACTCAATCGATGCATCCTAAAGAGCTGAATATGAAAAAAATAATAAAACATTTTTGAAGTGAATCTTCAGTTTCCTACCAGCTATTGAAGTTGCCGCTTTTAAAGCATTTTGACCAAAAAAAGTTTCGAATTATTTTTCGAAGTATGGCTCAAAAGCTCAAAAAGTGTAGAGTAATATTGGTCCACCAGATGATTTTTTTAATGTAGACCAAGTACAATTTCTGTACTTTATATTTGTACTTTCTCAAAACTAGAAAATCCTCTAGGGGAAAAATCCTACAGAGAATTTAAAAATATTTTTAATGTAATAAACCAAACATTACGAAACATTTTAGCTCTATTTCGAAAAAAATCCAAAACATTTTTTTTTGGTCAAAAAAAAGAGCTGTATATTTTTAAGTGTATATTTTTAGTTATTTTTAGTTATTTTTTTTTTGATTTTTTATTTTTTTTAGATGCGTCTTTGCGTCTTCGAAATGTTTTTCATTTGATGCCCCTTTTGTATTTAGTTTCTCGATAAACTATAGAGTAGACCTTGTTTAAAAATAGTCCAGCTCACTAACGGTTATCGCAACGCAAAATATTTCGGGAATATTGTTAGAAACGGCCAACGTTTATTTTCAGCCACTAATTTTTTTTTTTTTTTTCAGAAACGACCCACATTATTGTACATACATTAGGGTAGTAGTTTCAACTGCTAATTTAAGCAGAATAAATTGCCATTTTCAATTAACGAAAAACAGAACTGTTGTGTTGTTGGAGTTGTACTTCTGAGATTATGTATGCAAGAACAAAAACACCGTGTATTGAATAAAACTAGTTTTAATCACAACAAAACTCGACCTGACGATAGATCAGTTGGCTAAAGCGCTCTGTCTAACATGTAGTGCGAGTGCATGTGGCATTAGAAATCAGTTTATCTATACCACGGTCAGTGATTGCACAGAAAATTTCATATAGACGCAATCGAACAAATAAAAACATAACAAATATTACATTATTCAAAAAAAAAAAACAGGGTCACTGACGATGGTTCAATACCAGAAACTGCGCAGTCTGATTCAGAAAAATTGAAAATTTGCTATGTAGTTATGATTTTTAGAAAATACACTCATTCTTCTCTACCACGCCTTTCACAATTAAAATTACTTCGTTTATATTTCGTTTATTTAAATGGATTTTTCTGCTAAGTTTACAGGTCAGTTTCTATGAGTTCAGTAAATTGAAACAAAATATAATTAAAGTGATAATTAAAATATTCATTGAACATATAAATAATATTAATGAAATATTTAAAAGCCCATTTTAATGAACTATTTAAACGCCTATTAAAATGATAATTGATTTAATTATTTCATTTTCAAAAAAATCTTTAGTTAGATATTTTAAGCGAACACTTTTTAAATACTATAAAAAAGCTCCAGTTAAATAAATTTAACCGTAATGTTGATATAAATACTTCCATATTGCTTGTTTGTATGTGTATATGTTTTATATTCCAATACATTTGTATTTACAATATGTCTGATTATGAAAGAGGTCAGGTTTCTTTTTCTGTAGATCTCTACTTACTACTACTACTACTACTGATATATAATCATGGCCGCGACTTCGAAATAAGCGCTTAAAATATGCGAAAACAAATGCAAAATATGCTCTCAAATTGAAATGTGCAATAAAAACAAAAAATATGCACTAAAAATACAAAAATATGCACTAAAAATATAAAAAATATGCTGCAAAAGTTCGAAAAATGTAAACATAAAAGCAAAATATAAATGCATACTTTGCCTTTATATTTACATTTTATGCAAAACTATGCAACAGAAACGTGAGAATATTGGACAAAGAGAGAAAATACAATAAGCGCTTTACCTTAGAAAGCTTAAGAATTCAGGAGAAAACGGAATGTGCAATAAATGAAAGGGGAGATAAAGACAAAATTAATGCAAATTATACACTTGCAATAATTTAGTTTCTAGGTAAACCTCAAACTGTAATACGTATTGTAAAGCCGTTTAATAATTTGAAAATTTTAATGTGCAAATTGACTAAAGATTATTTGTAAGTTGTTTAATTTTAGTGTTAGGTTATTTTCATTGTTTGTATTTAACACTATTCCCTTTTATATTTACATGGTTGCCAGATTAAAATAAAAATTCATCCCTGAAGATGCTGATATTCGGATAGTTTGAAAATGAAATAAATAGTCTTTTATTTTATGTTTTGAAGTGACCTTGAAAGCCCGTTTTAGATTATTTTAAACAAATTTATTAATCAATAGAAAAGGTCGATATAATTTATTAAAAATAAGAAATCAATGCCATTTTGTCGCAAATTCTATGATTCGGAAAAGTATTTAGTCAAAATTGTAAATAGTCTTTTATTTTATGTTTTGAAGTGACCTTGAAAGCCCGTTTTAGATTATTTTAAACAAATTTATTAATCAATAGAAAAGGTCGATATAATTTATTAAAAATAAGAAATCAATGCCATTTTGTCGCAAATTCTATGATTCGGAAAAGTATTTAGTCAAAATTGTTTTTTGTCTACTGCACTGCTAAAGTTTTCTGCGTTATATTAATGAAATCCATCATTAATACAATGATTTTTTTCATTAAAAAGTCCCCAAAGAATGTTTCATTGAATTAATGAAATATTTTCATTAAATGAATTAGGCAAAACTGCACTTTATTGGGCGTTCCTAAAAAAAAAAAATATATAACCCCCTCTGGAATTAAAAAAGAAACTTGTTTTCTATCTTCATTGCCCAAAAACTGGTATGCGTAGAAACATATTAGTGTGGGTACTAAAATGAAAGGAAATTTTCTCAAGATTTTAAAAATGAAATTTTTTTATGAGCTATTTTAAGTATATTTTAAGTACAAAAATGAGGAGAACGTTTTTTTTTTTGTGAAATTTACTGTTCAAATAATAAATTTTACATCAAAATATGACTTTTTAGTTGCTATCGTTGGCATTACCCAGGGATAACCACTTGGAGGTGGTAGTACAACATTTATTGGCTTAAGGGTTTTTTTCCTCCAGTCCGTCCAAAACCCGGCTTCGCTGAGGAAAGTTTTACTGCGTCACCGGTCTTCGGCTGGACTTAGAGGTTTTCTCCTACACTCAAAAAAATGTTAGTAAAACGTCTTGTAAATCAAGTATACTATTTTTCAGCAAATTTTTGCTGAAATTATGTTTTCAGCTACGTATCATAGATCCTAAAAATAATGTCATTTTTGAAATCCTTGCTTGCACTGATGGAATTTTGCTCGTGGTAAGAATCGAATTCAACATTAATACAATGAATTATAAAAAAAGTTCCCAAGGAAACTTTCATTGGATTAATGAAACATTTTCATTAAATGAATTACAATGGAAAACAATTTTTATTCCCTGTTCCATATTTATTTAGACTTTATTATTTATTTATTTATCAGTTTTTTTACATCTCCCAGAACGCGGTTTGAACTCGCAGCCACCAAACTGTAAACAGTACAGCGTTAACGAATGACCTTATTAACCCAAAAAAAAATGATGAAAAAAATTAATTTTTTAATTGTGGATGGGACCACCTACTTTTTTTTTGTTGGAGAACGGCCCATAAAGTGCATTTGTCCTTACTGCAGATGTCCTTACTTAGACTTCTGGACTTTTGTATTAAAATAACTTTTTCCAATAGCTGAAGCGCCGCCTGTTGAAATCTAATGGAACTAAATTTTTGGTGTACAAAAAAATATGTTTATAAAAATTATTGCATATTTTAAGGAGCAACCAAAAACATTTTATGAAAATGTTATTTAATTAATGAATTTTTCATTAATTTCATGAAAATTATTCATTCAATCAATGAATCCAATTTAATGAAAGAAATTCATTAAAATTCTATCAGTGTGACTACAAATATGCATTTGCATAAAAGTCGCTTCCCTGGTTATAACCAAGTGATTGCCATATCACTAACTACTACCATGATGCATCTGTTTGTGTTTCACTTTTCTAAGATATGGGTTTGACATAATTTTATATGTATTCATCCTGGACGTATTTTTCTGTTTACTCGTGTTTATGATTGTATGTTTTTTGTTTTAAAAAACTGTTTAAAAATAAATGTAGAATATTGAATATGAATTTTGTTTTTTTTTACTGGTTTCGAGCATTTTCCTTTACATACCTTTTTTTTACTCCCAAAGGGCTTGTGAATAATTAATTTCACATAAAGCTTAAAATAGATTTATTTATTTATTTTTATTATTTACAAATTACCAAAAATGTTTTTTTAATAGTTACGCTTGATTGACAATATATTCATATTTTTCCCCCATTTTTAACCTTAACTTTTCATACCCTCCACCATATGTGATGAGGGTATATATAAGTTTATCATTTCGTTAGTAACGCATCGAAATATAGACCTATACCCCATATATATTCTTGGTCCTTATTGAATTTTAAGCTGATTTAGCAATGTCCGTCTGCCTGCTTGTTAAAATGGCGATCACAGCGCGAAAACGCAATAGAGACTTGCAAAAGAGATTGCTGTACATCCTTCCGAAAAGTTTGGTATTGAAAATGGTCAAAATCGGTCCAGAGGTTCAAAATGTATGAGTGAAAACGTAGATCTAAATTTTCCCTACAAATTGAGGTTAATAATAATTCAAATTCATCTCAAATTTTTTTTCACCACAAACTTTTTTTCAGCACAAAAACAGTTTTTCGCATCAAAATTTTTATTTCAGCAGAAAAATATTTCTTTACATCCAAAAAGTTTTTTCACCTCACAAAATCTTTTTTTTCAACTTTGTAATGTTTTTTATTATTTTTATTATTTTTCCATTTGTAACATATACACGGTGGAGGGTATAAAAAAAAATTGGTAAAACCAATTTTAATACATGTACTTACTTGTTTTATTTCATCTTAAAAATAGTCTTCACCTTAAAAATATTTTTAAACTTGTTTGTTTATCTCAACATATTTTTTTTTTTAATTTAAATTTTAAAAGTAGACCAACATTTTTTAAATTGGTTTTTCAAAACCTTCGTAGACATCCTAGACAGAATTTTAGTAATACATAGGGGTAGAGCCAAAACGTAGAAAAATTTTCCCCTGGACGGCCTAACCAAACTTCTTTGCATATACACCAGAAATTAAATATATGGGCTTATGTCAAACATTTTTAAATCCTTTGACTTTTTAAATATTTTTCGATAACTTTCGCAGTTATTTTTTTTTATATTTGTTTTAATACGTTTTGATTAAAAAAAATTTTATTTTTAGGAGTGGACAATTTTAAGGCAATTGCAAATTTGAAAAATTTCAAAAAATAGTTTGAAACAAGCTTACTTTTTTGTTTGCGGCTTTAAACTTTAGTATTCCATTTGGTATTACAAAATTTCCCAATACTTCACAAATAAATCATGGTATTCGAAAATTGAAACCAATTGTGTTTTTAGTTTAAATATTTTTTGTGTTTTTTGTACCGAACTCTGTTATCATATTATGATCATGAATTTCATCATTTATTACCATATTATGATTATTGTAAAATATATTATGATTATATCGCACTAAAGACTTAAAAGCACATTTTTCTTTCATATATCTTTAAATTTTTTTCTTTACAATTTATTTTGCGTAAGTACAACAAATTTAAAAATATATCACTTTTATATCACTTTTTACTTAATTAATAATACTTTTATGTATATAGTAAATTCATTTAAGGGATGCGTGTCAAATTAACTTTTGCCTAATCTTCCATGGTAGACCGGGTTGAGACTACTAAATTATTCGTTTTTTCATTAAAAATATCACCATTATAATTAACACCACTGCGTTGTTTTTCTATATTTCTTTCAGTTTGTTTAATATAATATGGCTGCAGTTAGAGAGAAGATTATGATAATAAATACTGTATTATGATTGTAGACAAGAGAATAATATGATAACTAAAAAAGAGAGAGATCTTTTCTATAACGTTTTTAAATCAACCATAAAGCTCTGCGTATTATGGAGGCTCTAGTTTTTCTAAAACTTTGGATTCTGATGAGATCTTTAGCCAGATCGAAATACTAGTGTCAACCTAGCTAATATATTTGATATGCTTTATTTTTGTAAATATACGGAGGTTGAAAGCTCGTTATAAATTAAAAATAACATAAATAACATAAAAATTAAAAATAACATAAAAAAAAATCTCGATGTATATAAAAACAAAAAACTAATAAAGTTGATGAAATATGATTGATACAATAATAATTTAATTGGAATAACCATTTATTGCTGTATGAAACATAGTTTTGTGGCCACAATCATATTGCAAACATATTTTTTCTCTGCGTGTAGATATGTTGCAGAGAATAACAAATTCATGGGACAGGTATTTTTTTAGCTGCCCAATCTCATGTTTAGGGGTGACTAACAATTGTCAAAAATTACTTCATTTCTCACTTTATTATTCAAAAAATATGTTTTGGCGGAGCTTTTTCCGATATTTGCAATCGTTCGGTTTTTATGCCTTTTTCCCTCTGGTACCTCGCTTTTTAGAAAAATAATTTAGTTTTCTTCTAACTAATTTTCGGTATTTAAAACAACCGGTAAGGAAGTATCGGGGTTTTAAACTAGTTCCTTGCAATAAACCAATATTTAAAACTTTTCGAATTTATGTATATATTCTATAAATATTTTAATCAAAAGCATCAATTTTATTAGTAAAGTGCATTAAAGTTATTCCTAATGTTGAAAGCTTCTATTTTTGATTTTTTCAAAATAATCAAATGTATTTTGTATTTACCTACATACATAGTCTAAAAATATAGTATACAACTTTTAAAATAACTTCTCTCAAAAAACTTTTATTTGTATGTGAATGCAATGCAGTCATTTACATGCATTTGAAAAAGTTTTGATACCAATAACATTTCTATATACTTAAGTAGAAAAAACTTTAATTTATCCATACATTTAAAGTTCTACAACAAAATTAAAATACTATATAAATACCCAGTATAATTTTTTTAAAATCAGTTTTCTCTGCATGTACTCTAGGTTCTTTTATAACCAGTTCAATAGTATATGTCCTATACGCAGAGAAAAGAGCACCATGTTATGATAGTTTAAGAGTATCATGTTTTGGTTGAAACACATAACAATCATACTATGATCCTAACAATCATATTATGATCCGTGATGTTGGTAAAATCGTCCTCAATGGTCATAATATGAACAGTCAGAATCATGTTTATGATTGTTAGGTTCATAATATGATACTTTTTTATCACCAATTTTCAATAAAATGTTTTTCTCTGCATTTAAAACTTATTCCTGGGAGGCGTCCGATCACCAGTTCTATAACTAATTCTAAAATCGGCTATAACGCTTAACGTTGTAACTGTTTGAGTTTGGAGAAAAAAACCTTTTGATAATACAAAAACTCCGGAACGTATGCAAATGTACTTGGTACATTTTAGATCAACACGTTCTTTAGATTTACCTTTTTTTCCTGTCAGTCAAGAGAAATTAATTCTTTATTCTAAACCCTTACTTTTAAAACACAACTAGGGTTTTCAATTTCCCAACATTTTTCAACACCCGGAAATCGGGCAATTTTTTCGAACATTCCTGGGAATCTTTTTTTCTCTGGGTGTAAATGACTAATGCCGTTTTTCAAACGCTCTCTTACCCAGCTAAATTTGTTTTAACTGGTTACCTCTGAATATATTCCAGAACAGCTTCTTTTGCCACCGGTTGCATGGAATCCGTCCCAGAACAGGGTCCCAGAACCAGTTCTATAACTGGTTCTACAACCGGTTCTAAACAAACTAATCTTGTTTGGAGGTAAAGAACCTGTTGCAAATAGGACAAACTAATTACAAAAAGAATCGGTTGTACAACAGAAGTTGGAACCTATTATAATACAGTATAAGTTGTTCTGCACCCTGTTATTTGGAATTTACTATTTTACTGGGTATGTACAATTCGGTATTAAACTTACTCGGATTTGGGTTTGCTCGAGTAACCGAGTAAATCGATTTTGACGCACTAAACTTACTCGATTAATCGAGTAAGATTTTAAAATTACTCAAGTAACTCGAACAATTTAAATAGTTCTATATCATTAATTTTTCCTTAAAAGTACATAAAAAACACGCAATAAATACAAAATCAGGAGTTCCGAAATGTTTTGTATTAGAACTTAAAATATACGTTAGTTAATATTATTAATTTCAAATTAAAAAAAATTTCTAAAGTAGTATATTATTGTGGTGTTTGACTTTTTAAAGTGTTTTTCAATTCGAATCTTGCTAAAAGTTTAAACACTTTCTAACTTTTATTCGTAATACTCGCTTATCTAGTAGAGCACATCAGTTTGTAGTTGATTGTCCTGTGTTTAACACAACGCATTACAGAGAAAATTCGTTTTTTTCCCTGATACTTACAATTTAGTAAAATTTAAATCAAATATCCACAAACACTACTCCCTCCCATACCCTATTTTCCTGATCAATACAATGCACTGCATGAGTAGGGGGTATCCCCTGAGTATTGGTTAAATTAAAAAAAAAAAAAAATTCGGATCATTTGGTCTTAATTTTTTTTATAGATTCGATGTCAACATAAACTACCCGAGTAAAAATATAATTATATATGGTCCTATGTTTTTTCATCTTAAAATATATTATAATGTGTGATTATATATGGTGTCACGCATATCCATATATTATTATATATTTCTTATGTGGTACCATATATAACGATATATTGTTAAATATATGATAGATATATTGTCATAATTATACATTCTCATATACAACAAAATATGTAATCATATATGGTAAAATATAAGCTATATATTTGAATATATAATAATATATGCTGTCTTATAAAAAATGTATGTATGTTATTAATATATGGTGTTAAATGAATAATGCAATTCCAGATATAATTATATAAGACATTAAGATTAGCAATTTAGTTTAAAATATGGTTATAAAGGGTCCGCCAAATAACTTTTTTTTTGAAAACGCTATAAAAAAACCACTGAATATTCTCTCAAATTTCTTTTTTTATTTGAAAGTACAATCCTTCCGGTTAATAATGGAAAATAATTTCATTCAAATGGCTGGCCATGCAGTAGCCTAGTGACTCGTTTTGGGTGTATCGGCACACATTCTGCAATATTACCATGATTTTCAAAGTAATGTCGCAATATTTCCCAGCGTTGTTCAAGCGTATACACAACCATATTCGTTCAGCGGAAGGATAAAACTAATTATCTGTCAAATCAGACATGAGCTAAGTGTTTACCATTCACGAAATAAGCACTAGTTGAAAAAAAAAAAATGTTAGATGGCGGACCATTTATATGGTGCAACATCATTAATATTTTCCATGAGTATAAGATATAATTATACATTGCAATATAATTATATATGCGCAGATGTCCAAATTATTTTTCTTTAAATTGTTTTTATAATTTAATCTTAAAATATCTCATTCTATCCACCAAAAATTACTTATCTTTTTGACTTTAATTAGATCCAAGTAGATATAAATTCATCCCACGGGATATATATTAATATATAGTTTCTCCCATATCGTGGTGACATGTAAAAAGTTATACCCCTAATTTACAAATATGATATATAAATTAACAGTTACTGACATGTTTTTCTTATTTTTTTGCTGTACATGTTACGAAATTCCATAAAAAAATTGACACTGGGCATATTTTTCAACTTTGATAACTTGCCAGTTTGTATTCAAATATATTAAAAGTGTTGCCAATCTTTTTTTTCACATCCATGTTAAGTATGGGGAATAAAATAAGACTTTTTTAGTAAAAAAATACTGTTCAAAAATAGGAAACAATTTAATTTTTTTATAAAAAATATTCTGAAACAGTACACGTTTTGATTTACTCGATTAACTCGATTATCCACCAAAATTGTTCAAGTTATTCTATGCTAGAAATTGGCCATTTTAATTTACTCGAACAATTGTTTGATAAAAATTCATCGATTAATCGAGTAACTGTTGCTAGAAGCTCCAATGGGAGTAATGTAATTATATTAATTATAAGTACATTAACTAAAATAAAAAAAAAAAAAAAAAAAAATCGAGTAACTGTTAACCGATTGAATGCTCTAGTGTTTATAGTGCCTGTTGTTATGTAAAAAGTACTCCTTTTGCCACAAGTGCAAATTGTTCGCCCAACTAAAAATTTTCATGTACACTTTGTTTTTGTTCAGTTCAATTTTTTCCTAAACATCTTCTTCTGCATCCGCTATATAAAATTACTGCCCTGGAAGCTGACAAAAGTCACTTAGGACGTGGGTTTCATCAACAATCATATTTTGCTCCTTATTCTTCGTGGATTTTCGACTTGGCTCTTTTTGCACTTTGTATGTTTTTAGTGGTTCACTTTTTTACCTTTTCTGACCTAAAACTCTAAACAGTTGGCACTACAGCTGATTTTCAGTTTGACAGATTATAATTTTTCTTTAAAAACCCCACTATTTTCATGGCATTATTTGGATCAGAAATACCCTTTTTAATATCGCTTCCTGGACTTCTATTAACAATACGAGTATCCTTGCATTTTTTAACTACGCTTGAACCCGTTTTTCACAAAACCTGTAATTTTTTAGCAGTTGCTGCACGATCTGGTTTTTCTTTGTAAATTTTAATTATTTTTTTTTTACTTTTTGTTGATTATCCATTTTTTGACGAGCTAACTAATTGTTTTGATTGATACTTTTTAGACATAATTTTGGTATATTTTCAAAGCTCACTTGCTAAAAAAATATTCCTTTTAAAGTAGGTAAAAGAACTTACAAGGTAAAACGCGTGCACTAGTTTGACTGATCTCCCTCCTTATGTGCTTTTTATATTTAAGGGGAATAGTAAAGTCTTGAGAGATTATGCGTTTTAACATAATTTGACATAAATAGGTAAACAATTTCAAAATTTTCAGGAAACTCCGTGTTTTTTGTTGCTTTTTTACAGGTTTTTCTTCTAGCAAATATTGTTGTTTTAATTGTGAAAGGCGTGGTAGAGAAGAATGAGTGTATTTTCTAAAAATCATAACTACATTGCAAATTTTCAATTTTTCTGAATCAGACTGCGCAGTTTCTGGTATTGAGCCTTCGTCAGTGACCCTGTTTTTTTTTTTGAATAATAATAATATTAATAATAATAGTAATATTTGTTATGTTTTTATTTGTTCGATTGCGTCTATATGAAATTTTCTGTGCAATCACTGACCGTGGTATAGATAAACTGATTTCTAATGCCACATTCACTCGCACTACACGTTAGACAGAGCGCTTTAGCCCACTGATCTATCGTCAGGTCGAGTTTTGTTGTGATTAAAACTAGTTTTATTCAATACACGGTGTTTTTGTTCTTCTCTCAGAAGTACAACTCCAACCACACAACAGTTCTATTTTTAGAAACTTACCTCACTCTAATGTTTTTTAAAATTTACGAGAATCCCGACCAAAATTACCAGTAATCGGTAAGAGAAGAATAGGCAAAATTCCCGGGAATTCCCGCGTTAAAAACCCTAAGCAAAACTATATTTGTTCGAAAGTCTGTTTGTAATGTAAATCAATTTATATGTTCCATTGATAGTTTCTAATGGAATGAATGGTCTCTATAGAATACGCAACGACAGACACACGAATGTACAGTAGAGTGTTCTTTTTTTAAATATTTTTTTTTTTAATTTTTTAAAATATTCGTCATCAGTAAGACTAAATTAATAAAAAAAAATGAAAAAAAAAATAAATTTTAAAAAATATAAATCTTTAATAGCAGTTCGCCAAGGGTTAAGCTGTCTGATTTTTCTCAAATTCACACCACATAACGTTTATACCTAGTGCTACTATACTATGAAAAATAAACGCCAGTTTTCCGGAAAAAGTTTTTCTTCATATAAATAAAATGCCGCTCTAATTCACAGTTTGATAGACCAATAATAAATTCTATTCGATATTCAATAAACTTTGTTCGAGAAAATATTTTTATACCAAGAAACTTACTTTTCAATCAACTGTCAAATTGTTGAATGAATATCCGCAGGTGATTTCTATTTAAATGATAGCAATAGTATATACTTCAGCAAAATTTTATTTTAAATGGAAATGAACAAAAAGTTTTTTTATTCGAATTTTTCAGTTCTAAACAAAATACGATATTTATTTTTAGTTAGCATTCATAAATTTATTACTTCAAATATTACAATTTATATGTACCTACACTGAAAGAATAATCCTTCATGATATAATTGAAATAATTTCGTTGATTTTATTCCTAGACTCAATGATGAATTGCATTATGTGCAATAAATTTATAATATTTTTCGGAATCAAATAATTTGCAACCAAATGGCATCAATTTGTTGTTGTATATTTTTGAATTTTTTTTTGTAAATGCATATTTTTTTCATCATTTTTTATAGTTTTTATTGCATATTTTTGGATATATTGCACTAAATTTTATATCTTGTAAAAAAAATTAACAACTATTAAAAATAATAAAAATATAGGAACCCAGCAAACAATCCGGTCCGTTTATGTGCCGTTTTCGGTACAGCATATACGGATCCGAAGTCCGTTTCCGTACCGTTTTCCGGATCAGTATACGGACCGGAAAACGGAATAAAAGGAACATCGAATACGGATTCGAAACAGTATAAAGCACGCTAAAACGGACCGTTTTCGTACCGTCATGCTGTATAGAAAACGGAGTGTACGAATTGAGTGTACGTTCAAAACGTACCGTAAACTGTCCGTATACGCACAGTGGTTCCAAACACAAAAAACATGGTAATAAATATAGATGTTTTAAACTACTGGTCCAATCGGGAAATGGTGTTCCCAAAAATTGAAAAGCGGGAGCTAACCTTTAAGGAAAATGTTTCTGTGGTCACCCTGTTTTAACACAGGGTGTGCTACAGGGTGTCAAAGTTGACCATCTCGAGTATGAAAGAGCTTTAAAGGGGTATAACTTCTATAACCATGCATCGATTTTAGTGTTTTTTGGACTTTTTTAAATCTAGGTTACGAGACAAAGCAAAAACATGCTTCATGTACCATAGTAACTCTTACAGTTAAAAAAATATTTCACTTTGAATTTCAAAATCTTCATTTTTCGCCTTGACTTTTTTAATAGTTTTGCCAATAGATTATTCATTTTTCAAAGAAAATGCTCAAAATTTTTTCAAGTCATTCTAATGACCTTTCTTAAACTCCTAAAGAAAACTTTTTTGAATTATCTTAAGCCGTTTCGCAGTGATACTATTTTAAACTCAAAAATTAAAAGTGTGTTCTGAAAAATGGGGTTTTTTGGTCAGATAAGGGGTAACTTCACACACCTTTATATATATTTTGCTGATATTTTTTGGATTAGTTTTTTACATAGTTTGATAGAGTAGACTTCAAAAATGCTTAATGGTATAGTTTAAAGCATTTTTGGATATGCACCCTACGTCCAGCATTGGTCGAAAATTATGAATTTTTGAACGGAATTCTATGTTTATGACCGTGATAAAAAAAAGTCACGCCACTTAGACACGATTTGAAATTTTTATACTGTAAAGAGATTTATTCTAATGAGTTTGCCACTTCATTTGCCGCCGCCCGCTCAAAAACGTAGCCTGGAGAGCAAATTTTGTGGAAAAAGTCATTTTTTCAAAAGCCTTTTTTTGATTTATAAAAAAAGCGTACTTATATTATCAATTTCAGCAAGATTTTATTTTATTTTTAATAAAACGTAAATAATTGTCCTACATTCCAAAAATCTTTTCGATATTGCTTATGGTTATTTTTACATAAAACATCAAAGTTCAATGTAGTATATCTAACTATAATTAATTGTACATTTATTGGCTTTTGCTTTCGGTAATGTTAAAAAATTTAAATAATTTCAGAAATTTTTTTACATATTATTAAATTAGACTTAGTTATCAATTCAACGATGCATAAATCGTTTATCTAGTGTAATAAATGAATTCAAACTATTGCGCTTAAATCAGGCATTTCAGGTCAAATTGCAGTATTTAACAAATTTATATATTCAGGTATACAGAGCGTGTTGCATTATATTTCTCTAAAAGGGTTACGGGTTTTTTTATTTTTTTAATACTATTTCAAAAACCTAATAAGATATAAATGCAGGTAGAAAATGCGTTTTATGATGTAACATTTGCATAACATATTGTTTTAATGGGCTAATATAATGCGTTTTTTTTTTATTTTACCTATTTCAGTTTTTTGTTTTTACAAATCCAGTACCTGCTCGATTTTTTGTTTATAAAAAAACAAATATTTGTAATATATAAGCGTAGTAATTTTAAAAGGAGGTTATTTGAGTTAAGCAGTCATGGAGGTTACAATAAAATATAGCTCCCTTTGTAAAGTAATTTGGGATACTCTTGCCAATACTGATATACGATCGGAAAAAATAGGAAAACTGATTGATACCATTGTCTACTCGTATGGCTTAAATATAAAGCCAGATGAAATTGAAAATTTTTACAAAATTTATGAAAAAAGGATTAAAGATTCCGATTATTCTATACAAAAATTTATGAAGAAGAGTCAAGATTGGCTTAATAAGGAGATGTCAGTAGTTATTGAACAGAAAAAAAGGGGCCGCCCTAAAAAAGATTATGAAGAGGTCCAGATTAGGACTAAGAAGGTAAAACAGGAAGAAATGATTAACACACACTCCGCTAATGAAATAAAGGATTCTTTTAAAGCAGCTTTGACACGTATACAGCCTAAAGAAACAGGGAAAATTGTCGACGTCCTACCAACTGCGTCTCCTAAGCGTTTGAAGCGCATGATACAAAGTATTCCAACACCAAAATCATCAACTTCCTTTACCAGTGAAGATGCATTAGCTCTTTTTCTAAATTTGGGGTTAACGAGAAATAAATATGGTATTTTAAGAAAAGCTCTCATTGAAAAAGGATATGATATTTTTCCTAGCAGTAAAGCAATAAAAGAAACAAAAGAAAATATTTTAAAACCAATAACATCCCCAGTGCATGCCTCTATTGAAGGCGCAAAAGTTGAACTATCACAGTTAATTGACAATACTGTTTCTAGAATTATGTCCACATTTAGCAGCAAAGATATTGAAAGATGCAAGCAATCTGATGTCGTGTTAATGTTCAAATGGGGCTGTGATGGCACATCTGGGTTTTCCGAATACAAACAACCATCTGGAAGCAGCAAAGAAAAAAGTTTTTCATCAATTTTTATGGCTTCTTTTGTGCCGTTAAGAATGCGGTTGTATAATAAATTACCTTCAACCTCGTCTGCAAATGATATATGGACGAATTTAACCCCTGGATCTAAATTTTTATGTCGTCCAATACGATTTGAATATGTAAAAGAAGACATGATTTCAACACAAAGTTTAGTAGATTCAATAGAAAGGGAAATTTCGAGCTTGTCTCCACTTTACGTGGAAATATCTGGACAAGTTATTAAAGTTTCATTTCAACCACAACTTACAATGATTGATGGAAAAGTTGCAAATGCAATTACAGACACAACATCTACTTGGAAATGTAATATATGTGGAAAATTAAGTTCACAGTTTCATGAAGATAGTGATACAATTTCTATGAACGAAAACGCTCTGAGGTTTGGGATGTCGCCACTTCATGCCAGAATAAGATTTATGGAATATTGTTTACACCTCGCATACGATCTCAAATACCGCCTTATTCCAGGAAACCTAAGCCTTTCCGTAAACAAAAACACTGATCTACACAACATGAGAAAAGAAGAGAAGAAAAGAATTCAAGATGAATTTAAATTAAGACTTGGATTAATCATTGATACGCCCCTTCAGGGGTTTGGAAGTTCCAATGACGGAAATACAGCAAGGCGTTTTTTCGAAGATCCAGAAACTACCTCCTCAATTACGGGTCTCGATAAAAACCTACTAAAACGTTTTAAAGTTATATTAGCAGTCATTAACAGTAAAAAACCTATTAATGTGGCTAAATTTAAACTCTTTGCCAATGAAACAAAAGACATTATACTCACCATGTACTCTTGGAGGCCAATGACACCAACAGTACATAAAGTATTAGCTCATGCCAAAGAAATAATAGAAAACAGTATGTTGCCTTTAGGCGAACTGACTGAAGAAGCCCAGGAGGCCAGAAATAGAGACGTCAAACATTTTAGGCTTTTTAACACACGTAAGTGCTCCAGAATAGCTCAAAATTCCGATTTGATGGAATTTTTATTAATATCATCGGATCCAGTACTTTACTCCATAAGAACAAAATGGTTACCAAAAATAAGCATAGACATTGAAAAGGAAGATTCTGAATCTATGCATATAAACGACCTTTTAACTTTTGATACTTCAGACTACTTTGTAGAAAATGTGTAGTCCTTAGGAATATATTCATATTTTTAGCACAATTACTACTGTACCAGTTAAATTTAATAAAACCTTATCTTTAGAACAAAAAAAAACATCATTTTGTCTTTCAAATAAATGAATATATGGTAGTTATTTACCTGTTTTATATGGAAAATTAGAACAATATATTATGCAAATGTTACATCATAAAACGCATTTTCTACCTGCATTTATATCTTATTAGGTTTTTGAAATAGTATTAAAAAAATAAAAAAACCCGTAACCCTTTTAGAGAAATATAATGCAACACGCTCTGTATACCTGAATATATAAATTTGTTAAATACTGCAATTTGACCTGAAATGCCTGATTTAAGCGCAATAGTTTGAATTCATTTATTACACTAGATAAACGATTTATGCATCGTTGAATTGATAACTAAGTCTAATTTAATAATATGTAAAAAAATTTCTGAAATTATTTAAATTTTTTAACATTACCGAAAGCAAAAGCCAATAAATGTACAATTAATTATAGTTAGATATACTACATTGAACTTTGATGTTTTATGTAAAAATAACCATAAGCAATATCGAAAAGATTTTTGGAATGTAGGACAATTATTTACGTTTTATTAAAAATAAAATAAAATCTTGCTGAAATTGATAATATAAGTACGCTTTTTTTATAAATCAAAAAAAGGCTTTTGAAAAAATGACTTTTTCCACAAAATTTGCTCTCCAGGCTACGTTTTTGAGCGGGCGGCGGCAAATGAAGTGGCAAACTCATTAGAATAAATCTCTTTACAGTATAAAAATTTCAAATCGTGTCTAAGTGGCGTGACTTTTTTTTATCACGGTCATAAACATAGAATTCCGTTCAAAAATTCATAATTTTCGACCAATGCTGGACGTAGGGTGCATATCCAAAAATGCTTTAAACTATACCATTAAGCATTTTTGAAGTCTACTCTATCAAACTATGTAAAAAACTAATCCAAAAAATATCAGCAAAATATATATAAAGGTGTGTGAAGTTACCCCTTATCTGACCAAAAAACCCCATTTTTCAGAACACACTTTTAATTTTTGAGTTTAAAATAGTATCACTGCGAAACGGCTTAAGATAATTCAAAAAAGTTTTCTTTAGGAGTTTAAGAAAGGTCATTAGAATGACTTGAAAAAATTTTGAGCATTTTCTTTGAAAAATGAATAATCTATTGGCAAAACTATTAAAAAAGTCAAGGCGAAAAATGAAGATTTTGAAATTCAAAGTGAAATATTTTTTTAACTGTAAGAGTTACTATGGTACATGAAGCATGTTTTTGCTTTGTCTCGTAACCTAGATTTAAAAAAGTCCAAAAAACACTAAAATCGATGCATGGTTATAGAAGTTATACCCCTTTAAAGCTCTTTCATACTCGAGATGGTCAACTTTGACACCCTGTAGCACACCCTGTGTTAAAACAGGGTGACCACAGAAACATTTTCCTTAAAGGTTAGCTCCCGCTTTTCAATTTTTGGGAACACCATTTCCCGATTGGACCAGTAGTTTAAAACATCTATATTTATTACCATGTTTTTTGTGTTTGGAACCACTGTGATACGGTCCGAATATGGTCCGTATTCGTACCGTTTTTTTTTAAATGGTCCATTTTTATTTTTTTTATTTATTTTATCTAAATGATTTCTCCTTTTTTTAATTTTAAACAAAAGTTTGGTTTTATTTTTAAATTTTTTCATTTAAAAAAATATTAACAAAAATGGATTAACAATTACATTATTTAAAAACAATATGAACCCACATAAAAATTCAATAAAAATCAATAAAAGGATGTGGTTTTAACATTTTGATTTTTTTCATTTTAACTCTGGTGTTGTTTAACATCTTTATCATTAAAATTTTCATGAGACCTGCGTCTCTATATTTAATTGCAAAAACATCTGAAATGCAAGTATATGTTAAAAAAGTGGTACATTTAAAAATAACCAAAAAAATTACCACTAAAAATCTTAAATACATATTCAGCCATTTTTTATTTTATGCAGCCGTTCTCGAGTTATGGAGTGACAATCAAAATGTACACTTCTTCATATATATATAGATGAAAATGACTCATGTTCAGAAAAACCACCACATCTGCCCCAAACGAAAATATTTTTAAAGAATTTTTTCTTTTAAAACCATCCTCATTGCATGTTCTACAAAACGTATTCAGCCTTTTTTTTCTGCAGCCGTTCTCGAGTTATGGAGTGACAATCAAAATGTACACTTCTTTTTATATACATAGAAGATTTTATTATTATTTAATTTTATTAATAAATAAAACTGTTTGTTTTTTTTAAACAAAACACACTCCGGTAATACCGGAAGAAAAACGATAACGGTTGTAACGGAGTTTTAACTGATGAAAATCGGTGTAATCCGGTTAAACGGCACCGAAACGGATACAGCAAAACGGAGTTAAAACGGATAATTTTCGAAAATTTGAGTAATCCAATTTTATTGTACGTTAATGGTCCGTTTTCGTACAAGTTTCGACGGATACGTCAATTCCGGTCCGTTTTCGTACCGTCAATGCCGGATTCATGAATCCGTTTGTAACGGACAGTCCGTAAAGTTGTTACTTGGGAATTGTTTGAAACTTAGCTCGTCACTAAAAAAGACAATCCTGTTGACAAATTTATACTTTTTACCCAACGCTCTGGAGTACAGACAGAATTTTGTTTTACGAAAAATAATGAAATTATTCATTAAATTAATGAATATTTTCTTCACAAAGTAAACGAAAAATTTCTTAAAACTAATGAAAACTTCATAGTTTTTAGGAAACAAGTGTTTTAATAAAATTTGCTTCATTTTGTGTATGAAACTTCTAATAAATAAAATAATACTTTTCATAGAATTTTATGAAAACTTGCATTAATTTAATAAAAAGTTTCAATGGACAAATTCAAGTGTGATTTCATTGGTTTTATGCAAAAATTCATTAGTGTCATGCAGATAATACTCCCAGTGTAATAAATACGACTTTTTTAAATAGACAAGGTTCTGTTTAGGATATATTTTTTTTGGATTTTTGGGACATATTTTTTGGGGGTTTTAGTGCATATTTCTGTTAAGGTGTACACTCACAAGAACTTTTCCATAAAAAATCAACAGTTATTTAAAAGTTTAATCGGTAAAGTTGTTTCAATGGAATATACAGTTAAATTACCAAAGAAATATATTTTTTAACTTTCTGTCTGTTATTTAATAAACAAAATTAACAAATAAACGGAATTTCGGTAATAGTTAAAATATTCAGTTAAAATTTTTTATTCAAAACAAAAAGTTGTTATATTATATTGAGTATTGAAATAAACGAAAACAATCTATTGTTTTTATGGATTTTGTCAGTTAATTTTTCAACAGTTGAAAATAAACTAAAAAATACAATTGTTTTAAACGAAAAGTAAGTAGTCCTGTTTTTAACTGATTTTCAGTTGAATTAATGGTTAGATTCAGTGGTCTTTACGGACAAAATATTGTGAGTGTATGTTTTTGATTTTTTGGTGCATGAAAATTACTAATATGAAATTTTTCATAACTTTTTTTTTTGTTAAAAAATACACTCAGAAAAATAAAGTGCCAACCGAATTGAAAAGTGTATTTTGGTGGCTACAACCAATAAATTCGGTTAGTACAAGCATATTAAAATGCGATTTCTGAATATTTTGGTGTTGCAACTAAAATTCAATTATGTTAACGAAATTTTGTTGTGAAAACCAATATTTCATTGTACCAACCGATTTCAGTAGTATCAGCCGAATTTTAGTTGGCAAATGACAAATTTTTTTTCTGTGTGTACAAAAATTATTTTTTCGGACTTTCTGCATTTTCATATATTTAGTTAGAATATTGTTCTATCTCAAGTCCAATATCTAATATTTATTTATTTAGGTCTATAGACACAATATCCTTACAGATTAGCTTATTAAAAGTAAAATATTTACAATAATTTATTTAACAAAATTGTGAATTGGAAATAAGAAACACTTATGTCTAATTGATTACAATACACATTAAATAACTTCATGGATCTATGAAGTGATTCATTTAAAGCATATTCAGTTGTGTGCATAACAATATGAAACAAATTTACTTATATTTCTAAATGTTCCTGGGGCGAACATATATTGAAATTAACTCTAATATTCCAGGAGAATCAAGAAAGCCACACATAATACCATGCAAAAAAGATAAGGCAGCAATACTACGACGAGTTTCTTAAGTTTTTAAAGAAGAAAACTCACACTTTTCTTTATAAAGGGTGTTTTTTATACAGGTATAGAACTTTAAGTTGGCAACACTTTTTTAACTGACAGCCATTTTGTCAGCTGTCAAGTGATTTATGTTTAGTTTGGTTTGGCATTTCAACATGAATAGACTGACGAATGAACAACTCTTCCAAATTGTTCAAATTTATTTTGAAAATCATGGTTCTATTCGAAATACGTACCACGCACTACGACCATTTTACGGTCAACATAATCGTCAATCAGAGCAATTAATTCGATTAACTATGGAACGTTTTCGCACCACGTTTACTCTAAATGATAATATGCATCCACAGAGATGTCGTACAGTACGTAAGGAAGAAGTCATTGCTGCTGTAGAGCGTAGCGTAGAGGAAGACCCCATCAGTATATCCGCCATCGTGCACAGGAATTGGATATGTGTCCATCAACTTTAAGGAAGATTTTGCGGAAAGATCTTGATTTGCGTGCTTACAAAATCCAAGTCGTGCAACAATTGAAGCCACACGATCACCTAGCTAGGTGAATGGGCCCAAAACAAGATTGCCGTTGATCCCGATTTTCATAAGCGAATTTTGTTTAGCGATGAAGTTCACTTTTGGTTAAATGGATACGCCAATAAACAAAACTGCCGTATTTGGAGTGATGATAATCCTCAAGTGTATGTTGAGACACTGTTACATCCGAAAAACTGACGGTTTGGTGTGCTTTCTGAGCTGGTGGAATCATTGGTCCGTACTTCTTTAAAAACGATGCTGGTCAAAACGTTACAGTCAATGGTGACCACTATAGAGCCATGAATACTGACTTTTTCGTTCATCAATTGAACAACCATGATATGCAGGAGCTGTGATTTTAACAAGACGGTGCAATATGTCACACAGCTCGTGCCACAAATGACTTATTGGAGGAAACATTTGGTAACCGCATAGTTTTACGTTTCGGACCCGTGAAGTGGCCTCCAAGATCGTGTGATTTAACGCCGCTTTACGATTTTCTGTGGGGGTATGAGAAGTCGCTAGTCTACGCCGATAAGCCCGAAACGATTGACCACTTGGAGGACAACACTCGCCGCATTATTGCCAATATATAGCCACAAATGTTGTAAGTAGTCATCGAAAATTGGACTTCCAGATTAGACTACGTCTGAGCCAGCCGTGGCGGTCATATGCCGGAAGACATATTTAAATTATAATGCCAGAAGATTACCTTTCGAATAAAGTAAATTTTATGTCAATTTAAAATAATCTTTGTTTTATTCCATTTCAAAGTTATATACCTCTATAAAAAACACCCTTTACAACAAGAGAAAAACTCGTTTTATGCTTTGTTATTGCTTTTGTGTGTTAACGTCAAACTTCTTTGTATTAAATGTTGAATGAACATATAATTGAATTCGTTCATGTTAGGACTTCATTCACTATCTATTAAAGCTTTTGAACGAAGCTAGTGACTGAATTTTTGGAGAATTGATTAATGGAAAGAAATATAAGTATTTGTTAATTCTGAATTCAATTTTTTGTGAATTAAGCTCAAACCGAATTAATTCTTTCGAAGCTCTGATATGAAATCTGAGCTAAGGTTTTTTATGAATACGGGCGTTAATAATTGTTAGTGTCCGACCGAACAGTTCGGCCAGAAAATGCATTTGGTCTGTATTCGGTATTTTAAAGCATTATGGACAAATTTGGCGGATGGAAAAATGTTTATTTAGCTGATTAGATGCTATTTCGAGTGTCAAATTTGAAGGAAAGTCTGTAGTTAAGCAATGAATTCACTGTTCGGCTTTAGAAAGTTCGGCCAAATTGAAAATAGTTCGGCGGCCGAACTTTTAACTTCATAGCTAAACTTCGGCTTTTCTCTAAAATTTTATACACAAAATCGAAAAAAAAAATTAATTGAAACTTTATTGGCAATAATTTCTTCTGTACAGGCAACCTTTTTTAAAAATATATTGTACACTTTCTTTAAGAAATTTAAGATAAAATTAATTTAAGATAAAAATTAAAAATAAAAATTATGTTTTTTTTCGACCTTTAATTGTGCAATAAAAATGAAAATGAAAATTATTCAAGTTCGAGGCCATACTCTATATTTCTTCATTAGGATATTGTCCTAACAAATAATTTATAGAGTTTTTTGTTTTCAAATTTATTATTTGACCCTTTCAAGAATGTGTTGATAGATCTATTTCGGGAATTTTCTAGGTTCCCATCATCAGAACACGTTTTGAAAGCGGTAACAATCCCATGCCAAACATCAAACATTCATATGAACTAGTTTACTCACTACATGAGAACTAATATACATATGAGTTTAAAGTTAAAGATTATAACCATTGATCAAAAAATAAATTGAAAACTTGTTTGATGCGCAAGGTCCACCTCTGGTGGATATTCATGATGATGGGAACCTAGAAAATTCCCGAAATTGATCTATCAACACATTCCTGAAAGGGTCAAATAATAAATTAGAAAACAAAAAACTCTATAGATTATTTGTTAGGACAATATCCTAATGAAGAAATATAGAGTATGGCCTCGAACTTGAATAATTTTCTTTAGTTAGTCTCTTTACAGGAAGAAGAAGAAGAAAACATTTTTATTGAAAAATTTAACGGACACAAGGGATACACCAGACTGCCGCAGTTTCGTCCCCCTCCTGGGACTCGTCAGTGGTTAATTTATGTGTCAATTGAACAAAGTATTTTATATTGTTAATTTGCTCTATATGAAAAACTTTTTATTTTTTGGTGTCGTACTGTGATTTGAACTCACTACCTTGGCATCAAGCTATGCATCGTAATCTCACCTCTTAATCATTTCATTTTCATTAAAATTAATTTTTTTAAATATTTAGTTTATTTTAACGTTAATTTGCTTCACGTTTTTCAAAAATTATTTGTTGTTTCCCCATTTTTGTTCCATTGTGCTTAGTTATTATTTCACCAGAAAGTATTTACTCAAAGAGAACTTGAGAAAATTGTTTAGAAAGGTGAACGAACGTAACTTTTTTTTGCCTTTCTGTTGTACCTTCTAGTCGTTGTGGATGTAAACTGTGAAAAATATTATTAAATATTTATTTTATGTTTTTTCTTCTTCTTCTTTTTCGAAACTTAAACAAATATTTTATTATACAAGGAAACGTTGAAGAGACATAGACAAATGAATATTAACAATAGCAATAGAATAACAAATATAATGGTTGGTTTTTGAAATGCAGACAAACAAATGTTTTAAAATGCCGGTGAACGACAGTTATTGTATTTTCAATTAGTTTTTGTTTGAAAAAAAAAATTGTTTAAGATAAGATACAACAAAGACAGCAAAATTCGGAGCCCACAAAATGTATGACTCTTAAATGACTCCAGAAAAAGATTATTTTCTAAGTCCTCATATCTTTGAGTAAGAAATTGTGAAACAAGTTTTTGTAATAAAAAAATAAAAAATATATCAAAAAACTACTTCTTTCTCGGAGTCAAAAATAAGCAGTCTTTAAAGAATCAAAAATGAATTAAAAATATAAGGGAACTTATTGCTTCAAAAAAATGACTCAGAAATGATGTAGACAAATTTTGGAATACGAGCGATTTTGAACAATCCAAAAACGCTGCAAAAAAGTATTTTTTGACATTTTTTGAAACTTGTCAAAACTATTATTTTGTAAATAGAAAAAAGTTAACAATAAGATAAATATTCAAATCGTGTGTTGTTTTTCGTGTTAATACTGTTAAAATAAACATAAAATACTTATAGTTAAAGCGGCTTGCGTTTAAGATTGTTTTTCTTTAAGAAAAACCCAAAAAAGTAAGGTTTACATATCGAAAGAATTCGTAAAGAATAAAGAGGATTCCAAATAAAAAGATATATAGTCGGAGATATAATTTATATCTTCTTTTAATTGTTGTTAAAATCCCTTAAACCTCTGCACTTGAAAATAATGTATTATTAATTTTAAAATGTAATTATTGGTATGTATGGATTTTTATTTATTTTTAATTTTAACTTCTAACACAATAAATGAGATATCTGAAAAATTTCAAAATTTGTGATTCGCTGTCGTTCAATAAAATCCTTATAAATGAAAACGTATGAAAACGCTGTATATGGTAAAATTTTTTTTGCATTATCTGCCAAAATATATAAATTTCATTTAAATGCCAAGTTTCATGCATTAAAGGGTTAAACAGATTTTTAAAAAAGTTTTTTATTTGTTCATAATCAACAAATACAGAAGATCCACTGTTTATTTTCCACAAAATTACAGCCACAAGTCATTAAATTTCGAGTGTTTTTAGCCTAAGGTGATGCCACTCATTGTAGATTTTTAATAAAATCGGCAAATTTCGGCTTTGATAAATCCGACGAAACTTTAAAACATATATTGCGAACCAAGGGGTCTAGTGAACCAAAAATTGGTGTCAACCTTACCCAGGAAAAAATTACACATTCCAAAAAGAAGGTGATGCCCACACTTGCTTACATATCTCATTGCCAAATTTAGTAACTGCAATACCAAACTCATTCCAACGATAGAGTCAAAAAAGCAAGTAGTATTGTAATCAATTCTTTAAATTTAAACCAGAAAGCATGAACTCAATAACAAAGTAATTATTTACTTAAAAGAAAATAACAATGTTATTAACTTATATGCATAACTTTTTGTACTCAAGAAGTAATCATATACTTTTTCTTGATAAAAGGACGTTATTGGAAGTAGTTTCTAATTTTGAAAAAAGAAGTTATACAATGTTAAAGAATTTATCTCATATGTTTTTTCACACAAATATTTATTTGCGGGAAAATAATACTAAAAACAGAAATTGCATGTTGCCTAAATTTTGTTAAACTGTGGTTAGGTATAAATTAGGGAAGAGCACGTGAGCAGAAAATTGTGAGTGGAAGTTGAAATTACTGACGTTATCGTGAGTGAGTGTAAAAAAAATTTCCGAGGGTGATTGTGCGTGAGTCATATTTTTGTTTTTCAATTTCGAATTGTTCTTTTTTTTTGAAAAATTTATATTTTCGTGGTTTATAGCTCCACAATTATGACAAACCCATGTTATCATAACAATTCGATGTTTCACTTTTTAGGATTTTATTTCCGTATGAGTTTTGATCGTTATATTTGAGTGACCTAGGAGAATCACGTGTGAGTAAAAGTTGAATTTACTTATGGAACTACTTCCTTTTTTTTAAATGTAAGTAGTTCTTTTTTTTTTAGGGAACTATTTATTTATTTTTATGTGTAAGTACTTCGTAGTTTTACAATTTCTTTATTAAAAAATGTATGTAGTTCTTAAAAATATAAAGTAAATAGTTCTTCGGTGAAAAAAATAATCAATTCTAAAGAATCAATTATTTTAGTCTCACGCCCTGTTAAAAGAATCGAGTAGGTAATCTAGTAAGGATTGCGTTCTGCCCAAAATGCTTGATTACAAAGCCGCTTACCCTTTTGGAAATTTTTTACTGGGTAGTTGCATAAAATACAATATTTGTGCCAAATTTTAACAAATTTCGAAGGGGTAAGGAAAATCATTAACTCATTAATTGAACAAAAACAAATTTATGTGAATAACTTAATTTTATTTGCGAATAACTTACACAATTGGGAAACAATACTTATACTAAATATTTACTTCTATTAACACTACCCAGTAAAAAATAGTGCTTACCCAGAAGCGCTTCCGAAAGGCATTATTTAATTACGAAGCGTTTCCAAAGCAAATAAAGAAGGCATGATTTTTGTTCGCGATGTCCCACTTGGTATGTCTCTTTTAAGCACCTGATAAGCGCTTCTTTCATTTGCTCTTAGAAGCAATAAATTCATGTCTTCTTTGGCAATAAGAAGCGCTTTTTTGTATGCTGACAAGATTAATGATGTCTTTATTGCTTCATTGTAAGCATTATTCATTGCTTCAAAGAAGTCATTCTGGGAATCACTACAGAATGCCTTCCATAATTGCTTTATAGAATGCAAGGCGGTGAAGCGCTATTTTGAAAGCATACAAATGTAGTTACTGCTTACCAAATCCAGGTTATTTTTTGCTGGGTAAAATGTGTAGTACTAGTCGTATGAGTAATAAGATCTAGTAATTAATATCACTCATACGACTAGTACTACACGTTATTGTGTAAAGTAAAGAAAGAAAGAATAAAGTATTTCTTCATCACGTGCACATTCACATCAATGGCTATGGAATGCTCTCAACCTCTGTTAACACCTTGTGCATGCAAACCGTTTTTCAGGAAAATTAAAGCTAAATTGAAAAAAATTTTGCTCAAATCATAAAAAATATGTCGAAAACTATCAGCAGCATCATTAAAAGAAGTAAATTTATCAATTTAAAGACGCGAAAAATATTAATTTTCCTATTTGCAGCTACAAGTTATATATTTTTCTCAATAAGTGAGAGTATTGTAATCTCCTTATTTTCTAAACTCTTTCCTATTACAAAAGTTACAAAATATATAACTCAAATGTTAACGTTTTCATTACTGTAGAATAACGAGAAAAATAATTTGGACCTAAATAATTTCAAGCTGAATTTCCAGCATGTATTTTATGAAACAGCAAAAATCAAACGCAATTTATTTTTTTAACTGAAAAGGTAGTTGCCGGCAGCAGTTAGTTACATATTATTTTAAAATTTACTAAAAGATAAATGACAAAACTGTACAAACTGACTGAACTTATAGCGAGTTACAATTAGTGGGTAAGCAATTACCAAAAAGAACTTAAAAAGAAAACAACAAAATTTCATTTAAAAAGAACAGAAAAAAACAGTGTAAAATTTGTAAAAAAAACAGCTTTAGACTTTATTTTACAAACACAAAAGAAAAAAAAGAGAAATAATGTAAATGGTTATCCTTTTGACTAACAAAACTTAGAGAAAGAAGTTTGTACTTTTTCCTTAAATTATACTATAGTTTCCCAGTCAGAAAAAGACAAATGGACTACCGCTCGCAAGGCACTTAAGCAAGTGGTACAAGTGCTGGCAACAAGTGCTTTTCCAAGCTTAAAATGATAACATCATTCAGAAAGTGTCGGACAAGCACTGGGGAACAAAAGTTCCAACGTAGGCAAAATCTTGGTAAAACCATGAAAAAGGTGGTCTAAAAATATCCCTGCGGGAAATGAACCAGTCACTGGTATGGTCACGTGACTAGAGCTTTGTGTGTATGAACCTGTCCTAGTTTCGGTTCTGTTATATGAAAGCGACCGGTATTTTTAACATGGGCTTGTCATAGGAGGTGGCAATTGTTACCTTTAAAGCACCTTGTATCGTGGGAAATAACTTGACGAAGGTTACCTACCACCGTACCGACTGAAATTAATAAGCTACAGGACAAGTTAGAAGTAGGCAGTGTTAAAGTAAGATAATTTTAGGATTTATGTGACATGCAACAGGACCAGTGGGAAAATAATTATCACGTGACTGATGTAGGTGTACGTATCGTAGAACTGGAGAACAATTTTTGATGGAAAACTAGTCACATATTAAGCGCAATGTGTGCTGTTACTGAGGTAGTTTGAATGGATTAGATTTGTGAAGTCTAGGGAGTAAATGTCGCCGGGTATGCGAAAAGTAATTAGCAAATAACCTTTTACTTTTTATTCATCGTGCGTCATATTATATACGAGTTGCTAAATTGTCCGTCCGGAACCTGTCACTAAACTTCCCCAAAAAAGTGTTCACAAAACCTTCAAAAATGCACAACAAAAATCAATTTTAAAATAAGTTTATTTCAGTGTTATATCCGCTTTGTGGCAGTCAATGGACTGAATCCTGTGGCACTAATTGCCATGTTTTCATCAACTGCCAACGGGATTATATATATATATATTCCCGTCGTTCCTATAAGGAGCATAGGGCCAACGAGATTGAACCTGTTCAATGACCAGTAAGAACTTCAACTGCAACGGTCCTAATTGATTCAGTACACTATGATGTTATGTTACTTTTTCTCCAGTTACATGATATACCTAATTAGGTATTATAATACCAACTTGTCAATGTTTGGTCACCATTACTAAAGTCATGTGATTAGTCATTTCACACAAATTAACACTTTTTGGTACACCACAATTTCGGTTTCACCAGTTTCGTGACGTGCCACCCAATCATATATCACAAAATCGTCAATTTGGATCAATCGACCATTCATTTCCCGCAGGGATGTTTTGCAAAATAAAATTAAAAAAAGTTCATGTATAATTTCATTGGTCCAGCCGGGATTCGAACCCTGTCCACCAAATTGGTAGCCGACAGCTCTAACCACTGAGCTAATGAGACATATAATACTTGATTATTTCAAACGTAGGTAAATGATAACTGCTGGGTAGCAGATGGCTGCTCAATATGTAAGCACTGTCATACGGGTTAAAGGAAACACCTTGCCAACGTTCTGAAAACAAAAAAAAAAAAAACAGTTGGTCTTAAAAGAGCTTTCACCAAAAACAAAAAAATCAATTTTTTATGATAAAAATATTTTAGAAAATCACAAAAAAATGTTTGCCTGAAATCGGAACCTTCCTACAAGGTCAGTTTTATAAAATAAATGCTTTATCAATGGTTAGAATTCTGAGCTGATGGTAATTTCTGACTGAATAGCACTGGGACAACACTTTTTCCCAACGTTGGCATAGTGGTCTCAGCCAATTCTTTGCCAATGATTTTTTCTGTAGACCACTGAAATTATTGGAAACGCTGTTAAAGCGTCTTAAACAAGTGTTCTGCCAGTAGTTTATTTACAATTCCTCGGTTCGGTGCTTGATTTTTTGTACCACTGACGGTTTCTAACTGGGCTGTTATTGTGTATAGTTTTGTTGTTGTTGTTTTTATTGTAGTTGTTGCTTTTTCCCTTTGCTTTTTAAAAACAAAACAATTATAACATGCATGGTTGAGTAACATAAAGATTTTATTATTTCAAATGCACAGTTGAGGAGACTTAAAAATTAAACAAAAAACTGCAACTAAAATAAAAGGCGTAGAATAAAAGCTGTAGAATAAAAAGTGCTTTGGATACCATGTGTGTCGAAAGAAATAAATATGAGGGGTTTTATAGCAAGTGTCCAGAATTTCAAAATATGTATATTAAGGGTACAAAAAAAAGTTGAAGTTCACGAGCTCCCCAACACTTAAAATATGCCATTATGAAAATAAATATGGTCTGACAGAAAAATCGAAAAAAAAAAGTTTTGTTTAGAGGTCTCACAAGGGATGTATCCCGACCCGCACCGGAAGATCTTAATGAACTTCGGATATGTTATAGAGAATACAAATAAGGGACCCGTGTTTTTTTAGCTACCCAATCTCATGTTTAGGAGTTACTAAGTGGGGTCATAAATGACCCCATTTTACGATTTTTCGATTTCGTTCTATTTAAATTAACTATAGACAAATTTGGTATCAATTAAAAGGTTTTTTTTAAGACACATTCACAGGTGTATAAAATATTCCCAAATTCTTTCAAGTATTTTTGTTATACAAAAAAATATGTTTTTAGTAACATTAAATCTGGCGTTTTATTAAGGAATTTTAGTTGTATTAAGCTAAAAAGAATTCGTAGCAATGCCCATTTAATTTAATCGAGGCGCTGTCTGAGCTTTTTCCGATATTCGAAACCGTACGGGATATAAGCGACTTTTCCCGAAGAGCCTTTTTCCCCTACACTCAAAAATAAAAGTCTGTAAAGTTAGCAAAAAATTTTGCTGAGTCAGCAAAATTTTAATCAGGAGGATGCTTGCAAAAAAATTGCGTATGTCTTCAAAAAAGTAAATTCAGCAAAAGTTTTGTTACCATTTAGTTGATTAAAAATTAAAAAATCTTTGCTAAAAATTAATAAAATTTTTGCTGAATATTAGTAGATTGAAAATTAGTAGGCTAGAAAAATTATACTGTAGTTAATATTTTTGCTGAAAATGCTAAAAAAAATTGTAATTCATTAAAAATATTGACAATACATTAAGAAATATAAAATGTCCATACATGGACGACATGACTTAATTTTTAAAATCTGAAAATATATAGAAATAATAATATATAACATAAACAAAAATATATTTCAATGACAATTCGTACTGAAGCTATTAGGCCACTTTTTAAATAGGCTGAAATTTTTCCTTCTTCAAAATCACTTAGATATGAACCACACATTACCAAATCATGGGTAAAGTAATGTATCGCCATAGGGCTTCATGCATTACTTTACACGTTACTTCACTGATGAATTATACATGCGCCGAGCCTCAAAGTAACTCATTACCTTGTAGGGGGTAAAGTAACTGGTTACTTATATGGTTACATGGTGAGAAAAAGTAATGTGTCTATAAATAGATTTTCATAAAAAAAATGCATAAAAATGTTTTTTTACAGATATTTTTTTTTAAATAAATAAATAACTTTTTTTTTATTAAATAAATAACATGGTCATGCTGGGACTCGAACCTGGGGTCTCTGGTATTTAACAATTAGTTAGGCGAGAACTCTACCAACTGAGCTATCGATACATACAATATTTTATTGCTTAAAATGTAGATGAGTTGTTGTGCTTCGTGTTTTCGTTAGTGATATCAAAAATATACACCTTACCATTATGCTTACAAAAAATCACAAAGTAATGTGTCTATAAATAGATTTTCAAAAATATATATTAATAATTACTTTACGTTTATAATTCATGCATTATGTAATTGATGATCGGTAAGTCATTATTTTATGTTTTGAAGTAATGTAAAATGTAATGAGGTCTCATTACAAGGTAATCCATGAGGGTTCAATTATCGGTAACTCATTACTTCTTGTTGGAAAATAATGATGCAGGTAAGGAGTTCACATTACAAGGTAATGCATTACTTTATCGCACCCATTACCAAAGTTTTGCTGGGTTGCATAATAAACAAGAATAATTCTTTAATTTGTCGTTATTTATTTGCTATATTTCAGGGACCGTAAATAATGATTATTGCTCGTTTTTTTTAATCAAAAAATCAATCACTTAGAAGAGACATAAAAAAAAATTTATTGCACCATTATTATTATTTTTTGACAATCTTTGCATATCCGTCATGATTTTTAAATTTTTGATTTTTAAAGTTTTCTTCAATGGTAATGATTATTTTTGAGTAATAATAAAAAAAATCAGCCATAATCATTATTTTTGAGCAAAAAAAAATAAAACTCAAAAATAATCATTATTTATGATTTTTATTTTTTTCGCTCAAAATAAAACTCACTTTCAATGTGTGGGATTGACATATCTCAGGAAGTAGGATGAGCTTATCGAAGATTATGGTATCAATCTCTTCTTTGGAAGATTCTCTCACTCTCATATTTGTGGGTGAGGTTTAAGGGGTTAATTTTTAATTTCAAAGTACAATCCCAAGAATCAGAAACGCGAAGCGCCCATTAAGATTTTTTTCCTTCCATACTAATCGCCCCACCCTAATATGTATATATATTTAAACCTACATGAAAGTGAGTTTTATTTTGAGCGAAAAAAATAAAAATCATAAATAATGATTATTTTTGAGTTTTATTTTTTTTGCTCAAAAATAATGATTATTGCTGATTTTTTTATTATTACTCAAAAATAATCATTACCATTGAAGAAAATCATTAAAACTCATAACATAATCATTATTGTGTAATTTTTATTATAAAACTCATAATGATTACGGTCTCTGCTATATTTCCTTGTTTACCGTTATATGTAATTATATTTATGAAGCAATAACAAAATATTATTACACAATTTTTCTCTTAAATCAATTAAATAATCTCTTAAATTTTACACAATAATAGAGAATAGTGTGATAACTCACTCTATAAAACAGTTATGCTATAAACACATAGACGACTGCAGCTACACGACTACAGCCTGTCAAAAATAAAATACACACGTTTATATGAAAACGATTATTTTGTGGGCGTTGTGGTGTAATGGTTAGCGCGTTGGACTTTTACACAGAAGGTGCCGGGTTCGATCCCCGGTGCCGGCAACATGAAAATTAATATGTATGAGTTTTTTCTATCCCTCATACGTATCGCAATGTCCACCTTCGGTGTTCCCATAGCAATTAACCCCACCGAAGTAAAATAATGAATCAGGGCTATGAACCAAAAAGCTTCAATAAGTTCGCCAACTCTCCATCAGGTGGCGAGCAACAACTGTTCTAAGACTTATCATCTCGCGCAATTACAGTGTTGCCATGTCTGAAGCCCTTCATCTTTCCCCACCTTTCATCTCTATACTATCCCTTTCCAAAGAAAGCAACACACTAAATATAGGAAGTATTTCCTGAGTGTTGCCTCTCTTTAAAAAAAAAAAAAAAAAAAAAAAAAAAAAAATATTTTATATTGTTAGACACAAAAAACTTCGCAACATTAAATGGTATAATTGCATTAATATTCAAGAGGGGTTAGATAAATTTATTTACACGTTATAATAATGTATTATAAATAAGTATATGTATTTTAAGTAAACTTTATATACGTGTCTACAGCCATGCATGCTGTTCTATTTTAATAAAGCAAAAAAAAAAAATGTAATTGGCACTACTGAAATAAAAATTCATTTGTATAAAAACAGCTTTTTATTATGTTGCTGTCGTTTCCAAAATAATAAGTAGCTGACCACACGGCGACGATTGCAGTGAACGGCATTTGTAGTCGTGTAGCTGTGTAGCCTGCTGTGGTCTATGTGTTTATAGCATTATATGTTTTAAATAATGTTTGTAATATTAGAAAAAATAGCAAAAATTATTTGTAATTATAGTTATGCAACGCAGTGCACTTGCAAATGAATGTGTTTGTTGTTGATTGTTTAAAAATTCGAATGCAGTACTTTTTATAGGTTCACACAGAGAAATAAAGTGCCAACCGAATTGAAAAGTGTATTTTAGTGGTGACAACTTTTAAATTCAGTTAGTAAATCAATATTTACATTAGATTTCTGAATATTTTGGGTATTGCAACTAAAATTCTCATGAATTAACCGAACTTTGTTGTAAACACTAATGTATAGTTGTACTTACGGGCTGAAATTCGAAATAACCGAATTTTAATCGTAGTAACCGAATTTCAGTTGAGAAATAGCTAAATTTTTCTTTGTGTGTTTAAAAAAAAAGAACAATGACAAAAACTTTTTTCCTAAGAAAAACAACTGCATTTCTAGTTGAAATAATTAAACCTGTCAAACTAATGTACAATATGTAAAAGCTTATAATTTGCAGCATTTATATTTTTTTTTATTATATCAATATTATATTTCCATTCCTTTTTTTTTTTTTAACTAAGCTTTTAAATTTAATTTTAAAATTAATTTATTTTTATGTTAATTGTTAAAGTTACAACTGTTTTGTTTTGAATTCTTCTTTATACACATTAATGTTATTTCCTTCATGTTGATAGTCTCCAGTTTATGTTGTTTATTTAACAATGTTAGAAATGGAAGAAGAGAAAAAAAGAAGCTAAAATAAAAAAATATGACGATTTGGATAACATTTTAATTGCTACTTGTTTTACACTCATTAATAAATAATATCTAGTTTACATTGTGCATTAGCCTGTGCTACCCATTCAACCGTCCAACCATCAGTTGTTTTTGCCAACGTTTTCCCAACCCGTATTAAACTTCCTTTTCTTACAACTGGGTATTAGATACTAAATCTCAACGTGTTGCAGTTTTATGTTACAAATATATTATTTGATGGAAAAAAGAAATATATTTAAGAATTTTTTTAATTTAATATTTATTTTTAAAGCAAATAATATTAAATTTTAATTAATTTATGTTTCTTTTTTATTTGCAGTTCTAAATATTGAATAACACGGCTTGACATCAAAAAATTAATAAGGTTCGTACCATCAATTATATATATTTCGGGCATGCTGTTTACAATGGAATATTATATTTTTCGATCTATGTGGTACAGTTTTTTTTGCATTTTTTTCACATCTTCAAGCTGTTGAAATGTAAGGGCAAGACCAGCATTAATCCTCAAACCGCCATAAGCTTTATTGCAAATGAAATTTATACCAATTGTTCGTCACAAAAAATAAAAAATATGTTCCTCTACCACAATTTGTTTCGTAGCATATTTTAGGCGATATTGGTCAAAATAGGTTTAGAGCGAATCTCAAAAAGTAATCAATAAAAATTAACAAGCTTAGGCACAAATTATTCCTCTTCCTAAGATATAACTACATTCCAAAAATTACCCTTTTTGTGTTTTTACTTAAAAAGACATGGCGATTTTTGTTTTTCGAAAAACGCGAAACTTAAACTTATATTGACTAAATTAAAAGGCTTTGCTAATACTAATTAATATAATCTTTCTGCCAAATTTTAAAAACTCTGCCCATACGTTTTCAAGTTAAGACAATATCCTTTATATGTAGCCTTTTGGAATCCTGTGTGTCCTTGGATTAAAATTAAAGTTTTTTTTTTTAAAGATTTAGCTTCAATCTTACTTTGTGTTTAGTATTAACGGTTTCTAGTCAACAGGGTTTAAAGATTTTTGAAAATTGTGTTCATTTAAAAATATTTATTTTCTGAAATTTTACGAAATTTCAGCTTTAACTCTTCCAAACAGTGCCTTGCACACAAACAATTATTTTACATATTTTGAAAATTTAGTTTTCTATCGAAGCAGCTTTAATTCTTATTATAAAAACCTCATCTGGCGCACTTATGACCAATTTAAAATTCTCCGCCTAGAGGCGGCCTTGCCGGTTAAAGGGTTATTATTTATAGATATTTGATTCCCAAAGCTTAAAGTTAAACTCGCTGTTAGGCGTTTTTTTTTTTTCTAATTTTTACGATTTTCGCGAATTCTATCGCTAAATAATTAATCGTACACTCGGGGAACTTGTGATATAAAAATATGTAGTTGTTTGAGTTGTAATACAGTAATAAAAAACAAACCACATTAAATGACTGTTTTATGATTTTACATTAATTTTTTACATTAGTTTTTTGTTATTAAAAAAATAAAAAAAAATAAATGTTGTTTATTTTTACTACAATTGTGGTTCAGTTTTTGAACATTAAAAAACAAATGACAATGTTAGTTGAATTTACTGAAATGTAAGTCGTTCTTTCTTTAAGTGAAATTTCATACAGTAATCGGATGTGGTTTGTTTTTTTTTAATGAACTACATATCGCTCATTTATTGCAAGAACGTCACAACTCAAAAAACATTTTCAGTTAATGACGCCGAATTATTCGTTATATCACGTATCATATTGTGTAAAATAGTCGTTTTGATATCTTGTATACTCACCTCTTGGTAAAAATTATGTCGTTACTTTTTTCTTTAAGGTGGGAGTAAATTGAAAACTTTAAACTCGTTTTCTACAAAATCAAAAATTTTGAGTTTTGACGTTATTGCAGTAAATGAGCGATATGTAGTCAAAAATTAAATTTCGTTTACAAATGAGTGTTTTTTCACTTAAAAATGAAGATTGCTGTATTACAACTCAAACAACTACAAATATTTACAGCAGACGTTCCCTAAGTGCAAGAAAAAAGTTATTTTATCAATGCGTTTTGTACTTAAAATTCGCGATTTGTCAAAAATTTTACATGGTACCATAGCTTCCCAGGATGACCACAAGATCCAGCTTTTAGTATGATATAAATTCATTTCAAAATTATTATTTAAAATTTTCAGCTAAAAAAATTTATATTTGCATTAGTTTGCGTAACAAAAACACCGGGGTTGGTATATATTTGTCACAAAAGTAATGTTTTTGTTAAAAAAAAACTTTTTCAAATATAAACTTTTTTGGCTGGTATTTTAGCATATATGCTTTTCAAAGCTATTCACATATCATACTGTAAGTTGGACTCTGGGTTAGTCTCCTAACGCTAAGTTGCTATATATAATTTATGACAATTCGCGTGATTTGCATATGAGGCAGCATATTAAAATAATTAATTTCTTCCAGAAACACCTCTTTCTAATAGGCTCTTTCTACTGCATGACCATTTGTTAGGGTTAATTGCTTATTTAGCAATAAAATTGTCTTAAACCGTAAAAATTAGTACAAATAAGAAAATCCGCCAAATTGCGGGTTTAATCTACAGTTTTGTGAATCAAATATGTACATCAAAAAAGAACAGAGTGATTGCATTTTAAAAACGTTATATGTAAAAAACTGTATTTGCATGTTCCGAACTTTAAAGTAATTTTGTGAAAAACCTGTACCGTAGTTCGAAAAATAAAGTATGCCATTGAAATCAGTGTGCCTGATATATATAGAATTGATGGTCATACAACTTATTCATTTTTAAAAGTTATGATTTTGTCCTTCAGTGTAGCAAGGTAAGGAAATATTTAATTATTTTATGGCTTATGTTTTTTGTTTTTTAAGCTCTTTGATGAAAATTTAAATTTATAAATGAAATATACATATAGGTTGATACTTTTATATGATTTAAGGGTTAAAAATGGACACATTTTATTTTTTAGGTGACTTTATCCAAAGAGTTTTAGTTTTTTTTTTGGTGCCCTAGTCATAATTGCTGTCTTAAATATTGTAGAAAATTAATTTTTTTTTATTTTAAATTAATTTTTTTAAAGTTGTAATTAATTAAAATATTAATTGATTTTGAGTTTATATTTAAAAAAATGTTGAATTAATTAAATTTCAATGAAACTTTAAATTTTTTTTTTTTTTATAGATTGTTAATTAAATTTTAATGCCAATTTAATTTTTATAAACAAATTTATTGGATATTACAAATTTCTTATTCAGTCCAAATTTAATTAAGTCTTTTCATTGTTTTCACAAATAATTTAATTGAAATTGGATTTAAGTTTTTTCTGTTAACGCATTGCTTACATTTCATTGCAAAAAAGTGGACACAACACGCCAAACAATAAACTATACACTCTAATATGAAGTCATTCCGAAAAATTTCGATTCGATTTATGTTGGATCAAAACATTAAAAGTTAGAGCAGTTTAAGCATGAGGATAAAAATATCAAACTTTGAAAAACTTCATACAGTACGTATATCATAGGAACTTTAACGATATCTTATAATATTCAAAAATTTTCGATACGGCCTTTGGATATGTAACAATAGATAACGTTAGATAAGCGAACATGGAAAAAAATCAATATCCGGGTTAAAATATGTATATCTATTCATTTATAATATAATTAAATCATATCTGAATTTGAATGAATTCATATTACGGCTTTTATCATTATATAGAAATACCTCCGATAACTTTTATTCAGAGAGTTTTTTATATGGTACTCCAAATCTAACTTCATATATAACTACATGAGACATATAATAATAATCCAAATATATGTAATGAATATGACTATATATATGCTCCCATGCTAAGTCTTATTATACTACACGTGACGTCATACTAAAAATGTTTTCTTTATAATTTTATATACCTTTATATATACTAATTTTATAACGACATCACTCTCAAGTGATTTCATTTATATAATTTTAAACAAAAATGTTGCTACATTTTGTAAGACAAGCAGCCACTTAATTGAAAATTTTAAAAATACTAAATTTTTTCTTGACAATTTTTAAACAATTTTTGATTTATAGAAATTTTCAACTTAAATACTTTTAAGCATAACTTCAAGTCACAAAAAGCATACCTACTATTGTCTAAAATTATATAAAAACAGATATATTTATATCCAATTAGATGTAATTTAATGTCCCGGCTATGGACAAATCTCGGATATCAAATTATATCTAATTTGATATAATCAGATACATGCGGAAGATACATCTTTTGGATCAGTTTGCATGTGTTTATATATGGGAACATATCAAATACAATACAATTATATACGTTGAATTTCATATCAAAACCTATAAAAAAAGGCACATTTTGAACCCGACCCCCTCAGAATTTGATGAAATTTTGCATACAGCTACATTTTACCTATACAAACACAACCTCATATTTAGAAATTGTATTTTTGAAAATATGTGGGCGTGGCAAGGTATCGAAGTTTTTGAAATATCACGATAACATGTACTTTCAAGCTGAGATTACTACAGAATGGCTGAACCGATTTCAAAGATTTTGGTACCATTTCAATTAGCTTTCGAAAACATACACTGTAAAAATTTTATATTACACTGAAATTTTTTAGCCAAAAATATAACTTTAAACTGGGAAAACACTTCAAAGGCCAAGTGTTTTTTCCAAAAAAAAAAATTTTTAGAAGGGTCTATTTAATATATACAACATATCCAAAAACTGAAATGGCGTTCTTTTTTCTTTAAAATTTTTTTAAGTAAATACATCTCTTGTTAACTTCCTTATATTTTGATAAAAGAATGGAAGCTTTGAGTTCCTGTAATAGTTTTAGCATTTTTATACCTTTAAAATAGCTCTTCTTTTGTTTTGTTATAGTCGTCAGCGTCTGCATAAGCAACTTCTATGGAGGTCTTATAAGTTTGTGAAGCCCAATGATAAAGGTCTCTCGCCGTTTGAATTTGGTTTTTATTTGCAATGCTATAATTCCGAGCGCAATTTCCTCTACGACAGACAGATTTTTTGACGATTTTGTAAAACACATCAAGAAGCTGGTGCCACATCATTTCATAGCTAAGCGCAAGTCCCGATTCGTAAGTAAAAAAAATGACATTGCTGACAGGAAAAAAAAAAAGAAAAACGAACGCCATTTTAGTTTTTGGATATGTTGTATATATTAAATAGACCCTTCTAAAAAATTTTTTTTTTGGAAAACACACTTGGCCTTTGAAGTGTTTTCCCAGTTTAAAGTTATATTTTTGGCTAAAAAATTTTTCAGTGTAATATAAAATTTTTACAGTGTATGTTTTCGAAAGCTAATTGAAATGGTACCAAAATCTTTGAAATCGGTTTACAGTGTATGTTTTCGAAAGCTAATTGAAATACCTTTCTAATGGTACCAAAATCTTTGAAATCGGTTCAGCCATTCTGTAGTAATCTCCGCTTGAAAGTACATGTTATCGTGATATTTCAAAAACTTCGATACCTTGCCACGCCCACATATTTTCAAAAATACAATTTCTAAATATGAGGTTGTGTTTGTATAGGAAAAATGTAGCTGTATGTAGAATTTCATCAAATTCTGAGGGGGCGGGTTCAACGAATATCGGTTTTGATATGAAATTCATCATAAGACTTCATAATAAAATCTTTTCCCTGGTACGTATTTACTAGCCGATTAAAAAAAGTTATATCTCTAATACAAAATTAGATCTCATTTGATATGTACCGAGATTTATTATTATCCAAGTTTATCTCAAAATTAGGGTATCCAATAATATCCGATTATATCCCTAAAATATATTACTGGATTAAATTATATCACCATTTATCTTAAAATTTGGGATCCAATGATATCTAATTGAAGATCCCTATTGATTCCAAAATATCAAATGTGATAAACTTAGGTCTAATTAGATATAATTCGATCCAAAAAGATTATTAATTTTTAGTGGATTGAATAAAATATTTTGAGATTAAATTGGATTTTTTTAATTAAAATATATCGTTACATATGTTATTATATAAGAAACATATAATAATAATATATGGCTACGCATGACATCATATATAATTACATATTATCAGGCATGTCATAGAAAATTATTTCGACATTTTTTTTTGCGTTTTTCAACAACAACTACACAGAAATCGGTACGAAAACGAAACATTTTTGTACGATTTATTTTCTGTGACATCCCAGAATATATATTTTAAGATAAAAAAACATGAGACCATATATACATTTTTTTTACTCGGGTAGCGTTTGTGTTAAAACCACTCTAAAAAATAATACCAGTACATACATTTTATTTGAATAACTAAGTAACTACACATGTTGCCAAATCAATTACAAAATATTAAAATCGACAATTGATATAGAAAGGAGAAAAAATAACAAATTGTCGAATCGTTTGTCCTGGGCCAAAAATACTACATGCAAATATGAAATGTGTAATAACTTTAGTTTATATTATATTTTGTTAAGTATCATTATGATATGAAAAGTAGGTAACATATTGCAATATTTTTTTTTTTTTCAAAAATACTGGGGGAAAAAAATATTAAATAAAAATATTGTATTTTTTCCTGATGTCTTTCCAAGTGTTTTGATTTATGACACAACAATATTCTACTGTCAGCAGTTTATAAACACTTAGAAAATACAATGCTACAAATTTTAGAAGGGAAAATATATTGGAGCAGCTATAATAGGTATTTTAAGATTTATATAAAGTTTGAAACGTGAAGAATAAGTTAAAAATTAAAAAAAAATAAAAATTTTATTAATACTCGTATAAAGGTTGTAAAGCGTAAAAGTTAATGGCATCCAGAATTATCTATTCAATTAAACATATCCCCATATTAAAATCCAGCAAACATATTTCTGAGCGCTCAAAAAGTATATCACCTTAACCCTATAGTGCATGAATGTTTACTTATAATCATATATCAACATTTTTTTATTCAAAATTTTAAAAGTTGTTTACCAGATTGAAAATAAAATCATATGGAGCTTTATATAATTTTATGTAATTTAATATGATCCCACAATTAATTACATAACATTTCAAATTTCAAAATGGACAGATTAAATTACATCAAATTACAAGTTACATATAATTGTATCAAAGAAGTGATTTGATACAGTTTTGTCCTAATTTTGTCTTCAGCCAATTTTATTAATATATACGGTACTATATATAACTTAATATATTAGATAGACCATATATATTTTTTAAATATTGTGTCAATTACAACAACTATTTTTTTTGTCGAAAAAAATAGTTGTTGTCGGTCACAAAAAAAAATGTGTCATGTATGGTTTTGAAGGAAGTTAAATTCTCTACAAAGATTATCCTTAACCAAATTTAAAAAGTCATATACGTTTTTTCTACACATAAAAACATTTTGTTTTTTTTAATTTAGATCCATTTTTATTTTTAACCCGTATAAAACATCTTTTTGAAAAGAAAAATTTAATGACTTAATAGTTTTAGGAAACCTTATGATCTAAAGACATAGTTTTCATACTTCCATTTGTCGTATTTTGGAAGAACAAATGGAACAAATTTTATAAAAATATAATTTTGTATGGGAGTCCCCTAAGCGATTGGTGATACGGGTATATTCTGCGTAAATGTTGGGGTTAAAAAAATATTTGAGGTAGGACATACATTTGATTTGTCTAAGCACACCCTTGAGACTGTTAGAACGGTGTATTTCGTCATTTTGTATGGGAGCCCCTTTAGGCAGTGGATATTGGGGGTAGGTATGTTCCAAACAATTGTTGAACAACTATTTGGGGTCGGTTATATATTTAACTTCGCTAGGAGACCCTGGGTACAGTTAGAGCAGTGGTGGCAAAGGCGCTACGAAATAACCCCCAATGAAATAACCCCCAACGGCCAAAAATGAAATAACCCCCAAAAAAATTGTGTAAAATTGTTTGGGGGTTTTTTCTTTTTTTTTGGGGATTATTTCATCTTACGGTTTGGATATTATTTCATTATGAAGCAACCCCCAATGAAATAAAGCCCAAAATTTAAATTCTTTGGAGATTATTTCATATGCAATTATTTTGGTGGGGTGCAATAATGCCTTACGAAATAAGGCCTTTAAGGCTTTATTTCACTTCCACTTGAGAAATAAGGCCTTTATTGCGAAAAGGGCTTTATTGCACTTTGAAAGTGACATAAGGCCTTTATTGAAATTTAGCCAATGGTGCAATAAAGCCTTTATTTTGTATTTTTTGATTCTTTTGTTACACTGTTCAGTTTTTCTGCGTGGCGGCCTGCGGCCGATCTTAGGGGTTTTCTCCTCCATAGGGCGCGGCAGGTGGCTTCGCTGAATACAGTTTTCCTGCGCGCGTCTCATTATCTTCCCTAGTGTGACGCGCGCAGGGAAACTTTATTCAGCGAAGCCACCTGCCGCGTCCCATGGAGGAGAAAACCCCTAAGAGCGGCCGTAGGCCGCCACGCACAAAAACTTTATAAAGCAAAGATTATTATTTCATTTCTTCCTTTGGGAGTTATTTCATTACGAAACAACCCCCAAATTTTGGGTGTTATTTCATTTTCACCTTTGGGGAATATTTCATTTCTTTTGTGTATTATTTCATTTTTTTTTGTTGGGACTTATTTCATTTTTTTTGGGATTTATTTCATTGGGGGTTATTTCATTTTGTCGTTTGGGTGTTATTTCATTGGGGGTTATTTCGTAGCGCCGGTGGCAAATTTTATAAAAATGTAATTTTTTAGATGATACCCCTCCCTTAGGGATTGGGGATAAACTCTGCGAAAAAGCTTCATAGTTTTAATGAAACTAACTTTAAAGAAACTTTTTCATTAGTCGTATGAAATTTTTAATAATTAATATGAAACTTTTCATTATATTTTATGAAAAACTGCATTAATTTAATGAAAAGTTTTAATTTACAAGTTTCAGTGACAATTAATAGATCTAATGCAAAAATTTATTAATATCATGCAGATAATTCTCTCAGTGCTTTGAAACTCGAATATAACTTGCAAGAATGGTAAAACTATGACAAATATAAATTGTTTTATAGTTTTCAAATTGAAATCAAGAAAACTTCAAATAAGTTAAAGCTTTCTATTCCAAATGCAGAAAATTTGCTATTGATATTAAAAATTTTCGTTTTCAGTCAAAGAAGTAATAAATGGATTAGAGATTTATTTTAAATTTTTAAGTGATAGTTCGAATATTCAAATTGAAATTAAGATTTTCCCGTTATTTACCATTTTACTTACAATTTTCTCAATTAAAATTAGTTAATCACAATTTGATTTATAGTTTTTTGCAAGTTCCAAACTTATTCCGAGAACTTATTTAACAAATTGTTAAAAACAATTTGCTATAGGCGGATTTCATTCTTGCCTAATGCGGATTTCATTCTTGCCTAAGGAAATCACCAGGGGACAATGTTCTTAGAATTTCTAAAGATATATGCTACGTCAATTCACAAACCTTATGATAATTTAATTTTCTCGTCTAGAAACATTAATTAACATTCGGAATATAATGAAAAAAAAAACAACAAAAAATTACCGATCTTTAATTTTTTACAAAATTCAACACTTCAGATTCCATGTAAAACAAAATTGTAATATAATAAAAAATAATATTATGCGTAACATTGTGTTGAGCTATATACAATTATAAATGACATCGTGTTAATTAATATATACCATATGTAGTAATATCTGCCACATCTACGGTTATATTAATATATATTTAGATATTAGTATGTATAGGACCATATCAAAAAAAAACTTGCATAAGCTTTGTGAAAATAATTTTAATCATGTTGAATTAATTTTATTTATTATTGATTCAATTACACCAACACATATTTTTTTTATTTTATCATAGAGCATTTACAAAAACTGTTGATGAAATAATTTACAAAAACAGATTTGGTTAATTTATCTAAATGAAATCTACATTTGAAATGTCTCTACCATTGGAAAGGTCTTAAAAATCTGAATCTTCATTTAAATTTACAAACATCGATTGATATTTTAATTTTCCATTTGAAAATAAATATATGAACGGCTTATATTAAAAACTTGATAAACCACATTTGAATTTTGGTTACTTTCCGCCTTTTAAAATGTGAATAACTTTAGGAAATATGGCTACGGCTATACTTTTTTACTTTATATACCTGTCACAAGTGTTTAAGCAAGAATTCATTCAATATTTAATCAACGTATATCTATAAAACAGCGAAAACTAGAAAATTGTAAATGTGGCTTATCAAGTTTTTACAATAGGCTCTTCATAAATTTTTTGTTATTCGGTTTCTTTTGGAAACTAAAAATTATTTTAAATTCTGGAACATCAATCTTTATAATTAAAACTGGTATTTTCTAAGTCTTAAATAGAATTTTCTGAGTTATAAATAGTGTTTTTTACTAAAAATAATGTTACCTGATTTCTATATCTGAGTTTTATTTGATGTGTTGTATTAAATGGAATTTTTTTAACAAATATAAATTTAAATTTTCTGAATTTTAATTGAAATTTTAACTGGAAATTTTCAATGCAAAAAATACACAAAACTTTCCAATTGCAGTAAAAAAATAACGCTCCTATTTACTAATATTAAGTAAACTTTTTTGCTGATTTCAGCAATACTATTATAAAATGCGGGTGCACAGGAGAAAAAGTATCTCTTTAATAGCCTGCCCAAGCCGCTCAAGTTAGGAACTAGAAATTTGGTTTAAAGACCTCTCCTCCCAAATAAAAATGAATTAAAAAGGGAATAAGTTTTCCCCTTAATCACCCTGCCTAAATCTGGCTGGGATGGAAACTTTTATTTTGACGTGCAGGCACCCGTCAAAATTGGATTTTTAAAAATTTGTACGTGTAGTTGCAAAAATTTCCAACTTTACCTTCTGCTCAATAAATAGAATTGAGTTCGTTTGTAATGAACACCGGTTATAAACAGGTTACTAATATTTCGAAATAATTTAATTTTTGAGCCCTTCAACAAGTTTTTATACAAATTAGTACGTATATAACGAACTTCACATAAAGGGTCCGCCATCTAACATTTTTTTTTCAACTAGTGCTTATTTCGTGAATGGTAACACTTAGCTCATGTCTTAAAAATTGGACCGATCGTGTAGGCTACTGCATTATTAACCGGAAGGATTGTACTTTCAAATAAAAAAAGAAATTTGAGAAAATATTCAGTAGTTTTTTTTATAGCATTTAAAAAAAAAAAAAATTATTTGGCGGACCCTTTATAACACACTAAATTTTTCGGTTCCAACTAAACTGTATGTGTTTCTTCTTCTAATTCACTGAAGATAGTTTTTTTCTAAGTATATTCCGGTATTTAAAACTACCGGTAACGAAACATCGGGCTTCTAACCCAAATTGTACGAGCGCACCCACACAGAGAAAAATTTAGCCATTTTTCAACTAAAAATCGATTTCTACACTCTCATACAAATTGAAATATTTCATTCAACCGAATTGATTCGGTTGCTGCAACCTCTTGGATTCGGCAGGTTTAACTGAATTCGGTTGGTTCAACCGAATTAGGGGATTGTGGCAACCAAATTCGGTTGTGACAACTGAATTCGGTTGGGACTACCGAATTTATGAGGTTGCAGCAACCGAATCAATTCTTTTGGAAGAAAATCGGCTGACACAACCGAAATTGTACCAACCAAAATCGGTTGGTACAATGGTTTTCGCAAGTAAACTCGGTTGATGCAACTGAATTTTAGTTGCAACACCCAAAACATTCTGAAATCATATTGAAATATGGATCCACTAACCGAATTTATTGGTTGTAGCCACGAAAATGCGGTTGGCACTTTATTCAATTCGGTTGGCACTTTATTTTTCTGTGTGCCCACATGGTACCGGTTTTAAGTTTCTCCGAATATGCCAGAGCCTTGCATGTGATGCAATAAATGACTTTATTAACAGAGCCATGTAGGCTTTTTAAAAATCTACGATAATTAAAATACCCAGAAACATGGTCAAATGTAATGTGTCGAGACAGCTCAGATAGTAGATATGTGAACCGAAGATCTGGATTCCCAGGATAGATTTTAGACACGAGCACAGTTTATTAACAAAAATTATTTACAAAAAAATCTTTTGTTTTTATTATATATTATTGAATTTTTTTAACTATTATAAGATTCATTATTTTTTTTATAATACTGGTTACTATATAGGTAACCTCATATTTTTATTTTTTTTTTGTAATTACGGTAGGATATCATATGGTCGTCTTTGATTCCCTTCTAAATGTTCGATATGCCTGTCGTTTTAAAAAGAGTCCGTTAGATTGTTTGCTATTTGGCTGGTTAAACTGGATGGCTGATTTTTTGGCTGGCTGGTTGTTTGGCTGGCTGGCATAGTATGATGTTTGGTTTAGTGTATTTGGCTCATAATATCTCCACTTTTTCTTCATGATGATATTTTTTTTCATATTTTTTTTTGGCATTGAGTTGAAACTGAATATTACTACAACTACAACCTAGAGTACTTTTCATCCATCCGTACATCAATAGAAACATAGAGTTAGCCTGAAGCTATAAAATCCATATATAAACTGTTGTATTTGAACTATAAAGCTCTTCTTTTATTTTTATTACATGTTATTTACTTTGAGTGGCAGCAGTAAATTGAAGTTGTTTAGAAGGGTGGCAACTAACTTTTAAACTTATTTTATTTGGTTTTATTTTGCTGAAATTACAGTACTCAACAATTTTCAAATTTTTACAGAACCTGACTTCGAAATACACATTTCTTAATAGACTTATTTATGCTAAATCCAAATCTGTTAATTTTTTTTTCTCATATTTAGTTTTTGAAATAGCGCGGTTTAATAATTGCATCATTTATCCCATTTTCCGCATATTTTGCTTAATTTTTAGAAATTTAACTGCAATAGCAGCAAATGTTTTTAAGAATATAAAGCTACACAAAATTAACTTCCACTTAAGTATAATTAACTATGTCAGTGTTTTTTTCAGGACATCTTGCCGGTGTTGCAAGGAAGTGGAAAATTTTGCATGTTTTCGTAATATTTTTTTTTTTTTTTTTTTTTTTATAATTTAACCAATACTCAGGGGATGCTCCCTACTCATGCAGTGCATTGTATTGATCAGGAAAATAAGGTATGGGAAGGAGGAAAGAGGGAGTAGTGTTTGTGGATATTTGATTTAAATTTTTCTAAATTGTAAGTAACAGGGAAGACTTCTGCGGGAAGTTTGTTCCACATACGAATCGTTTGACTAAAAAACGAATTTTCTCTGTAATGCATTGTGCGAAACACAGGACAATCAACTACAAACGGATGTGCTCTACTAGATAAGCGAGTATTACGAATAAAAACTCGGGCTCGTGGAATAAGTTCACTTATCTCAGATGAGCATCTCCCATGGTAATATCGATAGAAAAGTGTCACACAACCCATGGGATCTATTAAGACCTAGTGGGATCTAATTAGAAGAAAAAAGATAAGTAACTTTTGGTAGATCGAATAAGATATTTTGTTATTTAATTGGATCTATTTAAATCCCATGATATATATTATGTTGAGTAAAATTAGAAAAAACTATTTTTTTGTCATAAGGCGCATATATGTATGGGGTTATATGAATGATGTTGAACCATATATTATCATATCTGAAACTACGAGTATATTGCTAATCTTGTATCATATATGGGATCTTACATAATTATATCTTATATCATTTGATATCATATGCAATTATGTCTTATATTGTATTATACATATAGCACCATATATAAATTTTTTATTAAATGTTATTAAATGTTATACATATATTATTATATCTTAAATTATATAGCTTTTATGTCAGCAAATATGATTTAGCATTATATAGTTGCAGCAAAAAGTACTTTTTGACTTTGTCGCATTTTCAAAAGTCGAGTTCTCGGATTTTCGATTTTTTGTATGAAAATATGTAATTCACGAAAAACTTATTTTTTTTAGATTGTTTTGACTTTAAATGACATCTGAACGTATCTTCATATTTGAACAGAATTTGTTTGGTTTTTTTCCAATAGTTTTTTATTATTACAGGAAATGTGTAAAATTTTTTTTGTGTAATTGTCATGACTGCTTAAAACTTAAATGAAATCTCTTCTTAATTATATCAATTTTTGAATATGCCTCCTGATTTTTTCTTTATCTCATCATGCAGATTTCCAAAAGTCTAAAATCATTTAAATGGGCCCATATTTAATGAAAAGTACACTTAGAATACTATGTAGGTAAAGACCACTGCAATTATAGTTGAAAACAAATGAAATTTCACTTAAAGAAAGGACGACTTACATTACAGTAAATTCAACTAACATTGTCATTTGTTTTTTAATGTTCAAAAAATGACTAACTATTGTAGTAAAAATGAACCACATGGTAGTAAAAAATAAACAAACATTTATTTTTGTTCATTTTTTTAAATAACAAAAAACAACTGCAAAAATTAATGTAAAATCATAAAGCAGTATTTGATGTGGGTTGTTTTTTTAAATGAACTACTAGGTTAGTAAAAATTCAAATTTGTTCTACAAATGGCTGACATTTACATTAAAAATAAAGAAACTGTATTACAACCCAAACAACTACATATTTTTAAAGCAGAAGTTCCCTGAGTGTATAGCTTCGAATTCATTTTTACACTTGAGGTATTCTACTGTAATGTAATGATGCTACAATTGGGCATACATTTTGTCCAAATCGAACCAGTAGTTAAGCGGTGCATGTTTAGTTACACTTTTTGGTTGGCTTTATATTTGCCTATTGAGTTATCGACTAAAAAAAAATTTATTTATAAGCTATATGTAACAAATAAGGAAGTAGAAAGCAAATGTAAACTTTTCGACTTGTCCATTAGAGGAAAGTCGACTTTTTCATAAGGAGAAAGTCGACTTCCATTATTCGAAAAACGATTTATTGAAATCTAATATGATTACATATTATGTTATATATGAAAATGTATTTTTATATATGCCAATATAGCTATCATATCTTATTATGTGTAGCATATATGCTTAATATCTTATTTTATATAGGTCATTATATAATAATATATCGTTAGATATGTTTTCACGTAAGAAACATATAATAATGTATGTCAATGCATGACAGCATATATAATATCATATTATAATATATGTTAAGATAAAATAACAAAGGACAATATATACTTTTTTTACTCGGGTGATAAACAATTTTTAAATTTTATCACTGAACTGAAAATATTTCGAAAATATAAAATTTCTTTTCTGTTTGTTCGCTACACAAATTTTTAGTTTTTAACTGAAATTTGGTACACTTGATAATATTACTTTAAGAAAGGTCAACATATATTTTTTACATGCCCACTTTTTATATAAAAATATGAATTTGTTATTTAAAAATAAAATTTTCGTTTTCCGACGGCTACGCCTGCTTTTCATCGGCCACGCCTACTTTTGCGCACCGTTTTTTACTTTGTGAGTACATTATTTTTCTTTAGATAAACAATTTTTTTCTCACTGGAACTTTTTCTAAACTGGCACACGTGATCCTCCACCCCACGCAAGATCCCCACATACCTCCTATCGAATACCCTAACTTTTACGCCCATTTTTTAAAAAAATCTTGAATGAATTTTTTACTTTGTATAAAACATTTTTTCTTACTGGAACTTGCTCAAATTGCTGTCTTAGGACCGTCACAGTCCAAAATCGTATTGATAAAAATTTAAATTTTTGTATGAAAGTAGATCTTTAAAAAGAGTTTTTTTTAAACTCAGAAACTCTTATAAAAATTCTGTGTCTCAAATATTAAACTTTTTTTGAAATTTTTTAATTTTTCTAAAAATATACAAATATTGTTCACATTTTTGTGTTTTTGATGATTCTTTTTGAAGTCTCGTGCAGTAAACTCGTTTAAGACGATCTCGGCTAAGATGAAATATCCGTTATTACGAACTAACTGAAAGTCCTAACGTTTTGGTAACAATTTCAAAGAATGATATATTAATACGAAGATGATTAAGATGATTAAGATGAACCCTCGGTTAAAATTAATTGTTTTTGACAGTCCCACAAATAAATTTTTATATATTTTTTAATTTTCAATACAAAATTCTTAAAAATTTGGTAATTTTCTTAAAACTTCTTACACACAGAAATTCTTTTCCAAATGTATCAAAAACTCTTAGTTTATGATATCAAATGAAAGAATTTCACAATACACATGTAAAAAAAAGTTTATATACATTTTTAATATTTTGTGGACAATAAACTAAATTTAAAACAAATTTTACTGCAGTAAATATAAACCTCGCATATAAAGAATTATTTTTTTTTTTTATATTTCGGGGTTCATTTTAATTGGGTTTAACAGCATTTGCTTTTTGTGATGTTTTTTTAATTAAAAAAATATAATGTTGTTACTTTTGCAGTTTTTAAAATATATGAAAACCAATTTTTTTTAAGGGTCCGTGAACCAGTAGAAATGCTTGAAGGGGTCCGTGAAGCAAAAGTTGTGGAAACCGCGGTTTTAAGGTCTATTCAAAAATATGTTTTCTAAAGCCAGTTTTTTTTTTTTGACCGTTGTGTAGTGTTAATTTATTTTTCACGGTATAATTTCGAAATTTTTGTTATATGTACTCTAAAAATGTCACTTTGAAAATAAGTTCTACATTATTGTTATTTTTTCTTATTTTTATTTTCATCTAAGGGTTACATATACAGAATGTCAAAAGTAATACATTTGATTTTGTTTTAGAAGAATTACCATCTTTTTTTCATTTAAAATATAAACCTTTGAAGTTGTTTTATTTTTATAACTTTTTTGTTTCTTTGTCTTTAACTAATATTTAAGAAACTGCCCAGTCAGAAAAAGACAAGCGGACCACCGCTGGCAATGCACTTTAGCAAGTGCTACAAGTGCTGGCAACAAGAACTTTCCTAATCCCAAAATTATAATTTCATTAGACAAAGGTTCCGTCTGTTCAAAAAGTGTCGGACAAGCACTGGTGAAACAAAATTTCTAGCGTGTTCAAAATGGTGGTAACACTAAATAGGTGGTCTAAAAATTTGTTTTCCAAAATAAAATTGAAAAAAGTTCAATATAACCACTGAGTTAACGAGACATTTAATACTTGATAGCTTAAAACGTAAGTAAATGGTAACTGCTGGGTAGCAGTTTTTTTTTTTTTTTTTTTTTTTTAAAGAGAAACAACACTCAGGAAATTCTTCCTATTAGTTAATGTGTTGCTTTCTTTGGAAAGGGGATAGTGGAGCGATGAAAGGTGGTGAAAGATGAAGGGCTTCGAACATGGCAACACAGTACTTGCGCGTGATGATAAATCTTAGAACAGTTGATGCTCGCCACCTGATGTAGCGAATTTATTGAAGCTTTTTGTTTCATAGCCCTGATTCATTATTTTACTTCGGTGGGGTTAAGTGCTATGGGAACACCGAAGGTGGGTGTAGCGATACATATAAGTGATAGAAAACTCATACATATTATTTTTCTAAATTGATGTTGTCGTCACCGGGAATCGAACCCGGGACCATCTGTGTAGCAGTCCAACGCGATAACCATTACACCACTACTCAAATAGCTGCTCAAATGTGTCAGCACTGGCATAAGGTTTCAAATTTGGTCTTAAAAGAGTTTCTCCATGAAAAAATAGTTAAAAGTATAAAAAATCGCAAAAATATGTTTGTCTCAAACAGGGCTCGAACTCGGAACCTTCCGGCTACAAACTTTTTTAAACAAAGCATCATCATTTTTATAAAATAAATACTTTACCAGTGGTTATACTTTTGATCCGGTGGTAATTTCTGAGTGAATAGCACTGAAAAAACACTTTTTCCCAACAAATACTGGCAAAACGCTTTTTGGAAACGCTGGTAAAGCGTCTTAAACAAGTGTTCCGCCAGTAGTTTATTTACAATTCCTCGGTAAGCCCGTGGTATACCAGTGCTTGATTTTTTGTACCACTGGCAGTTTCTGACTGGGTTGTTATCTTTTTTCAACAGTTGTATATTCAACATAATGTCATATATTTTTTTGTTGTTTATTCTTTTTTTGTACAGATTACCTTAGGCTTAATCAAATATTGAAATATTGTGTGCTTTTGGAAAATATGACGTTTTGAAGATGAATAATTGAGCTCTGCTTTATATAAAGATTATTAAAAGGAAATGTTATTGTCAAATTTAAGAAAAAAAAATTTTTTTTTGCAAATTTTTATTTACTGTAAAAAATACATATTTGAAATTTATTATTATTGGCAAAAGTTGGTTTTATCTAAAGTCGAAAATAGCTTAAAAGTAGCGCATCGTTTTGACAACAAATTAGAATTTTTTTACCCGTTACTCGGCGTCGTTTTGAAGCAAATATTTTAAAAATCAATAACTTTTGGTCGCAGGTCGTCAAGGGTTAAGAAACCCAATTTTTGCACCACAATTTGCACCACATTACTTTTAGACATAGTGCTACAATAATCATAAAAATAATTGAAAGTTGAAAATTTTCGCTCTATTGGCTGGCTAACAGAAAAGTTGTAATGTTTGATGTACGTATTTGCTCATGCTTATGTTTACTGTTTTAGCAATTGTACAGCTAAGCATCTTCTAAAAATACGTATGTAATTAAGTATTAGGAAACAAGAAGTTAATTTAAAATGGATTTTAAATAAATAATATTTCGACGTATTTCGAATTGTTTTAGGGAAATTTTAGACAAATGGTGTAACAAATGAAAGAGCTTTTGAAGACGCATTAACTGGTATACAAAACATGTCCGATAACTTTCAAGTATTTTTGTAATTAAAAAAAAAAATGTGTTTTAGGTGATATTAAAATTGTCGTTTTGTTAAAGAACTATAGTTGGATTAAGCTAAATAATATGTGTATCATATTTAATCGGGGGGTGTCTGAGCGACTTTTAACGAAGAGTTTTTTAACGAATATTTTAAATATTTTGTATAAATGGCAACCCTAACACACTACATAGGGAATATTGGCAGCGAAAGTTTTGTTTTCTCGAGTACATCAAAACTGCGTTCAAAAAAAATCTGAACTTCATTAGTTTTAGTCATGTTCCTTAAAAACATGTAACTTTGGCCCCATCTTTTAACGTGGGATTGGGCCGCTTCAAAAAGTACGTGACCCTTATTTTCTCTTTCTTCATCACGTATCAAAGTTTCATTAAAATCGGATAGAATCCAAAGGGAGACTTCCCTTGTCAGAAACTGCCAGTGGTGTGAGAAATCAAGCATTGCCATACCACTGGCTAACCGAGGAACTGTAAATATATTACTGATAGAACACTTGTTTAGGACGCTTTACCAGCATTTCTAAAACTCGTTTTCCAGTGTTTGTTATACAAAAGTTTCAGAGGTCCACAAAAAAGAAACATTGGCAAAGAATTGGCTGAGACCACTATGCCAAGGTTGGTAAGAAGTGGTTTTCCAGTGCTATCCAGTCAGAATTTTCCAACGGCGCAAAAGTCTATACACTGGTATAGCATTTATTTTATAAAAATATTGATGCTTTGTTTAAAAAAGATTGTAGTCAGACGGTTCGGGGTTCGATCCCGGTTCCAGGTACATATTTTTTTGTAATTTTTTTATACTTTTTAATATTTGTTTTATATGCATTTTTTTGATTTCTGGAAAAGCTCTTTTTAGACCAATTTTTTTTTTTTGTTTTCCCAACATTGGCAAGTTTATTCCACTAAAACTGATGTCAGTCCTGACACATGTGAGCAGCCAAATGTTAATAATTTTGCTATAAACACATAGACGACTGCAGCTACACGACTACAGCCTGTCAGAAATAAAATACACACGTTTATATGAAAACGATTATTTTGGCACCAACACAACTACACGGCTACCCGACTACTTTTGCCGCTGTAGTCAACTTAGGTTAATTTCTATTTTTGTTGGCTGCAAAACAAAAATAGTGTTGACAATAAAACAAAATATGTAACAAATTAGTGCTTAAAAATATTTTATTTTTTTAAACACAAAAAACGTCGCAACATAAAATGGTATAATTGCATTAATATTCAAGAGGGGTTATATAAATTTATTTTCACGTTATAATAATGTATTATAAATAAGTAATTGTATTTTTAAGTGAACTTTATATACGTGTCTACAACCAAGCATGTTGTTCTATTTTAATAAAGAAAAAAAAGGTGTAATTGGCACTACTGAAACAAAAATGCATTTGTATCAGGGATGTTAAATGGAGTTTTCAATTTTGTACCAACATCCAAAAAAAATTGTACTTTTTGGACGTTGACGGTACCATTTTTTTTAAATTTATTAAAACAACAAAAAAAAAATACATAAAAATTCTCTTGTACAGAAAAAAAAAACAAAACCTTCCAATAACATACATTATATGTATGAATAAAATAAGGCATAAAAAGTCTTATGAATATATGAGACCAAATCATGGAATTATTTGTTTAGTTAATAAACTATTTGGAATTTCTACATCATAGCAGCATAAATTTTGTCGCTCTTAACCAATCCTTAGTCTGTATGAGACTTGATAATGTTGGCTAATGTAGTCTGTTTCTTTCCTTAGTTTATATTATATTTTGAAAAGAAAAAACTCTTTCCACATTTGCAGACCAGTGTGGAATGGATAAAATTCCAGCAACGACTAGAAATGTCTGGAAACATATTGACATTCAGTTCATTTTGAAAATTAGCTACTACCGACCAAAAACTACAAACGTTTTAATTTTTTAACGACTTCAGTTAAAAAAATTTTAGTTTTTACTCTGGCTCAAGTAATATTTTTCCTAAGAAGACAAGAATGGAGCAAAATTAATGATTAATCGGTTTTTTGTTAAAGTTCTGCCTATTATGGAGGCTATAACTTTTCTAAAACATTGGGTTCTGATGAGATCTTTAACCAGATCGAAATACTAGTATTAACCTAGCTAATATGTTTGATTTGCTTTATTTTTGTAAATATACGGGGGTTGAGAGCTCGTTCTAAATTAAACATATATAAGATTGTTTGGAATTTTCTTTCATTTCTTTAACAATAATTTAATTTTCGTTTGAGTTTGAATTTTAACGTCTTTTTCAGACAATTGCAGTTAATACTATAATTAATATGCAATTTTATTTAATTTAATTGTGAAAGGCGTGGTAGAGAAGAATGAGTGTATTTTCTAAAAATCATAACTACATTGCAAATATTCAATTTTTTCTGAATCAGACTGCGCAGTTTCTGGTATTGAACGTTCGTCAGTGACCTTGTTTTTTTTTTGAATTTTTGAATAATGTAATATTTGTTATGTTTTTATTTGTTCGATTGCGTCTATATGAAATTTTTCTGTGCAATCACTGACCGTGGTATAGATAAACTGATTTCTAGTGCCACATGCACTCGCACTACACGTTAGACAGAGCGCTTTAGCCCTCTGAGCTATAGTTAGGTCGAGTTTTGTTGTGATTAAAACTAGTTTTATTCAATACACGGTGTTTTGTTCTTGCATACATAATCTCAGAAGTACAACTCCAACAACACAACAGTTCTATTTTTAGAAACTCACCTCACTCTAATGTCCACTGTTTTCCCAAATGTTATAAGTGATGCCATATCTATATATCAATTTTCACTTCTTCAGAATTTTAATAAATTCAAAATAAAAGTGAAGTTGGCTGCAACAAGTGTCAATATATGTAAGAGCTGCCAGATAAATTTTGTAAAAAATGATGATAAATCGTAAAATCTGGCGGATATAGTCGCATATATTTTAAGAGCTCATTACATAAAACGAATAAATGCAATGAAAAAAGACACAATAACAATTTGTTTGCTATACTAAAAATTCAAAAAGGGGAAAAATTAAAAATTTTTAAATTGTACCAAATGAGTCGCGGTAGTACCACGGTACTTTAGAAGGTCAAAATGTACCAAAAAAGTACAATTGTACCAACTTTAACATCCCTGATTTGTATAAAAAACAGCTATTGATATTTTTAAATTGAATCGTGATCAGCTGTTTACTATGCTGCTGTCGTTTCCAAAATAATAAGTAGCTGACCACACGGCGACGATTGCAGTCAACGGCATTTGCAGTCGTGTAGCTCTGCAGTCTGCTGTGGTCTATGTGTTTATAGCATTTGAATTAGAATATTATTAAAACTCAACAAATTCGTTTGTTAAATTTTGTTTTGAATTTCAACAAACTCGATTTTTGGTATGACTATTTACTGAGATACACTGAGATAGATTAGATAGATTTAGATCTAAAAAACATTCACTGTAATGAAAGTGTTTGTTTAAATAGCTTTTGCAAATATAAACTTTTTTGGTTGAATTTTGGTACACATAATTTTTTAAGCTATCTACATATTATACTTAAAGATAAACTCACAGGTCATCCTATTTCGCTATGCTGTCATATAAATTATAGGCACATTTTGCGTTTTTCCCATGAACCGTATTTTTTTTTTGTCTTTTTTTCATGAAATAATTGTCTTTTTGCTTATGTAAATTTTTTTAATCGCTTGTGAAATGAGATGATAAATTGTTCAAAAAATAGAAAAATATGGTAAAAACTGAGAAAAAAAACGTCGATTTATTTGTTGATGCTGCACATTTGATATCCAAATATTAATTAAGGTCTATAATGTATTTACCACATAAAACTAAGATAAAATATTTGATTTTCAAAGTTGTATGTATAAAAAACTACGTTAAAACATGCAAAAATTTAATACAAGTTTGCGAAAAGTTTGGCCCATAAGTGAACAAATTGGGTGAACTATTTAGGATCAATGATCGGTACACTTGTTATCGATTTTAGGGTCTATTTTGTAACACTGTGTAATTTTAGGTGTTCTCTATTGCACAAAAAATATTTACCTGTTTAGGACAACTCATCTGGGCTCGAGGTACACTAAGAACATTAAGTAGTCTATTGTTTGTAGTTTAATAAAAAGACCTAACCACGTGCTTGATTACTAAGAAGACAAGAATGGAGCAAAATTGATTATTAATAGGTTTTTTGTTAAAGTTCTGCCTATTATGGAGGCTCTAACTGTTCTAAAACTTCGGGTTCTGATGAGATCTTTAGCCAGATCGAAATACTAGTATCAACCTAGCTAATATGTTTGATTTGCTTTATTTTTGTAAATATACGGAGGTTGAAAGCTCGTTATAAATTGAAAATAACATAAAAATAATCTCGATGTGTATAAAAACAAAAAACTAATATAACTGTAAAAAATATTACATGAGCCAGAGTACAAACTAAAATTTTTTTATATAAATAGAACATTTTTGGTCTTCAAAGTTTAGTAACGTCATGATGCTTGTTAGGAAAAGACCTAACCACGTGCTTGATTACTAAGAAGACAAGAATGGAGCAAAATTGATTATTAATAGGTTTTTTGTTAAAGTTCTGCCTATTATGGAGGCTCTAACTGTTCTAAAACTTCGGGTTCTGATGAGATCTTTAGCCAGATCGAAATACTAGTATCAGCCTAGCTAATATGTTTGATTTGCTTTATTTTTGTAAATATACGGAGGTTGAAAGCTCGTTATAAATTGAAAATAACATAAAAATCATCTCGATGTGTATAAAAACAAAAAACTAATATAACTGTAAAAAAATTTTTGAGTTGAGTGGAAAATAAAGAAACGTGCTCTTATTTTTCAAATAAATAATTTTTTAAACTATTTTATACATTTGTTCAATGGCAGTAAATTGCCATTTACCGATTTTTTTAGTTTCATTTATTATTTTCATTTATTTAAAGTTTAATAAAAATGACAATGAAAATTATTCAAGTTCGAGGCCATACTCTATATTTCTTTATTAGGATATTATCCTAACAAATAATCTATAGAGATTTTTGTTTTCAAATTTATTATTTGACCATTTCAGGAATGTGTTGATATATCTATTTCGGGAGTTTTCTAGGTTCCCATCATCAGAACACGTTTTGAAAGCGGTAACAATCCCATGCCAAACATCAAACATTCATATAAACTAGTTTACTCACTACATGAGAACTAATATATGAGCTTGAAGTTAAAGAAACGTGTTCTGATGATGGGAACCTAGAAAATTCCCGAAATAGATCTATCAACACATTCCTGAAAGGGTCAAATAATAAATTTGAAAACAAAAATCTGTATAGATTATTTGCTAGGACAATATCCTAATAAAGAAATATAGAGTATGGCCTCGAACTTGAATAATTTTCATTTTCATTGCACAATTACAGGTCGAAAAACATAATTTTTATTTTTAATAAAAATTATATCAAACTTTCATAAAAATTTAACCACAAAAACGTAATATTGTAGTTTGTTTGTTTCCGTTTCCAGTTATTCTATATTTTTTTCAAAAAAAAAAAAAAAAAAATATTCAAAGAATTCGCGGTTTTCCTTTTATTAAAATGGGTTGTTTATATACAAAACTATTTCAATTCAAATTACAAGAATTAGATATTTTACACATGTGGTGTGTGTAAAAACAAACAGAAACAAAAAACAGAAATAATTTTAAATAACTTAATATAGCTTTTATTTTAACTGATCTATAGTTAGAATTTGAACATTTGTTTTTAACTTACTATTCTTTTGTTTTTACGGATTTTATAGTTATATTTAATATTTTAAAATAAATAACTAGAAACACTTGATTTAAATGAAAATAAGGTAGACCGGGTTTTAAGTGCTCTAACAATCAATTATTTTCAAGTAAACATTAAGAGTTTTACGTGGGGACAATACTGCTAAAATACCGTTATCGATTCAAAACCCTTTCAACTGACTATCGTTATCCCTAAAATACTGTTAACGAAATAACATAAAAAATGTTATCCCTAAAATAACGTTACCGAAATAACTAAAATACTGTTACCGCTAAAATACCGTTACCGAAATAACTAAAATGCCGTTAACACTAAAAAACCGTTACCGAAATTACTGATATATCGTTATCGCTAAAATACCCTTACCGAAATAAAAGAATCGGTTATGGTAATGCTATGACCATAACCGATACCCGCATCGAATAGGTTGCCATCCATGTAAAAAAGTTATTTTATTCAAACAACTTGTCTCAAGTATGGGAAATCTACAAAAATTATACTATACACAGAAGAAACTAAAAACGGGTTTCAATTAAAAAATTTATTGAATCAATTAACATTTTAATTGATTTTGCACCTATCACGGCAATGATAATATTAATTAAAACTTTTATTGAAAATTAAAAAGAAATGCTATAAATAACTACAAAAAAAATTATGATACTCAAAAAAAAAAATTGTGTGAGCGATACGTTGGTATGTGTGTTTTTGTTAATGTTGAGTCTGTTTGTTTGTTTGTGTGTGTGCTTGTTTTGTTTGTAAACTTCAAATGCATTTAGTATTTTATACTAAAAACTTTCTATTTAAGCTACAGTGTATGAAAAAATAATTTGAGAATTATGTTTAAAATAAAATAATTATTTATAGATTTACAAGTCAATTAAAATATTAATTGATTCAATTAAATATTTGTTTAGAAACAAATTTAATGCAAATCAAATCTTTTATTAGATATTTCAGGTTGATAATTTTTTCTGCGTATAACTTATAAATCCTTAAATATTGAATGTGTGAAGTTCTATCGACATCGGACAATGAAATTGGAAGTCAATCATTAATAGGTTAAATGAAGGCTTTCATTAATATGATGAAAATTTTCCTTTGAGTGTACTTATGTGATCAAATTATTACATGGAAATTAGTTTTTTTTTAATTATAGCGGTACTATGGCATTTTTTAAATCAGTCATTATTTAAAAAGTAGAGTAATTTTGTTTTGTTTGAAAAAGTTTTTAAATTCTAATTATACAAAAAATTATATTAAAAAAAAATTTAAAAAAATACATTATCAACAATTTAATAATAATGTTCAAGACTTGTAAATATTCAGATTTACTATGCTTGTTTAAATATTTTACTGTTATGCTGTAAACACATAGACCACAACAGGCTACAGAGCTACACGACTAAAAATGCCGTTAACTGCAATCGTCGCCGTGTGGTCAGCTACTTATTATTTTGGAAACGACAGCAACATAGTAAACAGCTGTGTTTTATATTTATTTATTTATTTATTTATTTATTTATTTAACGATTTCATGCACAACAAGACCAAGTCTTATAATTATAGTACAGGATTATATATGTATAAAACATTAGCCATCATAAATTATAAATTGATACAAATATAATAATATAATAAAATTTTAAAAATATAAAAATATAAAAAAAAAAAAAAAAAAATTAAAGAATAAAAAGAAAGAGTAAAGTTTTTAAAAAAAAAAACGTAATTATAATATACTAAGTACAGATTTCTAATCCACAACAAAATAAAAAACAAATAACTAACAGATAAAAATTATTGTTTTAAACAAATTAAATAAAAATAAATTATTGTTTAATTAAAAAAAAAATAAAAAATAAAAAAAATAAATGATTAGTTTTAAGCAAAAAATTTGAACAAAAAAGCTTTAAAATGCATTGCGTTGCTAATTAGTTGTTGTTCATGTGGAATAGTATTCCAAAGACGAGCAGAGTTGATAAATAACTGCCATTCGGAAACTAAGCATCGGTGTCTCGGGATTATAATCATTCTGCCTCTGTTTGACCTTGCAAAGCGTAGTTTAGAGTACAGATACGTGGGATTTCGTGTATATATTATTTTATGCATGAATAATAGTGTTCTGATCTTCAGGAGATTTTCAAAAGACACTCCGTATAGGCTTTTAGTAAAGGGAGAGACGTGATCATATTTTCTTAGCCCATAAACGTATCTTATAATATTATTAAACAAAACATCGAGTTTATTACTGCTTATAGAATCGCATTTAGAAAAAAGTTCGCAGCCATAAGTTAGCCCCGGTATTAGATACGTTTTAGCCAGCAGTATTCTTACTCTCAACGAAGTGAAAGCCTGGGTTGCCCAGAGCGGTCTTAATTTCAAATATGTTTGACTTACAAGACCGTTTATATGGCCAGACCACGTTAAATAATTATTAAAAACCAACCCCAGGTTTTTTGCGGACTTAACAGCTTTTATTTTCTGATTGTTTATTACGATTTCTCTTTCGATAACCGGGTTTAAAGTTTTTTTATGTATTATCAAACATTTAGATTTAATTGGATTAAGACATAAGCCATTAGCATTTGCCCAACGATATATTTTGTTCAGATCACGGTTCAGTTTATCTACGGTTTCGTTAACTGAATTAACTGGACAACTTAGGTACAGCTGTACATCATCCGCATACATATGAACCCTGGAATAAGATAATTGCCGAGGCAGGTCATTTGCATAAATAGAAAATAAAAGTGGTCCCAGAATTGATCCCTGTGGAACACCCTTTAAAAGTGCCACTGGATTTGAAGTTGAATTATTCATGAATACCGATTGTGAGCGACCTGTAAGGTATGATTCTATTAACTTAGTTGAAGTTGATGCAAAATTGAAAAGCCGATTTAGTTTCATACATAGCGTTGAGTGATTCACAGTGTCGAATGCCTTCGAATGATCGAGAAGCACCAGGAAGGTAACATTTCCGAGATCTAACTCACGTCTTATATCTTCAGACACGTCGGCAAGGGCAGTTATGCAGCTATGTTTGGGGCGGAAACCTGATTGCCTATCAGTAAGTAGACAATTATCATGTATGTAGGAACTTATTTGTGAGTGTAGGATTTTCTCTAATACTTTTGAAAGAAAGCATAGTATTGCAATCGGCCGGTATTCAGTGTCAGACTTTGGAAGAGGTATAACTTTTGCATGTTTCCATTTTGAAGGAAAGCAACCCGTTGTTATAATGTTGTTAAAAAAGTAAGTAAAAAATGGCAAAAGCGTTGGTAATAAAATTTTTACGAATTTGGGGTGTATATTATCAAACCCAGTTGCGTTGGATTTGACTGAAGCAAAGCTACTAAGAACTTCAGATTGGCTGACGCAAGAAAACTCAAAGGTATTTTCCCCTAAAAAGGAGTTTCCGTTGTAACTGTCAAGTGTATTGTTGTTGTAAAATGTGTTATCTGTTGAAATTGTTGGTATATCAGTAAAAATTCTATTAAGTTCATCAGGAGCAATAGGACAGCTTGTTTTTTGTTCGGCTTTGCCGATTCCTATTTCACGAATAGTCTTCCAAGTTTGTTTGGAATCAATTGCAGAACTAAAACATCTGGAGTAATAATCCGTTTTTGCATTTTTTATCAGAGTATTGACAGCTGTTCTGGCAGAACGGAACTCATACTTGAGTTGCAGTGTTTTAAAACGCTTCCACCTGGAATAAGCCAAATCTCTTCGCTCAATCGATTGTCGAATACTGGCTGTAAACCATGGTTTATTTTTCGCTGAAATTATCTTTGTTTTTAAAGGTACAGTTTCATCGTATAATTTAAGTATATTATTTTCCAAAAAAGATAGTTGTTCATCAACAGAAGTCACATAATAAATGCTACTCCAATTGATTTGCAAAATATTCTCATACAGAATGTTATAGTTTAGATTTTTAAAATCTCGATAAGAAAAATATTGGTCCTCTTGATGAAGAAGAAAGTCGTAATCTACAAATATTAAATCGTGTTTTGAGAAACATGACGCAGAGATTTGGTCATACAGGTTGACTTTTGAGGTATCACTCACGTATATATGATCAAGTAGAGTGCTACATGTGTTTGTGTAGTGCGTAGGAAGTGTTGTGTTTACTGGGGTAAGACCTAGTGCTGACATATTATCCTTGAAAGACGATTCTAGCAGAAGGTTAGAATTAAAGTCGCCTATAATTGCAACATCGTTGTACGGCACAGATAATGTCTTGAGTGTTGTAGTAAATTTAGAGTAATCAATTCGTTTGTTTGCCCTGTAAACGCAGCCAACCAACATTTTTTTACCGAAAGATGAAACCTCAACAAACAAATACTCGACCTTTTGATCAGTCTTCGTTTCACGTAGGTACTTACATGTTATACTATTTTTAACATAAATAGCTACACCTCCTCCTCCGCCGCCTGGTCTGTTATAACGAAATATCTTGTACCCACCTAAGTTTACAAGGCTATCGGGAATTAAGTTCGAAAGCCAGGTCTCTGTGACGCAAACAATGTCTACATTGGAGTTTTCAAAAATTAGTCTAAACTCATCTACTTTGTTCAATAAGCTTTGGGCATTAATGTGTGATATTTTCAAGCCTTTTCTCTGTTTAGCCAGGATTTTAACCATATTTATTGCAACGTCTTTGGAATTTCCACTAAAACTAGCTGAGTTTGACATTAAAGAAATGTTTTAAATATAAATACACCCTAGAAGCAACGCAATGATTTTTTATTGTGCCAATAAATCTATCCGAAACAAAAATTTTGATTTTTAAAAAGGAATTTAGGATCATAAAAAATAAAATTAAAAAACAGTAAAACATAATAAGCCTATAAAGTTTAACAAATAAAAAGTTTTTAGTATTAACGATTAATGATTTAAGTATCAGCATTATTAGGCAAAACATTATTTTCATAGACCAGATTTTCTTCACCGCAAGAAAAAAATTGGTTTAGCACATCTAAATGTTCGATGCAAATCGGCTTATCAGTACTCAAACGTTTCACATAAACTAGACCACGAAATGAGTAAGCAGAGTGAAGTAAATTTTTTCTTTTTAGATCAGTTGCCTCTCGAAGAATTTTATAATTTCCATTAGTTAAGTTTTCATGTATATAAAAATATTTATTTCGTTCATCTGGTTCGAAGCCAAGAATATTAAGCATCAGGTTGTTTTGTGTTTCTTTCTTGTATGAATTTAGGGCCTTTAGTAAAAAGTTTTTATCGTAAGGTGAAGTCAATTTAACGATAATGACAGCATCAGGTGAATTATCTTTTTTTTTATTGTTTCTATTTTGTAGACGAAAGATAGATTGTGTTGATGGAGTAGGAATTTTGATGGTATTACAGATAGTGTCAAACATATTGTAAAGATTTTCATCGACTTCATAAGGAATCCCATTAATTCTCAAGTCGCAGGCAACAACGGAGTTAGAATGTTTCAAAGATTGTATTTTTAATTGTTTTATTTCTTTTTTTAGTTCTAATATTTCGCCCGTCACTGTTTCTAGTTTAGCAACCCGCTCTGTAACATCAGTTAATTCTTCTCTTATTTCGCAAAATCTCTTATCAATTTCGTTTAAGAGACGATTTTCAGCGTCCTTAAGTGCGGATTGAATTTTTTCGGTAATACGATATTCACCTTCTCTTAAGAGTGCGTAAAATTGAGATATTTGTTCATTTATACTCTCAGTTTGCTTAGACATCTTCCTATCAAGCCATTACCAGACACGACTGGCTGAATCACTCTCAGATATTAAGGGGAAATCATTGCCGCCTAAACTAGCTTCAGTTGCAGATCTTTTACGTGCACTCATAGTGTTTATTATATATTTGTTGTTAAGCACAAAACAAAATAAAATAATAGTTGTTGGTAGATTGAGAAAAAATATAAAGGCTATGTCTCTATTATTGTTTTTTTTTTTTTTTTTTTTTTTTTTTTTTTTTTTTTTAGTTCTTGTTTTGTAATTTTTAATATGAGAATATTGTTTAGTTTTAATTTTTTTTTTTTTTTTTTTTTTTTTTTTTTTTATTTTTCTTTGATTTTGCTTTGTTTTGTTTATAATTTTAAGCACGCACTGTTAGATTGTTCTTTAAATAATTGTTTATAATGTTTTTAATATTTTAAAGATTGTTTTTATAGTAAAAAGTATGCAAAAAAACAGAGCACAAAATAAAACACAACCGTCACCGACAACAAATGGTGTTATTATTGAATTTTTTTTCAGTAGTGCCAATTACATCTCTTTTTTGCTTTATTAAAATAGAACACCATGCATGGTTGTAGACACGTATATAAAGTTGACTTAAAAAACCAATTACTTATTTATAATACATTATTATAACGTAATAATAAATGTATTTAACCCCTCTTGAATATTAATGCAATTATAGCATTTAATGTTGCTACGTTTTTTGAGTTTAACAATATAAAATATTTTAAAGCACTAATTTGTTACATATTTTGTTTTATTGTCAACACTATTTTTGTTTTGTAGCCAACAAAAATAGAAATTATCCTAAGTTGACTACAGCGGCAAAAGTAGTCGGGTAGCCGTGTAGCTGTGTTGGTGCCAAAATAATCGTTTTCATATAAACGTGTGTATTTTATTTTTGACAGGCTGTAGTCGTGTAGCTGCAGTCGTCTATGTGTTTATAGCATTAAATTTAAAAAAATTAAAACTAGAAGTTTATTTTTCGATATTTTCTCATAAATTGTGACTTGAGCAATATTATTTGAGTTTTAAGTCAATCGTCTTTTATTAATAAATATATTAACACAAAACAGTACAATGTTATTATTAAAAATGTCTTCTTTTGCTAATGCAATACATATGTGTTCTACAGACAGGTCCTAACATGTTTCTAGTTTTCGCGTCACCAAAATTCCTCAGAGAACCAAAGTAGAAAGGGCAGAAGAAGAGCCCAATTTTTTCATATATTTATACAGTTCTTAAATCGTGGTCGTATCTTTTCTATCAAGAAGATATCTCCTTTTCAAAGTTGATGTTCGTAAAATCACCGTGGGCCTATATAGGTTAAGTAAATCTTAAAAAGTTATAAAAACGGCCCAATTACAGAAAAAAAACCTTACGAAAAGCTTGAATAGTTTGAATATTTTTAATATTTTTGTCACATATTTTTTAACAGAATTTATAAAGTTCAAAGGATGTTGCAAATTTTGCTACTTTCTCGTGAGTTTTAAGTGTGAGAGAATAATAACTTTTGAGAAAAGATAAACAAAAGTGGAAATAATAATTCCAGATTTGATTTTTATGTTCATATTCCGCACAGTACAAATTTAGTTATGTGCAGCTTCTATATATTTTACATGCGGTACCCGGGTAACCTGTTACCCTGGATATGGTGTTTTTTGACACAAACATAAGGGTTAATATCGGATATAATAAGACAACAAGTTAAAATACGCTATATATGTACATATATGCTAATATGTACATATTAATTTAATACACGCTAATAATACTATTAAATAATCTTTTTAATGTCCACCCATAATGAAAAAACGGTTAAAAGATCCAAATTTCAAAAAGCTTTTGGCGGTTTTATTCATTTTATTGAATACCTCGCAAAACCAGTCATAACCAAATAATGGCTAAAGTAATGTATTGCCACACATTACAATACACCTTACTTCACTAATGCCTTTTACAGGCGATGAGCCAAAAAGTAATGTGTGTGCTCATTACCTAGTATGGTTACCGGGATGGGAAAAGTAATGTGTCTATAAATAGATTTGCATAAAAAAAATTTATAAAAAAAATTATTACAAAAATATTATTTTTAATTATATAAACAACGTGGTCGCGCTGAGATTCGAACCTGGGGTCTCTGGTTGTAAGGCGAACATTCTACCAACTGAGCTATCGTCACATACATATAATAATGGGTTGCTTAAAATGTAAATGAATTGTTGTGCTTTGAGTTTTAGTTTGTTATGTTAAAAACTTATTGCCTACTTTCATTTCCCGTTGCTCTCGTTCAGAATACAATTTCTTGTTGAACAGTGTTATTTTCTAATGAGCGAGAAGCCCTGTGATCCCGCTAAGTTTGCTGCTATTTGCGGGCAAAAAATTTTAAATTAATCTTTAACATTTTATTATCTTAATTATACAAAATATTTTGTAAATTCCCTCAATTTGTATGACAATTTTGAAACACAGTTCTCGTTAATATTTTTTGTGTTCTTAGTAAACCAATGATGTTCGCATTGCATTGTTACAGCAATTGAAATACGCTTTAGTTGAAGTTTCCTGCATATATTTCGCCATTACCATAACCAACTAAATACATTACATTACTTATAAATTCTATTTGTTGTTTCTATATAGCGTCAACTTAAATGTAAAATATATGATTCCTTTAAAATTTTAACATTACATTTTAATTCTTTTTAAATATCTTTGAGGCAATATTTTCATAAACTTAATTGGAGGCCCGTAATTTTTCTTTTAGGGAAATCGAAAATTTAAAAGTTTTTAAATTTGTCTCTAAAACACTTTTTTTTATCATTTTTGATTAAAAAAAAGTAAAGTTATTATATCACTTTTCACTTTTAATCTAACGACATGTAAGTGTCTTTATCTTTTTTGTTTCTCTCCATGACTATTCATGCCACTTGATACTTAGTATTGTCATTGACGTATTTCGAGTTTTAGCTTGTTATTTCAGTGGCCTCCACTCTACCTTCTACACTAGGGAAACATTTATAATGAAACAAAAGAGGAATAATAAACGAAAAAAAATATTCTCCAAGGCATTTGTTTACTTGAAATTTTATATTGTCTTTGTTAATAAACTTTTGCGTGACAATTGAAAATAAGTACAACTAACGAATATTATTAGTCACTGAACAAAGTTTTTTTTTTTCTGAATCTTACCAAAGGGTTAGATTAAACGGTATTTGAGAATATTACTTTCTAAAGAGAAAAATTTTATTACTTAAAAAAACTTTATGAAGCTATGATAAAACACCAAATATGTTAATAGCTTTGTAGAGAAAATATTTAAGAATAGTTAAACACAGAAAAATAAAGAGCCAACTGAATTGAAAAGTGTAATTCGGTGGCTACATCCAATAAATTCGGTATTCAAATGTGATTTTCGAATATTTTGGGCAATGCCTGAAATTCCATTATTTATATTAACCGAATTTCGTTGTGAAAACCAATAACCAGTTTGACCTACCTATTTCAGTTTTAATAATCGAATTTTAGTTGAAATATGGCAACTTTTTTCTTTGTATGTAGGTAGGGATTATTTTAAGAATGCCATTTATATTAAGTGTCAATTAAACTAAAAATCTCTTAAATGAAAGATTGAAGAATGAATAAATTATATTTAGAAAAAGGAAATTTGTAATGGAAATACAATATTAAGAGTAAATAAAATCAATAGCTTAAATGGTCACTGAGGCGTATGATTGTTATGCTTTCCTAGTAATAATATCAATTATACGTCTACACCTTTTACAACTGTAATTCAAAAAATATCAATTGAAATTTAAAATTTCCATTTGAAATTCAAAAAATATCAATTGAAATTCAAAAATTCCATTTGTAATTCAAAAAATATCAATTGAAATTCAAAATTTCCATTTGAAATTCAAAAAATATCAATTGCAATTCAAAAAATATCAATTGAAATTCAAAATACATCAATTGAAATTCAAAATACATCAATTGAAATTCAAAAATTTCTATTTGAAATTCAAAAGTTTCTATTTGAAATTCAAAAATTATTCCATTTGGAATTCAAAACATATCAATTCAAATTCAAAAATTTCCATTTGAAATTCAAAAGTTTCCATTTGAAATTCAAAAATTTCTATTTGAAATTCAAAAATTTCCATTTGAAATTCAAAAAATTCCAATTGAAATTCAAAATACATCAATTGAAATTCAAAAAATATCAATTGAAATTCAAAAAATATCAATTGAAATTCAAAACACATCAATTGAAATTCAAAATATGTCAATTGAAATTCAAAAATTTCCATTTGAAATTCAAAAAATTCTAATTGAAATTCAAAAAGAATTCCATTTGAAATTCAAAGAATTCCAATTGAAATTCAAAAAATGTAAACAAATCAAAATGTAAACATTAGGCCAACACTTTTTTAAGTATTTTGGTTTATCATGGGTGATAAAAACATTATGAAAACTTTTAAGCCATTTATTATTTATTTATTTAAAGTACTTAAAATAAATATTTAGTGTTAATAACAATTAGAACTAAATATAAAATTATATGTTTTAAAAGTAATCGATTAAAAAAATATGAGTAATCCATCCAAACACTTACTCTGAACGTCGCTAGTTTATACATCAATAGTTGCATGCATAAATATTTTATGGCTTTATGACAGGTTATTACAAATATTTTCCAACAAAATCTTGTATACTCTCCTGCAATAAATGCATTAAAAGTTTTAATAATGTTTTTATCACCCATGACAAACCAAAATACTCAAAAAAAGTGTTGGCCTAATGTATTAATTTCTTAAATTGATTTGTTTACATTTTTTGAATTGCAATTAGAATTTTTTGAATTTCAAATGGAAATTTTTGAATTTCAATTGACATATTTTGAATTTCAATTGATGTGTTTTGAATTTCAATTGATATTTTTTGAATTTCAATTGATGTATTTTGAATTTCAATTGGAATTTTTTGAATTTCAAATGGAATATTTTTTGAATTTCAATTGCAATTTTTTGAATTTCAAATGGAAATTTTTGAATTTCAAATAGAAACTTTTGAATTTCAAATGGAAATTTTTGAATTTCAAATGGAAACTTTTGAATTTCAAATAGAAACTTTTGAATTTCAATTGATATGTTTTGCATTTCAAATGGAATAATTTTTGAATTTCAAATAGAAACTTTTGAATTTCAAATAGAAATTTTTGAATTTCAATTGATGTATTTTGAATTTCAATTGATGTATTTTGAATTTCAATTGATATTTTTTGAATTTCAAATGGAAATTTAGAATTTCAATTGATATTTTTTGAATTTCAAATAGAAATTTTGAATTTCAATTGATGTTTTTTGAATTTCAAATGGAATTTTTGAATTTTAAATGGAGTTTTTGAATTTCAAATGGAAATTTTGAATTTCAATTGATATGTTTTGAATTACAATTGTAAAAGGTGTAGTGTGCCTAATATAGTAGTTGTTGCAATTTAGAGTACACTCAAACAAAAAAGACTTACAATGGAGGTATACCGACAGTGTTGCCAGGCATGTTGAGCATAAAATCATCCAATTTTCCAATAAAAATCGTCAAAATCGTCATTATATTTTCAAAAATCGTCAAAAAATCGTCAAAACAAAAAATATTTGTTACAAGTGGAATAAAGTTTTAATAAACAAAAAGAATAATAATGCAATTCACATTTCAAGTGCTCATGTACTATCGGTGTAATATAATACGATTTTAACACTTTGATGTAATTTAAACTTCGAAGATCATGATAAAATATCGATAACGATAGCACTTTACCACTTTAATTGTTAAGTCCTTCTACATAATTCTGTAAACACCACTTCAGTAGCACAATTTTTAAATCTTAAATTCTTTTACATAGAAATTCTTTAACAATGTTATTTTCTTTAATTAATAAATTTGGACTTCCATTAACGAATTAAAGTTTCAAATTGCATTACATGTGATGACATAGTTTAATACAATAAATTGTGAAATTTTTGATTATTTCATATTTTTCATTTTGGGTTGGTTTTTAATATTATTATTATATTATTATTATATTATTATTATTTATATTATTATTTAAATATTGTTTATTACTGCATGTTTTTCCATTTTCACATATAAATTGTGAATATCTGAAGTTTCACTTTGGAACACTTTATTTATATTATTATTAGGCCTGTTTTTTAAGCACCGGATTTATTTATGGATTTATAAATCAGAATATTCGCAAAAACTTGGATGTTTTTTTTTATTGAAAAAATATTTTATTTTTATCTCAATCTTACACTAATTAAACTTTATAAAATTATAAATATTAAAAAAACAGGGTTGGCATTCAATAACTTTTCATAATAACGATTGGCTATCACAGTAACACTAATAGCGGAATGGAAATTTAAAAAAAAGCGATTCCATTAAAGACATGTTTCTTCTTATGTAAACGGTTTTAGTTTTCTATTTAACCTGTTTGATTTTGAAATATCTTGAACTAGTTAAAGTCAAAATAACGCTAAAATACCGAAACGACGATTTATAAAGTTATTTTGTTGATGTAACAAAATTTAATGGGTAAAGACACGTGCCACTATTGGAATCGTAACTTTAAAACGTTTATAACGGCATTGGTATGGCCGTGGCAGGCAACTACTATTGTAATGAAGGTAGTGTTTGCCAACCTTGAAAAAAGTAGGCACATACTCAGGGAACTTCTGCTGTAAATATTTGTTGTTGTTTTTTTAAGTTGTAATACAGTATCTTTATTTTTAGGTGAAAAAACAGTCATTTGTAGAAGAAATTTAATTTAATTTAATTGTAGTTCATTTAAAAAACAAACCACATTAAATTACAGTATTATGATTTTACATTGATTTTAATGTTTGTTTATTTTTTTACTGCACTGACTGAACCACTCATTAATAATACAATTGTAGTTCATTTTTTGAACAGTAAAAAACAAATGACTATGTTAGTTGAATTTACTAAAATGTTAGTCGTTCTTTTTTCAAGTGAAATTTCATTTATTTTTAGCTGCATTTGCAGTGGTCTTTACCTTTATTAAGTGCAGAAAATAAATTAAAATAAACCTAACATGAATCCATAAAATAAGTTTTTTGCTAAACTTTCAATAAAAAATAGTTTTTAATTTTAACGAAATAATAAAAATCCAAAAATAGATCCGGTGATTTTTTAATAATAGCAAATAAACATGTTTTGCTGACATAATAAACGTATGTCAAAATCGTCATTTAGTAATTTAGGTACTAAAAATCGTCAAAATGACGATAAATCGTCACACCTGGCAACAGTGTATACCGACCCAAACTCGCAAATTTTAATGAACTTTGGATATATTGTAAAGGAGCAACAAAAAAGAGACACGCATATTTTTTAGCTGCCCAATCTCACGTTAAAGGTTTAAAAATTAGGGTTAACAATGTATTCGTTTTTGTATAAAAACTTTTCTTTATTTTACGAAAATACGCAGGGTTAACTTACTTAAGAAAACAAAAGTTTTGATATCCATATTTATATAGTGGACCCAGAGTTGCCACATTTTAGTATTATTTGAAACATAGGGGAAAAAGACTCTTGGGGAAAAGTCACATAAAAACCAACTGAAATTCTTTAATAAAACTCCAGATTTAATGTTACTCAAAACAATTTTTTTTTTAGTAACAAAAAGACTTGAAAATCTTTGGGCATGATTTGTACACCAATGAATATGTCTTCAGTTGATACCAAGTTTGTCTATAGTTACTTTTAATAGAACGCAATAAACCGAAAAATACCTAAACTGGAGTAATTTTTGACTCCACTTACAAGGAGAGTCTCCCATTAGGTACTCTCCTATCATAATGAAATTTATATATGTGAAATTTTGCTCATAAAATAGAAAAAAAAAATTAATCAATTTGTTGTACTACAGGCTGACTGTGACAAATAAGCATTAAAAAAAGCGCCAGTAAGTAAGAACAAAATCAAAAATAATATGTTCCATATGCTGTTTTTGTAACTGACTTTTCTCAAAAATTTTATAGAGCAAAAAATTAGGAATCTAAATGGCAATAGTATGTAAAGTAAAGTAGAAGTAGAATCGTGAATTTGACACCATCCTCAGTATAACTTACAACTGAAATTTATAACGAAGGTAAACTTTAAAATTATTAACATTTAAATAAATTTAAAGCAATACTTTTTTCTAAGAATCCAGTACATTCACCATTTTTTTTATCTGCAATATTTAGTTCCACGAGTGATAATTTCATTGAAAAATCGCAGTGGATCAAAACCACTCAAGACACTTTAAAATTGAACCAGTAAAGTTGCAAAATAAAGCTGATCATACAAGACGATACATTATTGTCTTTTAAAAATCTTCAATTCGTTATTGATATAAAGGGTGTCCCAAGAAGAACGCAATTTTTAAATCTGGCAACATTCGAAGTGTCATTGTTTGACATTTAAACAATTGTTATTGTTTGCTAGTAGAAGGTACGAGGTTGGTAAAAATGGAGCGCTACACGAATGAACAACGCATTCTCATTGTGAAATTGTTTTACCAACATGACAACATGAAAATGCTGATTTTTCCGATAAAATCATCTTCAGTGAAGAGGCCCATTTTCATCTTGATGGCTTCGTCAATAGGCAGAATTGTCGCATTTGGGGTGAGGAAAATCCTCGAGTGATTCACGAGAAGCAAATGCATCCTCAACGTGTCACTGTGTGGTGTGGTTTTTGGGCTGGAGGAATCATTGGACCTTTTTTTTATGAAAATGAGGCAGGTCAAGCGCAAACAGTCAATGGTGTTCGGTATCGTGAAATGATAACCAGTTTTTTCTTGCCTAGAATTGAAGAAATGAATGTGGAGGGCATGTGGTTCCAACAAGACGGCGCCACATGTCATACAGCCAGAGAAACAATTCAATTGCTGCATCAGTCATTTCCCGGTCGTGTTATTTCGCGTTTTGGAGATCAGAATTGGCCGCCTAGATCGTGCGATTTAACACCAGTAGATTTTTTTCTTTGGGGTTTTTTGAAGTCGATGGTTTACGCGAATAAGCCGACGACGACTCAAGCCTTAAAAGAGGAAATTGGACGCTGCATTAATGAAATACCGCAGCATTCATGCAAAACGGTCATTGAAAATTTCATTAAAAGATCGCGTGCATACCAGCAAAGCCGCGGCGGCCATCTGCACGATATATTGTTCCATACATAACCTCATTCTGTCTACTTTACGATATAATAAAGTTTCACGATTTTTTTTTAAATATCTGTGTTTTATTTAAAATTTAAAAATTGCGCTCTTCTTTGGACACCCTTTATTTAATACCATCAATGGTGTATTCTTTCTGTAATATTTTTCATTTTTTTGTATTGTATTAACTTATTAAAACTACTCTTCATCTAAAATTTAATTATTAACTTAATTATAACTTTGTAATACAATGCATTATTATTTTTAGTTTTTTTGAGTACATACTTAAAAACAAATAAAAACACTAATTAAAACTACGTTGCCATTTGCTCTATTTAAAATAATGCAATTTTTACAATCAGAAATTTAATAATTTTGAGCCAAAATTTATTTAAATTTTTTTTACAATTTTTTTTAATATAACAAACTCGTTAAAATTTTGACGATTTTTAAGACTTTGGTGATTGTTTTTTAAATTTTGGCATTTTTCAATTTGTTGGCATTATAAGTTATGAAAACTGAAAATTTTGTGTGAACCAACATCATTTTCAGTTTATTGGTACCATGATTTTCATACAAAGGAATTTTCATATAAATAAAATTTTTGGTCGAGTTGATACATTTTAAAAAAGTTTTCAGACGTTTGTAAACGTATTCACCACACATGTTATACATCGTTGAACAGGTGAAAACCTCTACTTTAAAAAAAATAATTTATTGTAAATTTTAAAAAATTTCTAGAACTAATAAGTAAAAAAAAACATAACAACTTAACTTTGATAAATAATATCTAAATAGGTATTTATGCTATGTTAACAATTTCAATGTGTATTAAAGATTATATTATCGTTAATTAATAAAAAATAAATGAAAGTAAAAAAATTGCATCTAAATATGATTTTTTTTAAAAGAGCAAAAAAAATAATTTCAAAATTTGACTTTTTTTACAAAAACACCTCCCAGGACCCCACTTTTCATTTCATGGCTGCAAACTTGATGAAGAATAATTAACATTTTATTAGTCTATAATATTACGTTTTAAAAAGTTAAGAAATGGGCGTGCCATTTTTTGTCCACGTGTGTAAACTTGAAATTTTGCTTGAAAATTGGTCATTTTCGATCAATGCTGGGTGTAGGGTACATGTCCAAAATTAATAATACTTTCATTTAAAACTATTCTCAAAGAATGTTCTTTTCGAATATTTAAAAAAATATTTACTTTTCTTCTACTAGATTATTAAAAAAAACGTATGAGTGAAGCTACTTTTTCTCAAAAATTTTAAAATTTTTTTGACCTATTTCAAAAAATTGACTTTGCAGATTTTTCTTTACTCAACGGTTACAGATATTTAAATGGAACTTTAAGCACAACATTAATAATAAAAGTGGCGATACACAAATTTTTGTTTTAATGCCTTACCACTTATTATAAAGGAGTTATTAACTTAAAACCAAAAAAAAAATTGTCAAAAAATTTAAATTTTAATGTTCAACATTACACAACTTTTAAACTTTAAGAGGTAACATATTACTGCAAGCATCTTTTTTACTTATCTCATCAAGCGGATTCAAAAAGTCAAAATCATCGAAATCGGTTCATAATTGTAGAAGTTACAGCATTTTAAAAGTTTTTTTGTACTCGAGGTGGTCTACTTTGACACCTTAGTGCTCACCCTGTGTTAATACAGGGTGACTTCAAGATTAATTTTCTGAAAGCTATACTCCTCCTTAACGATTACATATACATTTGGTCTTAATCGGTCTAGTAGTTAAGAAGTTCTATATTTATTAGCACTTTTTATTTGATTCACTCCACTGTGCGACAGTTTGCTACGAATTATCAAGATTTTCGAATTATCGGGCTACGACTTATAGCGATTCTACTGTATATAAATAAATAAAAAAAAAAAATTGTCGACTTTTTTAAATATCAGTGATTTTTCAAATATTTTTTGCAGTTTTAACGATTTTTTTCTATTTTGGCGATGTTTTTTTTTTCAATTTTATTGGTTTTTTAAATGTTGGCGATTGTTTCAAATATTGGCGATTTTTTAATATAAATTTAATTTTATTAGTTGTTTTTTTAAATTTTTTTGCCAATTTTGACAATTTTTAAGACTTTGGTGATTTTTTTTAAATTTTGTCATTTTTTCAATTTGTTGGCATTATAAGTTATGAAAACTGAAAATTTTGTGTGAACCAACATCATTTTCAGTTAAACATTTAATACATATTATTAAACTTTTAGTTGAAAATTTGTTTGAAATCCAACTAAAGTTTAATTGAAATTTTATTGACCAATAGTTGTTCTGTTTTCACATCAGCTTCTTAAAATTTTATAACCGTTTCGTCAGTATTTCAATATAGGTCCACTTTAGCGAACATGTTCGCTAATGTGTTGAGTTGTTTTGAAAGTTCTTATATATATTTTTTTAAAATAGTTACCCCAAGAGCTGGCCTATAAGCTGCTGTATTTGGATTTAAAATACTAAACTTATTGTTAGTTATATTTATATAGCCCATAAACCAGATGCAGAGCCACTTTGGCGAACATTCCCTTACTAATAGTATCCACAATATAGATTATTCTACAAAACATTGAGTACTTAAATTTAAAATAATGTACTACTATTTTTACATATTTACAATAACACTTTTTATATTAAAATCCCATTTTAAGTGGAAAACCCATTTGATGTTGAAAATGTATAATTTATTCCTCAACATGAATTTATTTTATAAAATAATAATATTGTACTCTTTCATTGCATAGCCATTTCATGTACATACGAGGGCTGTTCTAAAATTTAAAACAGAACAAATTAGTGAAAACTGTTCTTTATTTCTGAAAATAATCTTCTTTCAGCTCGATACACTACACACACAGAGTAACAAAGTAACAATCGAATTGAAAAGTGTATTTTAATGGTAACAACTTATAACTTCAGTTAGTACAACGATAGTTATATTACATTTCTGAATATTTTGGGTGTTGCAACTAAAATTCAGTTGAATTACCCAAACTTTGTTGTGAAAACTGATGTTCAATTGTACCAACCGACTGAAATTCGTAATAACCGAATTTGAGTCGTAGTAACCGAATTTTAGTTGACAAATAGCTAATTTTTTCTCTGTGTGTAGCTTTGATACTGTTTAATATACTAAGAACTGTCTAGCTCCTTAAATAGCCGTCAAACGCACATTCCTACTCTGCCAAATTAGGTGCGTGCAATTCGAACTTTAATCCATTCATTTTGGCCATCTCACGACGCTGTTTTTGTTCTACTGTGACCAAAACGCGGCACCCATCTTGCTCACATCTTTCTCATGTCCAAATTTTCGGTCAATATGCGATATATAGCACTTTTTGAAATGCCTATAATTTCAGTCAGCTCACGCACCTTTAGCCGACGATCCATTTTGTGAATTTTCTTAGCGGTTACTGGCGTGGATACTTCACTTGGTCGACCACTACGGTGTTCGTCTTGGCAGCTCGTACGTCCTCGTTAAAACTCTGCCATCCAATATTTTATAGTCGTAAACGAAGAAGTATATTCTACTCCCCCAGAGTAGAATCTAGCTCGGCTTTAGTGTTGGTTGTACCAAGGAAGTCTTTGGTAATGTGTGCGATAAAGTAATGCATTACCTATATCATTATTTTCCAATAAAAAGTAATGAGTTACCGGTAATGAGTAACATAATGCATTACTTTGTAATGGATGCTACTTATCTTCAGCATTATTTCGATACATAAAGTAATGAGTTACCGATAATTGCACACTCATGGATTACCTTATAAAGATATCTCATTACCTTTTACATTACTTCAAAACATAAAATAATTACTTACCGATCATCAATTACATGGTGCATGAATTATAAACGTAAAATAATTATTAAAATATCTTTTTGGAAACCTATTTATATACACATTACTTTGTGATTTTTTGTAAGCATGAGGGTAAGGTATATATTTTTGATATCACGATCGAAAACACGAATCACAACAAATCATTTACATTTTAAGCAACCAAATATTATATGTATCGATAGCTCAGTTGGTAGAGTTGTCGCATAACTAACCAGAGACCCCAGGTTCGAACGTCAAAAACAATAAAATAATTTATTTAAAAATAATAACTTTTGTAATAATTTTTTTTTTATAAATTTTGTTTTATGAAAATCTCTTTATAGACACATTACGTTTTCAAAACATGTAACCAAATAAGTACCAGTTTCTTTATCCCCTACGAGATAATGAGTATACCCATTACTTTACGGCTCATCGCCTGTAAAATTTATCAGTGAAGTAAGGTGTGTAGCCCTATATCGCATTGAATTACATAACGGTGACCAATTTTTTCCATGTTTACAAACTGATCTCGTTTATTTTTGATGGCTTCAAAAAAAAAAAATACTAAACACTCTGGCCTTAAAACTTAAAACCTCCCTGCGGGAAATGAAATGTCGGTTGACCCAAAGTGGTAATTCTGTGATGAGCACGTCACGAAACTGGTAAAACCAAAATTGTGGTACACCAAAAAGTGGTAATTTGTTATTAATAATATAGTTAATATTAATATAGTTATGGTGACAAAACATTCACTGGTTGGTACCAGATACTTTCACGCAACTGGAGAAAAAGTAACATAATATCAAAGTGTACTGAAGCAACTAGGGTCGTTGCAGTTGAAGTTGCTACTGGTCATTGAACTGGCTCAAAGCCGTTAACAGTGGATGGAAACATGGCAATTAGTACCAAAGGATGCAGTTCCTTGACTGCTAAAAAGTGGACTCAACACTGAAGGAATGTCAGATATGGCGAACTTAAAACTCGTTTGGCAAGTTCATTTTCGAAATGCCGACTAGCGATTTTTCGAGTGCTTGGCGATTTTACACATAAAATATCGCTACCAAACTTATTCAAAAACTTGAAACACTTTACAAGAATATAAATTAAAATTAAAATATTTCTGCATATTTTTTTCGAAGTATCTGGTTTAGATATTTTACAAGATTTCTGGGAACGATTTGTCTTTCTTTGGGAACAAAATTGAAACTGAGTATATATTTTGTTACTCTGCTTTATAAGTTATACATTAAATTTGTGCTTAATTGTTTCAGCTCCTTCTTTTTAGAAAGATATTATTGTGAACTTGAATTATAATGCAGAATGCAAAATTAAAATGTTCATGAAGTGCTTTTTAGAAGTGTTGGAAAATAAAAATTAGTAGAAAATGTTAGCAAATAAAGAAAAAAAACTTGCAAAAAATCTATATTTCGAATAACCGGTTTAGTTTATGTACTTTTCCAAATTTAAATTGTTATAATGAATTTAATGTTATAGTTCTTTGTTGGGTATAGACAAAATAGACTATTTTTATAATTGATTTTTGTTGTGCCTTTTTTAAGGTTTTTTGAGCAGATGGTATGACATGCTGTTTTGAATAAGTGCAGTGACTGGCTCCGGACGGGCTATTTAGTAACCCGTACATAATATGAGACACGCTGAATAAAAAGTGACAGGTTACTTGCTTATTACTTCCCGCATGCCCGCGCGACATGTACCCCTTAGACCAGTGCAGTGGTACTTTACAAAACTATTCCACTCAAACTACCCCTAAAACAGAACACATTTCCCTTAATATGTGACCAGTTTTCCTTCAACAATTTTTCTCCAGTTCTACGATACGTACACCTACACCAGTCACGTGATTATTTTTTTCCCACTGGTTCTGTTGCATATCACATAAATCCTAAAATGGCCATACTTTGACACTCCCTACTTCTAACTTGTCCCGTAGCATATTCATTTCAGTCGGTACGGTGATAGGTTACCTTGGTCAAGTTATTCGACACGTCACACAGTGCTCCAAAGGTAGCCATTGTCACCTCCTATGACAAGCCCATGTTAAAAGTACCGGTCACTTTCATATAACAGAACTGAAACTTGGACTGGTTCATACACACAAAGTTCTAGTCACGTGACCGTACCAGTGACTGGTCCATTTCCCGCAGGGCTATGTTTTACAAGGTTGCCACTTTTCATCAAAGTAATTTTTTTCGAACTACGTCAGGTCGCCTTATTTTGGAACCGACCTCGTACAATGTCTATATATTTTCTTTGTCTACACAGAGAAAACGGATTAATTGTGCAGCAACCAAATTATTTTATTGTCACATTCAAATGTATTCTGACAGAATTGAAAAATATTGTTTCAACCGAAATTCTGTTGTGTAAGCCCATTTGTTACAACAAACAAAAATATCGGTTGCTCCGACCAAACCTTTCGGTTGGCAAAAAATTCGGTAGTTATAACGAATCTCCTTTCTCTGTGTACAACACACATACACTGAGAGATTTATTTTTTATAACATAAATGAGTTGTTTCATTATATCGATTTAAATACATTCGATTAAATATATTAAAATACATTGTCTACACAATAACATTTTCTTTAAACTCATCATATTTTTCATTAAATATTACTAAAAACAAGATCTTAGCTGAGAAAAGTTTCATTACAATCAAGTTTCATTAAAATACAAAAGCTGTTAATTTTTTTGTAGATATTTTTCTTCCTTTTGTGAGTACATTATTTATTAACTTCATTTTAAAATTTTAATGGGTGCCAATTTTTCTCTGTGTATATATAAATAGCACAAATATAAATTGAAAAAACGAAATGTAGTATGCAAGTAATATCAATTACTTTTACCAATGAAATGGAATAAAATGCAATATTGCACCCAGCAAAATTTTTTAGAACTGGTTACCTCATAATCTATTCCAGAATAGCCTCTTTTACCACCGGTTGCATGGAACAGGTTATAGAACGTGTTCCTGGGAGTCAAATTGTAAGGTTTCACTGTCCCAGAAGCAGTTTTATAACTAGTTCTAGAACCGTTTCTAAATCAACCTGTTCTTGTTTGGAGGTAAAGAAAATAGCTCAACCTCCATACAAAGGGAATCGGTTGTAGAACAGTAATTAGAACCTATTGTAATGCAGTATAAGTTATTCTGCAACCTGTTATGTGGATTTTATTATTTTACTGGGCAATGCAATTTCAGAAAAACTTTTCAACCAAACCATCTGCATTGCAAGCAACTGCGTTCCTGCTAATTAAAGTTAAAAAATATATAATGGCAATTATTGTTAAATGTAATGTTAATAATGATTATAAGAGCTTTTGTTGGGGAATAGTGGCGAGTGATAGAGAGTGGCATATATATTATGGTTTGATTTATCTCCTTCCTTCCTTAAATATCTTTCATTTCGTTAGTCTTATCTCACTTTAACTATAAATCAATAAAATTACACTTCAAAACTTAATATGGCAAAATGTAAATGTTTAATTATTGCGAATGATTTAACATATAAAAACTTTTTTGTTTTCAACTTTGTTAAAATGCTAATGTTTATATTATTAAACTAATGTTGCAGAATAATTAGTGTGCATTAATGTTCAATGTGTGCATTAGAGCGGTATTTTTTCTTTCAATTTTCGATTTTTATCAATTATTGCTGCGATTATTGTAAAACTTAGTGTTTGGTTAGATGGTGCGAATTTGAGAAAAATCGGATAGCATTAACCCGTTCCGCCCCGAGTACAAAGTTCTCGTTTTTTTTTTTAACATTTCTTAAACTGCTTAAATAAAAATATGTCTTGCAACACATCATTTTTAATTAATTTTGACTGGCTTATCACGAATATTTAAAAGTGTTTGAAGTCTAAAAGTGCTTGAAGGCTAACGGTTTTTCGAAATATTGCGTCTTGATTTTTACTAAAAATTCGTGCTTAGAGTGCCAAAATTAATAAAAAATGATGTGTCGCAAGACATATTTTTACTAAAGCAATTTAAGAAAAAGTTTCAAAATTTTAAAAACTTTGGTAGCGGGGCGCCACGGGTTAAAGCTATCCGATTTTTATCAAATTTGCACCAAATAACTTTTAGACCTAATACTACATTAGTCTGAACAATAAATTGAAATTTTACAAAAAAAAATTTTTCTCCACTAGTGTCCATTAATGTTAAATACAGTAATTATAAATTCAATTTAAAGAGTAACTACGCTCAACATTAAAGTTCTGTTATTATTATCTTTATCTATTTTTTCTATACCAAAATATTCTATAATTGTTTATAATGATAGATTTATATAAAATTATAGCTCTAATATATAGTCATATATTTTTTTATAATATACTTCATATTGTGCAATATGTAAAAATATCTAATTAGATATATGGTTATATATTTCACATGCATGTGCTTGTGTGAAATTGTATCTAATTATATATAATTTGGATGACGACAAAATTCAGATTTAAATCAATCATTTATTATCGCACTGTTTAAATCCGGCAATAAATCAAACATATCCAATTACAGAGGTATTGCTAAACTTAGTGTTATTCCCAAACTATTCGAGAAAATTATTACTGACTTTGTGTCTCATCAAGTAACTTCTATACTGTCTTCTTCTCAGCATGGCTTTCGTAAAGATCGTTCAGCAATTACCAATTTGTTAGAACTATCATCATCAATAAATAATTCATTTGTAAATGGAATGCAGACTGATACCATATATACTGATTTCAGTATAAGGTAAATCATGACATACTCCTCTTCAAATTAAATAAAATGGGATTTTCTCCGTATTTTCTTAACTAGATTGAAACGTATTGAAAAAACAGATCTCAGTGCACTCTTTTTAAAAATCTAAAATCTAAATTTTTTTCTTGTTCTGTCTGGTGTTCCTCAAGGTAGTCATCTTGGGCCTGTGCTATTCCTGCTATTTATTAATGATCTTCCTAAATGCATCAAGCACTCAAAAATTTTAATGTATGCAGATGACGTAAAATTGTTTATTTGCTATAATAAACACTACACAAGTTCTCAAATTCAAATTCATCATATCCAGTATCTCCAAATGGACAATTTCTTTCACTGGTGTAATTTAAACAACATGGAGCTGAATTCAAAAAAATGCAAACATAAGATTTTTAGTAGAACTGTTCAGATTATAAGAAAATATATTATTAACGGATATGAACTAGAACAAGTATAGACATTCCTTGATCTCGGAGTATTATTGGATAAATCGCTAAATTTCAATGCACATATAAGTCAAACAATTAACAAGGCAAAAGGCGTTCTTGGTTTTGTAAGAAGATGGGGTAAGGAATTTGAAAATCCATACGTCGCTAAGCAACTATACGCATCCTTAGTTAGGCCGATTCTTGAATATGCGTCTGTAGTTTGGGGATTCCTACTATGAATCGCACATTACAGTAATTGAGTCTGTGCAAAAACAATTTTTACTTTTTTGTCTTCGGAAATACGCTTGGACTAGAGATAATTTGCCGTCGTATGAAAAACGCCTTGCACTTATAAAACTACCAACTCTAAAAAGTAGGAGATTGGTATTAAACATATCCTTTCTACACAATTTGTTAAATGGTGCTGTGAATTCTGACTTTCTTCTTTCTAAAGTAAATTTCAACGTTGCAATTAGACCGACAAGGCATTATCTTCCATTAAAACTGAGTTTTTGTCAATCAAATTATGAATATTTTGAACTTTTTCGCAGAATTTGTAACGAATTTAATATCATGTTTTCTTATATAGACTTATCTATAAATGTCAATATTATTAAAAGAAATCTTATTCTTATCTTAAATCAATTAAATTCTCTTTAACATTTTTTTTATTATTTTTTTTGTAAATAATTTTTATGTACATTTGTTATATATACTAGTCTGTAAGGATATTTCCATAGACTTAATAAAAAAACAAATAGATCAAACTATATTATCAAATTTTTCATGATTGTATCAAATAATGTATAATTTTATGAGATTAGATCTAATATGATGTTCTTATTTTTCGGATAATATTATAACACTAAAATTAACAAAATATTTTTTTTTTTGCTTGGGCATATAGAGAATTTTTTTTATTTTAATTTGTTTACAAAGTTAAAGAAATAAACTCAAGTTGATCATAAAACAGCTTTAAGCCGCATCTACATTAGAGTCGAAATCCAATAAAAACTAAATTTCGAAATCTTGTTCGTGTATCATTTTATACACATTTTTATTCCCAGTAAAATAGTAAAATTTAAATAACTGATTAGAGAACAACTAATATTGATTTATGTTATACATTCGTTTATTTTTGTATGGAGTTTGTCCTATTTGCAATAGGATCTTTACCTCCAAACGAGGACAGTTTGCTTTAGAATCAGTTATAGAACCAGTTACAGAAAATGTGCTGGGTCAGTGAAGCCTTATTAACTTGTATCACTCCCGGTAACCTGTTCTGAACCGGTCCCTTCTAACTGTTAGTAAAAGAAGCTGTTCTGTAATAGATTCAAAGGAAAGTTCTAAGAAATTTTTTGGTGTTGAACTTCGTCCTAAAATAATGTAACCACATTTCTTCACCAACAATTTCGGTGTTTAGTACACTCAGGGAACTTCTGCTTTAAAAATATGTAGTTGGTTGGGTTGTAATACAATTTCTTTATTTTTAAAGTAAATGTCAGTCATTTGTAGAATAAATTAAACCTTGTAGTTCATTTAAAAAAACCAACCACATCATATGACTGTTTTACACTAATTTTTTACAGTAGTTTTTTGTTATTTAAAAAAACAAAAAAATAAATGTTTGTTTATTTTTTACTAACATGTGGTTTATTTTTACTATAATTTTTAGTCATTTTTGAACATTAAAAAACAAATATCAATGTTAGTTAAATTTACTGGAATGTAAGTCGTAATTTCTTTAAGTGAAATTTCATTTGTTTTTAACTACATTTGCACTGGTCGTTACCTATATGGTATTCTAAGTGTAGTTTTGCGAAAATATCTATAAAACTCCATATAAAAAATAAGTTTTTCGCAACAATTTAACAAACCAAACCATTTACAATGTAGCGAATAATTGACATTTAATTAAAGTTACCTTAACATATTAATGACTGACCCCTCGTATTCATTTGTGAAATATCGATAAAACTTCACACATTAAATATTTAAGGTTTTTGAAGTTATATGGTTTACTTATTTTTGGAATTAACCATACTTGGGACTTATGAATTAACCACTGATATAGAATAATTCCTTCATGTTTTTTGAATAACATTTTTTTTTATGATCTTCCACGTAAAACTCTAAATTTTTACTTGGAAATAACACAGTTCAACAAACAACCTATTATACTAAATAACTTTTGGACGCAAATCACGAATATGGACTTAAAATGTCAAAGTTAGATATAGTTAAAACAGTATTTAAAAAAAAAACCTTTTTGTGGAAAATTTAAATTTTTTGATAAAATTTTTGCAAAAAAATACAAAATAGAAAATAACATGTTACTTTTTGGCAACTATTGAACTATTCCTTTTAATTTAATATATTACAATTTTCAAAAGATGAGATAATACGAGGGCTGATCAATAAGTCCGTGACTTTCTGAATGAAAAACAGTTTTTTTTGCAAACATAACATTTGCAACATAATCTCCTTTTAGTTTCTCCAATTTTTGTAACCCTTCCAAAAAATAGGATTTTTCGAGGCATTTGTTTGATCAATAATATCATCGTTGGAGCTAAATCTCTTTCCACCGAGCCATTTTTTAGATTTGGAAATAGGGAATAGTCCCTGGGGGCTAAATCCGGAGAATATGGTGGATGAGGTCCCAATTCGTAGCCCAATTTATGGAATTTTGCCATTGAGACTGCACACTTGTGCACCCGTGCATTATCTTGATGAAAAAGAACTTTTTTTCTTGGCCATATGGTGTCGTTTTTTTTAAATTCTCGTTAAATCGGTCCAACAAGTTGGCATAATATTAATTGTTTTTCCCTTTTAAAGGTAATCGATGTGGATTATCCCGCGTGCATCCCCAAAAACTGTTGCCTTCACCTTATTGGCCGACAAACTTACTTTGGCCTTCTTCGGAGCCGGTTCACCCGGCGAAACACATTGTTTAGACTGCTGCTTGATCTCTGGAGTGTTGTAACGGATCCATGTTTCATCCACAGTTACAAAACGCCGCAAAAACTCATTCGAATTGCGGTTAAACAACTCCAAATAATCCTTTGAAGTTGTCACACGATTACGTTTATGGTCAATTGAGAGCAAACGCGGCACCCATCTTCATCAGACAGCTTTATTAAACTCAACTGATCATTTAAAACCGAAACCACACTGCCATATGAAATGCCTATGGCATCAACAATCTCACACACTTTTTAATCTTTCATCGACCAACACCATATCGTGTATTTTTTCGACATTTTCGGGTGTGTTGACCTCAATTGGCCGTTCAGAACGTTCAGCGTCATTTGTACTTGTGCGACCACAGCGAAAGCCAGTACACCACTTTTTTACCATTGAAATCGATTGTGCATAGTATTTATCAAGTTTTTCTTTGGTTTGATTGACGGGTTTCTTTCGCAAAAAATAATGTTTAATGAGCATTCGGAATTCACTTTTTTCCATTTTTAAAAAAATCCACGAGGTTGTATATTTTGAACAGCTGTTAAACGCAAAGTAAGTGACGGAACTTGCTCAAAATTTGACAGTAGTCTATTAACAGGTGGTACTTGATGAAAGCAGTGTTGCATTTCATATAAATACGAGGGAAGTTCGAAAAGTCACGGACTTATTGATCCGCCCTCGTATTAACTTTCTCATTTGTGGGAAACTAGTAAGGAGTTTCCAAAGTGCAGGTTTTTTGATCTAGCAAATTATTTTATAAAAATCTTTTTGGGCTACCGCCTGCAAACATGCATTTGCATAAAAATAGCTGCCTTGCTCATTATAAATACATCATTGATAAAAAGAGGGTATTAAGAATTTCTGCTAATGCGTTGTAATTACTCTTATTTTCACCAGCTTTGATTTAAAAAATTTGCACTTAACATTAATTACCACAATCGAAAAATGTATTTAATTGTAGTGCAATTGTGCAATTGTGATTAAAGTATTGAAAGGGTATTTGTTAACACTTACAATGTATTTTAAATTATACGGGTTGAAAAAAAAAAGAAATATTAAAAAGAACGTTGTGCATATTTTTGTGTGTTAAGAAATATAAGATAAAGAAAATGTGGTTTATATGGGAATACCAGCGCTGCAAATTCCATATGGATACTTTAGAATTTTTGTTCAGAGAAATTAAACTGATACAAATTTCCCATAAAAAACTATCATTTTAATCTTAAAAATGTCTAAAAAGTTTAAAGATTTTTTTTAAAGAAAATGTTCTCTGATTTTGAAAGATTATAAATATATTCATTATCCAAAAAAAAAAAATAAAAATTCTGACGAACAAAATTCTAAGAATGTGCAAAAAATATGTGTAACAAATAATTCATAAATAGAATGAACTTTTTAAAGATATGTATGAATTTAACACTATAAGATTTGGCAAAACGAATTAATTCTCTAATTCCTAATGCAGCCGAATTTTTGATTTGCATTTAACTGGTACTAGGGTAAACTCAATTAAAAAAAAAACTATTTAAAAATGTCACTACGTTAGGGACTTGATTTTTTAGTACTCTACAAAACACAATAAAAAAAAACAGATCGAAAATCGGTCCATCCATTAAGGCTGCACAGTGGCACTTGATTTTCAATATCTTGTTGTGAGAAAAAGGTATTTAAAGCACAGACCGGAAAACGTTTTTTTTTGGTTTTTTGTTAATTTCGGAAATAGATCTATCAACCAGGCACGTAGCTAGGGGGGGGGGGGGGCTTGGGGGCTAGAGCACCCCCGAAATGATTTGACAAATTTAAAAACTTAATACAATTCGTTAGAAAGTAACAATGTTATTGATAAATTTAATATGAAAATAATTATTTTTGACTTGGATCAAATAGGAAATAGTTTTATATGATTCGAATCTTAAAATTTCGTTAGAAAACATCGCCTGCAAATGGGCGGCTATCATTGTTAGAGTTAATTTTCGACAAAAAGCAATAAATAAAATCTTTTCATAAGAGATTTCGAAGTCTTTGACTTAAAATATAATCAAAAAATTGTTTGAGACAATGCAAACTAAACAGAAAAAACTAAAATTGAGTTTTAATTAAAATATTTGTTGATTCAGCAAAAGTTTAACTAAATTCGGTCGTGTTGATGCAATTGTAGTAACAACTAAAATAATTTGTATCTATTTAATTAATATTATTTTCAATTACATATAGTTTTATTCACATCTATTAAAATTTTAATTGAATATTGTTTACTATTGGGAAAAATTAGACCATTTGAAAAATCGCAAAATTTTAAAAAAAAAATTGCCAAAACAATCCTCAAAATTGCAGAAATTTAAAAAACTCCCAAAATAAACGCCAAAATTCGAAAAAAAATTAAAAAAAAATGACCAAAATTAAAGAAACGCGAATTTTCAACTTTAAACGATTTTTTTAATTTTGGCGACTTTTTAAAATTTTTGCATTTGTTTCAATGTTGTTCAACGTTATAAAAACTGAGAATTTTTTTTTATACCAAATTCATTTTCAATTAAACAGTTAATTGAAAGTAAGTTTGAAATCGAACAAAAGTTAATTGAATTTTTTTTTGACAATGATTTTTTCTGTGTATTTTGACATAATCTTTTAAAATGGAGCTACCACTAAGACTCAAAATTAAGTTTACTTGTGCCGTAAAAGTCGTTACTTTACTTACAATGCAATCTTTTTGGTAAATTTGGTTTGCTACGCACGCATCTGGTAACATAGTTTTCAGTATTTTTTTTACGATATATATTTCGATATCTCATATTTTTTTAATTTCTCGAAACAAATTTAAGCCTCAAACTTTGATCGATATGCATAACATGTTAACGTGGTCCAATGGGACTCAAATTTTCTCAATTTCTTTTTAGACTAAATGTAAACAAATTTCTATCGGCGCTCCTTGAAATGCGACATTTTAAAATCAAGCAGCTAAACCAGTAATAACGATGTAGTTTTTTTTTTAGACATTTTAAAGGGTTTTTATTTAAAAAATTGATTAAGGACAATTTGAAAAGCGTTTGAAATTGTCCAAAATATAAATCAAAGTGAATTGGAAATACGAAATAAATAAGACCTAGGCGATGGAAATAAGACCTAGGCGATGTCAGGTATATTTTTAAATTTTCCAATTTTATATTTTTTCTTTATTATTATTTCTTTCAGACTACAATCACGCTTGCTTGTAAAATTTACGATTTTTTTAATACAATACATGAAGTCGGATATATGAAAAAGGGGGAAAAATAGTGAATAATTTGTTAAAATAATTCAAATAAGTGGCAGCCGGGGTCCACGACATAGTGTCAAAATGGTTTTCAAAATGTGTGTTTTCTCGAGGATTTGAACGCTGTTTTTAAATAAGTCTAAATTTCATAAACTTTAAACATATTTTCATACAAAAATGTGTTAATTTTCACCACCAATTTTAAAAATAGATACGTTTTTCATATATTTTTGCTGCTTTATCACCTATCCGAATTTAATTTCAAAGGAAACCCATCGGAAAAGCTTCCTTATAAGTGTCAGGCAAATTATATAGGATATTTGCTTTTAATTTGTTTTTAGGACGGTTATAAATCTTTAATTTCCAGAGTTAAAACGTTTGCATAAAATAATACATTATTTTATATGCTCTTATAAGGTTTTGTCTGCCAGTGCATTTATCCGGACATAATTATATAAATTCATATATAAAATTAATTTCGTAGAAAAAATTTAATATGATGTCATATATAGTTGCGTATAATTGTATATTGCATTTAGAATACGCTAAAACTAATCCAATTAATAATTACGTTATATTTATATACCTAGACATTGCAAAATAATATATATTTTGATATTATATCATATTTTAAAAAACACAATTTTATTTTAGATAAAATTGTTACATCAATACAATACAATTAAGTGCATCATTTTGTGTATAATTTTATACACAAAATTTACCCCAATTTTTGTCTTTTGAATTGATTTCTTTCTGGTTCTTAACCCGAATTTGTTTCATTTGTAACATTATGAGTTCTTAATTTAGTCTAAGATTTTTTTCAATCTAAAACTCTAAATTTAGTTTCAACGTTTTTTCCGTCTTTGTTATTCAATGGTGTTAGTTAATAAATACCACAAAATCTGCATTTATATTTTTTTATTTTTGAATATAATAAAATTTCCAAATGCTATGGAATTTGTTACAAATTATAAAGTTGTAAACCTTTTGCAAGTGGCTAAAGTCTAAAAGGATTAATAAATATTTTGGATTTTCATGAAGTTTTAAAATCAAAAACCGGACACAACTATAGCTTATTTTGTATATTTCAGTATCAGTTCACATATAAATTTATACCGCTGTATAAAATCGTATTAAATTGTATCACGTCATTATTCGGATGTTATTTAATCTGATATTATTAAATTAAAACTAAACTAATGCAAATATAATTATTATGCCCATTTCTCGGATAAAACTTTATTAAGACTCATATTAAATTTCGTATGATTATATAAAGCATCATATTAATTTTAATCGGGTTATTAGAAGTTGAAACTTTTTTACTTTTTTTTACATTTATCAAGTTTTAGCTACCCTAGACGTATATTAGCACATAAAAATATAAAGTAACGCAATTTTATTTTTCGTGGTTTTCAAAAAGTTTTCCGCATAATCCTTTTTTTTATTTAATAAAACTAAAAATTAATATTTAGCTAAAAATTTAACGTAATTAGACAATAACGATGCATATCCAACTTAAAGTACACAAACATTTTCAAATTTGTGATCAAACAGATTAAAGCGTTGTTTCGCAATATAGACATCAAAATTCGCAAAATAATGAACACAATAAGTAATAAATGAAAAAATGCATTTTAAGGAAATGCACTTTATGCGGGAGGTTTTTGTTTCAAAATGAAATCAGAAAGCTATTTCTATTATAAATACATGATTGCCCATTACGTGTAGGTAAAAATTTAGCAAAAATTTAGCAAACAAAAGAAAAAGCTGTTACTTTAGTGTGCAAAAAAAAAAATATATAATCAAAAAAAAAAAATCGAATAGCCCCCCCCCCGAAACAAATTCCTAGCTACGTGCCTGCTATCAACACATTCCTAAAGGGTCAAATAATAAATTTGAAAACAAAAACTCTATAGATTATTTATAGATTATTTATTTCCTAATAAAGAAATATAGAGTATGGCCTCGAATTTGAATAATTTTTTCAATTTATAACGAGCTTTCAACCTCCGTATATTTACAAAAATAAAGCAAATCAAACATATTAGCTAGGTTGATACTAGTATTTCGAATTTTCATTTTCATTCAGGTCGAAAAAACATAATTTTTATTTTTAATAAAAATTTTATCAAACTTGTAATAACTTTATTTTGTACTTTTTTATACTTTTTTCGACTTTGTTCAACTTTTTATTTTCAACTATGTTATTTACTTTTTTTAACTTTTGTAATATATAAACAACTTTCTAAAACCAAAAAAAATTATTTGAACAAAAATGTTGGTTTTTTTTGGAAACAAACAAAAACGTTTGTTTTAAAATGTTTAAAATCAGCTGTCTGATTCAAAGTACATATTGCGCATACAAAATATAGGGCAAACACTTTGTTTAACAAGCTGTAACTGTTTTATTTCTCTGAAAGTATATAGAGAAAAGTTCAAACTATCGAAATGAGCAATAAAAAAAAAAAAAAAACCCACAATAAAAAAATTTAAAGGGAGTACATCCCTAAAGCTGTGTTGTGTACACAACTTGAGAAAAGGTTAAAAAGCTGTTTTTTCTCGTTTTTAATCGAGATTTTCTGAAAACTGTGACGTGTTCGAAAGATTTGAAAAACGGTTCAAACCAAGTAGACTGTCATTTTGTAACTGTGTAAAGAAACAAGATCCCAATAGTTAGAAATCCTCAAAATGCATTTGTATGGGAACAAATTCCAATTCCCAATTTACCCCATGTCCCAAACTACCACTCCTTGCCCTATGCTTAAGAAAATTATTTTAATTGTATTATAATTGTTGACATTTATTTTTTAAATTTTGTACTGACTAATCAAAAATTAGGTTTTAGTAATATTTTTTGTTTCTACTTCTTGTTAATGATTTTCCAATGTAAGGACAGTGGAAAATAACACAAAATTTTCAGAAATAATTCGGTTTTTTAGAAATAATTCGATTGCAATGAAATTTGGAACAGGAATAAGTGACGTCATATCGAGCTTAAGTTTTGTTCTGGAACCTTCCAAACAGCCCGAATTGGAGGCGTGCATAATTTTTAACGGATGATTAAAATTGATATTTGCCTTAAAAATGTGGTAAGAGGAGGGGGGGGGGGGGAAGTATTGTCAATTCAAAAATTTTTTTAACACAACTTTCTTTTATATTGAAATACATTTCAGAATAGTATGCACACTTTTTATGTTCACAAAGAAAATATTAATCTGGAGGTAAAAGGCTGTTGGTGCTTTTTGGGGAAAAAATCGCCCAAATTTGATTTTGATTTTAATTTTTACTTTAAACGAGTGTAGTTTTTGTGTGGAATAATATATTTGGAATAATTTTTTTTTGTTTATTCAAGAATTTATTTAATTAAATAACCAATCTTTTCAAAAAGAAATATGCCTCGATTTCGTCCCTCTATTTCCAAAAGCTGGATTTGAGTCGGATCAAATTTGGAATTTCACATTTCAAATGGGAATATCTCAGGAACTATTAGAGATAACCCACACATGTAAGCATATTTAGTCTCTACTAGCAGATTACAAATATGTTAAGTTTTTGAAAATCGTATTAGAAACAAAAAAGTGGGGAGCACTCAAAATTTTATATGCAAAGAATTCCCTATTTTGGATGGTCATATTGCCGCCCCCGGGGGGTCTGGTAGGTTTAAGCTCGATATTACGTCGCTTATTTCTGTTCCAAATTTCATTGCAATCGGACTACTAAGTAAGATATGGCCGAATTATTTCCAAAAATTTTGTGATATATCCGACTGTGGTACGTATGAGTAATATTTAATATTGTTTTTATATTAATAACACTAATACGTTTAAGTGTTCTATCAAAATCTATTTAAATACCAATTTAATTTAAATTCACATATTGTTCCAAAGTTACGAATACAATATGTTATTATTCAATTAAAATTTATTGCTTTAACTTTTCATTAACTTCAGAAGATATAAACTGTAACCAGATGAAAGGAACTTATATTTAATTAAATTAATAGTAGTATAGAGGGTCAGTTTATATAATGTGTACTATGAAAATGACAATATTGAGGGTAACTAACGATAGTCAAAAGGACAACAACATTAAATATAATAATTGCCTACAACAAACATAATGATTATAATGGTGACGACCAACCACAATGTAATTGTTTATGGTATAAAATACATTTAACTAAATGACACGTTTTGTTTTTATGAAAGTGTGTATGTAGTTGTAGGCCAATGACTAACAGGGGGAAGCCTCTTATTGCTAACATGTCAATTTTAATGAAACATGGATATGTGACAGAGAATAACAATTTAAGATTGGCCGATTTTCCTTTGTGTGCCATCTGTGATATTTAAGTAATAAAAAGTGGTCGAAGATTGGTACTTTTAATGTTTTTCAAATTTCTTTGATATATTTTTCAAACGAAGTTTATAATACATTAAAGTCGCCCGTGCCTAATTTTGTACACAAATTTCGCTGAAAAGCAAGAACGGTGGAAAGAAAATTTTGTACAAATTTTTTATATTAAAAATATGAGGTTCAATTTAAATCAACAAAAAAAAAGTAGTAGCAAAAATGTTGCTGAGTCCCCGGTTAAAAATCGACATATCGCTCATTTACTGCAAGAGTCACATAACTCAAAAAACACGATTTTGCAGAAAACTACATTAAAGTTTTCAATCCATATCTGCCTCGCTCGACCCTTTCTCTATTTATTTGGTCACGTTTTTTTTTATAAATATGGTGGTTTTAATGTATTTTTCTCCTAGTGAGAGTTGTGTGCGAATTCGGTAATTATCGAGAGACCCGTGAGTTGCACAGTTTCTCTATGAAGTATATACTCTTTGCACCCACTTTAAAGACAAAATAAAATATATTATCCTCTATCTCGAAAAGTATACATAATATTAATATAAAATTTTTAAACAATATAAAGCATAACACAGGTCAACAGCAAAAAAAGGCTTGACTAACCACTATATAGATTTGATGCATCATGGCTGCCTAAGTACAAAAATGGTAAAATTTTTCAATTCTATGGATAATTTTTTTTTAAAAAAATTTTTTTTTAAAATTGACAATATTTTGAGCCATTTCTCCACTTATGTTGTCATAACTCAAAAACAACTAGTCCGATTTTGTCAAATTAAATTTACAAAAATTAAGGTTTACAATATCTTTAAAGAACTGTACAAATTTTTTTAATGCGATCAATAGTTTCAAAGTTATGAAACAAATTGTTAGCAAAAAAAAAAAAAAAATGCTAAAAAAAAAAAAAATTTGAAAAACAAAAATCTGGAAAAAATCGAAAACTGCAAAAAATATTACTTTTTATTTTTTTGTAGTAAAGCTACCCAGGTAGAAATTTGGGATGGTACAAAAAACGAAGAGTTTTCAAAACGTTTGTTTTTGATGGTACTAAAATAAAAGCGTTTCCAAAGCGATAATTGCAAATAATACGAAAAAAAAGCATTTAAAAAACATTATTTTGGATTGCTATTCGAACGTTCGGACAAAGTATTTTAGGAATACTTTTTATACAAAACTTACAAATATTTGTGAAATAAAAACACTGTAAAAACATTGGTTCAAAGCGTTTTTCCAACGTTTGTAAAAAGTACTTTAGAAGTTCTTATCGTACAAAATTTACAACGGTTTATAAAATGAAACCAATGTAAAACCATTGCGTTAAAGCGTTTTTCTAACATTTGCCAATAGTACTTTAGAAATACTTTTTTTTTTACAAAATATTTTACTGATTAAAAAACAACACTGTCATAAGGGGGTTTATCTATATGCGAACTCGGTTTCTTATGCAATTTTTTTATATAATGAAATATATCTATTTTCCAATAGAGGGCTTTTTATTTTCATATTTGAATATTCGATTTTTAATTTCATTGATTTTATTGATATGTTTTTATATATAAAATTTAAATCTATTTTTTCTTTTGTGGTTGTCACAATATCGTTTCGTCAAAATTATGTTTTATGTTTATATTTTTTATACTAAATCACATTTCCCTTAATTTAAAACCCTGAAGTAATACTTTTATGTTTCAAGCTTATTAATTTATATTTTGTTACTTTAAAATATATTTTAATTAAATTCAATAAAAATATTATTTTTCAAAATATAAATATATAAAATTGTTTAAAATTATTATTCTGATATTTGTGTTGAAAACAATGACAAAGTACTTTAACGTTAAAACTGTAAATTGGTATTTATGAACAATTCATAAAGATCTTTAAAATTTGTCTTTGGAGCGTTTTGACAATGTTCAAAATTACAACCCTCAAAGCGGTTATCATTTGGGTCGTTTTCATAACGCTTAATAACTGTAAGCCAAAATGTTCTGCAAATACTTATTTAACGATTGAAAAAGCATTTCAAAAATTTTGTTTTGCAATGTTTTGAGAACGTTATAAAATACCATTCTCAGACCGTAAATTTGGGTTATCATTTTGCACATTCTCAAAACGCTTTAAATTTGTAATTTGGTATGTTCTGAAAACGCTTGTACCATCATGAAAAATGCTTTTAAAACGTTTTAAAGATTGTATTTTTCTACCTGGGTACATATCATGCGAATTAAACTAGATATGGATCATAAAAATCGATGCATGCTTTACATTTTTATTTACAATTAATTGAAGGTATCGCATATTTACAAGCACTGTAGAAAATTGTACCTACATAATGAAAATGCAGAACATAAAAACTCAGGTGCATTTTACGACACGCATTTTGGCAAAACCCCTTTGGGAAAAACCTCTATGACATTTTTATGATTCTAATAATTAAAAAAAATAAGTAATAAACAAAAGATTGTTTAATTTTTACGATTGCGGTAGGATAGTAATAAAACGCTCATAAATGTGCGTGTACGCTGAAGTGCTCTTATTTTCCGTTAGCTACCTGTAACGGATAATTTTTTTTTTTTCATAAAAGTCCTTAACGTTTTTTAGGATTCTTGGGAATAATAAAAAATTTGCAGCACACACAAACTGTATCCACACAAAGGGTTATCCCAAATTATAGTATCAGTATTTATAAGATCTCCTTGACCCTTTTTATTTCATTCAAGAAGTGTTTGCGATAACGCAAACATCATTTAATACCTACACAAAAATTAGAGTCATACAGCTTAGAAGTTAAAAACAATTTTCAAATATTAATAAAAATGAGCCAGAAAGCCAGAACATTTTCATGTAAAAACGATCCAGATTTATTTTGTTATGTGTGCGGCCAATATATCACCGAGAAAAAACGGAAGTGGTTCTTAACTTCATTGCAAAAGTCATATCAAGATTGCTATAATATCTATCCGCACAATTTGAACCAGCATTGGACACCGAGTACTATATGCATTCCATGTCGATTGAATTTATCTATGAAGTCTTCTAACGTAAAGTAAGTATAAATTAATAGATTTGGAATATTTTATAATTACAATATTTCTTAATTAAAATTTGAATTCTTCATATTCCTGATTTCAATTTTTTTTTTCATTTTACAGACGACACTTGGAAATTTTGAAGCCTATGCTATGGAGAGAAACAGCGAACCACGCATCCGAGTGTTATTTTTGTTTAAGTACAAAAAGCATATTTGATGGCCCACAAATTCGCAAATTGGTGAACGATACTGAATTTGGCAGTTCAATGTCAGAAATTGAGAAGAATGCATGGGATTCGTTTGTATGGGTTATTCAAAATTTCTTAGGAAATAACAAGGGTGATGATTACGTTGCGCACGTTGAAGAGATGTTAACTCACTTCCAGAATCTTGGATGCAACATGAGCATCAAATTACACTACCTGCACAGTCACTTAGATCGTTTTCCTGAAAATCTAGGAGACTTGAGTGAAGAACAGGGCGAACGATTCCACCAAGATATCCGGACAATGGAGGAACGATACCAGGGTCGCTGGGATGCACACATGATGGCTGATTTTTGCTGGAGTATTCAGAGTAACACTTCGTTATTCAACAATAGTAGAAAATCGACTAAAAGAAAATTTCAGAGTTTGTAGTTTATAATACATATTTATTTATTTATTTTCTTGTTTTATTTATTATAATAAATGTGAATAATAAAATATAAATTTTCTACTATTTAATTTATTTATTTATTTACATTTAAGCTCATCCAACACAAATGTCTTTCCGAAGAATAGAATCAGTATATTCTAGGTAGGGTTTTGCCAAAAAATACACGAATGTTACTATGTAATGCATATTTGATGTGAAAATTTGTACATAGCATGGGGAAAATGTTTTCAAAATTCAATCAATCGAAAGAAGAACATTAACTACTCAATTTTATGTATATCAGACAAAAAACTAAAATTTGGTGAAAATGAGCGAATTCACTTAATTGTGAATAAATTCGAAAAAAATCAATCGATTTTTATGATCGATATCTCATTTTGTTCCTATTACATGTGGCTTTGCGATAAAGCAATAAATCTGAACGATTTTTGCCGTTTTCGATTTTTTATGATTTTTTTTAACCAAAAAAATTTGCTATTTTCACGTAAAAAAAATATTTTTTCCCTCAATTTTTTATTATAACTCCAAAACTACTGAGCCGATTGAAACGCAATATATTAACGGATTAAAGGCTATGTAAATTTCAGTTTTTCTAAATTTATTTGAATAATATCGGACTAATTTTTTTTTAGTTATCATTAATTATGTGGAGACACGTCTAAAAAAATTTATAATTTTAATTAAAAATTTTTTAAAAAAAAACCTCTCCATAGAATTTCAAAATTGAACCATATTTGTACTACTGGGACCACAATACATCAAAATTGTATAGTGGTTTTCAAAGCCCCTAAAATTTTTTCAAAATTGTTGCCTTGTGTAATATAACTAAATAATCGCATTTTTTGACTTATGACAGTCTTGAAGTAAATTAGCGATATATGTACCCATTTATGGACTTGTATGAGCTCATTCATGATCAACGATGAAAGTTGTTCTATGTGGGCTTAAAAGTTAATAATGAAAATTTGAGCCAAATCTGTCAGTTCTAGACCGTGCCGACTTTGGTTCAAAGTTTAGAGATATTGGTCAAATTGAACAAAATTTAAAAAAAAATAATTAAAATTAATAATTTTATGAATATTAATTACCAACTTAAAACTATTTTTGTTTTTCATTTGCGAATAGATACTCTCATAAAAAATAAGAAGGTTTTAGGATATTGCTAACACATTCTAACTTGGCACCAAAAAAAAAAAAACTTAGAAATTTGAGGTGTTTCTCAAAACCCAATATTTGATTTTTATAAAATTTTTTTTAACAAAATGTAAAATAAAATTTTTACAGATATACGTTTATTTACTTAGTGTGTGGAACTATTTGAAATTAGCGGATTTCTAGAAAATAAAGTTTTTGGTAACAAATTTCTTAAATTTATTTCTTAAAAAACTTATTTAATTTCGATTTTATATTAATTCTTTCGATCGTAAATATAAGGTTATGAAACTAAAATATTAAATATTCGGGCTTCAAACTGTTCAAAACCATTAATATAGGATTTCATACTGAAATTGATTTACATAAAAAAATTTATGAAATAAAATAAAAATTTTGAATTTGAACTATCAACAACATTCTGAACAATTTTTTAAACCCATATCGAGTGTTAACTAAAAAGATACTTTTGTTTTTGGTAAAAATGCAAATGTCTTTGAAAAACTAACGGGATCTTAATGCTAGACACGAAATATTTTGGGAATCATCATAAAATAAACAAAAAACAATAGGTACGTTTTGAGGGGTGGACAAAAACCACTTTTTTTACATACAAGCCGAGTCGGTCTAATGTTTACACATTGTTGGCGTCCTTTTGTTTTATGTACAAAAAATATAGAGAGAGAGGGCACCAAGGTTGACAGGGCCCCAAGATGGATATTTCGTAATGTTTGCAGACAGTAACAGCACCTCATGCTTTCTATTATTGTTGTGGTTTATACACTAAAGGAACTTCTGCTTTAAAAATATGTAGTTGTTTTGATTATAATACAGTGTCTGTATTTTTAATGTAAATGTCAGTCTTTTGTAGAACAAATTACATTTTTTACTAACCTTGTAGTTCATTTAAAAAAACAAACGACATCAATTGACTGTTTAATGATTTTACAATCATTTCTTACAGTAGTTTTTTGTTATTTAAAAAAATAAATGTTTGTTTAGTTTTACTAACATATGTGGTTCATTTTTACTACAAATGTGGTTCATTTTTTGAACATTAATTAACAATTGATTTTTTTATTTTTTTACAGTTATATTAGTTTTTTGTTTTTATATACATCGAGATTATTTTTATGTTATTTTCAATTTATAACGAGCTTTCAACCTCCGTATATTTACAAAAATAAAGCAAATCAAACATATTAGCTAGGTTGACTCTAGTATTTCGATCTGGCTAAAGATCTCATCAGAACCCGAAGTTTTAGAAAAGCTAGAGCCTATATAATAGGCAGAACTTTAACAAAAAACCTATTAATAATCAATGTTGCTCCATTCTTGTCTTCTTAGTAATCAACCACGTGGTTAGGTCTTTTCCTAACAAGCATCATGACGTTTATTGAAATGTAAGTCGTCCTTTCTTTAAGTGAAATTTCATTTGTTTTTAACTACATTTGCAGTGTTCTTTAGATACATAGTATTCTAAGTGTATAGACCAGTTTTCTATGTATGATAGAAGTTAAAACATCTACTAGTTTTTCTACTACAAAGACGAAATAATTTTGTTGTTCGAAAAGTTCCTGAACATAACTTTGTTTAGTCTTTTAAGTTATATTAATTTGCAATTTCGCAAGAGTACAGGATATAACTGGTTACATATTTACTTATCGCATAACGTTATTCTAAACAGATTTGATTGATATTTTATTTTTTTTACCAATTTTTAGTAACTCTCAAAAAAATACTTTAATTGCTTAAAGATGGTCACTTTTATAACCCTAAGATGGTAATGTACTTTTTTTCATTATTGTTGAAAGTTGAATTTAAATTTGAATTTGGTTGAAATTTAAAATTAAATATAGCAACGAGACATACGCCAAAGAAGTTCTAGCGTTATCAGAGCCCAAAAGCCTACACTCAAAAAAAAAAAGTTTGTAAAGTCAGCAAAAAATTTTCTTGAGTCAGCAAAATTTTAGTCAGGAGGGTGCTAGCAAAAAAATTGCTAATGTCAGCAAAAGCTTTTGCTGAAAATCAGCGAGCTGATTTTTAGCAACAAAATTAGTAGATTCAGCAAAAGTTTTGCTAACACTTAGTAGATTAGAAATAAAAAAGCGTTGGTAAAAATTAATAAATTTTTTGCTGAATTTTAGTAGACTGAAAAAAACGCAAAAAATTGTAAAAAAATTGTAATTTATTTAATATATTTGCTGAAAATCATAAAACATATTTTTGTCATTCCTTTAAAAATAATTTACAATAATTACGAAATATAAAAATTTTCATTTTCCCACATTGACGACATGAATTAATTTAATATCTGAAAATATATAGAAATAAATATATATAACATAACAACTACTTACATCAATGGTAGTCTAAATGATGATTTCTTTTAAAGGACGCAACTGCCGAAGATAATTATAGAAACGAAACGAAAAAATAAACAAAAACAAACGAAACGAAAAAAACAACCCTTTTTTTTTGCAATAAGAAAAAGGAACCATAATAAGATGTGTGTCTTTGTCTTTCGCTTTACTCTGTCTACATGTCTGTATATGTTTGTTTGCAATTTGACCACACTAGATTATTAATCTATTAACATTTATTATAGAAATACATATTAAATTTAAATATTTTCTTTTGTCTTTTATTTTATTAATAGACAATTATTTTCACAAGCCGGTGACAACGCAAAATTTAAGTTGTTTTAATCCTCAATTTTGTTTTATGTATGAAAAACAGATACAAAAGTCTTCCATGGTTGATTTTTTATATGTCTTATTAGAGTTGTACTTTTTAGTATCATTTTCCTCTTCTCTACTACATCTTGACATGCCGCGACATCTGCTTCATTCTGCGTATATCTTTCAATCTGGTTGTCGTCCACACTATTAATGTGCTTATCAGCACAATTTGTTTTAGCAAAATTAATTAGTAAAACATTAGTATATTAGTAAAGCATTAGTATAAAACAGTTAAGTGCTGAATAAGTATAAAAAAAATTTTAGCTGAAAACACGATTTTAGCAAAAAAATTTGCTAAAAAATAGTATACCTGATTTACAAGACGTTTTACTAACTTTTGTACTTATTTTTTTGAGTGTATGACAAATAGCGTTGTTATCACTTCCCCAGAATGTACTGCAGATTCGAAAGGTAAAGAAAAGCAGAACAATTATCAGGTCAAAAAGTTTATCCAAGAAACAAAAACAAACACAACAATAAATGCCGCGAAAGTATTAAAAGAAACATCCAAGTCGGGTTCGGCCAAGATAAAGATTTTGTATAATGACTTTAAAATCTTTACATATTTAGAGAATTTTTAAAAAGTGTTCATCTTGGGGCCACGTTTTTTAAATCAAAATTTTGGACAATTAAAAAAAAAAGGTTAAAAAACTTTTTGTGTGCAAAATAAAAATGTATCTCTGTGGCTAAAAGAGACCCAACCTTATATCCTTTCATATGGTATATAACACTTTAAGATATCTTATTCCGTTTGGGCTCTGGAGCATTATTTCAAAATTATGTCCATCTTGGGGCCCCTTCCTCAATACAAAAATCTTCCACTGTTGATATTTTAATATATTTACAATAGTTGTACTCTTTAGTATCATGTTCTTCATCTGTACTACATTTTGAAATGCCGCGACATCTACTTCATTCTGTGTATATCTATCAATCTGGTTGTTGAACACACTATTAATGTGCTTATCAGGAAAATTTTTTAGCAAACTAAATTAGTAAAACATTAGTAAAATATTAGTTCAAAACAGTTAAGTGCTGAATAAGTATAACTAAAATTTAAGCTGAAAACACAATTTGAGCAAAAAATTTGCTGAAAAATAGTATACTTGCTTTAAAAGACGTTTTACTGATTTTTCTATTAACTTATTTTTTTTTTTGAGTGTAAGATTTGGATGCACCTATTACATATCCGTGTTTTATTCAAATCGGCATGTAAATGAAAGGAGTCTTTCCATTTAACTCTAGTACAGGGAAAGCCTCCCTGTATAGTTGTGTAGAATAACAACGATACAAATATTGAATTATTATTAATTTCGCAATTGTTATGAGTTTTATCATGACAATATTGTACATTCAACACAAACTACTTACAATAAAGAAACTGACCAAAAATATAAAATATGAAATGTAATAATAATTAAAGGTGCACCCAGAAAACAGACTCGGTCGTAGCGACCGTATTTGTAGCCAATCGAATGGTTCGGTTGAAGCTATCAAATTTTTGGTAGCTATCGCTGAATTTCTATTGAGCCAATATAAATTCTATTGTAGTAACAGAATTTTTTTTGTTTCAATCGAATGCCATTTGTCACAACCGAAAAATTCGGTCGTAACAACCGAAGCATGCGATTGCCAACAAATACGGTTGCTACTACTGAGTCTGTTTTCTGGGTGTGTTTAGTATTATAATAGTTTTAGTATCATTAGTATAATTAAATTATGTACATGTTTTATTCTTTTTTTTAAAAAGTTTGTCAATAAAATGAGTTAAGTAATTCTGTACACAATTTTATTATTTCGATATTGTCTTTATAATAATTTTCAAAAGAAAGTTAAAATTTTGAATATGAGTCATTCCATGTCAAATCGAGTGTATTTTTATATCGTGATTTTTGTTTGCTTTGAAATTTGGCAGATGTTTTCTTATTAGTTTTTAATTTTTAATATGCAAAAAATGCAAAAAAGTCAGCTCGCTGATTTTCAGCAAACGATTTTGCTGACATCAGCAATTTTTTTGCAAGCACCCTCCTGAATACAATTTTGCTGACTCAGCAAAATTTTTCGCTTACTTCACTAACTTTTTTTTTGAGTGCACTCAAAAAAATAAGTTAGTAGAAAAGTTAGTAAAACATTCTGTAAATCAGGTATACTATTTTTCAGCAAGTTTTTTGCTAAAATTATGTTTTAAACTAAAATTTTAGTTATACTTATTCAGCACTTAACTGTTTTGAACTAATGCTTTACTAATATTTTACTAATGTTTTACTAATTTATTTTGCTAAAAAAATTGTGTTGATTAGCACATCAATAGTGTGAACTAAAAACAGACTAAAAAATATACTCAGAAAGAATTAGATTGCCGCGACAGAATAAATTAGATTGCCGTCACGATGTAGTAGTGACGAGGAAAATTATACTAAAAAGTACAACTCTAGTAAGACATTTTATAAAAAAATCCACCATGGAAGATTTTTGTATCTGTTTTTCATACACAAAAAATAAAAGACAAAATAAAATATTTAAATTTAATAAAGATTAAATGTGTATTTGTAAACTAAATGTTTATATATATTAATAATCTTCCGTGGTCAAATTGCAAACAAACATGCAATAGGTAGATAGACTAAAGAGAAAGACAAAAACATTACATTACATTAATTCATATCGTCAATTTGGGAGTATGAACATTTTTATATTTTGTAACGTATTGTAAATTATTTTAAAAAGAATCACAAAAAATATTTTATGATTTTCAGCAAATAAATGAACTAAAGTATAATTTTTCCACAAATTTTTTGTGTTTTTTTCAGTCTACTAATATTCAGCAAATTAAAAATCCCTGCTAAAAATTAATAAAATTTTTGCTGAATATTAGTAGACTGAAAAAAACACAAAAAATTTGTGGAAAAATTATCAATTTTTTTGCAAGCACCCTCCTGACTAAAATTTTGCTGACTCAGCTAAATTTTTTGCTGACTTTACTAACTTTTTTATTTGAGTGTATGATATTCAGAACATTTTTGTTGTAGCCGTGATCCTTCTGAGTAAAATCACTAAAATGTTATTACAATCGAACCTGTAGTTTCGTCGTAATTAATTTTTGTGTGCTAGATTGGCATTTTTTTCCACTGTGTAAGAGTCTCTCCAATATTTTTAAAACATAAATCATTTTTTGGAAAGGCCGTTAACTAAAAACTAACGACACTTTATTACTTTGTACCATTTACTTTTTTTCCTTACCTGTACAAGGGATTAAAACAAACATACCTATTTCTCGCTTTGACGATTTGGCCACTCCGCTAATTGGATAACATTTCCCCTTCATGCCCCCTACTCATAGAAGTTTACAAAAATCTCTTCATTGACATTGTTACGACAAATTTTTTTTTAGCTGGAAAGTTGTTATGGAAAACCTAAAAAACTAAAACTATTACATTCTGCCAAGTTATTTAATAACCCAGAAAAAATGGTAATAACAGGTAAATACCAAGCAATTATACGTTATTACCTCTTGCATTACTTTGAAATACAAAATTCTGACCATCTGATAATGGGTTATCAAAGTACTTATATGTAATTGCAAAATAATGGGTTACTGGAAATTGGTTACATAAGTATCGATTTCATATTTTTGGTTCTAATATTGTAGTAATTTGTCTTGCAAGTTTTTACAAAAATTTTTTGAGGTAAAGTTATTTTTAAAACAGTTTAAGCATTTATTTTAAACAAACGTAACTTAAATATAACCCCTTATTTTGTAACTCCTTGGTAACTTATTATTATATCATTGTGAGTAAACACTTATTCCTTATCTTAAAGTAACAACTTTTTAGTTCACTATTAGTAAACAATCAATTAACACATTATTACCACTTTCTTTATAAGCGAGATGGTAATGATCACTCATGAATTTTTGAATATCGCGAACAAAAGTAATTAAATAGCCTGGTGCCCTACTTACACGCTTAATTACTTGGTAATGTCTGTTTTTGCTGATAAGTTTTGGTATTAAATATTCTATTTAATTTTCACAAAGTGATTGAATATTTTTTTAAATTATAATTATTTTGCATCATTTACCAAACTGTTTTCCTAATGTTACATGACGTACGAGGGTGGATCAATAAGTCCGTGCCTTTTCGAACTTCCATCGAAGTTATATGAAACGCAACACTGCTCCCACCAAAAACCACCTGTTAATAGACTACTGTCAAATTTTGAGCAAGTTAAGTCATTTACTTTGCATTTAACAGCTGTTCAAAACAAACAACCTCGTGGATTTTTTTAAAATTGGAAAAAAGTGAATTTCGAGTGCTCATTAAACATAATTTTTTGCAAAAAAATGTCAATCAAACCAAGGAAAAGCTTAATAAATACTATGGGGACTCTGCATCATCGATTTCAATGGTAAAAAAGTGGTTTACTGACTTTCGTTGTGGTCGCACAAGTACAAATGACGCTGAACGTTCTGGACTGCCAATTGAGGTCAATACATCCGAAAATGTCGAAAAAATCCACGATATGGTGTTGGCCGATGGAAGAGAGTGCGTGAGATTTTTGATGCCATAGGCATTTCATATGGCAGTGTGGTTTCGGTTTTAAATGATCAGTTGGGTTTAAGAAAGCTGTCTGATGAAGATGGGTGCCGCGTTTGCTCTCAATTGACCATAAACGTAATCGTGTGACAATTTCAAAGGATTGTTTGAAGTTGTTTAACCGCAACTCGAATGAGTTTTTGCGGCGTTTTGTAACTGTGGATGAAACATGGATCCATTACAACACTCCGGAGATCGAGCAGCAGTCTAAACAATGGGTTTCTCCGGTTAGGCTAAGAAGTTCTCCGGCTCCGAAGAAGGCCAAGGTAATATTGTCGGGCAATAAGGTGATGGCAACAGTTTTTAGGGATGCACTCGGGATAAACCACATCGATTACCTTCAAAAGGGAAAAACAATAAACGGCGAATATTATGCCAACTTATTGGACCGATTTACCGAGGATTCAAAAAAAAAAAACGACCCCATATGGCCAAGAAATGCCTATTTTATGGACCTCGAAAAATTCAATTTTTTGGAAGGGATACAAAAATTGGAGAAACGTTGGACCAAGTTTATTGAGCTAAAAGGAGATTATGTTGAAAAATATTTTTTTTTTTTTTGCAAAAAAAAACTGTGTTTCATTTAAAAAGTCACGAACTTATTGATCCTCCCTCGTATATGGAAACTTTATTATAATATTTAGAACTTTTTCCTCCACAAAACCCATCACCAAATGTAATTTAAATACCACGCTGAAATGTTGGCAAACATGACGTTATTTTAATAATATTTAAATAAAATTTTAATATGGCTACATGGATTATATTGTTACAATTTTAACGATTTAATTTACACAACAATGAAGGTGATGATGATGTTGGTAAAATATTTTACCTGGATACAGTAATTTTAATATTCATATGTTACGGTAATTAAAAATTGATTTTAGAATCCTTGTTTTTAGCAGCTTCACTACACAGAGAGAATTTTTTAAATGCAAAACGATTTACAACTCACTTTAAAAACACGTGGACTCATGCTATTTTTAAAATAAATAGTTCAAATGTTAAGCTCAACGTTTAATAATGTAAAAAAAAAACCAACTTGACATTAAAAAAAATGCACTTTTATAGGTTGTAGTTGATAATATGCTAACTAAGTTCGGGGATCGTGGGTATAATTGCCACCATAGGCTTTGTTCTGGTGTTTTTTTAGGAGAAGCAAGTTTATTCTATTAATGTGTTGCTGTCTTTGAAAAGGGGATAGAGTAGAGATGAAAGGTGACAAAATATATAGGACTTGAAATATTGCAACAATGTAATTGCGCCAGATAATACTTTTTAGCATAGCTGTTGCTCGCCAACTGATGAATATTTGACGAACTCGTTGATGTATTTTAGTTTACAGTCTTTTAATTGGGTGTGGGTAAGTGTTATGGGAACACCGCAGAAAACTAAATTTTATATTCAGCAACAATTCGGGAATTGAAATTTTTTTTTCAAAGTTTACCTACTCCCCACCGCCAAAAAAAAAAACTTGAGCTTCAGTTGTCGCTGCCTCTAACCAAACTCACATAACAAATTCGGTTGTGTCAACCGATTTTTTTTTTTAACCGAGTTGAATCGGTTGCTGTAACCTGTGAATTCGTTTGTCACAACTTTGATGAAACCTAAGCGGTGGTTTTGGCAACCTAATTCGGTTCTGACAACTGAAATCGGTTACTAAATTCCAAAAATCCCGGGATTTCGGGATTCGGGATTTCCCCTTTGGCATCCCTAATAGGTGCTAATTGATAACACAAAATAAAATTAATATTTTGGAAATTATTTTATACATACATGTTTAATATTAAAAAGGTTGAAACTTATGTATGTACACTAGGGCAATAACTTTTTGCATTTTTTGCAAATATCAAATCTCCCCAGACAAAATCGTGTAGGGCATGGACAAATATTAAGAACTGCGTTTTTAGTTTTTCGCTATCGTTAAAAAAGGTTCCGCACCAAACGCGTTAAAGTTTTGAATCAAACAAAGTTAAAAAAAACTTTTTTTGATGCCTCAACGTCTGACCATCACATCTATATAATTAAGGCATGCTGATATCAATAGTAAAGTCCGTTTTCGAGTCAATGGAATAGTTTTCTTCCAAATTTGCTTACTTACATATGTATAAACCATATTTAAAAAAAATTGTTATTAAAAAAAATTTAAAATAAATATATTAAAGGCATTTTAGAAATCGCTGTCGGTGCGCAAGGTTTTTTTACCAAATTGAACTGAAATAGTTTTTTTTATCATTAATACAATATTTGCCATTAGAAAACCCCTGGGGAGAATGTTGTCCAAAAAAAGTTATCACCCTAATGTACACTCATAATAGTCTATAGGTAAAATACACGAAAACCGTTGTTCATTTTACGAAAGTTTTGGTTATTTTGACATTACGAAAAAATTTGTAGAATATACAAATCACATTTCGTAAAGTTTTGTAAAAACTTTTTTTAAATAAAAATGTGGTGCATACCTTACGGGTTTATTTTAAAATTTAAAAAAAAAAATGTAATGGTGCCACACCAGAATCGAACTCACGATTTCAGTGACGTTCTGCTGTGTTGAAGTAGACCCCTCTACCATTTGCACCAAAGTAGCTGATGCAATACAACAAACTAAAAAGGAACTTAAGTCGAAAATATTATGAAATTTTTATGAAAACTAGAAAAATATGCTACAAATATTTAATAAAAAAGGTAAAATGGCAATTAATTATTTTTATTATGTTTATTGAACTAAATAAAATAATATAATTTTTTTATAAATATATCAAATAATATATTATAAAACAAAATAAAAAAATAATAAAATAATAATAATAAAAAACTTAAATAACAATTTCAAACTAAGTGCATTTTATTATTAAATATTTTATCTTTTTAAATATTTGTTTTATTGAATTTCATACTAAACCCTGCAAATAAAGTGGAAGTAGTGTTTTCGGGTCCTCTTTAACTTGTTTTAGGATCCTCTTTATTAAACAAAATACAAAATATCCATTTATATCAAAACACAAAAGTAGTAATAATGAAATAAAAAAATAAAACATAGAAATTTAAAAAACATCAATAAACAAAAAATATAAAAACTAAAAAAAAAAAAAAAAAAAATTTGTCCTGGCCAGGAGTTGAACTCGCAACCTTCTGATTGCAAATCCGACCTCTAACCACATCAACATCCATATGTTATATTTGTAACATTACAAATTTTTGTACAATGTACTAAAAAAATATTACGAAATCATGTTTGTATTTTTTACGAAATTTGTAAATTTATATAATTTGTTTTATACAAAAGTTTTGTAATATAAACAAAATGTTTGTACATTCTACGAAAAAAAAATTATGAAAAATATGTTTGTACTTTTAAGCATGGATTATTATGAGTGTAAGTATGCCAATAAATATGTTTATATTCTTGTATTGTGTTCTGTACAGAAATTAAAAATTTTCCTTTAAATCAGTGGTCTTCATCCATATCACCCAGGGGACGAAGTTTTTCGGGTATTTTTTTATTCTCTTCGTGAATATTACAACCAGGGTTGCTCAAAGTAAAAAAAAACCTTCAAAACAGCTTCTTGAAATGTACCAAAACTACCTGTATCGCTAATCTTTATTACAATATCTTTATATTTTAATATCGTACTGTATTTACCAATGTTGCTTTTATAACTATCAGAAAGCTTTTTTTGGTTTAATTTCCTATCAAAAACTTAAGTAATTGTAATAAATTAACAACGCTACAAAATCTTTCATAAAAAAAATCCGTACTCTTTGTTTAAATCGTACTGAACGGCAACCATAATTACAACAATAAATATGTGTGTGAGATAAATGTTTCATTCAGTAGCTAGTTAGCTTTCAACAGAGTAGGAGTATAGCGGATCTTTTTATGTTTTATTTTTGTTTGATACACTGAGAAGTTTTGATAACAAGCTACATAAATTTATGCATGTTTGTTTATATTTCGTATAAATATATATTTCTTTACAGCATTTGAAATTAAAATATTTAATGAATATATGGGATGTTTAATGGGAAAACCTTTTTTTATTTTCTATGAACAATTAGTTTTTAATTTAAAATTAAATTATATTCAAACTTAACCCTTAATTTACATTCTGCAAACAAATAAATTGATACAAATAGTTACGAAATTTTTTTTGCTCTTTTTCTTGCAAAAATACGAAAATTAAAAATAATATTTTATCAGAATAAATTGCACTGAAATCGTATGGTTTTTACAGTAATCAACCAGCATTCCACAATAATATCTGTAATATTAGTTTTAAAATTAAAAAAATAGATAAAAAAAAGAAAAAAAAAACGTTTTATTGTTCAAAAAACATATTTTCCAAAATATTTTTTTATTTTAATATTTATACACTAAGACATTTTTCTATTTTCAACTTGAGGTATATTTTTAATTGAAAGTATATTTGAATTTTTTCATTTCTATTGATTTATAAAAACATTTTAAATTTTATTGATATTTATTTTTAATAAAAACAAAAAATTAAACGTTTTCCGGGTGATATGGATGAAGACCTCTGATGTACATTATTGTTATTATCAATACAATATTGTTTTTTATCAGTACAATATTGTCCCTGTAATTTTTTGCAACAAAAAAGTCATAACCCTAATGTACATACATATTTTTAAAATTTATAATTTTTAACGCAACATTTTCAATAATTTCATAATTGTTATAACAATGAAAACAAATCTTGTAAAAAACCACAAAAGAAAAACTCATCACTTCTTTCAGTGTAATGCTCTCATTTTAAGTGTGTTTCTCTTTGTGAAGACCACTGCTTTAAATACATGTTAGTACACCATGACGTATAATTAATGTGGAATTTGTAATGCATATAAAGTATACGTATTGTTAATATGAAATATAAATTCACGTCATTAGGAATAATTTTGTTTAAACAAAAGTTATTAAAACAAAATATGACCTTTGATTATACATTTGATTTTAACCTTTCAACTCGAATTATTTCAATTATTTTTATTTTAAAATTAATTTAATATTTCATAATTCAGTGCTTATTAAAGCTAAGCGTATTTTTATGTTTATATCGGCCTATAGTTCTTCTTTTTGGCAATTCCTTTAAAATGTTTAAAATTTTTTTTTAAGCTAAAATATTTATCAGAATTTGCTTATTACAACTTTTTTTTGAATTAAAATTTGTTTGCACATATGAAATCATGAATCATTCATATTAAATGTCCAATTTATATATCGATGGCTTAATGCTAAAAGGTCATAGCTCAATTTTCATTTTATCACCGGATAAGGAACAAACTGGGTAGAATCGAAGAAATCTGGAATATCTAGGCCAGAAAAATCTGGATACTTTTTCGAGGGTTCTTTTTCTATGAGTCAAAACCGAATCACATATTTTTGAAATTTTAAAATTTTACTGTCACTACTGATTCTTTTTTACGAGAATATGAGCTTTCTAAAAAGAATGATTATAAACACAAAAATTTTAAGAAAAGTACACTACTCAACGGAAATCAATTGAACGAAATTCATAATTTTTTTAAATAGTTTTAATTCTAAAGACTTTGTGGGAAACCATAAAAAATTATAAAGATATTTTACATCATTTAATATGAACTACATATTGTCAGTTGCATTTTTCGTAATAAAACATTTATTCAATACGATTTAAAACTTCTTCTTCTTCTTTATTTGCCTATCCGTTATTCGGATGTTAGCGATCATACACATAAAATTTTATACAAATTTTAAATAACATTTAGTTCTCATTTAAGAGGTTTCGTTCATCTTGATAGTCTGTCCACTCCTGGATATTTTTCAGCCAAGAAAGTTCTCTTCTGCCTCTTGCTCGTCTTCCTTCAAATTTTCCTTGGAGGATTTTTTAAATAAATTTATATTTATTATTTCTCATTACGTGCCCCAAATACGCTATATTTCTATTTTTGACAGTTCTTATCAGTTGTCGGCCAAGGTTCATTCTCCTTAAAACTTCCTCATTTGTAAAGCGGTCAGTCCATGGTATCTTCAATATGCGCCGATAGATCCACATTTCAAAAGCTTCTAATCGTTTCTCATCTATCGTTTCTCATCTGCCATACCTAAGTCGCATATAATAAAACGGACCACACATAGCATTTGATGAATCTAGACTTTGTTGTGAGACTAATATCATGACTTGTAAGCACCTTACTGTATTTGTAATAAGCGTCTCTCGCCATCTCTATACGACATCTTATTTCTTTTGATGCATCCCATTGGTCATTCAACAAAACTCCAAGATATTTAAAAGTCTTTACTCGTTCTATTTCTAAAACTTAAATTGAAATTTAGTAATTACTTCAATATTCTTTCTGTTATCCAAATCTGTTATCTATATTTTATTTAAAAATTACAATTTTATTTAAACTTTTCTCACGTCGGTCAAAAACGCAAAACTCACCTTCAGTGAAAAATTTAATAATGTTTTATGCAAAATTACTTATCACAAGAAATTTAAAAAGTTTGCACAAATACAACTACATGTGTGTGTGCCTACAGTTTGTAGAAGAAAAAAAAAAAAACAAAAAACTGAAATAGTTTTAAATAACTGACTCGAACATTTATTTTTTTATTTATGTAGCGAACATTTGAAAATTTTGTTTTTAACTTACAAACAGAGAATAAATTGGTTGGAGTTCCATTGTAACCAACAAAATTTAATCATTATTCAATAATTTTAATTATAAATACTTAAAATTCATCATCAGAATAATTAAACTATATTGTAAACAGAAAATATATAAAATTAACCAAAACACAGTCACATCATTCAAACTATTGGTTTTCCTTGTCAATATTAAAAAAATATTATCTTCTACATTACATTTAATACCAACAACTAACCACTCTTCAGAGATTTTATCCCCTGAATAAAATATTTGCAGTTAAAATCGATTATTAGTTTTGCCTGTAAAAAAAAAACAATCACTCTATCTAAAATATTAGTTTTCGTTACCAATTTTAAAATAATATAAAGTTTTTGAATAGTTTTGGTAACTCTAATAAAATATTAAGATTAGCAACAAAATTTCTTTTGTACATACAAATCTATTTTTAGACATTAATATTTAAACATGAAGGAAACAAATATTCAAGGTAGAAATTTGAAAATAGAAATTGAAATTGAGTTTAGTCTAGAGGTAAAGTAATTGCCTGACAAGCAGAGAAGATTTTTTTATTAATAAAATAATTTTTAAATAATATAAATTTTTTTTTATAGTTTTGGTAACTCTAATAAAATATTGAGATTAGCAACCGAATTTCTATTGTACATACAACTCTATTTTTAGACAAATATTTAAATTTGAAACTAGAAAATATTTAAGGTTGAAATTTAAAAAAAAAAAAATTAATTGGGTTTAGGCTAGAGGTAAAGTACTTGCCTGACAAACGGAAGATCGCCGGTTCGAGCCCAGTTCGAGGCATATATTTTTTTTTATTAATAAAACAAGTTTTGTTGAACGCATGTGAATCTGTTTATAGAATATTACAGTCCATAAACATAAACTATTCAATTGATACAATAAAAATTCGAAATTTGTTAATAAATGTCGGTTGTTACAATAGTATTAAAATTTAATAATAGTAATAATACGTGGAACCACAAAAATTCGGTTGCAACTACAAAACTGTTTTATGTGTGTACTATTAATTTGTTCTTACTGATTTGTTAGTTATTTAACCCTTTAACCGTATTTTAAATTGGCCATAAAGTGTTTTAAAATAAGAAATTAAACTATTTCGATAGAAAACCAAATTTGCAAAATATTTTGTGAAGTAATTTTTTGTGTTTATGGCACGGTTTCGAATCGAAAAATCGGTAAAGTTAGAATTTCCTAAAATTAAAAAAAAAAAAATAAAAATATTTTGAAATGAGCACAATTTTCAAAAATATTGAAAAAATATTTATTCATTGATACCAAATAAGATTGAAGCTTAAGATTTTGAAAAATGTTCTAATTTTGGTACAAGGACATACAGAATTCCAATAACATACCTGTAAAGGACATCATCTTAACTTAAAAACGTATGGATGGATTTTTATGACATTTGGCAGAAACATTTAAATTAGTAGTATATGCTGAAGTTTGGGTGCGTTTTCGCTCGATATCTCGTTTTTAGAAAACGCAAAATCGCCATTTCTTCTTAAGTAAAAACACAAAAACTGTAATTATTGGACTCTAGTTATATCTTGGTAAGAGGAAAAATGTATGCCTAAACTTATGCATTTTTATAGATTAGTTTTTGAGATTTGCTCTAAACCTTTTTTAGCCTATATCGCCTTAAATAAGAAGTAAAAGTAAAGAAAAATAAGTAGATCGTATTTCAATTGATTTATCATTTATGTTAAATTACATAAACGACAAACTATTTTGAGTGCATAATATGCTTAACATTACCAAACTTTTATACTATTCTTTGTCCACGAATTTTAATACAATACGAAGGCCGCGGGTAGCAGCTATAAGTATGTACCTTTAAACAAATATTTGGTTTTATCTATAAACAGCTCAATACTATCATCGTTTTTGTATGTCACGAAATTCCCAAATTTTTTAAATACGAGACAGACTAATATAAAGCCATCAGACTTTCAATGCGACAATATATAGTTTTATCTAAAAGATGATCTATATTTTTCTGGTATGGAACGATATATAACTATAAAGGTCAAGATTTCGTTTTATCCTAAATGATATATATTTTTCCAATATTACACTATATGTTATTGTCAGTGAAGACAAATATGTTTTCTTTGCCATTTTTACTCATATTTGATTATTTGTAATTTTTTTATTTTAAATTTTTTGACTTAAAACAGCTTTATTTTTAAATTTTTGAACTTTAAATTACTTTTTTCTGACATTCTTTGTTTAAATGCTTTTTTTTCTAGTTTTTTTCTTTACCTTTTCTTTAAAAAAAAAATATAATTTTTACCTTTTTAGAAGTTCTGCTATTTTTTGCCTTTGTCACAATATTTTTTTTTTTTTGCCATATACAGCTCGGAAGTTGCCATTTTTTGTCTTCTCTGGTTATTATATACAATTTTGATTTATGTTATATCTAGGATGACCATTTTTTTCTGAAATCAGTACAAATTTTTAAAAAAATTTAAACTTTCTGACAAATTCTAAAAAACATACGAAATATACCAAAATTTATAAAAAAACATTTCCGAATCATCAACATTTTTATGAATGAGGAACTAATTCAAACAACTGCTTCTTTTCATAGAATACTCATATCCCAAGAAGTTTTTCATAAAAAAACTTAAGATTTCTAAATATTTTATCTTTTGGAAAACATGCATCTTTCCTTTGTTATTCTGAATATTTGTTTAGTTTTTCTAAAAACAACCAAGATTTTAAAATATTAAAACCTTCGGATTCTAAGTGCTTCTATTTGAATTAATCTTAGATTTTAAACGGGTTTCCCCCAACTAAATATGTTTAGATTTCAAGAAATGTTTTTACAGCTTTCATCAGATTAAACATTTGTTAATGAAGAAAAAAAAAACATCTGTTTCAGCATGCTTTCTGTTATAGAAAAACTCGCAAGTTCTCTGAACTTTATTTTAAATGGATCAAAACTTGAGTTTTTCCATGGAAAAGAATATAATTTTTTGAAAATGTTAAAAATCAGTACAATTTTTAAAAAATCAGTACAATTTTTAATAATCAGTACAAATCAGTACAAAATAATTTCATCAGTACACCTGACCAAAAATCACTACATGTACTGATGAAATCAGTGTATCCAGCCTAGTTATATCTAATTATGTATTTATTCGTACATAATTAGATAAAGCATATATGTAATTATATGTGGAATTGTATTAAAAAATTTAAAGGAACATTTTTTATACATAAACATTAGACCGACGAATAGTGCCCCTCTGAAAATGTGAATTAGTTTGTTTTATGACTAATCCCAAAATATTTTTGGTCTAGAGGCCGCCGTTCATGAGCTGGACCATTTTTAAAAAAGATCTTTTTGTTGATTCTTTGGAAAAATTTTGACTTTAACCCTACACTATACAAGTTATGTACATTAGGGTGATAACTTTTTTTGGACAACATTCTCCCCAGGGGTTTTCTAATGGCAAATATTGTATTAATGATAAAAAAAACTATTTCAGTTCAATTTGGTAAAAAAACCTTGCACACCGACAGCGATTTCTAAAATGCTTTTAATATAATTATTTTAAATTTTTTTCAATAACAATTTTTTTTAAATATGGTTTATACATATGTAAGTAAGCAAATTTGGAAGAAAACTATTCCATTGACTCGAAAACGGACTTTACTATTGATATCAGCATGCCTTAATTATATAGATGTGATGGTCAGACGTTGAGGCATCAAAAAAAGTTTTTTTTAACTTTGTTTGATTCAAAACTTTAACGCGTTTGGTGCGGAACCTTTTTTAACGATAGCGAAAAACTAAAAACGCAGTTCTTAATATTTGTCCATGCCCTACACGATTTTGTCTGGGGAGATTTGATATTTGCAAAAAATGCAAAAAGTTATCACCCTAATGTACATCATATGAAAGCTTTTTTGAAGACTCGTCTAACGACGTATATGACATGAAGAAGCATGCACTATATACACGCGGAATTCAGTGAAATGTAATTTTTTTAATGTTTTTGCACAAAAATATAATAATTTTGCTGTCACATCAATATATTTTAATCACTATTTGACATAAAAGAAGTTATAAAATTCTCTTTTTTTGACTATTTGTTTTAGGTCGCGATTTATCAAAATTTGGCGGATGTTTTTAGTATGGGCAATATGGGTATAGAAATTTTTCTTTCGCGAAGACTCGTCCAACGGGGTATAAGGCATTAGTGAGCATGAACCTTACACGTGCAAATTCCGTAAAATATTTTTGTTTTGCAGATTTTTGAATAAAAATATAATAATTTTGCAATCACATCAATATATTTTAATTTTTTTTTAACTTTTTTTCGGCGAGTCGCTCTAATAAACATACATAAACATATGCATTTCCATATAATAACATGCAATAATATACCCCATGGGGAATGAGGAGTCAATTGACCTAAAAGTGACTGGTTAAAGAAGGACTTATCACAGGACTGGTATAATTTAATACTGAAGTGGGTTAAGCAGTGTCAATTGTCCTAAAATTACTAATCCTGCGAATGGTAAAGGAAGGACATACCACTTAACCAGAATGCTTATTAACAAGAAAAAGCCAGTTGGCCAGAATTTTACCCATTGGAAGCTGTTTAGTTTTCGTTTATTTTATACGACATGTTCCTTTTGCGACAGCCTTGTGGTATGCCCATCTTTGGTTAGTCCTGTGGTATGCCACTATGTGGTTTAAAGCAGGACAAATGACCCCCTCCTATGACAAGCCAATGTTAAAGTTGCCAGTTGTTTACATAGGGTAGGGTTTAGAAGAGGACCGGTCTCTGGCACGAAGTGGCCGACCCTGTGGCACACGCAGAACCGGTCCTATTCCCCATAGGGTATATACTTATATAAAATAATGCATGATTATATTTATGTAAACGTTCTTACTCGGCTAAAAAAACAGACATCTGGTGCATATATAACCAAATAAATAAATAAATCTGGCGCATATATAACTAGTATATAACTAGTATATAACACTATATAATTATATACATATTATACGTATAGAAAATATTAATGATGTTGGACCATATATAATCTTATCTCAAACTTATTTGTTAATCTTGTGTCATATTTGAAGTCTTATATAATTATATCTTACATCATTTAATGTCCTATATACTTATATATTAAGTTGTATTATACATAGGACACCATAAATAAGCATATCTTATATCACATACAGTATAAACTAAAAAATCTTTAATTATATAGCTTATATTGCACCATATTTGATTACATATTATGTTATATATGAGAATGTATTATTATGTATCCAATAGATCTACCATGCCTTATTATGTATAGCATATAAGTTTAATATCTAATTTTATAAAAGTCAATATAAAAATATATCTAATTTTAACTATATGTTACCATAAAAGACACATATAATAATATATTGCTATGCATGACATTATATATAATAACATGTTATAATATATTTTAAGACATGAGACCATACATACATTTTTTTACTCGGGACTACAATAAGCGGTTTTGGTGTTCTTAAAATACTCTATAATTATTAAAAAGATTAATAAAATTATAATTTAAATAAAAGTTTTCTATTACCAATTAATATATATTGATAGCTTTGAAAAAATAAGTGTTAATTTAATTAAAATTTTTCTTATTTTTCCACTATTTTCATTTGTTTTAGATTACGTCTCTAACATAAATCCTATCGATGTACATACAAAAGGAACAAAAGATATAATTAAGACAAATAAAAGACAGACAAAACTCTGTATTTTATTTCACTTATAAATACAGAGCTGTATTTTATTTGTTTTATTATTTATTATAAAATTTTTCACGATTATATGGCGCCAAATTTTCATGCAACTAACTAAAAATTTAACTAAAATTTAGTAGATTTTACAGTTCAGTTTATTTTACTAATATTAAGCTAAAAGATTTTGCTAATTCTGCAATTGTCAAAAATTACAAAGTTTTTGTATGAAAACATCTTTAAAATTTAAGAAAAATATTAAAAAACGTCAAATTAAGTAAATTTTTACTCCACTTTTAAGTCCCGCACCTAGACAAAATACGTGTGTTATATTTGTTTGCTATTTACAACAATCAAATCTGCGGCTTCACAACTGTGTAGTTTCCCTATTAAAAAGAGAAAGCTCTTTTGTATGAACAATTTACTTTCATACAAACATTTGAGATTTTAATAAAATATTTAGAACCCATTTCTGAGTTATTTTATAGCTCGTCTGCTGGAAAGTATAAAACTTCATTAAATGAAATTTTGACAACAATCCTCAAAAACAAAGAAATTTTATATTCAAAGTTTTAATTTTTTCTTTTCTTTCGAAAATAAATAAAAAGTCGAGTTATGTCCTTTCTGCGTTTAGCCATCGATATATTTCCTTCCTATTGTAGGTAGAAGATATACAAGGAATGCTTGTCTCTTATAATAAACTTGAAAAGTACAACAATAACGTTGTCAAGTATACATTTGTAAACTTAAAAGTTTTTGCAGTAGCAAGTATTTTGAGAACTTTTATTTTTTTACTGTCGTATTTTTAAAAGTGCACTTTCATGATAGTTCTACGTTGATGATTGTTGTAGTAACTACAATAAGTATATTGTAATACAACAACTGACAAAAAAAAAAAGTTATTGTAAAACTATAGGAAAAATATAAATAAATACATAATATGTAGTATGTGGTGCAATACACTCAAGGAAGTTTTTAAAAAATTGTTAAATTTTCTATAAATCTTTTAACTGACAATTTTTATTAAACTTGGGTTAAGGTATTTTGTATAAGTGGGTTAGGGTTTTTCTTTTCCCGTGATTTCTCATTTCTCGAAAGAGCGGGATTCTTTTTTGAATTTCCCGCAATCCCGGGCATTCCCACTCAGTAAGAAAATGATTAAAGTTTCATTTTAATTGACAAAGTTTCCTTTACAAAAATTCATTTAGAGCACCAAGGAAAATTAGATAAAAATAGCATTATCTCCCGTTTATTGGTAAATTTTTACAACACCTTTAATAAGAATATTAAATTTTTTAATATTTTAAATAAAAATTACATATTGCAATAGTACACCCTTCCTTTATTATTTTTTCATTAAATTTCATAATTTTATTAATTTTCATACATTTCAAACTTAAGTTTTAATATTTAATTCTTATTTGCTTGAAATTTTTTATTAAGTACTTTATTATTTCAATGTAACCTTTTATTAATTTTGGACTTCTAGCAAATTGGTTAACAAATTATATGAAGCGGTTCATTGGCTTAGTTCTTTCAAGACATTCATGAAGAGTTTTATTAATTTAAAGAACTACTTAATATTAAACAATTTTATGAAACTGTTTCATAAATTGTATAATCAATTCATTTTCGGAATGATTCAAACATTTTATAAAGATTTTCATTAATTCTACAAACATTTCATAAACATTAAGTTTAATAAAACCTGTTTCAAAGATTCCATGAAAAGTTCCAATTGACGAGTTAAAGTGACTATATTTATTAAAGCTATGAAGAAAATGATTACTGAAGTTAAAATAATTCTCTCAGTGTAGACTCCATATTAATTAGTAAAAAAAGAGAAATTGCAAATCTCTCAGTAGTTGAGAAAAATGTTAAATTATATAGCTGATAGCAGGCGAAAGATGATTAACATGTAGGCTGAGATTAGTATTTTATACCCAAAAGTCGATGCTTAATAATAGCGATTTTAAAAATACATTCAAACAATTTCTACAGAACGTGTCTAGACTAAGAGAATTATCAGCATCATATCAATGAGTTTTTGCATTAAATCTATGAAGTTTCACTTTAACTCAGCCATTGAAAATTTTCATTAAATTAATACATTTTTTCATAATTTTTTTTGAAAAATTACATTTTATTTATTTAAAATCCCATTCGCCTAATGAAACAGTTTCATTAAAATTTGTTTCATAGAACACTTCATTAGTTTAGTAAAAAATTTCATTCAAACTCTTCAAAGAAAATTCTATATGTACTATTTTGAATTTATACTTTTTAAAAAAGTACGTTTATTAATAACATTACGAAAATAAATTCCCGGAAATTCAAAAAGTATTTCCTGAAATTTCGGCTCATTAAATTCAGGGAAATCCCGTGAAAAACTCTGAAGTAGGTACAAAAATTTACAATTTTCTTTAAAAATCAGCTAAAGAAAATTGTTGAATTGGGCTTCGTTATATTAATTGCATTAAAAGAGGTCGCGCCGCCTTTATAAAACTTGTTTAAGAGTTAATAAATATTTTTCAAATATAATCACCCCTATCGTGAATATTTTTTCCCTCGAATTTTTTTCCCTTTTCACTCAATTCTAATCGTGAATAAAAGTTCCCTCGAAATTTGTTCCCTTTATCTAATCATTCACTCGTGAATAGCATAATACAATTTCAGGGGAAATTCACGATACCAATTTTCACTTGAGGGGGAATGAAAATTACATGGGAGCAAACATTTCCCTTTTTATTCACGATAGGGGTGAATATGATTCGCTTTTAGCTTGAGAACATTTTTTTCAAGGCAAAAGTAACAATTATTTGTTAATTTTAAAATTAATTCTCTAATTAAGTTCTATTCAAAATATTTATTTTTTACACAATCAAAAATGTCAAAAAAGTCTAAACTTTACCAACACAGGTAGTGCACATTTTTATATGGGTGTATTTTTAGCATCAAGTGACACATGTGTCTGGGTTTTTATTATTTTTTTTCCTACATGTGAAGTTTATAAGAAAAATAATAAAATACTAGTTTTAAAAGAACTCAATGCATAGCGAAAAAAAGTTTTTGTAAAAGTTTTCTAATTTGGGAATAATTTTGAAAGTAAAAAATTTACTTACATTATGGTACAGATAATGATAGTTTACAAAATAAAAATGTTTGAACTTAACAAGAGTATTAAAAAAAAATGTCTTTAAAACAAATTTAATCTTGGTGTGGCGTCCGACACCACCAAGATTTTAACCATTTATATTTAATTGCATAAAAACTAGCGCGCTTCTTAAAATAACGTCGAATTTCCAACGGGACAACACTGGGTTAAAAAAAGATACATGAAAGAAAATCTGGAAGTCATTTTTAAGTTATCAAACAAAAATAAAGATTTCGTCAATTTTAAAAAAGGACTTTTTGCATAAACATTTTTTATTTAACTAATTTTTGACACAGTATTACTTTTTGACCCAGTATTTTTAAACAAAGTCTAAAATATTCCAAAATTTATCCTGTTTTCAGTCACAACATAAATAGTTGCTGGTTTTTATTAAAATACTACTAAACTTATACAAATTGTATCGTTAGAGCTGCCATATGGCAATTTAGAAAAAGGTCAAAAAATCAAAACCGTTATCTTTTTCCGAAAATTTTGAAAATTCGGTTAAATTAAAAAAAGACTGAGAGAATCTTCTCTTCAACAATGAATTTCTTCATAGTGTTAATGAAAATTCTCACTGCAACTCTTCCATTCAAACTTTTCATAGAATCTATGAAACAGGTTTCATTAAAGTAAATGTATATGAAATGTCTGTAAAATGTTTGTAATATTAATAAAAATCTTCATCATTCCGTAAATGAAACGTTTTTTTAGCAATTATGAAATAGTTTCATACATTTTTTTTTAATATTTAGAAATTCTTTGAATTAATTAACCTCTTCATGAGTGGCTTGCAAAACGAATTGGAACTAAGACAATGAACGGCTTCATATGATTTTTTAAACAATTTCATAGAAGTTCCAAACTAGTAAAAGGCTGCATTGAAATAATAAATTAATAATATGTTGAACACTTGAGAATTAAATCTTAAAACAAAAGTTTGAAACTCATGAAAATTAATGAAATTATTAAATTTTATGAAAAAATATAAAAAATTAAGTCCTTGAAATAATTTCATAGCTCTAAAGAAAATTTTCGTTAAATTTATAAAGAGATATTTTATGAAATCGAATGAAGTATTTTTATGAAACTATGAAATTTTTTGGACAAAAGTTTGTTTATCTTATTTTGTAAATATTAGCTATTTTTTGACTTTATTCATTAAAACTTAAGCTTATTTTAGCATTAATATTACAAACAGATTATTTTTGTATTAAAACGGCTTATTTAACTGTTTTCGAGCTTTTTAATGCGCGTAAAACATTTCTTTTAGAGCTATTTTGTGGTTGCCATAGTTATTATAAATTGTTGTTGTAGATTTGTAGTTGTTAAGTTTATTGCCTTTCATATTAATTGTTAATAGCAAAATATTTCCATTTTTTTATAATTTTGTTCCAAATCAACTAATAAAATAAGACAAAATAACAGTCATGAAATTGTTGTAACGCAACAACATTCTCAGCTTTCGCCGCAACACTTAAAATATAGTTGGGCACACCTGATACGACTTTAAAAACGAAACTAACAAGTTAATATGTTAATATTTTTTCTATAACCAAAACAAAATTTTGGTACAATCTATACATTTTTCTACAAATATAAATCTCTATAACACATTTAAAAGTCATATGGACACTATGTAAGTCACCGTGTATTGAAATAGGTACCCTATGCACATAATATTTTTGTAAGTTATAGTGTGACGTATTATATTTAATTTTTTTGTTAAATATTTGCATTAGATTTCTTTTGTTTTTTATTAAAAAGCAACTCGCTACACTCTAATTAATTTCTGTTGAAATTTACCCAACTTATAGTAGGAAACTGTACTCCTACTATAAGTTAGGTAAATTTACTCTATGTGTGTAAATGAAAAAAAAAAATACGCACATTGAGAGTAAGTTTGTGAACACAAAGTTGGTAAATTTACAATGGAAGTGCGTAAAATTTTGATAAAATTTATAAATAAATGAGTAATTTTATCAAATTTTCGTGTAAATAAACATGACTTACGTTCAATTATACGTATAAAATGCGTAAAAATACATATTTATAAGCGTAAAAACCCCCTAAAAATGCGTATCTTTACCTTCCGGTAAAAAAGAATAACAGCCCAAAAAAAATTTCAAATAAAACAAAAAATTAATTTTTAGAAAGAGTTTTATTAATGTGTTGTATAATAATAAATTTAATAATAAATATTTGTATGTATATAAGTTGTTGTACATATCGACAAAAATAAAAATATCGCCAAAAATTTCTTAAAGTGAAAACATCGCCAAAATGAAAAAAACTTCAAAACTTCAAAACTTAAAAACGGCAAAAGTAAAAAATCGCGAAAATTTAAAAAAAATCACCATAATTGATATAAAAAAATAGCTCAAATTGGAAAAAGTTGTCTGTGTCATTTATTTATCTCTGTTAGTTTTTGAAACATAGGCGATGTTTCAAATAAATACTCTTTTTTATCTGCGATGCTTACTTTCCGAGAAAAACGCGATTTACTAATCCAGCCAATCAAATCGAAATTTAGGATCGTTGTAGGGGTAATGGGGTTGAGTTTTGAACAATGATGCAGCAATTTTTCCTCCAGCTCCATTAGTTTTCGTAATATGTACCTTTTAAAAATTGACTAAATAAAAAACGTCCATAACTCAAAAAATAAAAAAGCAACTGGAAAAATGTTTGCACAGGTGTTCAAAACTCAACCCCAATACCGGCCTGATTGGCCGGCAAAAAGAGAATTTATTTGGAACATCGCCTGTGTTTCGAAAACTAATAAAGATACATTTACAGCTATTTTAAGTTTCTGGTCAATATTTTTCGTTTTCTCAATTTAAGCTTTCTTTCCAATTTGAAAATTTGTTTCATTTTTGGCGATTTTTTTTTTTTGCAAATTTTTTATTTCGAAAATTTTTTCATTTTTAGCTATTTTTCTAATTTTTGGCGATTTTTTTAATTTTTACCGATTTTCTTTTAATTTTAGGGATTTTTCTAATTTCTTGCAATTTTTTTAAATTTTAGCGATTTTTTTTCATTTGTGGCGATTATCTTTAAATTTTAGCGTTTTTTTCAAATTTGGAGATTTTTTTTTAATTTCAGCGTTTTTTTTTAGTAATTTTAACGTTTTTTTTTTCATTTTTGGTGATTTTTTTATCTTAAAGATTTTCTCAATTTTAGCGATTTTTGGCGATTTTTTCAATTTTGGCAATTTTTTTCAATATTGGCGATATTTTTAAATCGATTGAGTTAAAACCAACTGAATAAATCGAATGAAGAATTTTATTCTTTAAAGCTCTGTACATACATTATATTTTGAAAATATTTTTCCACAATTAGGCTGCAAACACTTGGAAATAAACTATAAACTAAACACCCCAGCAAAACTTTGGTAATGGGTAGGACTTATTTCAGACCTTCCAAAGTAATGACTATCCATTCCAGTTTTTGTTATTTTGAAGGTCTGAAGTAATACCTTACTAATATGAATATATGTAACTGCTTATTTGTAAGATAAAAAACAACGTCTTACTAATATTGTGTTAAATATCTGCTTATTTGGAATAGAAAAAATAATAAGTTACTTATTATCACTTATTTCAGACCTTTAGTAGTAATGACTATCCATTACATTTGTTGTTATTTTGTAGGTCTGAAATAATACCTTACTGATATGAACATATATCACTACTTATTTTGGAAGCTAAACAATTATGTCTTACTAATATTGTGTTATATACCTGCTTATTAGGAAGGGCCAAAGAAATAAGGTACTTGTAAGGTAATAAGTAACTACTTTTTTGTAAGGTATATTTATAAAGATTCATAATATATCATAATTAATAATTTAAATGCAATTTATTTAAGCAAACAAATATATAGTTATACATAAACGACTCTCACAAAACAAAAGCTTATTTAGTAAATAACAAAATTAAGATAATTGATATTAAGTAGAAATTATTAAATTTTATTTATTAATACATTAAGAGTTTTTGGTAATAATTTTCTTATTTTCGAAGAATAACCGAGTATTTTCCTTTGAAGATTTAAAAATTTGTTGTCTAAAATATGAAAAAAAAACTTTTATTAAAAAAGAAATTGGCTTTTGAAAATATGTATTATATATTACGTACGTTTAATTTTTCATGAATGGAATGAATTTCCGGAATCAATATATATTCATTATTGTACGACATTTTAAGCACTTTAGCCAGAATGTTTTCTATTTTAAATAATTGTTCTTCTGAGCCATCATGTTCGTCAACCAAAGCAATATTTAAATCCAATGAATCCATGGGATCGTTGAAAAAACTTCGTAAGTTTGAAAATCTTTTTGCTAGAAATTCTTCCTCACTTAATATGTTAATATGCCTTCGAAGTTTTTGAAATACATACTACAAACATTTTGAAAAGGCTTATTAACTATTCTACTACTTATCACTTAGTGTAGTAGATGGTAGATAATATGAACTTTTGATATTTATTATTTGCAGTATTCCCACCTTCTAAAGATAACTGATGAAAGGGTAATTGGAAAATCCCCGGAAACGCGTCTTATCATTCCTGAAGGTATAGAATATTTTGAAAAACAAAAATTCTATTGAGTATGTTAGTTCATATATAATTCATATAAGTACAAAATTTTGGCCTCGACAAGAATAATTCTTTTTTAATTGCAATTATTTTTTGTCAAATTCAGTTTTGTTAATCCTTTTTTTTGTAGTTTATTAATTAATAAACATTTTTAAAGTACTTTTTTTTAAAAACCAGCCAAATTTTAAATATGTATAAGGCATTTAAGTTCCTACACCCAAAAAAAGTTTGTAATGTTAGCAACTCGTACTCGCAAGTTTTTTTGCTGAGTTTAGCAACTTTTTTGCTGATGTTAGCAACTTTGTCTGCTAGGATCCTCCCAGCAAACGAGTTGCTAATATTACAAACTTTTTTTTTGGGTGTACTAGTATATAAGATTTTTAGTTTTTTATAGTGAATTTTTTTTGTTTTTTTTATGTTTATTAAATGTTATTAGAAAATAATAAACAAAGTCTTTTAATTTTTTTCTTGAGAAAATATTAATCGCTGTTCACCACTTATTACATTTCTTCCTGGTAAGCAGTTATTATAGTCCTTCCTTGTAATGACTAAAATCAGTAGTTATTTTAGGACCTATTAATAACTAGTTATAATTGTCCTTATTAATAACTAGTTATTTTATTGCCTATTAATACCTTCTTATTTAGGTACATGTTAATACGTACTTATTTTTGCACCTATAAATAACTACTTATTAACATCCTTACAAGTAATACGTCATATAATGGCTTCAAGCATTACTTTTGATGCTACAAATAAGAAATGAAATAAGTACTTATGTGTAACTGGTGATTTAACTACATATTTTGTAACGTCTTATTTTTGTCCCTATATGTAAGCACAAGGCAAGGCCTTGCCTCCTATGACACCCCCATGTTAAAATCAGGTGTTCTTGGCCTCAACTATAAGTACTTCTGATTCTTGTTTTCTTCTTCCATTTCCCATTCTATGGTAATAGCAAGTTTTCCTGGGACTATCACAAATACTCCAGTTAAACATTTTTTTCCATTAAAATTCTCAATAAATTAAATTTTTTAGACTTTGTTGTTTGTTTTTTGCTTTTTTTTAATTTGTTTCATTTTTTTTTTCAATTTAAAAATGTCAAAATATTAATTACTATTATAAGTTAGTATATTTACAAACTTTGTGCGTGAAAATTTAATACTACTTTTAGGCATAATGTGTTTAATTGTAAACACATAATTGGTAAAAATTCTGTAAGTGGGTATTATTGTATATAAAAGTGTGCGCAAAATAGTTTTACGCATTTTGATGTATAAATTTACCGAATTAGCGTAATAATACATGAAACTTTACTCGTTTTATAGTAGTAAATTTACAATCATTTTTTAGAGTGTAATTATATGATTTATTTTTTATTTTTTCGTTTTATTTCAACATTATTCATACTAGTAGGTGCATCTGATTTTATAACCTTTTGTTTAAACAACATACTTTTGTTTCGTAACTAAATACATAACAGTTATTTGCAAAAGACAAGGCATTAAAACAAGGTACATAAATGATGAATATTTGCATTCTACAAAGAAAAAAAAACATGGTTTGTAGTAATCATATACGAAGAGCGACACATATTTTGGATTTATGATTGCTATAACTATGTTACTACCGTATAACTATGGTTGTGACAACCATAGTCGCATCTTTTTTTTTTAATAATAATATGATAATTCGACTAAAGTATTATGGTTCATTCTGTTCAAGCTGGATTAAAAAGTTATGCATGTTTTTAACGCGTTATATAAATTGTTATTTTGTCGCTATGCAATGTTTACATACAGTTTTATTTTAGTATCTAAAATAGCAAAATTAAACTTTCTCTTTTCTAGCACACATCTTATGTTGTCAGGAAAAAAAAAAAAATAATTGAAACATGTGATTACAGCATAAAGCACGCATAAACATATTGTTAAAAATACGATTTCACAATATTTTACAATTTCACAATATTTTACATTAATCATAACATGTTTGTAGCAATAATAATATTTGCATTATATCCCTATTATATTCCTAGTTATCATATTATGATCAGGGAAAATAATGTTGTCATCATTTATTACCATATTATGATTATTGCAAAAATATCATGATTAATTCAAACATATTATAATTATTTCGAACTATGGACATAAAAGCACGTGTATTTTGTTTAAAAGCAGGACATAGTTCGGTGGCATGTATAAGGTTAGGTCTGTGACATGTCGTATGGGGTCAATTATCCCCTTATATGACAACGCAATGCAAAGCTGACAGGACCGTTTCCTATAAATTGATCGGTATCATAGGGTAGAGTCTGCAAAATTAAAAAAATATTTATAATATTTTAACTTCTTTATCTACAAATTATAAAATTTAAATATGAATTGCAACTTTTCAGCATTTCAAATAGAAATTTTAAGTTATTTGAAATTTTCTTGATTTCAATTGGAATTATAAATAAATATAACAAACTCGATTAAAAACTATAATACATTTTATGTTTAACATAACTTTATCATATTTACAAGTTATGTGACAATTTTTATGAGATATTATTGTTTTTTTAAATTAAAAGAAGCCAATCTTAGCTAAGAGTTTGGCCGAAAACGGCATTTAGACGACTCATATTTATGTTATTTATTCGAAAAAAAAAAAAACATAAAAATATTTTTTGGTGACATTTGCAATGTTATAAAAACTAATAATGGAATAGAAGATTTTAGGTAAGTCCAGTGACACAATATTGTGTTGTAATATTTTAAATCACAATTCTTAAAATTCAATAAAATTCAAAACAAAGCTTTGACTTTTTTTTGATAAATTCCAATAAATAAGTCTGGGCTTATTTGGGGCCGCAGGTCCACATGGGTTACTGATGTTCGAATAAATTTTTTTTCTGCTCTAATGTCCATCCATCCTTCTACAATATAAACAAATGATTTTAATTAAAAAAAAAAATAAAGGAATTATTGGAATGTTTGTTTTTAATGGAAAAAATTAATAAATAAAACCAAAAATTCGGTAAATGACAGTAAATTGTTTTGATAAAATATTATTTTTTGAAAAAAATATTTACATTTAAAGATGAATTTCAGTTTGAAATTCAACTCGAAATCAGAATCGTTTACATTAGCAAATTTCACAGCTGATTGGATTTTGATTGTACAACAAAAATTTTGTTGTAAACAAACTAACCTTACAAAATAACCAAAACTAAATTTTTTTCCAAAATACATTTATTCAATGGCGGAACATAAAATTGATGTACTTTATGAAATAAAGGGTGTCCCAAGAAGAACGCAATTTTTAAATCTGGCAACATTCGAAGTGTCATTGTTTGACATTTGAACAATTGTTATTGTTTGCTAGTAGAAGGAACGAGGTTAGTAAAAATGGAGCACTACACGAATGAACAACGCATTCTCATTGTGAAATTGTTTTACCAAAATGGTGAAAGTTTTGCGGCTGCAGTTCGCAAATTGCGATCAATTTGGGGTCACAATAATGCTCCAAAAGAGTCAACTGTAAAGAGATTAATAGATAAATTTGCCGAAAATGGGTCTGTTAGTGATGTAAAGACAACAACGCGCCATCGACCAGGTCGATCGACCGAAAATGTCGCAGCTGTACGTGATGATGTCGAATGAGGCAGGTCAAGCGCAAACAGTCAATGGTGTTCGGTATCGTGAAATGATAACCAGTTTTTTCTTGCCTAGAATTGAAGAAATGAATGTGGAGGGCATGTGGTTCCAACAAGACGGCGCCACATGTCATACAGAAAGAGAAACAATTCAATTGCTGCATCAGTCATTTCCCGGTCGTGTTATTTCGCGTTTTGGAGATCAGAATTGGCCGCCTAGATCGTGCGATTTAACACCACTAGATTTTTTTCTTTGGGGTTTTTTGAAGTCGATGGTTTACGTGAAGAAGCCGACGACGACTCAAGTCTTAAAAGAGGAAATTGGACGCTGCATTAATGAAATACCGCAGCATTCATGCAAAACGGTCATTGAAAATTTCATTAAAAGATCGCGTGCATGCCAGCAAAGCCGCGGCGGCCATCTGCACGATATATTGTTCCATACATAACCTCATTCTGTCTACTTTACGATATAATAAAGTTTCACGATTTTTTTTTTAAATATCTGTGTTTTATATAAAATTTAAAAATTGCGCTCTTCTTGGGACACCCTTTATATATTGTTATTTTTGCTAATGAAAGTGTTTTTATATAGCGATGGTCAGTTTAATGCAAAATATTCAATGATTTGTAAGAGGACTTGCCGGCGCCATTCAATGATTTTTCACTATTTTTCTTGGTCGAAAACAGACAAAAATTGCTTTGTTTGCAATACTTCTTTCAATGAAAAAAAACATCTTTTAATTTGTTATGTTTTAGTTTTTTAAATTTATAAAAATGTATATTTTCATTATATTTTATCTCATAAACAGCTGATTAATGTTTACATAATATTCTGCAATAACCCTCATTTGCTGCAAATATGGGGAAAGCTCAGTGCTGTATTTTCTGCACAAATAGTTAAATTTCGCTGAAATCTCAAATAAATTGGAATTTCATTTTGTATGGGTTCGGTTCGAAATCCCATTCGGTCGAAATCCCATTTAAAGTGGATTTGGACCCTAATGTAAATTCGCTGTAACCGAAATCATTTTTATTTAACTACAAAAATATTCTGCGTGTATGAGTTTAAAATCTTTACAGAAATTTGTGTTATATTTATGTAGGAAAAATAACGGTTTGAGTTATTACCTAGGATTGCCACTAGAATAAATATTATTCGATTAATCGAACAAACAAATGGAAAATTCGAACGAACAATTTAAAAAGCGTGAGTTTTGAATAAAGAATAATTCGAATCAATTTTAAAGAATCGAAAAAGATACTTCTTTTAATAAGCCTTTTTCGAAAATTTACCAATTTTTGGAAAATTTATATAACAAATGATAATGGACAAAATAAAATCAAAATTTAATTGAAGAAATAACTGAAATTTTAAAATTTTTATTAATAGTTTTCCAAGATATGGACTCTATAATAATGGATAAAGAAATATGATTTGACTTTCACGCAAGAAGGAGTTCACGATATCGTTGAAGTATGGCATTATTTTAAATTGAGGAAATTTTTAGTAAAATGGTAAATAACTCAAAAATCTTAATTTCAATTTGAATATTCGCACTATTATGTTTAAATGCAAGAAAACTATTTTATTGATTTATAACTTCTTTAACTACAAATTATAAACTTTAAATATGAATTGCAACTTTTCAGCATTTTAACTAGAAATTTTGATTTCAATTGGAATGGTAAATAAATATAAAAAACTCGATTAAAAACTATAATAAATATTATGTTTAACATAACTTTATCATATTTACAAGTTACACAGAAAAAACTAAAAACGGGTTTCAATTAAAAAATTTATTAAATCAATTAACATTTTAATTGATTGTGCACCTATCACGGCAATGATAATATTAATTAAAACTTGTATTGAAAATTAAAAAGAAAAACAGCTATAAATAACTACAAAAAAAATTATGATACTAAAAAAAAAAAAAATTGTGTGAGCGATACGTTGGCATGTGTGTTTTTGTTAATGTTGTGTCTGTTTGTTTGTGTGTGTGCTTGTTTTGTTTGTGAACTTCAAATGCAATTAGTATTTTATACTAAAAACTTTCTATTTAAGCTACAGTGTATGAAAAAATAATTTAAGAATTATGTTTAAAATAAAATAAGTATTTATAGATTTACAAGTCAATTAAAATATTAATTGATTCAATTAAATATTTGTTTAGAAACAAATTTGATTCAATTCAAATCAAATCTTTTATTAGATATTTCAGGTTGATAATTTTTTCTGTGTATGTGAGAGTTTTTATGAGAACTAAAATTAATGTTTTTTTAAAATTGAATGAACCCATACGAAATCATACGATATTTACATTTAAAATAATGTCTAGTTAGACCATATTATAACCTATTATCCTTAATTTGATAAAATCTAATAGTATAACATATAATTTGATAAAATTGGATTCAAGAACAAAATATTTTCCAATTTTTTAAATCGATTATTTGATATATATTTCATACTATCGCTCAACAGCATTCAATAAAAAAAAACAAGATAACAACAACATATTGTTGTTGTTTTTTTAATATTTATGAATGTTTATGTATTAGTAATAAATATTTTATATTTATTTAAATAACGTTTTTATAAATTCTCATTTGTCTTATTACTTTTTTAAGTTAAATAATGTAATTTTCGTGGGTTAAATCAGAATATTTATTGATTTTAGGACATTATCATAAAATTGGTAATGCAATTTTTAGAGTTTAATTTTGTTTTATAAAATGTAACAATCTTTTGCTAAACAAATGCTAAAAACAAATTAAAAATGATTTCGAACAACAAAAAATATTTAAATATAACAAAAGGGCTAATTTCTGAAAACAAAAAAATCCAAAGAAATTTTGTTTCTATAGTCTCTGCGCTTTCAATAGAAAGAGACAAATTACTTTTTGTGTGAATTTGTTCACATAAGTATAAATAAATCTGCTAACTAATTGAGAATTTCATGCCGGTTTGAACTCAATGTATAACAAAAATTTGGTGTGACGACAACACTTTATTCAATTGTGTTTTGATTTTTGAGAAGGTATACAATATTGATAACTTATTAATCAAATGAATTAGCAATTTTCGTTGTTGGCGGAATTTCAGCAATTAAAGTTATTGAATCGGTGATTTTCGTGATTAAAGTGGGTTTTTATTTATTTTGCGTGTGAGGAAAAAATTCAGACAAAACTGATTCAAATTACTTCTAATCCTATCTAAATTAATCTAATTTGATACAATTTAATCGGACCATTTTTCGGATTTATGTAATTTGATACAATTTAATCGGGCCATGTTTCTAATGAAATGTTATATAAAAAACTATGCGGTCATATTAAATTAGATAAAACTATATAAATCTCTATATCAGTTTTTTTTAATCGGGTAAATTAAACACAAGGTGTTAGATATTATGTTTTTTTTTTCACGGGGCAATACATTGTTTTGTTTAATCCCATATATTAGTGATTAAAATAAAACTTTGAATGATGCAACAATGAAATGTATAAAATTTAATATAGCACAGATGTAAATGAATCATTCTTTTTTGATTTCAAATCATTACAAATTTGAATAAAGTTTTGAATTAATTCTTTTCACATGAAAAAAGAATTGAATGAAATTTGAATTAATTCAAATGAATTTGGCAAAAATTAATTGGAATTCATTTCCAATTCAATTTAATTCGGCGAAATGAATTGCAATTCATTTCCAATTCAAATTATTTGGCGAAATCAATTGCAATTTATTTTCAATTCATTTGAATTGAATTGATTTTGAATTAATTCAAATGAATTAGAAAAAAAATGCAATTCATATTAATGAAATGAAAAATGTATTGCAATTAATCAAAGTAAACATGGTGTTTGGAGTTTGTTTCTTCAAGTATTACTTATTTTGGTTTTGGCATACGCTAAACGACAAAACACGTTTAATATTCGAGAAACAGTTAATAGTTTATGAAATTTCAGAAAATTGAAAAGTCCTACAACCTACACTTGGTTATTTTACAAGTTTTTTTTTCACTGTAGCACCGTGTTATTAATCATATTTATAAAATTTTCTTATATGTGATGAAGAGTTTCATAACTTTTCATCATTACATAATAAAGTTGATTGCATTTAAAAAATGGTGGTTACGCTTATTACATCTGTAAAACACTATTTTTATATTATTTTTACTTTTGTTATATTTTGCATATATTTTTATTAACTATTGTTCCTTATGTTCCGAGTCAATTTTACAGGAATCAAATTATATTGAATTGAAAAGAAAAATACATTTTATTTTTTTATTACAAAAATAATATATAACTTATATAATATATAACTAACTTACTCATTTGAATTAATTTAAAATCAATTCAAGTCAAATGAATTGGAAATGAATTGCAATTTATTTCGTCAAACTCATTTGAATTGAAAATGAATTGCAATTCATTTTGCCAAATTCATTTGATTTGGAATAACTTGCAATTCATTTCAGCCAAATGCATATGAATCGATTCATATTTCATTCAATTCGTTTTTTGGCGAATAGAATTAATTAACAATTTTACTAATTCAGTGCATGAATGATTCGCGAATTAATTCAAAAATGAATGATTTATTTACAGCTCTGATATAGCCTTATATCCAATTGAAATACAATTTTATTCGAAAAAATGTGTGACATAGTTTTATACGATTCAATCTAGTGAAAATAAATATGTTGAATTGAATACAGATGGCTAGATATTATAGTCCGATCATTAAGAGCCTTATTTAAATTTGACGTACTGTTAAATTTAAATTGTATATGTATATATTTTTGGAGTTTGATATTTTAAATTTTGAGGTTCATTTAATATAATTTCAATAGATATTTTCAATAAAAATGTTCGAGTTGATATTAGGTCCGTTTTCATATTTTTCCAGAAAAGTCGAGTAAAAAATACTCAGTAACAAAATTACAGAGAGCAAGACCAAAACTGTGTTCAGTAGAAACTTGTGGGTTAACTGTTACGTTACTCTCTCTTTTTTCTATTATCTTTCGAAGTTTTTGTGTAAAAACACCTTCCAGTAACAACTTTTATAAATTTGAACGAATTTATACAAATTTTTGTGTTATCGAACAAACTTATTAAAATTTTGAGTAGGATGTTATGGATATCAAAACAAAAGCTCCAGTTTTCCACAACTTAAAAAAAAATTATGTTATTTTTTTACATGGGGCAATATATTGCTTGTTTAATCCCATACATTAATTTAATTCTGTCAATCCAATTATATATTGCCCGCCTAATAACATATTGTAGGATACAATTAAATTATGACGCTTAACAAAAAATTACAGTGGAAAGTAAAATTATATCTTACTGTGCAAGATGTCATACTTTACCATATTAAATTTTACAAAATTATTATGAAATATTATTTTTACTCGGGTTAATTAAATTCTACCAATCAAATTATGTATTGCCCGTCTAATAACGTAGGTTATAACATATTGCTAGATATTCCATACATTAATTTAATTCTGTCAATCCAATTAAAAATTGCCCGTCTAATTACGTATTATAGGATGCAATTAAATATGCCGTTTTACAAAAAATTACAGTCACAAGTAAAATTGTATCATGTATGATGTCATGCTTAATTATATTAATCATAGCATGATGTCATGCTTAACTATATTAAATTTTCCAAAACTGGTTTACATAAGATTATATACTATTATTTTTACTGGGGTAACTAAAATTTTGTAAAGTTAGCCGTTTTAGTTTTGCTATTCTTCTTTTATTAATATTTAGCAAAAAAAAAAATCTGTTAATTTAACAGATTTTCTGCAACGTAATTTTTAACTAATTTTAACAGTGTGTGTCGCACATTAGTGTGTCGCACATTTTTTTTTGTGTGATACACTTTGGTAGCATTCCCCATGTTAGATCCTTGTCGATGAGTGTGGTTTTGTTCTCGTAAAGGGTCCGCCAAATAACTTTTTTTTTTTTGAAAATGCTATAAAAAAAACTACTGAATATTTTCTCAAATTTCTTTTTTTATTTCAAAGTACAATCTTTCCGGTTAATAATGGAAAATAATTTCATTCAAATGGCTGCACATTATCGATTGTGTGCAGCTGTATTTCCTCCTCTTCAATTTTTGTGAACAAAAATTCGTTCAACATGGCCCGATAACGATCGCCATTGACTGTAACAGCCACTCCTTGCTCATTTTCGAAGAAAAATGGCCCAATTATGCCTCTGGACCAAAATCCGCACCAAACAGTGACTCGTTTTGGGTGTACCGGCACACATTCTCCAACATTACCATGATTTTCAAAGTAATGTCGCAATATTTCCCAGCGTTGTTCAAGCGTATACACAACCATATTCGTTCAGCGGAAGGATAAAACTAATTATCTGTCAAATCAGACATGAGCTAAGTGTTACCATTCACGAAATAAGCACTAGTTGAAAAAAAAAACGTTAGATGGCGGACCCTTTATTTTTTAACAAAATAAGAATATGCCAAATTAGGTTACAACTTCTATAAGCATTAAAATACGTTTTTGTCGTAACCAACAATCATCACAACCACCGGTTAAAAATTGACAATGTATGACAATGTGTGTCATTGTACACGCGTATAAGACAATATTAATCTTCATTTCCTCTTTCTTTTGCTTGTTGATGCATTATGCGTAATTTCAATATAAAACTGAGTTGGTGTCTCTGTGACGTTACCACGAGTTGTGATTTTTGGTGTTTTCCTTTTTGATTTGTTTTTTGTATTCCTTAAACATTGCGGATACAATTCTTTTTTTTTATCAACAATCACGTGCTTTAATAAAATAGACAAGTAAATATTTCCGTTTAAAAGTTAAAAACAACATAGGAAGTAGTTTAGCCAAAATATTGGATAATATATGCGAGCACATGATATTTATCCGTACATGCGCTATTGTAGTCGACACTCTTAAGAAAACCTCTTTTATTTAGTTTTAATTAAGCGATAAGGTAGTATCAATTGCGTATGAGTAATATTTTATTATTATAATTTAAGTATACACTCTAATTAATTTCTGTTGAAATTTACCCAACTTATAGTAGGAAACTGTACTCCTACTGTAAGTTGGGTAAATTTACTCTTTGCGCGTAAATGAAAAAAAAATACACACATTACGTGTAAGGAAGTGCACACAAAATGTGTAATATTACATTTCAAATGCGTAAAAGTTTAAATGAAATTTTAAAATTTATATGTAGAATTACCAATTTCTTGCGTAAAAAACATGTTTAATGCGTAAATATGCACACAAAATGTCTGAAAATGCATTTTTAAATACGTAAAAATCCACAAAAATTCGTAATTATACCGATATTTATTTATTTATTTAAGTCTATGGAATTTAAATCCTTACAGACCATTTAGATAACAATAACAATTACAATAACAATAAGAATAAAATGTATAAAAACATAAGTATGGCAAATTAATAAAAATTATAGAAAAATACAACAAAAAACAAATAAAATTTTAATTATTAAGATACAGGATTACATCTCTTTTTATAATATCTAAACTTTTATCAAAATCGATGACATTATAAAGATCATTAAATTCAATACAAATTCGACGAAAAGGATCCGAGTTGGCATAATTAGTACGAAAATATTTAACAATAAGAAATTGATAGTATCTTGATAAACGATTAGGAGTATTTATGTTAACTTTGCTCAAAAAAAATTCTGAATAAATTGCCATTAATTAAATTGAATAAAAAAGATACATTAAGCATTTTTTTTCGACTTTGAAGAGAAGGAAGCTTTATAAGTGCAAGACGACTACGATATGGTGGCAGTTGTACATTAGGATCCCATCCCAGTCCCCGAAGACAAAATATCAGGAATTGTTTTTGAACCGACTCGATGGAGTTGGAATGGACCTTGTAATGTTGATCCCATACTACTGAGCCATATTCTAAGATTGGCCTGACAAGTGTCGTAAAGAGCTGCTTCGTTGTGTAAGGTTCTGAAAATTCCTTCGACCAACGTTTGATGAACCCAAGCACACCTGTTGCCTTATTAATTGTTTTTGAAATATGGTTACGGAAGTCTAAACGTTTGTCCAATAAAATTCCCAGATCGTTGAACGTTTCCACCAGTTCCAGATGTTTATTATTTATCATATAAGAGCCATTTATGGGAAGTGATCTAGAAAAAATCATTTTTTATTAAGGTCCATCAAATTAATTTTGCACCAGGTTGCCAAATTATTTATATCGATCTGTAGTAAGGATTGATCAGCAGGATTTGCAAAGGAGTGTAATAACTTAACGTCATCTGCATACATCAGGGATTTGGAATATTGAATGGAGGATGGAAGATCATTAATAAAAAGTGTAAATTATAGTGGTCCTAAATGACTTCCTTGAGAAACACCGGATGTAACAGTTATAATATTAGAAAGAACCGTACAGAATTTTACACACTGTTTTCTGCCTTTGAGATAGGAACTAATCCACTTCAGAAGTGGCACACTGAAAATTTTTTTTTTTTTTTTTTCATTTGAATAAAATAAACTAATATGCGTTTTTTAAATTTATTTTCATCGGGATAAACATTAATTGCATTTATAGTAATTAAATGTGCTAAAGTCCCAAAACTTATTTAACAAATTGTGAAAAGCAATCTGATGTAGGCGTGTCCCTATCCGGATTTCATTCCTGCCTAAGGAAATCTTCAGGGGACTTTGTTATTAGAATTTCTAGAGATATTTGTTATGTTAAATCACAAACTCAATGAGAATTTCTTGTCCTCGTCTAGGAGCGAGATGCAAAATTTAAAATATCAAAGAAAAAACAAAAACAACAACAAAAAATTGTCACAATTGGCTTTGTCATCTTCCGTTTTGTTTATAATGATTTCTTATATAAAAATGGAGTTAGGAATTTTTATACCTAAATGTAAATCATAAAGAAAAAAACAAGATTTCAAGAACTTTTTCCTAAAGAAATAACCTCAGTTTCTGGGGTATTTGGCAAATAGCAACGACTCTAGGTAAGCCTACGATTCTTATCACTTCTCCCTGTATAATATCCTAAGATACTGAGGACTTTTTTACTTGGAAAACGCAATACATTCAAATGTATATTTTCATAAAAAAAGCCTCTGATTCTAAGGAAGTTTTTAAAATTAAGGCTTCAGGCTCGTAAAGCTGATTTTTTAACGAGGCAACCAATTGCACATATTGCTACATATCAGCATATTTTTTACTATTAGACAGAACTTAATGTTTGTTGATATATCATAGTCAATATAGGAACTTCATTATGTATTTGTATCATAGACAGGAAGTCCAAAAATTCTGTCGCCGCTATTACCACTGCTTCCATTAGGCTAAGGGGCAGAAAAATGGAAAATTGTCACTAATACAAATAATTGCTCAAGTCAAAGTTACATCTCTATATTAAGTTAAACTTGATTTATTTGAAAAAAAATTATTCAGTTCAATGATAAAATCAATTGATGTGTACGTTTTGTTTTTATTCAATTTATTTTTTTATATTATTTTTTGTTTTCTAATCTACAAATGACAATGTTTTTATTACTACTAAAAATTGTACATTTACAAAATGTGTGCCTAAAATTTTAATTAATGAAAAACGACGAATTTCAGACACAAAATGCTTAATTATAAACACATTATGGCCATTATTACATTGCATGTGTACTTATGTATATAAAAGTTCACGCATTTTGTGTTTGAATTTACTCACTACGAGTTATATTACACAAAAATTTACCCATTTCATAATAGTAAAATTACTAAAAATTTTTAGAGTGTACTGCACTTAAACAAATAATATACTATATAATAATAGTACTTGAGCCAGAGAAAAAGCTAAATTTTTTTAATATACACTCTAATTAATTTCTGTTGAAATTTACCCAACTTATAGTAGGAAACTATACTCCTACTATAAGTTGGGTAAATTTACTCCATGTGTAATGTAATGTAAATGAAAAAAATACACACATTACGTGTAATTTGGTCAACAAAAATCGTGTAAATGTACTATGCAAGTGCGTAAAAATGTAATTAAATTTAGAAATAAATGAATAATTTTACTGAATTTTTGAGTAAAAAAACATGCTTTACTTGTAAATATACGGATAAAATGCGTAAAAATACATTTTTATATGCGTAAGAACCCCCTAAAAATGCGTATACTTACCTTGCGGTAAGAAAAAAACAGCCCAAAAAATGTTTCAAATAAAACAAAGAATTAATTTTTAGAAAGAGTTTTATTAATGTGTTGTATAATAATAAATATAAAATATAAATATAATATAAATATTTGTATATATGTTGTTGTACATTAGGGTGCCCCTCCTTAAAAATATGAATTTGGGTGTAAAACAACGTATTTTAAAAAATTAGGACAATCAGATAAGAGGAACACGTGCTTCAACGGGCCTGAAGTTTGAAAAACGGTATATATGGGAAAAATATGATTTTTTTTTAAATTTCTTAAAATTTTTAATATTTTAAGTTGATCTTGCATTTAAAGGATTAAAAAATCATAATAAGCCGTAAATTATCTTTCTAATAAGGCAATAAAAACTAAAATCGGTTAAAAAACATCCAAGTTATTACAATTGCCCTCCGGCAACTAATGTGTCACAGAACGCTTAATCAAGAAGTTCGAGCCTAAATTTTGAAATGCGTAGAAATAATGTAATGCAAAAACATTTTTGTATTTTATTAGCTCCAAGGTACTCAATTAAAAAGTATTTTTTATCATGTGCTTTGCAAACTCGTTTTAAACTAAAGTCAAAAAAGTCTGAATTATTAAACACAGTTTTCAAATCTATAATTTTAAAGTTTCAAAATTTTTTTTTAAAGAAATTTAAAAAAATCAACGATTGGACTTTAAGTTTTAATTAAGCACATATTAAGGAAAGAAAACTTGAAAAAATTTAAGTTATTCCTCTTTTCATTTGGCCAGTGCAGCGAGTTAACTTCAGCGGATTTCGAGAAAACAGCGATTTGTGTCACTTATTAAGGTTTTATGATTTTTTTTTATTTTTTATTTATTTTTTTCAAGTTCATCGCAAGTTTAAAAACTTTGAACTAATATATTTGATTTGCTGTATTTTTGTAAATATACAGACGTTGAAAATTCGTTATAAATTAAAAATAACATTCAAATAATCCCGATGTAAATAAAAACCAAACACTAATAAAACTGTAGAAAATATACTTTTTTGTCTGCTATGAAATAAACAGCAATTAAATGACTTATATTTCATAAAACCTGTCAAAAAAAAAAATACAGAAAAATCCTTTATGGCGATGTTTCCAGAATTTTAAGTGCACATGCAATTGTAAAATGACGTCATTGTCCACATATCGTCAGTTTGACCCACTGACCATTTTTTTTTAAATTTAGTTAGAAAAGGAATATAATGTAAATATCCTCTTTCTGATTTTGAAACCCGTTTCTCGATATTTTGTGTCACATCTGAGATATCCAGTATCGAATTTGATCTACCTGCTAGTTTTCCGTACAACAATTAGGGAAATTAAATATTTCTGGTGTTTTTCTTGATAACTTCTTTTTGGTATAAGCCAACGACTGCTTATTACTGGTTTGACCCAACCAATAATAAGCAGTCGTTGACTTGTTGCTCCGACAATTAATAAAAAACAGATATGGAATCTGTGATAAATATAACTAAAGAAAATTAATTAAACATTTTGTAAATACTTCGCCTCGAAATTTCGAATATATTGAAAATTCCCCAATACGCAGTTTAGAAAACATTATGAAAATTTTATTATTCACATTTTTTTATTTATTATATTTTTTATGGAATCAATTAGTTTTGTTAATTGTGAATAAAATTCTTACCGTTTACAAAAATCCGACTTAGAACATTTCTTAACCCTTAAACCGGCCTAAAATTAATAAGTGTAGGCATAAATTATTCCTCTTACAAAGATATAACTACAGCCGAAAAATTACCATTTTTGCGCTTTTACTCAAGAAGATATGGCGATTTTCGTTTTTCAAAAAGCACGAAATTGAGTGAAAACGCACCTAAACTTCAACCTATATTAATATATCTTAAAGGTTTTGCTAATACTGCCAAATTTCATTAAAATTCGTTCATAAGTTTTCCAGTTAAGTGGATGTCCTTTGTAGGTATGCTTTTGGAACCCTGTATGTCTTTGGACCAAAATAAGAGCTTTTTTATGTTTAAGTTTCAATCTTACTTTGTGATTATTATCAACGGTTTCTTGTCACCATAAATATGTTTTTAAAATTTTTAAAAAATAAAGGTCTGCGTTAGAGAACAGGCCACATTAGGGAACATTCCCTTACAACAAATTTTATGTATGGAATTTATGGAAATTATATGAAATTCGTGTCACGAAAAAACCTAAAAAAGTTAAATACATTTAACATTTCACTTTTTTAATAAAACTCGGAAAAAAAATCGTGATTTTTAAAAAACTTTAAAAGCTGAATATGGAGATGAGTTGTCGGCTACATAGAGAATGTGTATACAAAAATTTTTTTAAAATATGAAAACAATTGGTCAATTTCTAAAAAATTTCAATAAAATTTAACGCATTTTTTACCATCGTGCAATTTTCAAGACCTTTAAACTTCTGATAGGAAATGACATAACGAAGCAATAAACAGGATGTGAAAGCTTGAAGTCCTGTCTACAAACAAGAGTTAAAAATTTGTAGTTTCATGTTTGCCATACAATGATTTGAAAAAAATCTATTTTTGACTTTTTTAGAGTACTTTTTTGATAAAATATTTAAAATAATTCAGCCATTTCTTACTTAGTGGTCCGATTTCAATGAAATTTGCAATATACTAATTTTTTGCTTCAGGTAATGTTTTTTTAAGTCGTTATTTTTTAAATCGCTTCTTAGGCTAAAAATATATAGATCGGAGAAGGAAGTGTAGTAAGTATTCATTTGTATCACGTCTATATGTTTTTCTGGTTCTATATTTTCTTCCTCTTTTAAAATCCTAAGTGGCTAATAGCGTATGAGTGATTTTATTTAAAAATATGTATCAAGACGTATGAGTGATACTATTTCAAATTAAACTGAGACCTATCGATACTTGACGTATGAGTAGTATTATTTGGAAAAATTCACAATCACTTACGAAACGTATACTCATGTAATTAAATATTTGGTTGTATGCAGTATAATTGAGGTATTAATACTATAACCAAAAATTAGTAGTTTTTAAAAACTTTAGGTTTTTGATTAAAAATATGCATGGAATTTTAGAAGTAAATATAAGAATTTTTATAAACTACTAGATTTTAGATATGGTATAAATGTAGTATAATACTAAAACCAAAAAGAAGATTTCCTTGGGCAGGAATGAAATCCGGATAGGGACACGCTACTTTTTCTGTGTTTTTTTCTAATAGTCAAAGTAAATTATCATATAAAAATTATAATTTTTCTGTTAATTTAGAGAAAAATTTGTCATGATCTAAAACCGAACAAATGAAATCTCACACATAAATTTATAGATCAACGATAAAATTCACTATTAAACCACTCACCAGGTACAGTGCAAAAATCATTTAATGTATTTGCTCGTCAAATGTATTAATAAAAAAATCTTTAATGTATGTTGATATGCTTTGCTAATGTAAAAGGATAGTATATGATGACATTAGAGAAAAAAACTGCCATTTAAAGTTTTAACTAAAAGTTAAACTGGCAACTATGATAATGACTAGAGAAAAAACAAACACTCTATAAATAGAAATCGTTCGTGGTAAATTTCATTCTAACTCAACACACAGAGTAATGTGGGATTTAAAAGTTACCCAATTTCTTTAACATGTGAGTTAAATAGATGATATTTACGATTAACACTAAAATGGCACGAAGAATGTTGATGAAGACCGTAGTGGGTCAGAAAATGCATTCCATTCATGCTAGTGTCTAATAACTTTTTCTGTGTTTTTTTCTAATAGTCAAAGTAAATTATCATATAAAAATTATAATTTTTCTGTTAATTTAGAGAAAAATTTGTCATGATCTAAAACCGAACAAATGAAATCTCACACATCAGATTGCTTTTCACAATTTGTTAAATAAGTTTTGGGACTTTAGCACATTTAATTACTATAAATGCAATTAATGTTTATCCCGATGAAAATAAATTTAAAAAACAAAAACTAGTAGTTTTTAAAAAACTGTTTGTATTTACTTGTCAAATTCCATACAAATTTTTAAACAAAAACAAGAAGTTTTAAAAAGCTACTAGTTTTCTGTTGTATAATGCCTAATTTATACAACAAACAAAATCAAGCAGCTTTGCAAAACTTTTAGTTTTTCATTAAAACTTTATATACGTAGTTTTTAGAAAACCACTAGTTTTTGTTTGTACTTTAATCAAAAAACTATAAGTTTTTAAAAACACCTAGTTTTGGGTTGTAGTAAAATATCTTTTTTATATTACAACCAAAAAGTAGTAGTTTACTAAAACTTCTAGTTTTTGTTTAAATTATTTTTTAGGAAATTTGACAAATTAATGCTAATAGTTTTTAAAAATAACTAGATTTTGTTTGCAGTATAAATGTAATATTATACTAAAACAAAAACTAGTAGCTTTTGAAAACTTCTAGTTTGTGTTTATAATAATATAAAATTCACAATAGTTTATGTTGGTCAAGGCGTATGAGTGATATCATTTATATTGTGTATGTAGTTTAAGACATTTCCTTATTAATATTTACTTGCACATCTTGAGATGTTTGCCCAACTGGCACAACCAGCGAATTGATAATATCAGCACCATGAATGATTATTTTGTGAAGCGAAACTGGCATAAAGTAGCATGGGTATTCTAATACATAAAGTTGTGCCTTTTTGTAAAATTATGAAAAATCTTTTCAGGAGAACTTGGTTTAATACCCTGTAATTTCTGATATTTTAACATAAAATCTCCTACCTGGTTAATCATGTCCACCAGCAAACCGAAGTCTTTAATTGTTTCTTCTTAAATTTTCTTTTTTGTTTCCTTTTATTTTTCTCTATATTTTTCCGATCTTGCTAAACACGTTTTTAACGCCATTCGGTATGAAATGTGCAAAACGCATTTCATTAAACGTATCCAAGAGTGCAGCCCTTGCAACCCATATTGCATTGCACTAACATCAAAAATTGTATTTAACAGTAGATACTGTTCATTGTTGAAGGCGTCGTTTTGCATACCACGCAAATGCTGTAGGATTGTGTATTTGTTAATACTTGGACGACTTTACCATCTACCATAGTACGAACTAAATCATGAGCTACAATGATCCGATTTTCACGGAAAGATATAACTGTAGTTTTAATTTTCTCAACTGCTTTTTAATGTTTCCAATTTCAGACGAAATCACATCCGTTGTTTTCTTTATAAAATTTAACTGAATAAGCCTGCAATATTTGGTAAAATTCGATTTCGGGTTTCGTTACACTATTCGGTCACCTTCAATGACTTTGATGCATAAAGTTACTGTTGACATCATAAAAATGTTCTACTCTGAATTACTGGAATTTTCGAATTTTTGCTTATAAGGATTAAACCCAGAGTAATCATCTCCTCCATATTTTGTAATTAATACACACAGAGAATAAATTGGTTGGAATTCGATTGTAACCAGCAAAATTTATTCATTATTCAATAATTTTATTGTAAATACTTAAAATTCATCATCAGAATAATTAAACTATATTGTAAACAGAAAATATATAAAATTAACCAAAACACAGTCAATTCATTCAATCTGTTGGTTTTCCTTATCAATATTGAAAAAATATTATCTTCTACATTACTTTTAATACCAACAACCAACCACTGTTCGGAGATTTTATTCCTTGAATAAAATATTTGCAGTTAAAATCGAATATTAGTTTCGCCTGCAAAAAAACAATCACTCTATCTAAAATATAAGTTTTCGTTAACAATTTTAAAATAATATAAAATTTTTTAAAAGTTTTGGTAACTCTAATAAAATATTAAAATTAGCAACCCAATTACTGTCGTACATACAAATCTATTTTTTGACATTTATATTTAAACTTGAAAAAAAAAAAAATATTCAAGATAGAAATTTGAAAATACAAATTCAAAATTGGTTTAGGCTAGATGTAGAGCAATTGCCTGCCAATCAGAAGGTCAGCGGTTCGAGTCCAGTTCGCGGCATAATAATTTTTTAGTAACATAACTATAAAATAATATATTAATTTTTTTATAGTTTTGGTAGCTCTTATAAAATATTGAGGTCAGCAACCGAATTTCTGTTGTACATACAAATCTTTTTTTTAGACATACATATTTAAATTTGAAATAAAAAACATTCAAGGTTGAAATTGGAAAATACAATTTCAAATTGGGTTTAGCCTAGAGGTAAAGTAATTGCCTGACAAGCAGAAGCTCGCCGGTTCGTGCCCAGTTCGCGGAGAACAATTTTTTATTACTAAAATAATTTTTATATATTATAAATTTTTTTACAGTTTTGGTAACACTAATAAAATTTTGCGATTAGCAACCGAATTTCTATTGCACATACAAATCTATTTTTAGACAAATATTTAAATTTGAAAGTAGAAAATATTCCAGAAGTAAAATACTTGCCTGACAAACGGAAGCTCTCCGGTTCGAGCCCAGTTCGAGGCATATATTTTTTATTATTATTAAAATAAGTTTTGTTGACCGCATGTGAATCTATTTATAGAATATTATAGTACATAAACATAAAATATTCAATTGTTACAATAAAAATTCGAAATTTGTAAATAAATGTCGGTTGTTACAATAGTATTAAAATTTAATTAAAGCAACAAACATTCGGTTGGCAAAAATTTGGTTACAACTACATAACTGTTTTCTGTGTGTACAAATTTATATTCATTTCACTCTAAAATAACTTAATTTACAGGCGGCGCACCGTCTTAGGAAAGTGGTCGGCTGCTGATCGGCTAGCCGTCTCAAATCATCTGGCTTACATCACTAATACTGAGTAATTTAAAATACTTTCTACAAAAACCTGTGCTATGTAAAAAAAAATTACAATTTTATATTGTAAAGGGTGTTTTTTAAACAGGTATAGAACTTTAAGTTGGCAACACTTTTTTAACTGGCGGCCATATTGTCAGCTGTCAAGTGATTTATGTTTAGTTTGGTTTTGCATTTCCACATGAATAGACTGACTCCTGAACAACGCTTCCAAATTGTGGAAAATTATTTTGAAACTCATGCTTCTGTTCAAAATACGTATCACACAATACCTCCATTTTACGGTCAACATAATCGTCCATCATAGCAACTAATTCGATTAACTAAAACTAAAACTGCCAACATGTCACACAGCTCGTGATACAATTGATTTATTGAAGGAAACGTTTGGTAACTGCATAGTTTCAACGTTTCGGACACGTGAACTTTCCTCCAAGATTGTGCGGTTTACCGCCGCTGGAATATTTTCTGTGTGGATATGGGAAGTCGCTAGTCTTCGCCGATAAGCCCGAAACGATTGACCACAACATTCGCCGCGTTATTGCCAATATACGGCCACAAATATGGGAAAAAGTCATCGAAAATTGGACCTCCAGATTAGACTACGTCCGAGCCAGCCATGGCGGTCATATGCCAGAAGTCATATTTAAATTATAATGCCAGAAGGTTATCTTTAGAATAAAGTAAATTTCATGTTAAAAAAAATCATCTTTATTTTATTCCATTTCAAAGTTCTATACCTCTATAAAAAAGACTCTTTAGTTCCATCATCGGCATGCAATTGTAGTGATTTCCACATCAATTACTCTACCGGTATGCATGCACAAATGTGATTTTTTGTTTGTGATAGTTTTGTATGATTTGAAATACCAGTAAATATCACTAGAAATATTAACTAAAAAACTGTGTTACTGCATTTGTATGCTTATAGATATAAAAAACTTTGTACAGTGAAACCTCTTAAAACGTATTTTTAATCTTGACTTGATCCTGATTTTTTATTTATTTACTTATTAAATTTCAGAATTTCACAAATTTATTTAAAAAATTTTCTCGCTGTGCGCTTTTGTTAAGGTTTTACTGTAACGGTAATAAAATTGTACAAGTACAAGTACCATTACTAATTATCATTAGTATAAATTTTATATTGAATATTGTTTGTTGCATGTGCGTGTCATGTATTAACACGCGATATGCTTTATCAAATAAAAAAGGGAAATTGCTCACACGTTTTACAAATCCGGTTGACATTAGAATAACTATTTATACCAAATTCTAGTAGTCAGTCAAAATATAGAGATTTTCGTGATTTAATTTTATATTTGTACTATTTTTGCATTGTCATTTGTGTTAATGGTATTAGTAATGTAGTTTAATACTGCTATTTTCTGACTATTATATTGAATGTATTTTTGTCGTTTAAATACTGCCACTACTACTAATGCAATGTTGAGTTTCCAGTGAACGTACCCAGTCAGAAAAAGACAAACGCACTACCCGCTGGCAAGGTACTTTAGCAAGTGGTACAAGTGTTGGCAACATGTGCTTGCACAATCTCAAAATGATAATATTGTTAGACAAAAGGTCCGTCTGTTCAAAAAGTATCGGACAAGCACTGGGGAAACAAAATTCCCAACGTTATCAAAATGTTTGTAAAACCATGAAATAGGTGATCTAAAAATATGTTTTCCAAAATAAAATTTAAAAAAAGTTCATGTATAATATTTTTAGTTACACCGGGATTCGAACCGTGGCTGCCTGATTAGCAGCCGACAGCTCTAACCACTGAGCTAACGAGACATACAATACTTGATAGCTTAAAACGTATATAAATGATGCTGGGTAACAGTTGGCTGCTCAAATATGTCAGCACTGTCATTAGGTTTGCCAACGTTGGGAAAACAAAAAAAAAGTTAGTCTTAAAAGAAATTTTACAGAAGCAAAAAAAAAAAAAATTTGTATACCCCGGTGATATTTTTTATATATATAAAAAAATATTAAAAAGTGTAAGAAAATCACAAAAAAAAATAATCGCAAAAAAAATGTTTACCTGAAACCGGGCTTGAACTCGGAACCTTCCGACTGCAAACTTCTTTACACAAATCATCATCATTTTGATAAAATCAATGCTTTACCACTGGTTAGACTTTAAAGCTGTATGTAATTTCTGACTGATTAGCACATTTTCATAACGTTAGCATAGTGGTCTTAACCAATTCTTTGCCAATGAGTTTCTCTGCAAACCACTGAAATTATTGTAAATAAAAAAATACTGACAAAATGCTTTTTGGAAACGCTGGTAAAACGTCTTAAACAAATATTCTGCCAGTAGTTTATTTACAATTGCTCGGTTAGCCTATGGTATACTAGTGCTTGATTTTTGTACCACTGGCAGTTTCTGACTGGGTATGTATAATACATACATGCTATTTACATATGTATTTATATAAAAAAAAGTAGGTGAACTAATTTCGCAATAGATTTTCGACAAAATCTGTCAGTAATAAATACGTTTGATACAGTGGCGTGGTTTATCATTTTATTAAAATGAGTAAATTAAGCATCAACTGAAAGGCAGACGTCTGACATGATAAAACATTTCCAAACATGACTATTTTTATTTATTTTATTCAATTGTTATTTCTTTTAAACCACATTTGACTAAGAAATTGTTATTAATTTGGAAATGTATATATAATAACTATTGTCTTCAAACTTTAATTGAGTGTATATAAGGGTTGTCATTCGAATCAAAATTACTCGATTAATCGAACGAACAAAAAGAACGTGATTTTCGAATAACTAATAATTCGAATAAATTTGGACGATTAATCAAATAAAGCGAATAATTTAAAAATGAATACTTATAATTAAACTTTTTGGAAAATTGACCAATTTTGGAAAATTTTTCATTAAAATGGTAATGGACTAAATGAAATTAAAATACTATTGGAGAAATAACTAAAATTTTAAAACTTTTATTAATTTTTTTCCAAGATATGGCCTCTTTAATAATAGGTAAGGATATATTATTTGACTTTCAAGCTAGCAATATGAAGGAGTTCTTAGATAAAGTGATGTATTTGAAATATAGCAGGATTTTTGAAGTTAAAAATATAAAAACAAAAACTATCAAAAATGTTGTTATTTCACAAATATACCACGTTAGTACTTAAACTGTGAATTCCATTTATGTAATTTCTACAGTAACTAAACTAAGATCTTAGCTTTCAACTTTTTTTTAAAAGATTTTCATCACGAGATAATACCAAATGGCGTATAATTGAGCAATTTGTTGGCTTTACTATAGTCCAAAATGATAGCATTCGGGAATTGGTATTGCTGCAGTATTCAAATGGATGCCAAAATTCTCAAAAAATTCTTAAAGTGTTTTTAAAATAATTTGTATTCGTTAATCGTTCGATTAGTCGAATAATTTTTAAAAATTAATCGTTATATTATTCGATCAAAAATTGTTTGATCGTCTATTCTAACAAATTAAAAACCCTAATATATGACAACCCTAGTGGATATCTGAGCATTTTCCGTTTCCATTAATCGTTCGGCTTTCATGCGACTTCTTCGTAACATGATTTTTTCCAATATTTAAAATGTATCAAATAAGTGCCAAACCTGAGTCCACAACATAAGCATCATGAGTATCAACATTTTGCATACAAAAACTAAGTGATTTGTATCCGTTAAACCTAGGATTGCACCGCTAAAAAAAATACATATCTCTTATTTTCTTCTTCTCCATCTCGTATACAAATTTCATGAATTTTTGAGGGAAGAAGTAAGATTGAAGCATTAGCTTTTAAAATAAGTCTGGCCAGGATAACTTTAATGTTTCAATACCATGACTCAGATTTCTACCTTAAAGGCTTTGCAAATGCAATAATAGCGGAAACGTTTTCACTTTAAAACACCATTAATACAAAGATTAAAGAGTGGTTTCGTTTAATCCAACCTAGTAAAATTGTTAACAGCTAAGTCTTAGCGGATGCCAATTTGAAGTTCCTAGCTCCAGCGGTTTGAGGGCGACTTTTCACGCTTTAACCCCATTTAATTTACGATCTGGACCAGTTTTTAAGTTTCTAGCCAAGGGAGTTCGGGACGGATGTCAAGGACCCTCATTCTTACTCCGTTTTTAGAGAAAATTCCAAAATGTAACACCATATTCGAATAAACATGCACACAGAGAAATAAAGTGCCAACCGAATTGAAAAGTGTATTTGATTGGCAACAACTTATAAATTCAGTTAGTGCAACGATATTTACATTAGAATTCTGAATATTTTGTGCGTTGCAACTAAAATTCAGTTGAATTAACCGAACTTTGTTTTGAAAACTAATGTTGGGTTGTACCAACCGACTGAAGTTCGTAATAACCGAATTTGAGTCGTAGTAATCGAATTTTAGTTGGCCAATAGCTAAATTTTTCTCTGTGTGTGTATTTCAAACTTCAGGCTAAGGAGGTTGGACAGTCCGCCAGGAGGAAAACTCTTACCGTTTATGCCCAGCCCTGTAGGAGTTTCTAAAAATCCGCTTACGCGAATTTCTACAAGAAAGGAAAAACCTAAACACAAATTTTAAAGTTGCTTGCTTCAGCGATTTGACCAAGCTTTTAAGAGGAAGACTTTTGAACCCCATTTTTACAGCGTTCCTACCAAAAAGTTCATAAAGTACGTTATGGGTGAGTTAAGACATATTCTAAGGGACAATATATTAGATTTCAATATTCTAGACAAAGGAATAGACTTTTCTACCTTTATGCGAAAGAAGGAACATACAAACCAAATTTCAAGTTTCCAACTTCTAACGAGTACTACGCTGAAACTTTCTAACACGGGAGGTATCCCGACCCGAACTCACATTTTTAATGAATTTTGGATATGTTGTAAAGGAGAAAAAAAAATTTTACGTATTTTTTTTAGCTGCCTAATCTCATCGGGAAAAGTCGCATAAAAATCGAGCGGTTTCGAATATCTTAAAAATCACAGACACCCCCTCGATTAAATTAAATACGGATTGCTATGCATTAGTTTTAGCTTAATACAACTTAAATTGCTTAATAAAATGCCAGATTTATTGTTACTCAAAACTAATTTTTTGAATATCAAAAATACTTAAAAATCTTTGGGAATAACTTTTACACCACTGAATGCGTCTTCAAAAAACATTTAATTTGATACCAAATTTGTATATTGTTACTTTTAATAGAACGAAAAAAACCGAAAAAAACGTAAACGGGATAGTTTTTTACCCCAAACAGTAACGTGTAAACATGAGATTAGGCAGCTAAAAACAAACACGCACTGATAATAATCCATATGTTTTTTTTCGTATTTTTAGCATGGATTATTATGAGTGCGGGAACCTTAAATTTATATTCTCTATACATATCCGAAGTTCATTAAGATCTGGCGCTTTGGGTCGGGATACCTCCCTTGTAAGTTGATAGTAAACAGTTTTACTTTTTTGAGAAATAAAATTAAAGAGAAAATTTCTCCGGATCTCAGATCCATTACACTAAATATTTATAACTAGTCCTGTATTTTGAAAATTTAGTAACTTCTTTTTAATTGTCCATTGATATAGTTAAATTTTTAACACTATTAAATTATAATAAATAAATTAATCGTATATTCAAATATTTTTCCAACTTAACCACTCCCTGATACACCCACTGATTGGAAAAAGTTGCTGCAGATTTTATCTATATTAACAAAGCAATAACGTTACTGACGGACGGACTTAACATCGCCCAGCGTATACCGCTAGAGCTTGGAACTTGAAATTTTGAATGGAGGTTTCTCCACCTGTGAAACGTTCGCTAAGCCGGGATTTAGGAAATTACAACGGGGAAGGGGAAAGTCCTCCCTTAGGTGGCTAGTCCATAGGAGAGTACCCTTTGCATATAAAGCTTAAATTTTGAATATGTTTTCCTTCGAAGATAACCTAACACACTGTTATTGCACTTTCTTTAAATTTAGGCAGGAACGTGGTCAAATTGGAGCTCAAAGAGGGAAAATACTTCGCTTGACGGCCTGGCCAAACCACTAACGCTAGGAACTTTCTAATCCCGCGTTGACATCCGCTGAGATGGAATTTCTGTAAATTCATACGGGGAGAGGGGTAACGGAGAAGTCTCCTCCTTGACCTTCTTGAAAAACCGTTAAATCGAGGAACTTCAAATTAAAAAATCGAAATATATGGATCCATTCATGAACACACTTGCTTTAGACATGCATCCATACATGATTCGTACACTCAAAAAAATAAGTTAGTACAAAAGTTAGTAAAACGTCTTGTAAGTCAGGTATACTATTTTTTAGCAAATTTTTTTGCTAAAATCGTGTTTTCAGCTAAAATTTTTGTTATACTTATTCAGCACTTAACTGTTTTATATAAATGCTTTACTAATATACTAATGTTTTACTAATTAAATTTGCTAAAAAAAATTGTGCTGATAAGCACATTAATAGTGTGGACGACAACCAGATTGAAAGATATACGCAGAATGAAGCAGATGTCGCGGCATGTCAAGATGTTGTAGAGAAGAGGAAAATGATACTAAAAAGTACAACTCTAATAAGACATATAAAAAAATCAACCATGGAAGACTTTTGTATCTGTTTTTCATACATAAAACAAAATTGAGGATTAAAACAACTTAAATTTTGCGTTGTCACCGGCTTGTGAAAATAATTGTCTTTTAATTAAATAAAAGACAAAATAAAATATTTAAATTTAAAATGTATTTCTAAACTAAATGTTTATATATTTATAATCTAGTGTGGTCAAATTGCAAACAAACAAACATATACAGATATGTAGACAGAGTAAAGCGAAAGACATTTATGGTTGGATTTTTATGGTTCCTTTTTCTTATTGCAAAAAAAAGGGTTGTTTTTTTCGTTTCGTTTGTTTTTGTTTATTTTTTCGTTTCGTTTCTATAATTATCTTCGGCAGTTGCGTCCTTTAAAAGAAAGCATCATTTAGACAACCATTGATGTAAGTAGTTGAAAGAAAATTTTTTTTATGTTATATATATTTATTTCTATATATTTTCAGATATTAAATTAATTCATGTCGTCAATGTGGGAAAATGAAAATTTTTATATTTCGTAATTATTGTGAAATATTTTTAAAAGAATCACAAAAATATGTTTTATGATTTTCAGCAAATAAATTAACTAAATTACAATTTTTCTACAAATTTTTTGCGTTTCTTTCAGTCTACTAAAACTCAGCAACAAATTTATTAATTTTTAGTAAGGCTTTTTTATTTCTAATCTACTAAGTGTTAGCAAAACTTTTGCTGAATCTACTAATTTTGTTGCTAAAAATCAGCTCGCTGATTTTCAGCAAAAGATTTTGCTGACATTAGCAATTTTTTTGCTAGCACCCTCCTGACTAAAATTTTGCTGACTCAGCAAAAATTTTTGCTGACTTTACAAACTTTTTTTTTTGAGTGTATGTGTTCATAAATTATTAATATATGTTCATATGAGGAATCATATATGTTCATGTGTGTGCATTAACGAAAATTAAGGAAATATTTACATATATACCCATACATGTCCATTCATTTCCATACATATTTGCCTAGAACGAATTTTTGGACATTTCTTAGGGGAGGGAAAATTCACCCCCTTAGCGTCCTGTCCAAACAGCTTATGCGAGGAACTTGAAATTTGTTGTTTTGGGTCCCTAATCCAGCCTGAACATTAGCCTAGACGGTAGGCTAATGCCCCCCAAGCCGAAAACCTAATTTGGACTATAACCTTTCAAATGAAACCGGTTTGGGCCAAGTCGGTTGGATAGTTTTAGAGTCTATAGAGGACAAACATACAAACATTGTATTTTACATATATAGATAACACATTTTGTTGGCTTAACATTGATACGATATACTTTTTCTTAGCTGGAAAGTTGGCTTGGAATGCCTCATATATGAATTTTTTTCATTTCTAAACAAGCCTTTTTAACACCTGATGTTTATAACTGCTCTCTAATAAATCATATTTGTCTTTTGTTCAAAACAAAAATATGGCCCTGAAAACAAGTTAGATTTAGTTGTCAAATCCTTAACAACAATAAAAATTATATATATCTCAAACACCACAAATTCTTCTCATGTGTCGTTTTCATAGTTATTTGATTTACAACTTTATAGAAATTTGTTATAATTTAATACGCCACTTTTTTTATCGTCGCTTTGCTAACAAACTGAGTTATGTATATAATTTTTTTTTTTATTATTTTATATTATTTTTTATATCAACTGTTTATAAAATAACAGAGATCCCGACAAAATCGAAAAAAGGGACAAAGTAAAAATATGTTTACCATACATAACACATTTTGTCAGCGCATTCACGTTATGTTTCTATCGTTATGTTAAAGGAAAAGTTTTTGCTCCCAAAAATTAAATCCAGGATACATGTAAAAATACTTTTGCTTTTTTACACTTTAAATGGGTTTTAACATAAAAACATTTTATACTTATAAGCAGTTTGTTTCAAATTTATGAGTTGTCGAATACAATTTCAAGGACTTTTATATTTGAAAATATTAAATAAGTTTTATTTATTTTTAATACAAATACCTTTTAAGTACAAACACATATAATAAAGTTAAAAAGGGAATAAATTAAAGGCTTTGAAGTTCAATAACATCAGCTGGGGCTAATTTCAAATTTAAACAAAGAATATTTGGAGTTATAAAGAGAACAACTTCGGTTCTTTGAACATACATAATTATTAATTAATTATATTACTTGAGCCATAGTAAAAACAAAATTTTTTTTACATAAATATTTTTGGTCTTCAAAGTTTAGTAACGTCATGATACTTGTTAGGAAAATACCCTAGCCACGTGTTCGATTACTAAGAAGACTAGAATTGAGCAAAATTGATGATTAATGCGTTTTTTGTTAAAGCTCTGCCTATTCTGAAGGCTTTAGATTTTCTAAAACTTCGGGTTCTGAGGAGGTCTTTAGCCAGATCGAAATACTAGTAGATTGACACTCAAATAAACAAGTCTGTAAAAGTTACAAAAAAAAAAAAAAAACTGTAAATGTTACAGATAATTTGCTAAAATCGTTTTGCTAATTTTAGCAAAACGTGACTGCAATTTTTTAATAAAGTGAAAGCAGTAAAGAAATTAGTAAAAAATTACTAATATTTAGTAAAATTTTAGTAAACTCTTAATGGAAAATCATTTGCTAAAAATCAACCAAATTTTTTACTAAACATTAGTAAAATTTAAATTAGTAGAAAAAATTTGTAAAAATTACTAAATATTAGTAAAATTTTTGCAAAATGAATCATCCTAGAGATGATTCTTAACACTGTTCAGGTAGCGCGCAAAAGTGAAAAATTTTTTAATTTAATTCTTTTTCCTTTTTTCTCCTGTTCAGGTGCATAGGTAGCAAACCCAATTCCCAGGAAGTTTATATGTTCTAGAAATTTGTTTATTGAGATCTTAGGTAAATTTTTGTAGTTGATTGTTTCCTTGAATTTTGAACGGTTTGCTACCTATGGACCTGAACACGGGAAAAAAGGTAAAAAAAATCGAATTTTTTTAAGTTTTTTTGCGATTTTGATCTGGAAGGTGAAGTTTTTTTGATTTTATATGTTCGCAATTTTTGTTCTTTATGACAAGAGCTACAACTTTGCCATAGAACGGTTTGCAAGATATGAGCCTGAGAAAATGATCACTTTTTTGCGAAAATGATACCGAGGCCCCAAATCTTTGGCGGCCCATAAACAAAAGAGGAGATGACTTTCGGAAAAATTGGAAGACACGGGTCTTTTTTTTTTAGTCTTTTATCACGTAGTGGTCTCCGTATATGGTTATTTGTTTTCGTGTTGCACTGTGTTATAATACAATAATTGGTTTTCAAGTAAACTCAGCATATGTTAAATGAAAATATATTTTATCTTCATACAATTATGAAACCCAGTATAATAATAATATTTGTTCATACAGGTTTCATATGAAATTAAGGCATATTCTGGTGATATATTTCTAGTTTTTTTGGTAGTGATATTTTATGTGTAAAATCACAAAGAAAATCGCCATTTATTCAAAAAATCGCCCGTCTCCATTTTAAAAATTAACTCGCCAAACGAGTTTTTAAATCGCCACGTTTGCCGAGAAATCGGGTCACCATCTAAACAGTTCCGTATTTAGTTCTTTTGAACCAGTGCAGTGTTATGTCTTATGTGAAAGCAGACCCACCATGTGAATCGCGAGCTTGTTGAATTAGAGAAATCCGATAACACTTTTCCAATATATTACTCTTTACAGTTATGTACTTCTGGGATTTTTTGAATATCCTTTAAAGCTTAAACCGTGAAAAAGTGGCGAGGTTTTAAAAATTTGAAAAACTGGGTATTGGGATTGCTTCATACACTCAAAAAAATAAGTTAGTAGAAAAGTTAGTAAAACGTCTTGTAAATCAGGTATACTATTTTTTAGCAAATATTTTTGCTAAAATCGTGTTTTCAGCTAAAATTTTTGTTATACTTATTCAGCACTTAACTGTTTTATACTAATGCTTTACTAATATACTAATGTTTTACTAATTAATTTTGCTAAAAAAAATTGTGCTGATAAGCAGATGTCGCAGCATGTCAAGATGTAGTAGAGAAGAGGAAAATGATATTAAAAAGTACAACTCTAACAAGACAAGTAAAAAAATCAACCATGAAAAAACATATACAGACATGTAGACAGAGTAAAGAGAAAGACAAAAACACACATCTTAGGTAGATTTGTATGGTTTCTTTTTCTTATTGCAAAAAAGGGTTGTTTTTTTCGTTTCGTTTGTTTTGTTTATTTTTTCTTTTCGTTTCTAGAATTATCTTCGGCAGTTTCGTCATAGCATCATTAAGACAACCATTGATGTAAGTAGTTGAAAGAAAATTTTTGTTACGTTATATATATTTATTTCTATATATTTTCAGATATTAAATTAATTCATGTCGTCAATGTGGGAAAATTAAAATTGTTATATTTCGTTATTATAGTAAATTATTTTTAAAAGAATCACAAAAATATGTTTTATGATTTTCAGCAAATAAATTAACTAAATTACAATTTTTCTACAAATTTTTTGCGTTTTTTTCAGTCTACTAAAATTCAGCAAAAAATTTATTAATTTTTACCAAAGCTTTTTTATTTCTAATCTACTAAGTGTTAGCAAAACTTTTGCTGAATCTACAAATTTTGTTGCTAAAAATCAGCTCGCTGATTTTCAGCAAAAGATTTTGCTGACATTAGCAACTTTTTTGCTAGCATCCTCCTGACTAAAATTTTGCTGACTCAGCAAAATTTTTTGCTGACTTTACAAACTTTTTTTTATGAGTGTAGAGAATATATCTTTTAGTATAATGAAAACGGATAACATGACCTCAAAAAATGGCAATTTTTTCGTGATCTTTCTAGAATGGAGGATATTTAAAGTAAATGCTAAATTGGTCAATGGAATTATCAGACATTTCAAGAGGATATCAAATAAAAAACTTGAAGCGATAGGCGTTGATGGAAAACAAAATTTGTTGAGCAGTGTTGTTTTAACAGATTTTTTATTTTTACAACATTATTAATAGTTTCATATACAGATACTTTTGCATTTCTTTAAATATAATATTATTTATAAAAAAAAGAAATTATTCAAGTTAAGATAATTTCATAACTATAATTTACATACTTTAAAATGTAAAACATTGTAGCTTTTTATAAGTTCTTAGTTTGGTAAATATAATCAAATGCAATATTAGTTTATATTATTACTTCTATTTTTATTTTATTTTTTTGTAGCAATTCTTAATATTTATATGTTACAAAACTTTTCATCTTCATCTAAAAGTTTTATGCTTAGAATTATTTTAAAACTTTTTTAAATTTTGGAATAAATGTTTGAGTACATGGTGAACAATCATACCGATGTATGTGTAAACATTGCATTCAAAGGTTGTTTGATAAGTTTTAACCATAACATTTTTTTAAACACACACAGAGAATAAATTGGTTGGAATTCGATTGTAACCAACAAAATTTAATCATTATTCAATAATTTTAATTTAAGTACTTAAAATTCATCATCAGCATAATTAAACTATATTGTAAACAGCCTAGTTAAAAAGTAACTCAACTCAAAATTTTTCAGAAATGAAAAAAAAAAATATTTACAACTTTATACCAATCTATATCTATACTAATATTATAAAGAGGTAATGTTTGTATGTTTGTTTGTTTGTTTGTTTGTTTGTTTGTTTGTTTGTTTGTTTGTTTGTTTGTTTGTTTGTAGAAAGTAATCTCCGTAACTAATCATACGATTTCTAAATTTTTTTTACCAATATTTAATTTGGTCCTCCAGGATGGACATAGGCTATATATCGTTCCGGAATTTTTTTTTTTTTAAAGTTATGAGCGGAAACATAAAAATAATCTATATATATAAAATACAATGTTTGTATGTTTGTCCTCTATAGACTCTAAAACTATCCAACCGATTTGGCCCAAACCGGTTTCATTTGAAAGGTTATAGTCCAAATTAGGTTTTCGACTATATATATTTCAAGTGGCGTGGCCCCTCCCACATAAATTGAATAACATCATATATCTTGACTATTGTGATAGCAAGAGTTTTGAAACATTGCAGTATCCCATATGTTACTGATTTGAATAATCAGGAAAAAAATGGGCGGGATCCGACCAGTGGGAGTGGCAGCTCCCATACAAAGTAAATATTTAATATCATATATCTACAGTACTATAATAGCCATAGTCTTAGAAATGTGTGCACGTTGATTATTTGTTAATGTGAATAGTCATGGGTAAAATGGGCGTGATCGGATCACTGTGCGTGTCAGCTCCCATACAAAGTAAATATTTAATATCATATATCTACAGTTCTATAATAGCCAGAGTCTTAGAAATTTGTGCACGTTGATTATTTGTTAATGTGAATTGTCATGGGAAAAATGGGCGTGATCGACCAGTGGGCGTGTCAGCTCCTATACAAAGTAAATATTTAATATCATATATCTACAGTTCTATAATAGCCAGAGTCTTAGAAATTTGTGCACGTTGATTATCTGTTAATGTGAATAGTCATGGGAAAAATGGGCGTGATCGGACCTGTGGGCGTGTCAGCTCCCATACAAAGTAAATATTTAATATCATATATCTACTGTTCTATAATAGCCAGAGTCTTAGAAACTTAGAAATTGATTATATTATATGTAGTCATGGGAAAATTGGGCGGGATCATACCAGTGGGCGTGGCAGCTCCCATACAAAGTGATTATTGAGCTCCTATACAAAATTAATATTAATATCAAATATCTAGGGTTCTATATTAGCTATATAGCCTTCAAATTTGGTACGAGTCCATCAATTACAAATATTAGTAGTCGAACTGAAAATGGGCGGAATAGGATAAATGGACGTGGTACCAAACGCAAAAAACAAATAAGCATTAAAATAAATTATCACATTCAAGACTTTTTGCAAAGTTATTTAATAATGTTGTTCAAAAATTGTTTTAGCGTTCCTCATAGTCCTAGAATAAATAAAAAAGGCAAAGAAGTAAACAATAAATTTTATGATGTGGTTTTAAGTAACAATTCATGTTTAACAGGTACACTTAACATAAAAAATATATTATTATTATATTATTATTTGCGTAAAAGAAATTTCTTGATTTAAAGAATTAATTACAATTAAAATTTGAAGGCAAAACAACGTTTGCCTGGTCAGCTAGTTGAATCATAAAGAAAGACATAACTGTTTTTTAGAAACAGTTAACAACAACAAAATACACTGATATTTTTTTATAGATAAACAAGTGTATTGTGCATAGTTTAAGCATATAAACCCGAAAAATTAAAATTTTGAGTTGAGTCACGTTTGAACTGGGTGTGCGATATATAAAATTAACCAAAACACAGTCACATCATTCAAACTATTGGTTTTCCTTATCAATATTGAAAAAATATTTTAATACCAACAACCAACCACTCTTCGGATCTTTTATTCCTTGAAAAAAATATTTGCAGTTAAAATCGAATATTAGTTTCGCCTGCAAAACAACATCCACTCCATCTAAAATATAAGTTTTCGTTACCAATTTTAAAAAAATATAAAGTTTTTGAATAGTTTTGGTAACTCTAATAAAATATTAAGATTAGCAACCGAATTTCTGTTGTACATACAAATTTTTAGACATTAATATATAAACTTGAAAGAAAAAAAAATCAAGGTAGAAATATGAAAATATAAATTCAAATTGACAAATATTTAAATTTGAAACTAGAAAATATTCAAGGTTGAAATTTAAAAAAACATATTTAAATTGGGTTTAGGCTACCTCTAGCCTAAACCCAATTTACTTGCCTGACAAACAGAAGCAGCGATCTCCGAGCCTATATAGGCATGGAGGCATATAATATTTTTGATTAATAAAATCAATTTTTTTGAACGCTTGTGAATCTATTTATAGAATATTATAGTCCATAACCTTAAAGTATTGAATTGTTACAATACAAATTCAAAATTTGTAAATAAATGTCGGTTGTTACAATAGTATTAAAATGTAATTATGTATATTGATAGTACGTGGAACCACAAAAATTCGGTTGGCAAAAAACTCGGTTGCAACTGCAAAACCGTTTTCTGTGTGCATATTCTATGAAAGTTTCAATAATTGTTAATTGGCGTATTTGGATTTTAATTTTTAACAACAATTTACATTATTAGGCTTGTTTTTTTTCCTATACATGTTACGAAATCGAAAATAAAATTTGACATTGGGCATGTTAAGTGTTAACTCTTTTAATTTTTTCAACTTCGATAAATTGTCAGTTTATATAAAAATGTACTAAAAGTGCTGCCCATCGTTTTTTTTTTTCATGTCCATGTTAAGTGTGAGGAACAAAATATGGCTATTATTATTTCGAATACATTTTTCATTCGTTTTTTATTGGATGATTGGTATCTTTTCTTTAGTACACATAAAAAACAGATTCGGTTGCAGTGATGCATCGGTCTCTCGGCTAAGCCGTTTGACATATTCGACCATAATTACAAAAAAAAAAATTTTTTCATGAAAATGCTTTACAAAGAATGTGAGTGGAAAACAATACACAAAGAACAACAAATTCAGATTTAAAGATGCTACATAATATGATATGAAGATGCAACAATGCTTTTTATTTTTAAAAAAACTTCATATGAGTTGCGTTGCTAACATTTGTTGATCCAATTCTGATATAATGAAAAAATCATTAGAATAAAATCATTATTAATTTCATTAGACTTTCGACTTTCAAATTCCAAAATCTGGATTAGCTGGTATTTTAAAAATGCTAGTAATTCTGATTCTCACTTTCACCATACAGCTCAATTCTAAAATCTTTCCCATCTGTTAATAATTTTTCCCATTTTGGTTTCTGAATATTTGTTGATTGTAAAGACGCTTGGACAACAAAAAACACAAATTAAAATATTTGGGAGAAGCTGGGGTTAAAAATCTGTCGTGTATAGTGGAAGTGAGAATAGGAATCGATATAATTGTTTTAAAAATTAACACAATTCAGGTACATTAAATGAAACTCATTTAAAGCAATAAAACAAGTACAATTTGTTGTTGTTTCGCCTAATGTCAAATCGATTGCAGGGATACTTTAAAATTATGTCAATTGCACTATAGTGGAGAACACTTGCACATTTTATTGCTAAGAAATGTCATAATTTTTTCAAAAACAATAAAATTTAACATACAAATAATACTTTTCCCCATTTTTATTTACTAAACTGTATGTAGTTTTTTATTGCTAAATTCATATGAAAACTAAATGTTACATTTGATGTCAGACATCATTGCAAGTGCCGATTGCATGTCAACGATATATTGATATTACAATAAAATTAAACTTAAGTGTCTTCACGTGAAATTTATTAAGATGAAAAAATTTTGACAATTGTTTGCCAATAATATAAAACAATAAATACATCAAGAAAACTGATTTTAAAAATAACTAAATGATTAATATTTTGATAAATTTGAAAATTTAAGATGCAGACAAATAAAAAATACGCTTTGGTGCTACTGTACAAAACAATATTTTGATAAATTGAGAATACAGGCAAAAAAATACGCTTTGGTGCAGCGCTACAGAACAATAAATGACAGTCCCAGGTAGATGTTTCTAAAAGATAAAGGGTTTTTATGATAATAGGCATAGCTTTAACAAAAAAACTTATTAATAATCTATATTGCTCCATTTCTGTTTCTTCTTGGTAATCCTTCGTAATTCACTATAAACAAAATTTTGCGATAAAATTTCGACAAATTAAGCAAAATATTCGAAAAAATTGGGTGAATTATGTAAATTTAAAACGCCATATTTCAAAAACTCAAGTGAGAAAAATTTTTTTTTAACAGATTTGGATTCAGATTACATATGTCTATTAAAAAAGATTCATTTCAGAGCCAGTTTTTCGGTCGTTGAGTAGTGTTATTTAACATTTTGATTTCTAGAATTTTGTAGTGAGTTTCAAAATTTATCAAAAGATTTACCTATAATGTTCATATTCAACGTTTACCTGGTTTGTTTTGTTTACTGTAATGTTGAAACAAACAAACAATTTTTTATAGCATAACATTTTTTGTATTTTTGTTAATAAAGTTGTTGTTGTTTATGTTGGAAAATATTTTATGTTTTTGATGTTGGCATGATTTTAAGCATTTTTTGAAAGTACAAAAAACGCAACTTTTCTAGACAAAAAAAAAAACTTTGTTATGCTCTCTGCTCTGGTAACTTATTGTTTTTGATAGTTTTTTATCTTTTCATTTTATGATATTTTGTAATGATAGTTTAAAAAGTCATAGATTTTCTGTAGGTAGTTTTAATGCAATTTGTTTTAAGAATATTTTTACACAAATGTGTCTAAAGTTAAAAGTGAAGTTTTCACATGTATTAACTAAATTCTGACACATACACACGTAAATACTTGGTTTAATACTTAGTTAACTCATTAGTGGCACGTCAGCGGATATGCTGGACATTTTTCAACCAAACTTTCCAGATGCTTCATTAAGAAATGTTTGTAATTTTTTTGCCTTAAAGTGCCCTCTAGTGGAATATTGGCAGCCAAAGTTAAAACTTTGACAGCATATAAATACTAGACGGTAGAAGATATTTTCAAAATTTAGATTTGGTATAGTTTTGTGAACAAATCTTTATTCAAAAATATATAAAAAAAATTATTAGTTTTTAAGTAAACTGATTTTTAATTTTTTTTTTTTTTTGGAAAAATGTCGTGGTTTTTGACGATTTTTAAAAATTGACTTATGACAACTCTAAAGATATAATTTTTATAGGTTTAGTAGTATTTTAATTAAAACCATCCATTATTTATGTTTTGAGTGAAAACGGAATTAATTTTGGAATATTTTAGACTAAATGTATTTGAAAAGTTCATCGTTAAATCGGTCAGATTTTCAAAAATTTTATGCAATCGATAAACTAATTTCTAACAGAAAAATACATTTTCACATTGTTTCATCAGCATAACAATCAACAATATAAATTATAAGGCTTTTTTATATTTTTAAATAATTTAAAAAAAAAGTTCCACCAAAAAAGGTCAAACATTGATTTTTTCATATGGTGTTCAAAACATTTCCAACTGAAATCATGGTTTAGGTAATTATAATTGTTTTGATCAAAAAGATTTGTGGTATAAGTTTTTGTTTTTTTTTTATTAAATTCAGTTATAGCATATTATTTTTCAAATACAAAAAAATTATTCATAACTTCTCAAAAATAAAAAAAAGTAATTTTAACAAAATAAGTCCTATCGATAGTGCAGTGTTCAAAACATTTACAACTCTTAAAGTAATTAACAGGAAATACTGGTTAATGGTTTTAACGCTCAGTATTTTGTAGCGTAGCCATTATTTTTTATAACTTCTGAACACCTCTTAGGCATTGAGGCAATGAGCTTTTTAATATAATCGTCAGGAATTTCATTCCACTGCTTCTTCAACTCGACGAAAAGTTCATCAACATTTCGGAATACTTTATTGCCGATATTCCGTTTTACAATCATCCACATGTTCTTAATCGGGTTGAGATCGGGAAATTGAGCCGGCCATGACATGATATTAAAATCATTTTCCTGCAGCCAAACTTTTACAACCCCCGCCGTGTGTTTTAGGTCGTTGTCGTGCTGGAAGGTCCATGAGAGTGGCATTTCCCATTCAGCATACGGAAGCATAACTGAGCTCAAAAGATCTCTATATATTGTGGCCGTCATTGTGCTAGTAATGCGGTGAATTGGGCTAATCCCATTTCCTGAAAAAACACCCAAACACCATAATGTTTCCACCTCCGTGCTTCACTGTGGCGGTTGTGTATCTGGGATTAAACTTTTCGCCTCGTGGTCTTGGAACATTAGCTCTTCCATCTGATCCCCGGAGGTTGAATTTAGACTCATCTGTTCAAATGGGTGCGTGCAAAGTCAAGCCTAGCTTTTCGGTTTTTTCCGACACAATCGGTTGTTTTGTACATCTATAACTTCTAAGACCATATTCTCGGGCTCTTCTTTTAATGGTGGGAAGACTGGCATCTATTACAAGTTTAGTTTTAGCTTCTCTGGAAACTGCTTTGGGATATTTCGTAAAAAAATTCTTGATTTTCCGATCTACTCTTACAGTTGTAATACGGGGTCTTCCACCTTTATGAGTTGTGTGGATGTTACCACTATTAACAATGCGGCAAATCGTTGATTTTGGAACGGAGTACTTTATAGAAATTTCTTTTTGGGAAAGTCCATTTTGAAAATCATTTAAAACTTTTGATTTAAAATCAGAATTGTATTTATTTCCTGACATTTTTTACAAAAATTATTTCCTGCCATTTTTTACAAAAAATTAATTAAAACTATTAAAGAACAATAATTATAATAAATTTGTTTAAACAATGTAACGGACTGAATCTCATATTAAAAAGGAATTCGATTACCGTTATATCCTAGCATTTGTTAGTATAAATTGTTTCGTTAAGAGTAAAAATAATGAGAGTTGCAAATGTTTTGAACACCTGCATTTTGAATACAACTATTATTATTAATTTTTTTGTTGTTTTAATTTAACGGAATTAATTTTTTTTATTTGTTTAACATAAAACAATGTATGAAGAATATGTAAAAAATAAACTTTAGTAACTAAGTTTGATTTGAAGGAAATAAATCAATGAAAACAACAAATGCGATCTCAGTTCCAAATGTTTTGACCACTACTGTATTTTTCGCAATATTTTTCTCCACGATCATCAAGATGTTAGATAATTTTAAGAGTTTTAAATTATTTAATTATATTTTTACATTAAAAAGATATAGCCATTGAAAACTACTGGGTCGAAAAAGGAACACGGTGTCAAAAATAAGTTAACCTGCAATTTTATATCGATTTACATATGAAATGTGAGCGTCATAAGTACGCTCACAATAAACTACAGAAAACACGTATTATATTAATTGAAAACACAATTAAAAAAGGACTATTGATTTTTCTGTATATTCAAGTAAGGATGTAAACAATCTTTTTAAACACATAGACAAATCAATATTTGTACACTCAGGGAACTTCTGCTTTAAAAATATGTAGTTGTTTGGGTTGTAAAACAGTTTCATTATTTTTAATGTAAATGTAAGTCATTTGTAGAACAAATAAAATTTTTAACTAACCTTGTAGTTCATTTAAAAAAACAACTCACATCAAATGACTGTTTTATGATTTTACATTCATTTTTTACAGTTGTTTTTTGTTATTTAAAAAAATAAAAATTTGTTTATTTTTTACTACCATGTTGTGCATTTTTACTACAATTGTTAGTCATTTTTTGAACACTAAAAAACAAATGACAATGTTAGTTGAATTTAATGAAATGTAAGTCGTCCTTTCTTTAAATGAAATTTCATTTGTTTTTGACTACAATTGCTGTCGTCTTTACCAACATAATATCCTAAGTGTAGTTGTTTGTATGTTTGAATTTCTTTTAATTAAATCGAAATAATTTTATATTTAAACCAATAATTTTTGTAAAAAAGTTTTTTTTTTTAATTATTGGACTTTTTTTTTTTAAAGAGAAAACAAACAAAATTTACTGAAACTTAAAAATACTAGCAACTATAATATATCGACATAGTTTTTTATGGAGAATTTGAAAAAAATTATTTTTTTTAAAACTTTTAGAACTAGTTACGAATCTTTACAAAACTCAATTTAATGAAAATGAAAATTATTCAAGTTCGAGGCCATATACTCTATATTTCTTCATTAGGATATTGTCCTAACAAATAATCTATAGAGTTTTTGTTTTCAAATTTATTATTTGACCCTTTCAGGAATGTGTTGATAGATCTATTTCGGGAATTTTCTAGGTTCCCATCATCAGAACACGTTTTGAAAGCGGTAACAATCCCATGTCAAACATCAAGCATTCATATGAACTAGTTTACTCACTACATGAGAACTAATATACATATGATTTTGAAGTTAAAGATTATAACCATTGATCAAAAAATAAATTGAAAACTTGTTTGTGTGTATGTCTACCTTTGGTAAATATTCAATACACGTTTTTGTTTTTTTCCTCCTTTTTATGTTTTGTTAAGTTTGTAAACAAAACAGGGGAAGTAAACTAGGCGGTACTTTGCCTTTTTTCACAAGTTTGTTATAATTTTTATTAAAAATAAAAATTATGTTTTTTCGACCTTTAATTGTGCAATGAAAATGAAAATTATTCAAGTTCGAGGCCATATACTCTATATTTCTTCATTAGGATATTGTCCTAACAAATAATCTATAGAGTTTTTGTTTTCAAATTTATTATTTGACCCTTTCAGGAATGTGTTGATAGATCTATTTCGGGAATTTTCTAGGTTCCCATCATCAGAACACGTTTTGAAAGCGGTAACAATCCCATGTCAAACATCAAGCATTCATATGAACTAGTTTACTCACTACATGAGAACTAATATACATATGATTTTGAAGTTAAAGATTATAACCATTGATCAAAAAATAAATTGAAAACTTGTTTGTGTGTATGTCTACCTTTGGTAAATATTCAATACACGTTTTTGTTTTTTTCCTCCTTTTTATGTTTTGTTAAGTTTGTAAACAAAACAGGGGAAGTAAACTAGGCGGTACTTTGCCTTTTTTCACAAGTTTGTTATAATTTTTATTAAAAATAAAAATTATGTTTTTTCGACCTTTAATTGTGCAATGAAAATGAAAATTATTCAAGTTCGAGGCCATATACTCTATATTTCTTCATTAGGATATTGTCCTAACAAATAATCTATAGAGTTTTTGTTTTCAAATTTATTATTTGACCCTTTCAGGAATGTGTTGATAGATCTATTTCGGGAATTTTCTAGGTTCCCATCATCAGAACACGTTTTGAAAGCGGTAACAATCCCATGTCAAACATCAAGCATTCATATGAACTAGTTTACTCACTACATGAGAACTAATATACATATGATTTTGAAGTTAAAGATTATAACCATTGATCAAAAAATAAATTGAAAACTTGTTTGTGTGTATGTCTACCTTTGGTAAATATTCAATACACGTTTTTGTTTTTTTCCTCCTTTTTATGTTTTGTTAAGTTTGTAAACAAAACAGGGGAAGTAAACTAGGCGGTACTTTGCCTTTTTTCACAAGTTTGTTATAATTTTTATTAAAAATAAAAATTATGTTTTTTCGACCTTTAATTGTGCAATGAAAATGAAAATTATTCAAGTTCGAGGCCATATACTCTATATTTCTTCATTAGGATATTGTCCTAACAAATAATCTATAGAGTTTTTGTTTTCAAATTTATTATTTGACCCTTTCAGGAATGTGTTGATAGATCTATTTCGGGAATTTTCTAGGTTCCCATCATCAGAACACGTTTTGAAAGCGGTAACAATCCCATGTCAAACATCAAGCATTCATATGAACTAGTTTACTCACTACATGAGAACTAATATACATATGATTTTGAAGTTAAAGATTATAACCATTGATCAAAAAATAAATTGAAAACTTGTTTGTGTGTATGTCTACCTTTGGTAAATATTCAATACACGTTTTTGTTTTTTTCCTCCTTTTTATGTTTTGTTAAGTTTGTAAACAAAACAGGGGAAGTAAACTAGGCGGTACTTTGCCTTTTTTCACAAGTTTGTTATAATTTTTATTAAAAATAAAAATTATGTTTTTTCGACCTTTAATTGTGCAATGAAAATGAAAATTATTCAAGTTCGAGGCCATATACTCTATATTTCTTCATTAGGATATTGTCCTAACAAATAATCTATAGAGTTTTTGTTTTCAAATTTATTATTTGACCCTTTCAGGAATGTGTTGATAGATCTATTTCGGGAATTTTCTAGGTTCCCATCATCAGAACACGTTTTGAAAGCGGTAACAATCCCATGTCAAACATCAAGCATTCATATGAACTAGTTTACTCACTACATGAGAACTAATATACATATGATTTTGAAGTTAAAGATTATAACCATTGATCAAAAAATAAATTGAAAACTTGTTTGTGTGTATGTCTACCTTTGGTAAATATTCAATACACGTTTTTGTTTTTTTCCTCCTTTTTATGTTTTGTTAAGTTTGTAAACAAAACAGGGGAAGTAAACTAGGCGGTACTTTGCCTTTTTTCACAAGTTTGTTATAATTTTTATTAAAAATAAAAATTATGTTTTTTCGACCTTTAATTGTGCAATGAAAATGAAAATTATTCAAGTTCGAGGCCATATACTCTATATTTCTTCATTAGGATATTGTCCTAACAAATAATCTATAGAGTTTTTGTTTTCAAATTTATTATTTGACCCTTTCAGGAATGTGTTGATAGATCTATTTCGGGAATTTTCTAGGTTCCCATCATCAGAACACGTTTTGAAAGCGGTAACAATCCCATGATCAATGGTTATAATCTTTAACTTCAAAATCATATGTATATTAGTTCTCATGTAGTGAGTAAACTAGTTCATATGAATGCTTGATGTTTGACATGGGATTGTTACCGCTTTCAAAACGTGTTCTGATGATGGGAACCTAGAAAATTCCCGAAATAGATCTATCAACACATTCCTGAAAGGGTCAAATAATAAATTTGAAAACAAAAACTCTATAGATTATTTGTTAGGACAATATCCTAATGAAGAAATATAGAGTATATGGCCTCGAACTTGAATAATTTTCATTTTCATTGCACAATTAAAGGTCGAAAAAACATAATTTTTATTTTTAATAAAAATTATAACAAACTTGTGAAAAAAGGCAAAGTACCGCCTAGTTTACTTCCCCTGTTTTGTTTACAAACTTAACAAAACATAAAAAGGAGGAAAAAAACAAAAACGTGTATTGAATATTTACCAAAGGTAGACATACACACAAACAAGTTTTCAATTTATTTTTTGATCAATGGTTATAATCTTTAACTTCAAAATCATATGTATATTAGTTCTCATGTAGTGAGTAAACTAGTTCATATGAATGCTTGATGTTTGACATGGGATTGTTACCGCTTTCAAAACGTGTTCTGATGATGGGAACCTAGAAAATTCCCGAAATAGATCTATCAACACATTCCTGAAAGGGTCAAATAATAAATTTGAAAACAAAAACTCTATAGATTATTTGTTAGGACAATATCCTAATGAAGAAATATAGAGTATATGGCCTCGAACTTGAATAATTTTCATTTTCATTGCACAATTAAAGGTCGAAAAAACATAATTTTTATTTTTAATAAAAATTATAACAAACTTGTGAAAAAAGGCAAAGTACCGCCTAGTTTACTTCCCCTGTTTTGTTTACAAACTTAACAAAACATAAAAAGGAGGAAAAAAAACAAAAACGTGTATTGAATATTTACCAAAGGTAGACATACACACAAACAAGTTTTCAATTTATTTTTTGATCAATGGTTATAATCTTTAACTTCAAAATCATATGTATATTAGTTCTCATGTAGTGAGTAAACTAGTTCATATGAATGCTTGATGTTTGACATGGGATTGTTACCGCTTTCAAAACGTGTTCTGATGATGGGAACCTAGAAAATTCCCGAAATAGATCTATCAACACATTCCTGAAAGGGTCAAATAATAAATTTGAAAACAAAAACTCTATAGATTATTTGTTAGGACAATATCCTAATGAAGAAATATAGAGTATATGGCCTCGAACTTGAATAATTTTCATTTTCATTGCACAATTAAAGGTCGAAAAAACATAATTTTTATTTTTAATAAAAATTATAACAAACTTGTGAAAAAAAGGCAAAGTACCGCCTAGTTTACTTCCCCTGTTTTGTTTACAAACTTAACAAAACATAAAAAGGAGGAAAAAAACAAAAACGTGTATTGAATATTTACCAAAGGTAGACATACACACAAACAAGTTTTCAATTTATTTTTTGATCAATGGTTATAATCTTTAACTTCAAAATCATATGTATATTAGTTCTCATGTAGTGAGTAAACTAGTTCATATGAATGCTTGATGTTTGACATGGGATTGTTACCGCTTTCAAAACGTGTTCTGATGATGGGAACCTAGAAAATTCCCGAAATAGATCTATCAACACATTCCTGAAAGGGTCAAATAATAAATTTGAAAACAAAAACTCTATAGATTATTTGTTAGGACAATATCCTAATGAAGAAATATAGAGTATATGGCCTCGAACTTGAATAATTTTCATTTTCATTGCACAATTAAAGGTCGAAAAAACATAATTTTTATTTTTAATAAAAATTATAACAAACTTGTGAAAACTCAATTTATCTAAAAATTAGCCAAATTTTATACATTGTTTTTTTTTTATTGCTCATTATATAAATTATATTATTTGGTCATTATATTTATTGTATTTTATATTTATATTTATTGCTCATTATATAAAAAGGTTATATAAATAGGTGTTTATTGATCCAGAAACTTTTATCGTGTAACTCGTTGATAATTTTCTTGCATATATAGAGCAATTCCATATGAAAGCGATCACCTTTTGGACGACCCCTCTCCGATTTTAAAATAAATAGTATCAATTGATTGCCCAGCAAAAAATAATGTACCTACATATTTTTTTTTTTTTTATAGTGACTGGTTTAGTGGTGGTGTGCACCACTGTCATGTGACAAAATTGAAGAATTCTTCATAAGGGACCTCATTGAAAGTTGTTTAAAAAACTACTAAAGCGATCGCAACGAGTGATAGCTCGTTGGAAAGGTATTGAATCAGGCTTTAATTGAAAAATAAAATTTTCCCAATTTTTCTCAGAAATTTACCTTTTTTCCCATGAAAATTAAATTTTCCCATGAAAATTAAATTTTCCGATTTTCCACAGAAGCTCCTAAATTTTCCGGCTAATTTTATTTTTTTTGGATTCCTCATAATTTTTGCTTTAAGAATCAGCAATAAAAAAATGAGCCCCGACTCCTTGTTTGGACAGGAGAAGAGCATTTAAGAGACCACCTTGTTCTCATTGTTTTTATATTTTTTATAATTGAATTATTTTTAATTATTTAACAAGAAAAATAAGGAAAATTTTATTTTTCAATTAAAGCCTGATTCAATACCTTTTTATTGTTTCCAACCGCAGGTGTCTAAGTCGAACAGCTGTTCAAAATCTAATAAGAATTTGATCAAAAATGTTGCGAATTAAAATAGGAATTTAATTGAAAAAACTATTATTTTTCATTTGCATCAACTTTTTTTCTCTCCTTTGCAATCCCTTTCTTCCTGTTTTCCACATTTATTTTTTTTTCCTATATTTTCCTTTGTATCTTTTTCGATTTTTTTTTTTTTTTCGTTAGACCAACACTCAGGGGATGCCCCCTATAATGCAATACATTGTGTTGATATCAGGAAATTAGGTTATGGGGAGGAGGAAAGAGGGAGTAGTGTTTGTGAATATTTGACTTGAATTTCGCTACATTGTAAATGACAGGGAAGACCTCCGCGGGGAGTTTATTCCACATACGGCTAGTACTGCTGATGAACGAATTTTCCCTGTAATGCGTTGTGCGGTTCACTGGACAATCGACCACAAACGGATGAGCTCTGCTAGATAAGCGAGTGTTTCGAATGAAAATACGGGCCCTGGGGATAAGTTCACTTATCTCAGCAGAACAATTTCCATGGTAATATCGATAGAACAATGTTACACAACCCACATTCCGACGATGCTCCAATGAGTCAATAGAGCTTGATACCCTCTCGTCATTGATGAGCGCCGACGCCCTCCTTTGCACACGGTCCAGAAGCTCCAAAATAGACTTTGAAGCCCCTGCCCATATATGGGAGTTGTATTCCATTTTCGGTCGGATATAGGTGGTATAAATATTAAGTAAATCGGAATTAGTGAAGTACTTCTTACACCGTCTCAGGAAACCGAGACACTTGAATGCTTCTTTCGACACCTGGAAAATGTGCTTATTCCAACGGACATCAGACTGAATCCTCATGCCCAGAACATCAAGAGTATCCGGACCTATGGGTTAACATACAACATTGGGTCTTGAGCGCATTAAATTCTACCAAATTCGCACGACCCCACTCAGAGATTGTAGAAAGATCATAATAGAGTGTATCATTCATATTCTGCCTTTTGCCCCCAATCTCCACAAGGCTTGGCCTACGATCGAAGGAAAATGAATGACAAATGTTGCTGTCATCTGCAAAAGAGTAAATAGGGTTGAAAGTTTGAAAGTTAGAAAAATGAGAAATAGGGAAGGAGAAAGAACGGAACCCTGAGGTACCTCTGAATTTAGCTGAAACTCGTCTGATGAGACCCCATCTATAACAACGCGTATAGTGCGATCTCTGAGAAAGCTCGAAACAAAGCGAGCGAAGTCGTTACCGACACCAAAAGCAATAAGCTTTGATATAAGCGCACCATGCCACACACGGTCGAACGCTTTGGAAATGTCCAGAGCAACCACCTTACTCTCACCAAAACGGTGGATTTGCCGTGTTCTTAGATTTTGAAAACAAAATATTAGTGTTTTTTCGCGATATGGTCATCAAACACACAGCACATTATGTAAAATGTAATTTAAAATATGTTGTGCAATAATATTTTTACGCTATTTCAACTTTGATGGCAAAAACGTGAAAAATATGCATTTTTTTAGAAAATGCACTTCGTGAGGGTGGTTTTAGTGAAAAGCGATTTTTATTTCACGTGGTGATAAGTACAAATTTTGCAAAAAAAAAAGTTGTAACCCTAATGAACATTCAATATTTATTTTTGTTGGTTTGTTGTTATTTTTTGTATAAAACTGTCACATATGCAAGTTTATTTAAAACTGAATAGTTTATTTTCTTAATGTCCATTTAAAATTTAACAAACAGTTAAATTGAAAATTTATATGGGAAGCAACAACAAATGTGTCACGGGATATTGTGAAAATGGGGCTAAAAGGAATTAAGTTAGATAAAATTAAAGCAGATCATATAAATTATTATTGTTCTAATTTTACTAAATGATACGATAATTTTTTTTTTATATATTTGTTTTATTAAAATTAAAGTAATTTGCATATGTCGCAGATCTGCAAGAAACTGTTCTTTTACCTTACAGCGCATTTAGACAATATATTGATAACAAAATCTCAAATTTTGACAGAATACAGTAACTCCCAAACAACAACATCGATGGCTTAGCATAGAAAGGTTCCAACTCGATTTTTTATTTCGCTGACAAAATATTGTGTAGTTGACGAACTATTTTTTTAACACAGAAATAAAGTTTTATATTAATTTCTTTTAATAAAATATTTAAGACACGTTGTGTTCGCAGTGCAAAGTTAATTTTCATAAATTTAATAAAAAGTTTCACTGTTAAAATTGTCATACATTGAAAGGGCAACTTTTTATCTTTGATACCTTTCTAAAGCTGTCAAAACCTTTATTTATAACTTTTTAAAAATAATTAAATCTCAACTCTTATAGTTAAACATTTTAATTACAAAGGAAAATATGTCATAGCCGAATATAAAGCTTTTACAATTTTTTTTCTTATACTAGCATAAGTCAAAGAACATTTTGCTACAAAGGATAATCTAACTCGTCCTACATTAAAAATTATACTAATTTTTTGGTATAAAAGCAGATTTTTTTTTTTTTAATTACTTGAATGTTTAATAATTCTTTCCTTTTAAAGAATTCATTTTGAGATAAGAATAAAAAAAGATATGACATAAATAAACTCATATTATATTGTTTGTTTGCTTTACATTTGTAGGTACAGTGCGTTGCATAAAAAATACGCACACTTTGTGTAAACATAACAAATGTTAGATATGTCACTTAACTGTGGCTTTTAGAACAATTCGGTGACATGTTCAAATTAGGTTTAAAGTGTAAAAAGTTAAGTTCCCACTGTGAACCATTTTATAATGAAATTAGTTCCGATTTCTGTATGCTAGGGGAGAACTTAATCAGACAAAATATAAAGGGTCCGCCATCTAACGTTTTTTTTTCAACTAGTGCTTATTTCGTGAATGGTAACACTTAGCTCATGTCTGATTTGACAGATAATTAGTTTTATCCTTCCGCTGAACGAATATGGTTGTGTATATGCTTGAACGATGCTGGGAAATATTGCGACATTACTTTGAAAATCATGGTAATGTTGCAGAATGTGTGCGAAAATTGTGTACGGATTTTGTCGTTTGACCACCTCGGAGCTGCGATTTGACACCGTTGGACTATTATTTGTGGGGTGCCGTCAAAGATAAGTGTTACGCCAACAAGCCAGAGACAATTGACGCTTTAAAGGACATTGGTGAAATACAGCTGCACACAATCGATAATGTGCTTAAAAATTGGACCGGTCGTGTAGGCTACTGCATGGCCAGCCGAGGCAGCCATTTGAATGAAATTATTTTCCATTATTAACCGGAAGGATTGTACTTTCAAATAAAAAAAGAAATTTGAGAAAATATTCAGTAGTTTTTTTTATAGCATTTTCAAAAAAAAAGTTATTTGGCGGACCCTTTATTGATATTTGCATAAATACGAATATTGTGGATACCGCTACACAATTTATGTAAACCAAATTTTTTTTTTTTTTTTTTAATTAATAATCATATCATTTAATTAATAATCATATAATTACAAATTATATACTATTACCCTAACCGAGCAGTAGCTACTATGGCCTTCGGCGCGCTGTAGCGAAAACAGACCAGTGCCTCTGGTGGGAATCGAACCCACGACCCCCGCACTGATAAGCCAGCACGCTACCAACTAGCCTACCGGGGCGCACAGACCAAATTTAAAGACACCGATTATATGAGAACTCGAAATATGGCTAACGCTATTCAAAACTTTAAAAACTAGCATTGCAAATCAATTAGAAAGGTTTAAAATTAATAAAATGGGGATACTCCTACAGATTGTAATTCATTACAAAAAAAAAATACAAATTTTTAGAACGTGAATACAATTTCACTAATGTAGCTTTTTTAAGCAGGATTGAGTTAGATTTTTGTTAAAGCAAGCCATACCCAGCGCTCTCTTCTAGAAACCTGAAATGGTTTTAAGAGAGCAATTTTAAGCAATTTTAAGTTTTTTTAAGCAATTTTAAGTCAATTTTAAAGTTAATTTTTGTTGATTATGTTTTCTTTGCATACGTTTTCTATAATTAACACAAAATTTTGTTTATATATAACAACAAAAATGCATTAAAAAAACCTTTAAAAAAACTGGTTTTCTTAAAACCAGTTGGCATATAAAATTTAACAGATGTTGAGTAACTTGGTTCTTCTTTAGTCTTTATGCTCTTTGGCTAAAGACATTTTAACAATTCCTAAAATTAAAATATTCCAGATTAAGCACTATTTCGAGGCTGTACGGATTCGAAATTTAAGATTTTAAAGAATGAGTAACTCCTAAAATCTTGATTTTAAAAATGGCCTAAAATTCTTAAAACAGCATACCAAAACGGCAAAAGCCACCCAACTTTTTAGTTTTTGTTTCTTAATGAAACGTCAAGTTGATATGTTTAATGTATGTACTATAGCCAAATTATTTAATACCAAAATTCGTGAAAAAAATCAACAGTTTTATTTAACAAAAAAGCTTAATACTGCATCCCACCCAGCAAAAAATAACCTTGATTTGGTAAGCAGTAACTAAATTTGTATGCTTCAAAAATAGCGCTTCACCGCCGTGCATACAATAAAGCAATTGGGGAAAACATTCTGTTGCGCTTCCCAAAATGCTTTCTTTGAAGCAGTTAACAAAATTCATGCCTTCTGGATTTGCTTTAGAAGCGCTTCGTAATTAAATAATGCCTTCCGGAAGTGCTTCTGGGTAAGCACAATTTTTTGCTGAAACGAGAAATGACATGCCATTACTCTTCTCACTACCAGTAAATTTACCAGCTTACTTTCTACATTATTTTAATACATCTAATAAGGACTTACTAATAAGTAGTTAATTTTCCCATTATTTTAATACAAAAAATGCGTTAGTCATAAATACTTATTTTTATCATTATTTTAAATATAAAATAATGATCTCAACATTTTTTGAAAATCTATTTTAGACTTATTATTTCTTCAACTCTAGTAAGTGCATATATATCTAATTATTTTTGAATTTTTGCAAGCTGGAAAGTAATGATATTTTGTGCAAGCAAGTCATTTATATTTTTATATATCAATTATAACATGTCGAGATTACTCAGATAGTGGACCGCTTGACTCACATCCTGGAATGCCAGATTCGAATACCGTGTAAGCACTTTTTATTAAAAATAATTTAAATAAAAAAAGAAATTTTTTTTTTTTCTGATTTTGGAAAAATTAAATTATTGAAAAGAATTAATTGACTTAAAGTTCGTAGATGAGTAGCTACTAGGTATATTTATAAAATAGTAGATATCCGCGGACCACGGCTGATATCATTTTTTTTTTGTCGTTTGAATTTAATTTACTCTATATATGTTACTTATGCTGCAAAATTAAGATGCTAAACATATGCTCTTATGCTCTTTGAATACTATTATATTGAACAAATTCTCATTTAATAGTAATCACTGTTATAACGGTGCTGTGGGAATTCGTGTAAATTCTCAGTAAGGATTTTGTTTTGAAACATTTTTTGTTTAATAAGTTATCCGTTTCTGCATTAAAAACAATGCTAACGGATCAAAGATGCAACCTATCAGACGAGTCGTTGGCGAAGTTACTTTTTGTAAAAAAATAAATAATAAAAAATAATGAAATTAATGTACTACTCTATGATCAATTGTCTGTCATGTTTCTCCAAGCATGGTCTCATTTTCATGACTTATAATTTTCAACTGGTAATACCAGTTGAGAGAATTACTTTTCGTGATTTCAAAAGTATTAATTTTAGATTTCTCGAGGAAGAATTTTTTAAAATCGATTGGAATGTTTTGTATTCTTTGTATTCCGAAACTCTCTTTTCTTCAGCAAAACCTAAATTATCTGTTTGATCTAACTGTACTATTAAGGACAAAAATTATTAGTAATAAACAGAAACCATGGTTTTCATCTGAAATAAAAGATTATATCAGTCAAAGAGATTTTGCGTATGCACGTTGGAAAAAGATTTAAAACTACAACATTGCATGAGGATTATCTGACTGCTAAAAGAGAAACAAATAAAATGATTAAAACGGCCGAATCCGTTTTTTATGCTGAAAAGTTTTCTTCCGCCATTGGCTCCAAAAGAAAATGGCAAACGATACGTGAAGTTGGTATCGGCAAATCTACGAATCAAGAACCATGTTCGATTGATGCCGATACAATCAATAAAAAGTTTTTAAATGTTCCTATGGTTCAAGCAGATCAAAATTATTATATCAATAATCATTCTAGTAACAATTCTGAATCTTACTTTTTTTCTTTTGCTGCAGTAGACCAATGTGACGTTTTATCTAGTATATTGTCTATAAAATCCAACTCTATAGGAGTGGACGGGATTAATCAAAAGTTTCTAAAGATTCTTTTACCTCAACTACTTCCAATAATAACATTTTTGTTTAAAAAAATATTAACTTCAAGTTACTTTCCCTCGAATTGGAAAATAGCTAAAATCGTCCCAATACCCAAAGCTGGTTCTGATTATAGACCAATAGCCATTCTTCCATTTCTCTCTAAAGCATTTGAACATATTATGCATAACCAAATTACTTATTTCTTGGATAACAATAACTTGCTAACAGATCGTCAATCTGGGTTCAGAAAGAAGCACAGTTGCATAACAGCCTTAGTTGATGTTACAGAGGAGATTAGGGAGAAACTTGATGATGGCAAGACTACATTTTTAATACTTTTAGATCATTCAAAAGCGTTTGATACCGTAGATCATAACATTCTTTGTTACAAACTTAATAACTTTTTCAATTTCTCTTCGACCGCTAATCAGTTATTGTCAACATACCTACGTAACAGATATCAGTATGTTGAAACTGCAATCCAAAAATCCAAGGCACTGCCTGTAACCAGAGGGGTACCTCAGGGGTCCATTGTTGGGCCACTATTATTCTCACTGTACTCTAATGACATTCCAGGCATTTTAACAAATTGTAATGTAAGAATGTACGCGGATGACGTTCAACTTTATACCAGTTGTACTAATGCCTTAATCGACCAGTGTATTATCTCTATTAATCAGCAACTACATCGTATTTATACGTGGGCAACCGCAAATGGTCTATGAATAAATCCAAAAAAATCTAAATGCATAGTAATTCAAAAGCGACTTGCCAAACTAAGTATTATACCTAATATATATTTATAAATAATCAAAAAATTTAAATAGTAAAATCTGCTAAGAATCTCGGAATATTTTTTAATGATACTCTTACGTGGTCGAACCACATTAACTATGCTTGTGGTCGCACTTTCTCTATGACTAGAACTCTTTGGCGAACCCAGCATTGTACACCTATTAAAATAAGAATGCTACTTGCCAAAACTTATCTGATGTCTGTTTTACTATATGGTTGTGAGCTTTTTGCTAAATGTGATGCAACTAGTAAAGGGATATTGAACGTTGCATTTAACAACATAATCCGATACGTGTATGGATTTAATAGGCGTTCTAGTGTATCTTTCTTTTCATCTCAGCTATATGGCCTTTCTTTAAATAATCTACTAAACATTAGAGTTTTAGTTTTTTTACATAAAATAATATATACCCACATACCTGATCATCTGTACAGCAAACTTGTTATTTCAGATATAAGCAGGGGGAAAAGACTTAGATCATTTAGATACAAAAGTTTAATTTCGGAGTGGCATTTCTACATATTCGCAGTATCTCTCTGGAATTCTATACCCCACAGCTCTCAACTTTTAAGTTACGCACGAAAATTTAAAGAAAATATTTTTAAACTGTTTTCGGCATAAGAAAATCAAACATAATTATTTGATAAATTAAATTATTTAAATTTATTGAAATTTTTTATTTAGTTTTTTTTTGTTTTGTTCATCTTGTTTAATTTAAATTGTTTTTTGTTTTCCATATAAAAATTGTAATTAGTTATTAAGTTAGATCTTATAATTTTTCAAATCATCAGTTCCATACTGCAAAATAAGACTTTTTGTCTTGTGTATGGAGCAATTCAAATAAATAAATAAATAAAATTGATTAAAAACAACTTATGAAATAATTTTTAATAATTTTTTTCGCCTTGGTTGGTTCCTCTGGATTTGTTTTATGAGGATATGCAACTATGTTGGTAAAAAACCTCACAAAAAAGTCATAAATTGAAAGTGAGTTTTATTTTAAGCGAAAGAAATAAAAATCATAAATAATGATTATTTTTGAGTTGTATTTTTTTTTTGCTCAAAAATAATGATTATGGCTGATTTTTATTAATATTACTCAAAAATAATCATTATCATTGAAGAAAATCCTTAAAACTCATAATATAAGGATTATTGTGTAATTTTTAGTATAAAACTCATAATGATTACGGTCCCTGTTAATAACTTTTATTAATTTAAAATTTTTTGTTTATTTACAGGCTCAAACAACAAAATTAATTAAGGTATTTATTATTTTTTTTATTAAGTAAAAAATTACATTTTACAAAAATATTATTTTAAAGTTTGTTTTTTTTTTAATTGAAATTTACGCCCTGTTTAAAAAAAGCGAACGGAATAATTCCTGTAGAGAAGTGCATGCATTTTGTTATTTTAACAACAACAAAATACACGTATTCCTATTGAGGAATTACTCCGTTTGCTTTATGAAAACACCGGGTTAATAAAAAGTTTTAATTACTTTTAATTACAAGCTCTATTAAAAACTCTTCTGAATTTTTTCGATTTTTTTTTATACAATTTAATTTTATTAGAAATAATTGTTGGTCTTTGTGAAATATACTGTATTTAAAATTGTACAGATAGTAAATCCATTTCATATTTCTAAAGAAAATAAATACACCGTTATCATGCTATTGCAATGAAAATTATATTTCTATAAATAAAAGTTGCAAGTATGAGAACAGCAGTGTTGCCATTTTAGCATATTTGCAGTTAGATTTAGTAGTTTAAATTTCTAAATTGCATATTTTTTTCTAAAAAAATATGCTAAATGCTTTTTATCATATTTCCTTTGTTAGAAGAAAATTTTATATTGAGTTTTATAAATATTTTTTTTAAGAATAATTTCACTATTTTTTCGAATAATCAAATGGTACAATTTTTCTTTTATAGTAATTAAATGTGCTAAAGTCCCAAAACTTATTTAACAAATTGTGAAAAGCAATCTGATGTAGGCGTGTCCCTATCCGGATTTCATTCCTGCCTAAGGAAATCTTCAGGGGACTTTGTTATTAGAATTTCTAGAGATATTTGTTATGTTAAATCACAAACTCAATGAGAATTTCTTGTCCTCGTCTAGGAGCGAGATTCAAAATTTAAAATATCAAAGAAAAAACAAAAACAACAACAAAAAATTGTCACAATTGGCTTTGTCATCTTCCAAATACTACTCTGTTTTTTTGACAGAGCTAGCAATGTAGTGACGTTTATTCAAGTAAATCAACAATAGAAAATCATATGTTTTCTATTAGTGTCAGTTACATTTAAATTTGCACAAGCACCTGCATATTTGTTATTTAAATTTATTATTTTATTTTTCTTTTTAACTTTAACACATATATTTATAAAGAATTATATGTGATGCCATATATTATTATATATAAAAGTGATAGCATTTGTTTGATTTTATTGTATTATATATAATTATACATTGAATTATATATGATCTCATATTGAGCTATATCAAGTATATATGACTAGATGAACCTTTATGCATCATAAGATATAATCACGATATATAGCGATATGTTAGACATTTTCGAGAAAATAAGTATGAAATGTGAATATATATCACTAAATATGGCCACATATAAAATTATATATAATTACATAAAATTATATCACGCTATGTATGAACTGAATAATTGTCAACAAGCATTTTCCTGAAGTAGGCTGTGGTTTACCATGTCAACAATTGATGATACTGCCAACGAGGGGAGTTGGTGAAAACGGTGTTGGCATTACAATTTTTTCACTGGTGTGAATAACATATGTCTTCAAGAAAGTTTAACAACTATATTTTTTTTCAGATCCAATAACATATCCATACATATGTATGCTTTCAAATGCAAGAAGATAAATTGATATTCCCCTATGTCCGTATCTGATCACAAGAAAAAAACGAATACGGCGGTTACACTGCAGAAAAATTAGGATTTAATAACACTTTAACAATTGATTACCCGACGAAAAAAGTTTATATACACATATAATACTTGATATCATTAAATATCCTTATACACATGTGTGGCAATTTATTACGATATAAGTTCATATCTTATACTTAGTTTATGAAAAAAATTTTAATATGGAGTAATATATCATTATATATCATTTTATCGTATGTTATATGTTATTATCTTCTATATATATAAAAAGGAATGTGTGTTTGTTTATTTGTTTGTTTGTACCTTATAGGAGACCAAACCTCTGAACCGATCTTCCTGAAATTTTCACAGCATTTAACTGCTACTCTGGCATGATTAATAGGGTACTTTTTTTTCGACCACGCCCACTTTTACGCCCACTTTTATAAAATTATGTATTTGCTCCCATATAGTCTTTAACAGATTTACTTCAAATTGTATACACATTATACTCCAAGCGAGGTATAAATAAACATTTCTTACGCCACGCCCCCTTTAACGCCCCTTTTTACGCCAAATTTTGTTTGAAAGTTTTAAATTTTTTGTTCTCTGTACAAATTTGTTCCTTCCAACGGATTTTTTTTATTTGGTAGTATATTGCTCTTAATACTGTTAACTATGAACCACGCCCACTTCACCGCCCCCCTTTTTTTTAATTCAGATATTTACTGATACCACTAACAATGTTTGCTATACAAAATACTTCTTTTGTGATATGTATTTACCTCAAGTTTTATACACTTTTTATCTACAGGTAAGGTAGCCATACATTTTTTTATTACCAAATCCCCCTTTTTCGCCCCATTTTACCTTAAATTGTAATTAATCTGCTTTCAATATCTATATATATATAAAATGGAATGTGTGTTTGTTTATTTGTTTGTTTGTACCTTATAGGAGACCAAACCTCTGGACCGATCTTTCTGAAATTTTTACAGCATTTAACTGAGACTCTGGCATGATTAATAGGCTACTTTTTTTGACCACGCCCACTTTTACGCCCACTATATACTCCACATTATATACTCCAGCAAGGTAGATATAAACGTTTCATACGCCAGGCCTCCTTTAACGCCCCATTTTGTTTAAAAGTTTTAATCTTTTTGTCCTCTGTATATTTATAGAAAAGTTTTTAGCCTTAAATAAAATGTTAGGCAGGACAACGTCTGCCGGGTCAGCTAATTAATACAAATAAAATTTTAAGGCAACACAACGTTTGCCGGGTCAGCTAGTATCTTATATATCCGATTATATGAAATATATGTAGTTCTATATATGACCTTATATTCCACCATATATGATCTATGTAAGTGTATATGGTACAATTAATTAAAATTAATTGTATCACTTTTACATGTAATTATAAATTGCAAAACATATCATTATAAATAAATATAATGAAAAAAATTTTATCACTTTTAAAATTTTTTTAGCACCGTTTAGAATATAAATGAGTTTAGAAATTTGATATAAGCCGTAATCTAACTCCATTCAAAGCCAGATATAACTTAATCATATTATATACGACTAAAAATAACTATTTTTACCCGGGTATTAGGGTTAAAACCAACGAAAATATAGACTAAAGAAGAAACAAGGTACTCAACATTTGTTAAATTTTATATGCCAACTGGTTTTAAGAGAAACAGTTTTTAGATGTTTTTTTAATGCATATTTTTTAGTACAAGCAGAAAAAAACTGCAGAATTATTATCGAAGTGTTTAGTTATTACATACAACTACATAAGTTTCAAGTTAGTTTTACAAAGTTCTAGTAAAATATTTTAAAATTTTTGTAAAATTTATACAAGCCTTACTAGGCAATTTCTAAAAAAAATCATATATTTTACAAGAAATTTGTAAAAATAACATGAAACTATTGTATAATTACTAAGCAGTACGATAATATTCCACCAGTTTTTTTGTGCGTGTATATATAAACATAATTTTGTGTTAATTATTCAAACGTAAATCATATTTGATAGACCCATTTTTAGGACCAAACTATATATAATATGATATACCAAGAGATCAGCTTATGTATGTAATTTTTTGGATCTAACTATATTTGGGCAGATCAGATATATTTACATGGGATGATACAATTTTGTAAAGTGGAATACAGAATACAGTTTTTTATATTTAACAAAATGTTTTTAGTTTTTCATATAAAAAGTCCGATCATGAACTTTTTTATCTTTAAAAAGGTAAAAAAATTATTTTTTTTATATATTTTTTAAATCAAAAAAGAAGGCCTTTTTGGATGAACCACTTTCATACAAAAATTTAAAAATTTGATAATATATTTTGAGCCCATTTCTGACTCAAATTTGAGATTATTTGCTAGCAGGGTTGTTATTTTTTATTAATGGATTTTTGTTTCTTAAAAATACTTTATAAAATTGCTTTATAAACTTTCTTTCATATCAACATTTTATTAAAACTAGTAGGTACTTTACTTTTTAAAAATAAAAATCTTTAAAAGAAATATACAATTTAAGGGATTTGAGAGGATAATGAATTATTACGACTTATAAGATAAATTAGTAGTATTTCATTTAAACTAACCAAAGGTAGAGTTTCTGAAAACTGTTTCTATTTACTTAACATATCTTTAGAAATTTTGAACAAAAAAAAAAAAAAACAGAATTTTTTTGTTTACGTGCAAATTGTGTCATAGTTTTGAAAAAAAAAACATAAAATATATTCACTCGGTATGTATTGGATCTGAAAAGTAAAAAAATAAATATTATTAAAAAAAAAGTTACCGTTAAGATTTACGAAAGATTTTCGATATATTCGTGAAATTTGTCAATTCTTGCCTAAACTTAATCTATCTATATAAATATATCTATTAGGGCGGGTCGATTTAAAAATCGCTCAACGTTCAAGGAAAATCGTATTCTAGGGATCAAAATAAGAAACTTTGCCGAAGGAACCATACCTTTAAAACGAATTCTGATGTCCAGACTTTTGACCCGTAGGGTGAAATTTTGAAAAATCCCACTTTGACCCATTTAGAGTGCCAAAATCGAGTCCAACCCAATCGAATATATTTATACTCTATTTCTTCCGGAGAAGAAATAGAGACCCTAATCTTGGAAAAACTCCTCCTACTTTCTGAAATATCTCTATCCCGAAATTTGTACATTTTGCTAAAAAAAACACGGCTAAAACGGCCATCTTTTAACTTAAATTTTAACCCCTAGAATGATGATTTATGCATTAATTTGCTAGCGCGTCTCCCGAAGAAGAAGTATCTCCCATAATCTTGGAGAGATTCCTCCTACTTTCTGAAATATCAAAGTGGGCTTTTTCAAAATTTGACCCTACGGGTCAAAAGTCGGGACATCAGAATTCGTTTTAGAGGTATGGTTCCTTCGGCAAAGTTTCTTGTTTTGATCCCTAGAATACGGGTTTCCTTGAAAGTTGAGCGATTTTTATGAATCCATACAAATCGACCCGGCCTAATATCTATATATATAAAACTCATTTTCTGTTTGTTTGTTCTCTATACAAATTTGCAATTCTCAACGGATTTTCCTCAAATTGGGCATGAATAATTCTGGGACCTCAACTTAGATCGTCGTATAGTTTTCATCGACCACGCCCACTTTTACGCCTACATTTGACAACAAATGTAAAATTAAAATTTTTTCACCTTGTTCAAACTTCTAAGAAAGTTTAAACGGAAATTACTCTCATATATTCCACGCTTCCCGATTAAGGCCTCAGTAAAAGTTATCATAGCCCACTTCAATAACGACTTCTGATCAAAAACGTCAAAATCAAAAAATTGCACTATTTTTAATAAAGCTTATTTTTTTTTAATTTGAAAGCATTAAATAAAATCAAAACATTTTAGGAAAAACCATTTCGGTTTTAGGAATTTTTTTCCTCCGTATAATATACCTACTGATTTTTTCGCAATGTCTTTATGATTTAATTTTTTTAAATTTTATTTTTCCTTACCGCTTTTGGCAATAACAAGTCCATTAAAAAAAAAACAAAAAAAAAAAAATATCTTTAAGGATAAACTTTTTCGAAACCATGCACTAAAATAAATATGAGACATCTTTATTGATAAAGCACATTGATTTATAGTAGTGAATTGCTACTGAAAGCATCATTTTGTATTCAACATCTTTAAAGATAAAATAATTTTTAATTTTGTAAAACATTTCAAGCGTTACTACTACTGACAAATAATTTTGTGGTAAAACCAATTAAAACCATGCCTCCGAAAAAACAATCTCTTTTAGGTGGAACCACAGCACAAGCTAAGAAAGCTCGCATTTGACGAACCTCTGAGACATTGGAGCAGACCCAACAACGTCTCGAGTCGCAAAGAGCAAGACATTCTGAAGCCATTGCTGCCGAATCTCCTCAGCAAAGCCATTTAATTTCAAGTTTAACGTTAAAATCGTAACTGATTCTACAAAACACAACAGAATTAAGTCGTCTATTTCCTAGTTTAAAATTTTTTATGCATTTAAAAATAACAGTTGACCCGGGAAACACCGGGCACTTCAGCTAGTTTCGTATAATTTACGAATTTTTCGTATATATTACGAAAAAAAGAACTACGAATTTTTTTTTTTTGTAAAATGTTGCATGGATTTTTTTCAGTGTGGGTATAAGCTAATAGAACTAAAACATATGACTTCATTCAAATGCCATGTCACAAACTAAAAAAGTTGAATGAACTATTTGGAAAAGGAAAAAATAAAGCTGTATAATACTTTAGTTTTGATATTCAAACATTTTGTCTGCAATATTGTTATAAATATTTAACTAAACGCAGTGGAACAACTGAAAAGAAAGAAATGTTACAGGATAGATTTTTATTTTTTTACATTTACTGAATTATTTAGCAACACTTTGATTGTCTTTCTGTTATACTTGCATATAATTCAAATCTTGGCCTAAAATTCAAAAGGACGTAACTAACATCTTCACTTTTTTTTTTACCGGAGAAGCAAAAAACGTTCACAGTTATTTTAACAATATCGTTAAAAAACTCATAGTTTTAATCATAGAACCAAACAAATTGGTGGAGAAAAGTAGTTCGATGCAGTGCTTTATTCAAGCCTACTTCAATATTTTACAGGGCAACCAAAAAAATGCGAGAAAACAAAAACATATAACATTGGAACTTTATTTATAAAACCGTTATTTTTTATCGTAGCAGTCCAAAATTTTGCGTAGCCATTTGTTTTAGCCAAGTTAATCAATAAATAAAATCTATAAAACCGGTTTCTGAAACTTTGTTAGTTACTTCCTTCTGCATTTTAGGTAACGATATATTTTTTTATAATAAAAATTAAATCATATATATCTTTTACTGCTTTTTTCTTTAGTTCTTCTTTTTTACTCAAAAATTTTAAGAGGCATTTTATGTAAAACAGCCATAAAGTGAGCAATTAGAACCACCATAAAAAACAAACTGCCAACGCGGTACTATTTGGCTGCAGGTGTTAAACAAAAGAGGTTGTTGTCGTTCTTAAGTTTACAGATGCTAGTTAGCGTGGTAGACAATGTAAACAATGTAAACAATGTAATAATGCGAGTGAAAAAAAAAAAAAACAACCGACTGTAAACTTAAAACAAATTACCCAGTGAGAACAAGACAAACGGACCACCGCCGGCAAGGCACTATAACAGGTGGTACAAGTGCTGGCAACAAGTGCTTTCCGAATCCCAAAATTATATCATCTTTAGACAACAGGTCAGTCTATTCAAATAGTGTCGGAAAAGCACTGGGTAAACAAAATTTCCAACGTGCTCAAAAAGTTGGTAAAGCCATAAAATAGGTGGTCTAAAAATAGATTTTCCAAAATAAAATTACAAAAAAGTTCATTTATAATTTTTTTCGTACTGCCGTTATTTGAACCCTGGCCGCCAGATTGCAGACGACAGCTCTACACACTGAGTTAACAAGACATATAATAATAGAGAGCTTAAAACGCAAATGAATGATAACTGCTGGGTAACCGAAGGTTGCAGAAATATGCAGGCACTGGCATAAGGTTTGCTAGAAACAACTTGCCAACGTTGCCAACACAAAAAAAGTTTGTCTTGCAAGAGATTTTCCTGACACAAACAAATTAATTTCATGCGTAAAATATATAAAAAAGTATACAAAAAATGTTAAAAAAATGTAGTTCTGGTACATAGATCGAACTCGATACTTTTTAAAACAAAGAATCATCATTTTTATAAAATAAATGCACTGACAGTGGTTAGACTTTTGTACAATTGGTAATTTTTGACTGGTTATCACTGGGAAAACACTTTTTGCCAACGTTGGCATAGTGGTCTCAGCCAATTCTTTGCCAATGTTTTTTGTTTTTTTTTTCGAAGACCAAGCAAATTATTGAAGAACAAATAATGGGATCTCGTTATTTGGAAACACTGTTAAAGCGTCTTACAGTAATTTTCTGACAGTAATTTAATTACAATTATTCTGACAATAATTTAATTACAATTATTCGGTTGGCCAGTGGTATTCCAGTGCTACATTTTTTGTAACACTGGCTTTTTCTGACTGGGTAGTTTTTGTGCACTAACAATAACAGAAATTGTATCCCAGCGGAGTGTACCGAAGTGAAATGAAAGCAGGGGTTTCTTTAAAATTTTGCAACGCTAAAAATTAAGGAATGTTTTCAGAAAATCTCTGGCACGACAAAATTTTGGTGTAAATTTAGATGTTAAGAACATAAAATTTAGTAAAACTTCGGGTTTAAAACGGTAAAGGCGTTTCTAAATAGCGTTTTTCATAATTTTTACACTGCGCTACAAAATCGGAAACAAGAGTACCAACCCATTTAAATGGCGTAGCCAACATGCATAGGAGACCTTATCACACACATAGTCTCTTGATACGATCTTTCCGATCTGAATGAAATTTGTGAAAGAGGAGAAGGCAAGACAGATGAAACACGTATTTTTTCTATCTGCGCAATCTCAAGTTCTAGGGTTGAAATATAAAGTGGTGTTAAAAATTGTTCCATTTTTATATGAAAAAATTTATTATGAATTTAAAATATTAATTTGAACACATCGTTAAAGAAGCAAAGTCGTATGAAACAGAACAAATACAAATGTCGAAATTATTATTATCGGAAGCATTTTCGAAATTTCTGTTCATTTTTTGCTAACCTTTATACGAACTAAATATCAATATAAGCACGAATTAACAACATTTTTTTCTCCTCTGTCACATATCCTAATTTTGTTAAGATCGGGAGAAAATTATCGGGAGCCTTCCCTTGTCATGGTAAAGCGCTTGCATTCTACATGCAGAGAAAAGAGCATCATGATAAACCATCACCTTATGGTTATCACATGTAACAATCATAATATGATCCTTATAATTATATTATGAGCCTAGATGATGACAAAGTCGTCATTAGCGATCATTATATGATCAGTCAGAATCATGATTATGATTAATAATTTCTTTTTTCCTATCATGTTCAATCATATTTTCTCTTTTCGTTTAAGCAGTACGTTCTATGATGAAGCCCTGCTGACACCAAATCGAGGTTTTAAAATTTTAAGCGTTTATTTTTATCAAACTTTTTTTAGACATTAGACAACTGCAAGGTATCTAACATGTGTCAATAGACTTTAATTGTACTAACTTCGGATTTCAATTTCTGGTCTACTTGCGATGTGACTTGTACTTAGGGAATACAAAATCCCGTAAATTTTCATTTCCCGGGAAAGCGTGAAGTTTTTTCCAAATAACCGGGATCCCGTCCGAAATATAAATGTTTCATACTAAGAGATATTTTTTGTATGCAAAATGTCTGATACGACTAAAGATTTTTTGTAAAACAAGTTTCCATTATGTTTCTGATCTTTTCTTAGAAGTTTTAGTTTTTCTTAAGTCTGACCGAAATTTACTTTTTAATAGGAATTCCTCTAAAAAAAATTCAGTATAAAAAATTGCAGGCTTAAAATAAAAAAAAAAATTAAAAAAAATTTTAAAGTTAGAAAAATTTTAAAATCAGTAACGTCCGACCAAAAAACTGCATTTGGTAACTGAAAGTATTTTGGACAAATTTTTATAATGGAAAAGTTTTTAAAAGGGAACTAGAGTGATTTTAAATTTCTAATTTAAGTCGAATTCCAAAATTAACGGTGAAGGTGAAGTTAACATAATTTTTTTCCTTTAAAAAGTCGTTTAACCCTTATGTTTACACCAAGTTGATTTGTCGCATTCATAATACCAAGGTCTAGCCAGACCCGGTACAAAACTAGTGTGAGTACGACTGATAGATCAAGTCAACTTCTTATATCCCTTCATTATTTCTTTCCATTTTTTAAAAATATCAACAAAACACAAACTATATACAACCACTATTTCGGATCACAATTTCAAATGAACTGATATTTTCTTTGCAGCTTATGCACATTGTTAGTTCAAATAAATGTTTCTTGCAATTCACAGCCTACTTAGATTTTTCAGTTAATAAAAAATATTTTTTAAAGCCACCTTTACTTTGTTTTAAAAATTGGAAGTAATTTTTTCAAAATTTCGGAAGAAAATGTTGCAATACCTGTTAAAATATTAAGAAAATGTTGTGGGTCTGGCGAGACCCAGGTGGTACAGATATGACTAGAGTTTAAAAAACCCTAAACTTTGCACCCCCTAGCAAAACTGTTCTAAAATGCACTAAACTGTTCTAAAATGTATCCTTGAGGATACTATAGCTTCTAAGGAAGTATAAAAAATACACTGTAGTGAATTTAATTGACACGGGAGCAGATGTCTCACTGTGCAAAGAAGAGTTTTTACACAAATATGATGCAAATCAAGATGATTATTGCGATTTAACAGGAATTTCAGAAGACATAATTAAGTCTTTAGGTTCCACAACTGTTAAAATAAATGTGAATAGCGATATAATAGAACAGAAAATACAAATAGTAGACAATAATTTTCCAATAAACACAGATGGAATTCTTGGTAGAGATTTTCTAACAGCATACAGATGCAACATTGATTACGATAGATATGTGTTAACATTCAACATTAATGATGAAACAATAGTGATTCCCATACATGATAATACTTTTGAATTTAATAAAGTGAGAATACCACATAGAAGTGAGATCATTTTACCATTCAAAATCGTGTTAGAAGAAGACTCAGTAATATTAAATAGAGAGATTATTAAAGGAGTATATTTGGCAAATGCGATCATACCTAAAAATGGTCATCAACATATAAAATTGTTAAACGTTACTGATAAAATTGTCACCATCGAAAATTTAAAAATAGAAACTATCCCATTAAAAAATTACAATGTTTGTACAATTAATAAGAAAGTGAGTGAAAATAAATATACGAAAGAAAGATTTATCAAGTTACTTGACAAATTCAATTTTGATGATCTAGATGATAAAAATAAAAAAGAGCTTATATCAATTTTGAGAGAATATCAATCAATATTTCATATTGACGATGAAGATTTAACAACTAATAATTTCTATAGGCAAACGATAGATTTACATGATAAAAATCCTGTATATATAAAAAACTACCGTTTACCTCATGCACAAACAACAGAAATAAATTCTCAAGTACAAAAGCTTTTAGAAAGTAACATCATTGAACAATCAATAAGTCCGTACAACGCACCACTCTTATTAGTTCCGAAAAAAGGACAAACAGATTTAAAAAAATGGAGACTAGTAGTTGATTTTAGAAAATTAAATGACAAAATTATCAACGATAAATTTCCATTAACACGTTTAGACGACATTTTGGATAAATTGGGTAGAGCCAAATACTTTTCAACATTAGATATGACAAGTTCTTTTCATCAAATCGAGCTTGATCAAAAATCTCGTCCATACACAGCTTTTTCTACACCAAATGGTCACTATCAGTATACAATATTACCTTTTGGACTAAAAATATCATCAAATAGTTTTCAGCGTATGTTAACAATAGCTTTATCTGGATTAGAATCAGAAGCTTTCTTATACGTCGATGATATAATAGTTTTCGGTTGTAGTTTAAATCATCATAATGCCAACCTAGTAAAAGTTTTTGAAAAGTTGAGAAGATACAATTTGAAGCTTAACGCTGACAAATGTTGTTTTTTAAAACCAGAAGTCATATATCTTGGACATTTAATAACACAAGACGGAATCAAACCAGACCCTGAAAAGTTTAATGCGATAACAAAATACCCAACACCAAAAAATGCTGACGATGTAAGAAGATTTGTAGCATTTTGCAATTATTACAGACGATTTATCGAAAATTTTGCAGACATAGCAAATTGTTTGAATAATCTGTTAAAGAAAGGTCAACAATTTGAATGGACAGAACAATGCCAAACGGCATTTGAAACATTGAAAAATAAACTAATAAGTCCACCTATTTTGCAATATCCAAATTTCGAAAAACCGTTTGTATTAACAACTGATGCATCAGATTTTGCATTAGGAGCTATTTTGTCACAAGGAGAAATTGGAGAAGATAGACCAATATCCTTTGCAAGTCGCTCGTTAAACAAACATGAAAGAAATAAACCAGTTATAGAAAAAGAATTACTTGGTATACACTGGGGCATACAATTTTTTCGCCCATACCTATTCGGACGAAAGTTTATTGTCGTGACAGATCATCGTCCACTAATCGCGCTATTTTCACATAAAAACCCGAGTTCTAAATTAACCAGAATTCGATTGGAATTATCTGATTACGATTTTCAAATAATATACAAGAAAGGAAAAAATAATACTAACGCAGACGCACTATCCAGAATAGAATTAGATTCGGATATTTTAAAAAAAATGATACCTCAGACAATTGATGAGTCAATTAGGAAAACGCTGGTGATGACAAGAAATATGAAAAAAAGAAATATAGAAAAAGAGGATATGCGAAATGAAGCTCAAAAAGAAGCTGTGAATATAGGAAAAGATACGATTCCAAATGAGCCTGATCAACTCAAAGTATGGGAATGTACATCCATGAAAGATATGAAACTTGCAAGAAAATTGAAGTTTATATTAGAAAAGTCGACTATAGAATTCAAAATAGAAAATAATCATGCTCTAAATCAAACGGCCGTCAGATGTAGCGACAATCCCTTTTACTTAGGTAAAATGTTGGAGAAACTACTTTCTGTTTTAAGCAGATTAGACTATAATATGTTCGCACTAGAAAGTAGTGACGAAATATTTAGTAAAGTGAATAAAGAAAGATTCAAAGAAATCTTAAATAAAAGTAAAGAAAAAGACGTCAGAATTCTACTATATAGCAATCCTAAAAGAATAATAAATGAAGAAAAGAAACGTGAATTAATTGAATTATATCACAACACACCATGCGGAGGACATTTTGGAATTAGAAAAACTTTGTTAAAACTTAAACAGAAATACATATGGAAAAACATGTGTAAAATGGTAAAGAAATATATATCAACGTGTGATCTTTGTCAGAGAAACAAACAAATTAGACACACAAAAGAACCTTTGTGTATAACAGATACACCAGAAGGCAGTTTTAGCACTATAGTTATCGATACAGTCGGACCTCTACGTCCATCGGAAAATTATCGATATATACTAACAATGCAATGCGAGTTAACTAAATATGTAATAGCAGTCCCAATGGAGACAAAAGAAGCTAAATCGATAGCAAAAAGTTTGACAGAAAATTTAATATTAAAATATGGCACTTTCAAAATACTAAAATCTGATAGAGGTACAGAATTTGTAAATGAGTTAATGAAAGAAATATGCAATTTACTAAAAATAGAACAAAAATTTTCCACACCATACCACCACGAAACATTAGGTACCGTAGAAAGAAACCATAGAGTTTTAAACGAATACTTTTTATCTTTTGTGAAAGATGACAATTGGCATGAATGGATACACTATTATTCTTTCGCCTATAACATAACACCACATGTAGACACAGGTTATTCTCCATTCGAACTAATTTTTGGGAAACTACCGAGTTTACCAGGTGAAGAGATTATGAATAATGATAGAATATATAATTTAGATAATTACGCAAATGAATTAAAAATAAGATTAAAATTTTCATTAGAAAAATCTAAAGAATTAATAGAGATAGCAAAGAAAACTAGAAGTTTAGAATCTTATAATAAAATTAATAGTATAGATATTAATATAGGAGATTTAGTATTAATTAAAGTTGGTAATAGAAAGAAAAATGATCCACCATATCATGGTCCATATAAAATAATAAGCATAGATGAATTAAACGTTACACTAAATATTAATAATAAAATAAAGACAGTGCATAAGAATTTATTAAAGAAATATAAAGAAATATAAAAGAATTTATTAAAGAAATATAAATAGAAAATAAAGAATAATTAATTGTCTAAATATAAAAAGAAAAAGTAAAAGAATTTTAAAGTAATACAAAAATTTTTTTTTTTAATTTTAGAAATAAGATTTTGTATTGTAAAATATAATAAGAAAAACATTAAAAGTTAGAAATAAGAAAATCAAATTTCAAATAAAAAAAAAAAAAATGTAATAAATTAAATATTCATATTGTAAACAAATAACACAAGAAAAACAAAGAAAATAAACAAAATTTTTTTTTACAAATATAATTACATAGCACACTTAAATGGTCAAGTTACAATAATAAAAATCAAAATTTTGTTTGAATGCAATACACACCAAAACAATTAAAATCTCACAAATTTTTCAAAAAAAAAAATTGTACGATTTTACTGAAAGGGTAGGGGTGTAGTGAATGCATGAAAGAAATAAACAAATGACAATTAGTCATGCATTCATTGTGTTCGATTGCATTCAAACCAATACACACACACACTACAAGTAAAAGTAACAGTAAAGCATAAAAATATGAATGTACTATATGACTATACATTGGTATTATTCAAGGTCAGTATATTGAACAAATATTTAAAGAGTTCAACGTTCTACTCTATAATTGGGTCAAAGATTTTGGGTTTCACTTAGAAACCAAAATAGAACGAAATAAACAAATGAGCTGGGGACACTTGATCTACACAAAATATAAAGAATGCATTTAACATACGACTGGTGGAATTTGAATTACACTCAATATACACTCAATATTTAAAATGCAGTCGATATCCGATCGATGGAATTTTGAAATGCACTCAAAATATCAAATCGATGATTTGATATTTTGGTTACTGAAAATCATGTGACCCCGGTAGAAATGTTCAATAACTCTATAGAACTTAATACCAATGTTTAGCAATGCCATAGAAACAAATATAGAACCAATGTAATATAATTACTTTTAAGTTATTTGAGTGACTTTAGAAAGTAACTCAATTTTAGGCTAAGCGTTATTCTCATGTTAGCTTTATAAGCAGGGTAAAATCCAAATAAAGAATCAATTCTTGACAAACCAACAAACCCGCCTCATAATATCATTTCATATTACAACACTACAAAAAACAAAAAGGGCCTGGCTAGGCCCTGGTGTAAACATAAAGGTTAAATATTAATTGCTGTATTAAAAAGGTTGAATATTTAGCTATTTTGTTTGAAATTGTATTCTAAAAAATCCTAGAATTCCCGAAGCAAATTCCCGGGATTGCGGTAATAGAAAAATGTTTAGTTCATTCCCTACTTGTAACATTAGAAAAATAATTATTATTTTATAACTAAATATCATCATTCATAATTTCGATTTAATATATTTAAAAATATAAACCTACACAAACTAACTCTTTAACTAGTAGGTACACTAAGTAGCTACTAATATACAGTGGTGGTCAAAACATTCGGAACTGAGATTGCATTCACTTTCTTTAAATGGCTTTTTGTTACTAACTATTTAAAAAAACTGATTCCGATTAATTACAACAAAAAATGTATACACAGAGATATATACAGAGATTGTCGAATTTAAAGTGTTGAAAACATTTGCAACTGTCATTCCTTCAACTCTAAACAAAGTAATTAACATTAATAAATGCTTGGATATATCGGTAACCGCATTATTTTTGAATATTTTATATTCTTATCTTTGTATTTTATTAAATAGCTTATTAAAATTATTGCAATTCAATAGTTTTAATTAACTAAGGCATTGAAAGGAATCTTCGTAAAAAAAAATTCTGGAAAATGGTTGAATCAAGTATAATTCCGTTAAAAAAAATTAAAAGGACTTTAAAAATGGGCTTTTAAGAAATAAATGCCTATAAATTTAGACTTTTAAGGAGTGACTGTCTATATCGTTACACATTCCCAAATCAACGATTTGTCTCATAGTTAATAGCAGCAACATCCATCAAATTCATAAAGGATTAAACCCCGTGTAATAACTATAAGAAAATATAGAAAAACAAAGAATTTTTTTACAAAATATCAAAACGCATTTCTTCGAGAAGCTAGAACTGAAATTCAGCTGGATTTCAGTCTTTACACTATTTAAACAAGAGCCTGAGAATATGGTCTCAGAAGTTATAGACGTTAAAAAAAAAACGTCAAAAAAAATGTCAAAAATAAAAAAAATAAAAATCTGACTTGATTTTGCTCGCACAAACTGAAATTTGTGACATAACAGGTCAGATAAGTCAAAATTTAACCTCCGGAGGTCAGAATTAGGAGCCTAAGTTCGACGACTCTAAGGCGAAATATTTAATACCAGTTGCATATGTTTTGACCAGCACTTTATGTACTTACGTATATAAATATGACGGCTTTTCTCAAAAATATTTAAAATTAGAGTTAACTTTTTTTTAACTTTATGGTACACTAATACGACTCTACGCGATAATAAATCACTACTTAGGGACTTCAAATCCGTTTGCTACAAGGGACGCAAAAGTTGTGGCGGCTTAAGACTTAAAATTTAAAAAATTTTAAAAATAAATTTTTTGATTCAAAAAAAATTTGCACATGTACGAGGGCGGTCCCAAAGTTAGCTGACCTGACAAAGATAACACAACAAATTTGGAAAACATCTTCTTTATTTTTCAACATAATCTCCTTTTGGCTCGATACACTTTTCCCTGCGATATTCAATTGCTTCGATGCACTGTTTATAGTAAATAGCCATCAACCGCAGACTCCACATTTTCATTGGTTGAAAATCTTTTACCACCGAGTAATTTTTTCAAGTTTGGAAATAGAAAATAATCCGACCGAGCTACATCTGGCGAATAAGAGGCGTAATAAAGTACTTTACTTCATTCGAACTTTACTTCATTGATTTTGGCCATCGGAATTGTGGATGGTGCATTGTCTTGATGAAACAACACTTGTCCAAATGCTGCCTTGTTTTCCTCAATTTCAACACTTAAACGCTGCAATAAGTTAGCATAGTGCGCCCAGATAGGCTAGTTGGTAGTGTGCTGGCTTATCAGTGCGGGGGGTCGTGGGTTCGATTCCCACCAGAGGCACTGGTCTGTTTTCGCTACAACATGCAGAAAGCCATAGTAGCTAGTGCTCGGTTAGGGTAATAGGATATAATTTGTAATTATATGATTATTAATAATTTAAAAAGAAAAAAAAGTTAGCACAATACTTGGCTTTGATTATTTTTCCTTTTTGAAGATAATTAATAAAAATTATCCCACTCGCATCCCAAAAAACAGACGCCATGACCTTGTCCACAGCTTTGAATGTTCCTTTGTCTCAGGTGTGAAGTGGTGGACCAATGTATCACCGATGGTTACTAATCGACGTAAAAACTTGGCTTTATTTCTGTGAAATATCGTAAAACATTATATTGAAACATCTTTATGACGCTGTTTTTGTTCTATTGTGAGCAAAAGTGGCACCCATATTGCGCACAGATTTCTAATCTCCAAATTTTCGGTCAATATGCGATATATATCACTTTTTGAAATGCCTATAATTTCAGGCAGCTCACATACCTTCAGCCACCATTTTGTAGATTTTCTTAACCGTTTCTGGCGTGGACACCTTAATTGGTCCTAATGATGCCATCTATACGTGAGATAGGATAATTTTAGGACCGCCCTGGAATGACATTGTTTACTATTTTTTTGGCGCGTCATGAAAATTTACTCGGTTTTTTATGCTTACCAAAAAATCTTTATCAAATTTTGTAGTGCTTCAAAAAATTAAATTTTTGACTTAAAATTTCAGTTTAAGCGATATTTAAAAATTATAATTTGTTTTGGATTTATTGAATTTGAATTTAGTATATTCTGTTAAAAAGAAAATGTTTCTTATACAAGTTAATTTCAACTATGCGAAGTTTTTGAACATGATGCTTTTTAAAACTTACTTACTAAACTTCATTTGGTCCATAAAATATTTATTTCTTAAAATTTATTGATGATTGTGTTAAAGCATTGAAGAAAAGTCCAAATAATGCTAATTTTGAAGAATTCCGCCGAATAGTGTTGATGTGCTGCTCTGGCACGGATTAAGATAAAAGAGTAATATTTTTGACACAAAGTCCCTTTTGAAAACAATTTTGTGATGACGAAATTATATTTATGTGTTGCCACTAATATTTCTAGGTCTTTAAAATCTGTTAATATTATTATTTGCCATATAAAAAAGCAAACACAAATTATGCAATTTTTGCACAATTTTCAAAAAGTTCACATAATGTTTGCATTTAAATTTTTTATTTGCTCCTCTGAAAGAATTCATCTTTCAAGTGTTGGGAGATTTTTGTAGTTAGTACCAAATGGAATCCAAAAGTTGAAAGCTCCAAACAAAAAAAAAATAGAAAGAACAAAAAAAACCGATTTTTTTAAATTTTTAAAATTTTCGTAACGATATCAATTGAAAATATAAAGTGTTGTTAATCCTTAGGTATACACCACATTTCTAAAATCTTAAAATTGTGAAAGTTGTTGCGAAATAATATCAGCTTTAAAGGATTTCAAAATGTTTGACACAAGCCCATATACACAATAAGTGCCAAGTAATAAAAGTGTCATTAGGTTTTATGTGATACAATTTTTGGCTTTTACATTCATTAACAAACACCCTTTTCTCTAAAAAGTCATATACTTGACAATACGATTAGTACTCTATACATTCTGCTACATACATTGTTAGTTACTATGGCACTCTAGTAAAAAATATCTGTCTGGCTGTATGTATGTATAAATAAGCTTATGCAATGACTACTAAGTACTTGATACAATAATGGTATTTACCCAGTGTAGAAATGATAATGACATGTCGTTACTTTTCTCGGTACCAGAAATGACACCATTAATGACTATCTGCATTATTTTAACAGAAGTAGTAAGGACTTAGTTGCTAATTTTCCCAATATTTTAATACAAAAAATAAGTAGTTACCCATAAGTACTTATTTATATCATTATTTTAAATATAAATTAATGATCTAAAAGTTTTCTGAAATTCTATTTCAAGGCTCATTATTTTTTCACTTCTAGTAATTGCATATATAACTACTTATTTTTGATTTTTTGTAAGCTGGAATGTAATGACATTTTATGCAAGCAAGTCATTTACGTGTTTGTCTATCAAGTATAACATGTCGAGATAGCTCAGATAGTATTGCGGTTGACTAATAACCTGGAGGACCAGGTTCGAATCCCGTGTGGGCACATTTTATTAAAGAAAAATTTTGAATAAAAAAAATATTTTTTTTATTAAATTTAGATTATTTCAAATTTATTTTTAAACTTTTTGTCCGTACTGGTAAGGATATAGTAAGCACATATTTTTCTATTTTTTTGTAAGGTGTTTAGTAATTGTATGTCATTATTTTGCGCGACATCTTCATATATATATGGTAATGCTTTTCTACACTGGGTACTCTAGTGTTTCCTACTTGTGTTTGTTGTAGGAATGTTGTTGAGTGTGTGCTGAGGAAAAAATATCCTATTTAACAAACTCATGTGTCAAACTTGTAAATTTTACTAAAAGTCAATTTAATGCCCTAACAAGCTTTTGTTGTAGCTCTTCGTCTTTTTTCAAAATTTTATGTTTTTATTGTTTATTTAACAAATTGGTTTTTGCTACTTTCTATACACTTTTTAAATATTTACAGTCATGCTTACCAAGCCAAAAAAGAAAATGTTTTTGTTTAATGTTTAAAGTAACACAGATATCATAATAATGGAAAATTTAAAAGAATTATCGTTTATAATTTATATGGGCTATTGTCAAAAACTTTGAAACTGATATTATTTTTCAATATTTTGCGTACTTTTTGTATTTGAGAATTTCTGGTAATATGTTTTGATTAACAACAATTTAACTCATATGAATGCAAGATTTTAGAGCTATGGGTCTATATTTTTAATTACTATCGTTACGTAAAGTCGTTTATTTTTTTTCTGTTTGTGGCTTTTAACTTTTGGATTGCATTTGGTAGGACACAATCTCCCCACACAGAGTTATCGAGTTGCAATAATGTAACTAAATTCATTGATATAAACTTTAAGCTGCGTGTAATAAAATTAATGTTTAATATTTTTGTTAAATGTTTTAATGTAAACTTTTAATTTTATTACAACCCTTTTAAAATTTCAACATAAAATTGACGAAACGTCGGGGAAAATGTAATAAATATTTAGTTTTATTTACATTGGAAAAATTAGGCCCTACTAACTTATGAAAATTAAAAAACAAAAATTGAACAAATTGTAATTATGATGTTGTAATTATATGAGTACGGCCATCACAAAAGTTGAAAAACATGAACGTGAGTTTTGTTAAAAACGCATTTCTTTGCATGGCACATTCACTGTTTAGTCTTAAATAGGCTAGTTTGCTGCCGCGAACTAAGTTTTTTTTGTTATTTTACAACATAAAATCAGAGGAGCGTAAAAAATAGAATTGCTAAAATGATAGGAACTTTTTGAATATTGTGCAAAAATTACATAATTTGGTTTTTGCTTTTTTATATAGCAAGCAATCATAAATACTGAATTTGAAAATCTTGAAATAATAGAGACAATGCATATAACACGGTGTCAGTGTTGCCAGTGGGCTTTTTAAAAAATACCTACACTAAGCAATAAAAATCCCTTTTCTCTCTACATTATCGAATTTTTTCCCCTACAAAAATCGCTACGAAATTTTTTACATTTTTATAAACTAAACATGCTTTGAAGTTTTCATACTTTCGACGACAATTCCGATTATTTTCAAAAATGAATATCCAAATGCTACTATCAAAAATTTGTTCGAAAATTATTTGAAAATAGAAATTTGTTAAATTTTCCAAAATATTTTTTAGAATAGATTTAAAATTGTCAATATTTGCCAAAACAAAAATCATGCCAGCTATAAAAAAGTTTAATATCGTACTAGCGGTTTCTATTTAATTTTTATTTGGTGTTTTTTACATAACCCACCAAAAACTGTATTGCTTTTCGTGGGTGAAATTTAACATTGGTTTTTCATAGGAAGCTGTTCATACAATGCTGTACAACAAATTCCAAAGGATAACTTTCTAAATAACTTCCAAAGAGATTGTTAGTTAAAAAACAAACAGTCATCTATTAAAATGACAAATTATAAGAAACTATTTTTTTTCTACTGAAATATCTCTCAAAATATAATCATTTTACAAAAAAATAAAGAAATAACTGTTTTTGAAATGATTTGCATTATTTGGAAGAAGTACATTTTGACTAATTTAAAATATCTGTCCCTTTTCCCCTACGCCGTTATTTTGGAGGCAAAAAAACCTACATGTAAGGATTTTCCCCTACTTCTGGCAACACTGCACGGTGTTACAAATTATAAAAACTTTAATATACTTTTAAAGTTTTATATATTTTTCATTGACTATAGATTTAGATTTTAGATTAGATATTCTTTATTTTTTTTTTCGATAATTGTTTTACAAAATTATACTTAATTCTATAAATAATTCAACAAGAACATTAAAGAATTTACAGCTTGGTTATATATTAACCGTCAGCCGGAAAATTGGTTGTAAATAATTTTATTTTTAAGATTAAAAATTAAATTCTGAGACTAGCATGCTTCTATATTTAGAAGCCTCTTTCACAAAATTATATAGTCTTAGCCAATAAGCATCTTCACCGCCATTCAGTACATGAACAACATCATCATCTGTTAGCCTAATACATTGAAAATATTTAAGTCGTATTTCGTTAAGCACGGGGCATCTACCAATAAAATGTGTTGTGGTTTCCGCTTCTCTCAGATTACACAATGAACAAATGGTGGCATCGCCAACTCTAAATTGGTTTCCATTTAACCAAAGAAGATCTCCTCTTGCCTTCATTATAAACGTTATCTGCTCTTGATTAAATCTTTCGTTACAGTAATCTAAGCCTTTAGAATGATCAAGTAGTTTATATATTCTTTGTCGACTCTTCTGGGCATTTGTTAAATGATTTTGATATTGGGTAACTTTCATATCTTCTATAAGTTCTATGCACGTATCTTTCCACTTTTTGTTATCACGATCTATTTCATTGCAGTTTATGTTGTACTCTAACAATTTTGATTTAAGCTCATTATACCAATATAGGTTTTTTTCAATAATTTGAGCAGATAGCTTGCGTGGCAACCTTCTCTCATCATACTCAAACAGCGTTTTGGCAATATAGTTCAGATGTAGACTATAGGTATAAAAATGGCCTTCTTCTTGACCTGTTTCTAGCGATAAAACGTAGTTGGGGGTATTATCTGGCAGCCTTAACATTCGCTTTGTGAAAAACCGCTGAAATTTATCGATCTCCTCGAACTGCGAGTTACCCCATACCTGAGCTCCGTAAGATTGTATGGCTCTACAAACTGCCAAAAATAATTTCCATTTTGCCTTAATCGATACTTCCCTACGTCCAATAAAATTTTTCCAGGTGGAAATAATACTGGCTTTAGCTGCATCGTTTTTGGCTGCCACATGCTTAGAAAACGACATTGTAGGGGTTAATAAAATTCCTAAATATATATATTCAGATACAACTTGTACAAACTCGCCATTAAAAGTCCATCTCTCTTTAGAACCAATTCTACCACCTTTTCTAAATATCATGATCTCTGATTTTGTGAGGTTAACCTCCATTCCCCATAATCGACAGTATTCTTCCATGTTATTACTCATTTTCTGCAAAGTATCTACATCATCTGCCAGCATAACAATGTCATCGGCATACATTAATACTCTTAGCTGACTATATCGATTGCCGGTAAAATTCGTTTATTTCTCATTAATATGTCCTTTTGCCGAAATTTTTTTCGTTGCCTATTTTAGGCGATATGGACCAAACTAGTGTTAGACCAAATCTCAACAACTAATTCGTAAAAATGATATTTGTGCCTGATATGGACAAATTTCGGATAAAATTGTATAAAATCATATCTAATTTGATATAATTAGATACATGTAGATGACCCATTGTTCGGATCAATTTGTATATGTTTTTATCAAATTAAATATAATTATATTAGACTCCATATTAAAATGGTTACTTAGGATAATATTGAAGTAGAACTTAATAAAAAGTTATAGTCGGCTAGCCTGCAAGTTGTGCTACGTGTTATTTTATATTTGTTTTTATTTTACCATTATATTTAACATATTTAACAAAAGAAAAATAGTAGTTATTTGTGTGTTTTTTTTATTGACAAAAATAAAACCAAAGATTTTAATTTTAAACGGTTAATCGACAATTTTGTCGATTAACCGTCCCGAATAACCGGTTAACCGCCTAGGTCGAAATAATAATATTTACAGCAGAAGTTCCCTGAGTATACACTGATAGAATTTTCGTTCAATTTCCTTAAAATACATTCATTAATTTAATGACTAATTTCATTAACTATATAAAAGTCATTATTATTGAAAATGAAAGTTATTCAAGTTCTAGGCCATAATCAATATTTCTTTATTAGGATATTGTCCTAACAAATAATCTATAGAGTTTTTGTTTTCAAATTTATTATTAGACCACTTTCAGGAATGTGTTGGTAGATCTATTTCTGTAATTTTCTAGGTTCCCATCATCAGAACACGTTTTGAAAGAAATGACAATCCCATGGATTTGAATAATTTTCGTTTTCATTTTTAATAAAAATTATATCAAAAATCATTATTATTGTTAAATTTTTCATTAAAATTTGTTATGATTTTTACATAATTTCATAAAAACATTCATTAAATCAATAACAATTTTATCTTGTTATATGCAAAAAAAAAAAATAGTTTAGTGTTATTTTTTAATATATTTCCTAAAGAGTACATTTTGGATTAAGAAAAAATGAGGCGGTCTCACAAAATTTAGAGTATGAAGTGTTGATGCGAAATGACTACACTGATAGAATTTTTCTTCATAGTATTAATGAAAAGTTTTTTCTAAAATTGATTCATAGGTTTACTGAAAAATTTCATTAACTGAATGAAAATTCATTAATATTTTTATTTTTTTCATTAACATTTTTTATGATTTTTTCATAATTTCATAAAAAAAAATTGAAACATTTTCAAACTTTTTTCAATCAAAAGTTTGACTTGTAATCGGAAAAAAATTTTTTTTTGTACTATTATTTTGAAATAAAAAAAAATGAAAAATTTCTTTTAAACAGAATTAGCGAAAACTTTGATATAAATAATTTTTTTTTATTAAGTTTGTCTAGAGCTAACATTTTTTGACGAATTTGAATAGTTTTAAATTGCTATCGATTTGACGATTTAACACAAAAACGTTAATCTAAACGATAATAAATTTTTGTTTTTTAACAACATTGTTAACAATATTTAACATTTTTATCTAATATGGTCGTAATTTACCTACAAAAAGTGGACTATATTCGTCGATCGTTGTACAGAATTCCAAGCCAGATCGATAAAAAATTACATATTTTGTACCGACATATAAGAAAATATGTCATCTTTTAACACAAATTATAGAAATGTAAAGAAAGAATGAACAATTTTCTAAAAATAAAGCAATAAAAACAGCAATACATTAAAATTGGTTTTTTTAGTTCAGCTTTTAATATTTTAATGCCTGTAAATTATATTTAAACGATTTTTTCAATCATTAATATTCTTTATATACATAATTTACTAAAAGTACAATAATTAATATATTTCTTTTTTATGGATAAAAACATTTTATTTTCAAAATTTGTAATTTTCGATCTGAAATCTAATCAGCTACTTTTCAAATTTTATCTTTTTCGAATTCGTCAAAAAATTATCAGCTTTAGCAAATTTGTTGAGAAACAATAGAATTTTCCCCACTGTGCTACGAAAATTTGATGAATCAGGCTGAGTTTAAAAAAATATGCCATCGCTTTTGCAGAACAGCCTGTGATGTTTACTTTCGAACTTTTTTTATAAAAATATTTTATAGATCCTATAAACACCAGACCTTATAAATAATATCAACGAATGATAATTTCTCAATAACCACCAAATTAATTCTATGCTAAAATAATCATAAAAAGTGCAAATTATTAAATATCAACGAAAATATTTCATACAAACTATGAATTTTATTCATTAAACACATGAAACTTTCATAACGATTAGGCTAGAATTAGTGAAAAAAATTTCATATACTTTTTGAAATTTTCATTGGGTCAATGAAACCATTCATTAAAATTGGTTTAATGAAACACCTTTCATTGACTCAATGAAACGTTTTTTTGGGGACTTTTTTATGAAAAAATTCATTGGATTAATGAAGGAATTCATTAATACTACGCACAAATTTATATTAGTGTACGATTAGAGACCTCTAATCAGCGATTTTGGTCGCCGAGCGAATATGGATGGAGTTGGAATTTGAAAAATAATAACGCAATTTTTGTTTGTAATGCAAAAGCATTTGAAAAAGTGATCATTAAATTTTTTTTTACTTTTGTGACGAACTCCAATGTATATAAAATGATATTTTTTAAACAATTTTATGAAAGGTTGCATTAACGAAAACTAGCAGCGAAGTTGATGTGAAATGCTCCATACATGATTATTTATAGTTCAAACTGAAGCTGCTAAACCTAAAATAATTAGGGCAATAAAATTGTGTATAAAAAATAATTACTCTACATCTCTAATTTTATTACAAAATCATGTAAATAAATTGTAGTAACAAACTTTTCAATAAAATCAAAATTTTACGATTTACACCTTAAAAAACATAAAATTTGTGTTTAAGATTTTCATCACGTCTATAATTTGACCAAACATAAATGTTACTCTATGTATTGCTTGCACTACGAGAACATTGATGCTAGATGATTGTCGGGTTGCACGGATGGTTGGTTGGTTGGTTGGCAACCATTTAAGTATTTGTTCATTTGAGCTACGTGATTAAATTTCAAGCAATCAGACTAAATAAAAAATAAATAAAACGAATACTGCTACTAACTAACATAATTAAATTAAAGACAAAAATAATAAACTATAAATAAGAGATAAAATTGAAATTTAATACTTAAGTTTTAGGTAATGGTTTTTAATCCTTTAGCTACCGACTTTTTGTTTGTGATGAAATTTCTTTTGACATTTGATTCGATTATGCATAGTGGAATTTTGTTTAAAATTAAATTGTCAGCTTAAAATTGACAAGATTTTACAATTTTTTATGAGCTTCTATATTAATAACACAGGACAACAAAATGTTACTTTTTAAAAATAATTCAAGATATGGCCATCAATTATATATATTTCGGACATGCTGTTTTAAATGGCGTACTTAATTTTTTGATTTGAATTTTTTCGTACAGATTTCGAGAAAAATGTCTTTAAAGTTTGGCGGATTTGCATTTAGTTTTTTGCATTTAAAACTTTTTGATAGCAATCAATCTGCTTTTGTTTTGATGGAATTCAAAAACAAGACCTGTGTTCATAATTATGGCTCATGTTTAATCAAAGACCATATACAAAGAGAGCGACTACACTTCCTACACCTCTCAGCAACAAATACCGAACTCGGGCAAGCAAATGAAAATTTTTTTCTTACACTAAAAAATAGTTGCAATATGTTGATAAAAAATTGTTGCTTAAAGTAGTCACTTTTATATTTTGATTATATTTTGTTATTGCCTCTTAAAATTTCATATTTTATATTTTTATCTTGCTTATTTTATCGTTAATATTTGAAATAAATAAAAATTTTATTAAATTATTATCTAAAAAACATGACAAAAGTGAATTTAAACTTTTAAATTTCGGCAACATGTTTTCACATGCGAGTTTACGAATAAATAAAAAGAAGGCCAATTGAGAGAGACTGAGATGGATAGAAACCCCATGATTTAATGAACAAAACTTTATATTTAATTTTTTAATTTAATGTGCCTTAAAAAAAAATCATTTTATTACGATAACTTTTGCAAATGGAACCGTTTTTGCTTCAATTTCAGCAACTACTATTTAAGATGTGCCCATATATTATACCAAAATTATGACTCTGGGGTCAACTTGAAAAGCTGCCTTACAAATTTTTTTTTTTAAATAACGAATATATAGTATAAGCCGCTATATGCAAATAAACTCTTTTTTCAAAATATTTTCCATTAATTGTCTCTTTTTCAAAACTAACGCTTATTCAGGTCAAATTTTCATTAAGCGTTCATGTTCCGTGAAAACAAAAGCAGATTGATTGCTTGTGAAAAGTCTTAAATGCAAAAACTAAATGAAAACCGGCAAATTTAAAGACATTTTTCTTGAAATCTGCAACATTGATCAAAAAATTAAGTACGCCATTGATATCAGCATGTCCGATGTATTTATAATTAATGGTCGGATCTCTGAAAATTTTTTCTATGCCATGCCATGTAATTTGTTTAGAATATTTTGGTGTGCGTTACAATAAAGTGGAATATATTAGAAAATAATATACTGAAGCACGACAAATGCAAGTCCAAAGCTTAAAAATATTAATATATTTTAAAATATTTAGTTTAAGACAAAAAAATTTACATTTTGTTTACAAATTTCACAATCCGACAAATTTTTCCACCAACACACAGAAAATAAATTGGTTGGGTTTCCATTACAACCAAATTCATCATCAAAATAACTAAACTCTATTGTGAACAGAAAATATGTAGGTATTATATATATAATAACCAAAACACAGTCACATCTTTCAAAAAATTTGTTTTTCTAAACAATATTAAAATAATATTATCATCTACATTACTTTTAATACCCACAATAAATAAATTATATGATTTAGTCAATTGAATAAAATATTTTTAGTTAACATCGAATATTAGTTTCGCCTACAGAAAAAACAACCATTCTATCTAAAATTATTAGTTTTCCTGCACACAGAGAAATATGTAGTCATTTGCCAACTGAAATTCGGTTACTACAACTCAAATTCGTTTACTACAACTGAAATCGCTTGGTACAACTGAATTCAGTTTCAGGTTTCACAACAAAATTCGGTTAACATATCTGAATGTTAGTTTCAACAACGAAAATATTTAGAAATATAATTTGAATATGGGTTTATTAACCGAGTTCATTGGTTGCTAACACCAAAATACACTTTTCAATTCGGCTGTCACTTTATTTCTCTGTGTGTAATCAAATTTAAAAAAAATATAAAAATTGTCTATAATTTTTGGTAATTCTAATAAAATATTGAGATTAGAAACCCCATTTCTGTTGTAGCTACAAATATATTTTTAGTTAAATATATTTAAATTTTAATCAAAAATAAATTCACAGTTGAAATTTGCAAAATCAAATTTAAATTGTGTTTAGGCTAGAGGCAACGTAATTGCCTAGGAAACGGAAGGTTGCCGGTTCGAACCCAGTTTGCGGCATAATAATTTTTATTAGTAAAATAAGTTTTGTGGAACGCACTTGATTCAATTTATTACAATCCATATTCATAAAATGTTCAATTTATACAGTTAGTATTATAAATTTGCAAATAAATTTCGGTAGTTACAATAGTATTTAACATTTAATAACAGTGACAGTATGTGAAACTACAATAATTCCGTTGGCAAACAAATTCGGTTACAACTACAAAAATGTTTTCTGTGTGTAATTTCAGCACTTTGATCTGGGTAATTAACAAGGAGACTTTTTCTTTTTTAACACCGTTTTTATGTGAGTTTAAAAAATAACCTATTAAATGTACTAGAAAACATATGAGCTGTTTCAAAAATGTTCTATACCTGCTGAAATTGACTTTAGATGGCTCTTATTTCTTAATTCAGAGAAAAGACGAACAGGAGTAGGTAGACTATACTTAAAACTTAGGACATGCAAAGTTTCACTTTGAATAGTCTTCACCTAAATAATAGATGGCCATTTAAAAGTCGAAAAATTTTAAAAATTAATTAAAATTTAAAAGACTTTTTCTTCATTTTATTTTTTACTTGTAGTTTTTAACTTTTAGATCCGAACCAATACAAAATTGAGTCACTAGAATTGGGAGATACATCCACTAAAAAAGGAATTTCCTTATCGCTGCTTGGTGTTAAGTTGTTTTAAACATAAAATCTTCATTATATTACCGCCGTTAAAGATAAATGATTATCGCGGAATGATTAACGTGGCTAATTTGTGTCATACAAAAAAAATTTAAAAGATTTTGCCTCAAAGTGTCGAACATTTTTGAAATTCCTCTTATATCTAAATTTCTAATAAAGGGATACGAGCAGGATGTCAAGAAATATGAATTTCACTTTAATATTTATTTGTTCTACTGTGTCAACCAGAAAACCGACTCGGACTTAGAAATATTTGTGTTTGATAATGTAATTGGAAGCTCCATGTACTTTAGTTCAGAATATATTGCATTTTTTAATGGGCATACATTCACAAACTTTTTGATTTGTATTATTCAGTATGTTGTTGATATTTTTTTTTTAAACAACAATTAAACTTTTAGACAAGACAAGTACAGTTAGCACTAAAGTTGTAAGTTTGCACTCATAGAAAAAAGTTAGTGGACATGTAAAGTCTTGTCAGTAGATAAATTCTGCTTTAAATTAGCGGATAAAGAAATTTTTTAATTAATAAATTAAAATTGCACGGTTTTTTGTTTAACAAAAAACAAATGATATTGAACTTGAATAATTTTGCTCACATCATAAGTTAGTAGAAATATTTATAAAGCCATTAGTAATCCAACTTAGCAAGTTTTAAACTAATTTTTGGTTCAATATGAGATCTTAGTTAAAAATTTAACTATTTTGACTTGCTGAAATTTTAACATTTTAACTAATTGTTTTTTGCTAAAGTTACTTAAGTCCAAAAATTTTATTTTGTATGCATTGTTGATCCTTTAATATTGCATTTCATTTTGAATTGTCAGGTTTGCGATCCTAATTAAAATGTAAGGTTATATTATAAACAAAAAACAATAATTGCAAATAGTTAAATGTAAGAGGATCAGCGCTGGAGGGAGTGCCGCATTTTTGACCCAAGCGACTAGGTCATCATCAGCCTCATTCTAATCCACCACCCATAAGAAACTACCCAGGAAAATAAAATATAAGTACACTTAAAATACTATGTAGGCAAGACCACTGCAAATGTAGTTGAGAACTAATGAAATCTCATTTAAAGAAAGGACGACTTACATTACAGTAAATTCAACTAACATTGTCATTTGGTTTTTAATGTTCAAAAAATGACTAACAATTGTAGTACAAATGAACCACATGGTAGTAAAAAATAAACAAACATATATTTTTTTTATTATGATTTATTAATCGACCTATTTTTTAATTAATTTTCTTGTTAATTCTTTAGAAATATATTCTAAGCAGGCTTCTAAGGTCATTTATTTTCCTAATGCAAATAAAAACTATTTATTTCATTATTTTTATCCGACGTTTCGTTGGGATTATTTCCAACTTCTTCTGGGATATAATTTTATTAAAATCTGGCAACGACATAAACATATTAAGGAAACAAGTATTAGTAACAAACACAAAAATAACTTAACATTATTAGAATAATTACACTTACAAATAATCTTTTTACTTCCACATTTTTAAAACTTTAATATTAAATCCGTATTTAGACCGACACAAAACGTACGACATAAAACACAAATTAAATTTAAATTGCAAAAATGTAAAAAATAAATAATAAAATATCACAGTATAATTAAAAAACTAACGCTAAGTATCACAGTTGAATTGTTACTAAACTAAAGCAATGGTGTAATTTGCATTAATGTTGTCTATATCTTCCTTTCTGTTTATTGCACACTTTCTTTTTTGCTGGATTCTTAAACTTTCAAGAGTATACCTTTTATTCTCTTTTCGCTCTTTGTCAAGTATTTTAACATTATTAAGATCAGCTGTATGTTTACTTTCAAAACAATGCTGAGCTAGCGCTGTAGTTTGTTTACCCTTTTTTATGTCTACATCGTGTTCAGTGATTCTTGTGTTTAAGCTTCGTTTGGTTGTACCAATGTAAACTTTACCACAACCTTCGTCCTCATTCCCCACACATTTGATTTCGTAGACTATGTTACTATGTTCTTTTGTTTCAATTTTAGTTTTTGTTTGTGTAAATAGTGATGTTATCGTTTTGTTTGGTTTGTGCGCCAATAATACTGTTTCGTCTTCTATAATGTTCTTGAGTTGTTTATTTTCTGTTAATTTTGGTATATATGCAAGGCTGTAAAATTTGGTGCTGCCAGATGAATTGTCTACGTGTTTTTCCCCGGATTTCCCCATTGTGACTTTTTGTGTTATATTGTTGATTATATGTTTCGGAAAGCTGTTGGTTAATAATATTTCCTTGATTTTATTAATATTTTTGATTTTAAACTTATCATCGCTAATCTGTATAACTTTGGTTATTAAATTTGTTGCAGTATTAATCTTTTGTTTTAAAGGCTGCGTAGAGTGAAAATTAATTAATCTTCCTGATGAAATTGATTTGGTATACCAGTCTGTAATTATTCTGTTCCCGGCTCTGTATATTCTCATGTCCAAGTATGGTAAACTTTCATTAACTTCCCTTTCTATTGTGAACTTTAACTTGTTGTGATAATTGTTAAATGTGTTTAGTATTTTATTTTCATCTTTTTTGTCAATTATGGCGAACAAATCATCTACGTATTTTGTGATTAACTTTATCTTTATATTTTCCTTGTGTAGATCCTCCATTGTCTGTTCCAAAAGCCTGTCCAGAACAATGTCTGCAATTGTTGGAGACAGTGGGTTGCCCATTGGCATGCCGTAAGTTTGGCTGTAAAAAGTTTCCCCATAAATAAAATAATTATTTTCATTGAGGCAGAATTGTAGTATTTTAAGAAACTGTTTTTTGGGTATTTTCGTGTAATTTTGTAGGGTTGTCCATTGTGTCATAATATTGTTGATCGCTAAGTGAATGGGTATGTTAGTGAACAACGATACCACGTCTAATGAGATAAGAATTTCATCTTTCTCAAGAATTATTCCTTCTAATCTCTTCTTAAGTTCTATCGAATTTTTAATATTATATTTATCTAATATTATATTCTTTAAAATGTCTCCTATGTATTTTGACAAATTGTAACAAGGTACTTCCACAGATGATGATATTGGCCGTAGTGGCATATTAGGTTTGTGAATTTTGGGGAGTCCATAGAGTCTTGGGGCTGTTGCAGAGTTCGACGTTAATTTAATTTTTTCATATTTTGTTATATGCTCCTGTTTGTATAAATAACAAAAAACAACTGTAACAAATCTGATGTGGGTTGTTTTTTTAAATGAACTACAAGGTTAGTAAAAAATGTAATTAGTTCTACAAATGACTGACATTTACATTAAAAATAAAGAAACTGTATTACAACCCAAACAACTACATATTTTTAAAGCATATGTTTCATGAGTGTAGTGCTTTAAGAACCTCTTTAATTTGACTTCCAAAGCATTAGCCTACGCACATTTTTCGCTATTGTTACACACAGAGTATAAATTGATTGGAATTCCATTGCAACCAACAAAATTTAATCATTATTCACTAATTTTAATTGTAAGTACTTACAATTCGTCATCAGAGTAATTAATCTATATTGTAAACAGAAAATATATAAAATTAACCAAAACACAGTCACATCATTCAACATATTGGTTTTCCTAATCAATATTGAAAAAATATTATCTTCTAAATTACCTTTAATATCAAGAACCAACCACTCTTCGGAGATTTTATCCCTTGAATAAAATATTATTAATATTAGTTCGCCCGCAAAAAAAAAAAAAAAAAAAAACAATCACTTTATCTAAAATATTAGTTTTCGTTACCTAAAATATTAGTTTTCGTTCGTAAGTGATTTTTGTGTTTATACAATAATTTGTAATGTATAAAAAAAAATATTTTTCTTTTAACAGTGAATAGATATTGAAATCTTCGGAAAAATCTATGCTTATTTAAATAAATTTTGAATTATTTGTCACTTATTTAAATTTTTCATAGATTACGCTTCGGTCTTTGATATACAGCGTTCCAAAAGGAACAAAGAAAACCATAAAAGCGAATTAAAGACAGATACAACTCTGTATTTTATTTATTTTATAAACAGAGCTGTATTGTAGTTTTCTTATTATTTATAATAAACATTTTCACGGATAGATGTCGCTTAGTTTTCATGCAATCAACTACAAATTTAATAAAATGTAGAACATTTGATAGTTTTTTTTTTAACTAAAATTTAGCAAAACTATTCTGCAAATTTTAGTGCTTTTTTCTGCAATGTCATTTTTAACTAATTTTTATTAACTTTTTCTGCTATTTTTACAGACTTATTTGTATGAGTGTATTAGCTTTCTATGGTATACTTATCCCTTTTCAAAAAACAACTCCTTTGTAAAAAGCATATTTAACTCTAAACTATTACTTACCTGGGTTAATATTGTCTTACACTCACAGACAGTTCTTAGTACCAACACACAGACATATTGTCACCTAAAATGCAAAAGGGCATAACTAACAAAGATTCCAAAACTGGTTTTATTGATGATTATGAATCATTTGGCTAATTTGTTATAACTAGTATTTTTTAAAAATATTTAATTTTTGGGATTAAAAAAGATTAAACACTTTTTGAAAATTTTGAACTTCTACGATAAAAAATAGCGTTAAATTTTACATGTTTTTGTTTTCGCGCATTTTTTGGGTTGACCTGTAAAATATTAAAGAGGGGTTGAGTGATGATAAAGCACTACATCGAACTACATTTCTCCACAAAATTGTTTGGTTCTGTGATTAAAACTATCAGTTGTAATAACGATATCTGTGGACGTTTTTTGCTTCTTCAGTAAAAAAGTAAATATGTTAGTTAGGTCCTTTTGCATTATGGGTGACGATAAACAAAATAAACTGATAGACGTAAAATTAACCAAAAACAACAAAAAGAAAAATGTAAACATTTTAAATCTGTAAAATATGTTTAGCCATTCATGTCATTGCCAACAGAAGAGTTTGTGGTTTTTAACCTAAAGTTATTATGGTTTATTCATAAACCAAAATTATGTTTACAACAATTTATTAAAGCAAATGTTTAGGTCATAAAGAAAATTAAATTTACAATTTTAATGGTTAAGTTTTATAGAATTTAATTTAATCCAAAATTGTTTTGGAAGTACCTTTAAACATGTTTATTTAAACCGAAGTTGCCCCTTTAAAGAATATTTATATAGGGTCAACAATAGACTGGATCGTTTTTCAAAAAATTTCTCTTATGGAAACATAGCAACCTGCAAAAGCTACATACTCATAACACAAACTCACATATACAATTTGGTCTCGATCGGACAATATCTTCTGTCTCCGCTTTTAACACGAAAATTGGAGTTTTAGAAAAAATGGACATATTTTGAAAAAAATTAATTTTTAAGTATAAAGTTAAATTTATAATTTAAAAAAATTTTATGTATATTTGACCCAAAATGTTTAAATAAAACATAAAAAAACATGGATATAATTAACTTGCTTGCACATAACCCTAAAAAGCTCCATCAAATTAACATCATTCTCAAACGGGTCGTTTTAATTTTAAAACTATTGAATTGCAATATCTTAACCCGACTGTGTTAAATACACCTCAGATAAAACGTATTGGCTAAAATTCTAGGTTAGAAATTTATGACAATTTGTGGTTGAAATTTATGACAATTTATTTAAGCCATAGCGTACCGACCACAATTATTGGCACCCATAAGGAATTTTCGACTTGTTTCTTGGGATATACCGTCTGGTTTTATGAGAGCCTATCTTGTGTTATTTTTGTTTAATTTTTTGATATGTTTTCTATTAGATACAGTTTTTGACATAATGATAAAAACTCGTTGAGATTTTTAATAATTAAAATAAAAATAACCTTTAAAAAAATATAGTTATTGGCACTCAAGTACAACTATTGGCACATTAAATTATATAGTCCTTGGCACTTGACAACAATTATTGGCCCTTTAAAAATTATAATTATTGGCACATTACCATATTTATTAACACCCCTAAAAGTTGAATTATTGGCACCATGGTAACTCAAAAACCTTAAAAAACTTAACTAGCTAGGTAGAGGATTGTGATAATTCTTTCTCTGTTTAACAAGAGAAATAAGCAAAACAAATTTTATTTACGCATTAATTCATATTATATAAAAAATAGAGTATATTTAACAGGTTTATATTTGGTTTAATTTTAAAAATGTCAGAAGCAGCTACATTGGCGCTGGCGGATGAGACGTCATCGGTGGCTCTAAAGGCTAATGTTGGATGCCGCTTTAAAAATGAAGTAAACCATCCTTTACCCGGCAAATTTTCTTCTCCGAAAGGGGTGTTGCCGCGTCTTTACATCGAGAAAGTCTTTAACGGCATGGAATACGTCTTCCTTTCTCTTGGGAAAACCTTTCCGCTGAGAGACTTTCACCCAATCGACAATGGCTTCTTCTTCTGCTTCTGTTAAAATGGTTGGTGGACCTGGTCGAATTTTAGAAAATTTAGGGCCTAAACGATATTGTAGCGTGGACCGTGGTATTCCATAAGTTTTTGATGCAGCTTTTTTTGAAATTTTGCCATCCTTAATTTCGGACAGAGCTTTCGGCAGGAGACTTTCTTCATATGAATTGTTTTTTTTATTCTGAAAATCTGAAAATACACAAAATTCAGTTATTGGCACTCAAAAAAGGTACAATGAGTGGCAGTGCCAATTATTGTAGTAATTACAAATTCAATTATTGGCACCACTTGCCAATAATAGAAATTATAGTTTTTTGGAACCTATTGTTGGCACTGATGTTTTATTACAATACTTTGGAAATATTGTGTATATTAAGGTAAAATTAGATTATTTAATGTTTTAGTATGTCAATGAATCAAAAGGCTTAATTAAAAAATCTATAAATAAAAAAATAATGGTACTTACCAAACTTCTGCTCGCTATCGAAATCCACACTAAAAACCGCGCACAAACTCCCTTTAAAAACACCCTTCTTATTTGGAAGATTACAAGCAACTGAGCGATTTAATGTTTTGCATCAGTTCAGAAAAACTGATGGAAAGAGATCATAGAGTGAGAAAAATGAACTTAGAAACAACGGGACTTTAACGATGTCTCAGAAATGCTATGCAAGTAGGAGGTGCCAATAATTAGTGCAATATTTTGTAGTGCCAATAATTGTAGTCGGTACGCTATGGACATTTAAAAAAAAAAAATTATTTTTGGGGTTAAAAAAGATTAAACCTTTTTTAATGGTACATCAATGACGCTTTGTATACTTAAATTCTAGATAAAATAAACTTAAATCCTTTCGCTTGCATCAATTTGAGCGAGGGCCGAGAAAGATATAGCGGTTAAAAATTAAAAAAGTTGTTAAAATTACAACTGTTGGTAAATTTTAAAACTTGTTGCAGATATGCATCATTTTGATTGGTATCTAAATTTGTCATTTATCTCTTCAATGTAAAGAGGTATATGGATCCAAAAACTTTTTTTGAAGCTTATAAATCACTGTTTGAAACTAGCAACGCACAGTGGAGTGAATCAAAAAAAAAAAAAAAGGTAATAAATATAGAACTACAGGACCGATTAAGACCAAATGTATATGTAATCGTTAAGGAGGAGTATAGATTTCAGAAAATTAATTTTGAAGTCACCCTGTGTTAACACAGGGTGAGCACTAAGGTGCCAAAGTGGACCACCTCGACTACAAAAAACTTTTGAAATGCTGTAACTTCTACAATTATAAACCGATTTCGATGATTTTTGAATCCGCTTGATGAGATTAATAAAAAACATGCTTACGGTAATATGTTACCTCTTAAAGTTTAAAAGTTGTGTGATGTTGAACATTAAAATTTAAATTTTTTGACAAGTTTTTTTAGGTTTTAAGTTAATAACTCCTTTATAATAAGTGGTAAGACATTAAAAAAAAAATTATGTTTTGCCACTTTTATCACTAATGTTGTGCTTAAAGTTTCATTGAATTATCTGTAACCTTTGAGTAAAGAAAAATCTGCAAAGTCAATTTTTTGAAAAAGGTAAAAAAAATTGTAAAATTTTTGAGAAAAAGTAGCTTCACTCATACGTTTTTTTTTATAATCTAGTAGAAGAAAAGTAAATATTTTTTTAAATATTCGAAAAGAACAGGCTTTGAGAATAGTTTTAAATGAAAGTATTATTAATTTTGGACATGCACCCTACACCCAGCATTGATCGAAAATAACCAATTTTCAAGCAAATTTTCAAGTTTACACACGTTGGCAAAAAAAGGCACCCCCATTTCTTAACTTTTTAAAACGTAATATTATAGACTAATAAAATGTTAATTATTCTTTATCAAGTTTGCCGCCGGGAAATGAAAATTGGGGTCGTGGGAGGAGTTTTTTTTAAAAAAAGTCAAATTTTGAAATTAGATTTATTCGCTTTTAAAAAAATCATATTTAGAACCAATTTTTTTACTTTCATATATTTTTATTTTAATTAACGACAATATAATCTTTGATTCATATTAAAATTGTATACATAGCATAAACACCTATTTAGATATTATTTATCAAAGTTAAGTTGTTATAATACAAAAAACACAATTAAATATATTTTTTTGATTTTTTTTAATTATTTGTTCTAGAAATTTTTTAAAATTTACAATAAATTACTTTTTTTCTAAAGCAGAGGTTTTCTCCTGTTCAACGATGTCTAACATGTCTGGTGAATACGTTTACAAACGTCTGAAAACTTTTTTAAAATGTGTCAACTCGACCAAAAATTTTATTTATATGAAAATTTCTTTGTATGAAAATCATGGTAAAAAATCATCGAAATCGGTTCATAATTGTAGAAGTTACAGCATTTTAAAAGTTTTTTGTACTCGAGGTGGTCTACTTTGGCACCTTAGTGCTCACCCTGTGTTAACACAGGGTGACTTCAAAATTAATTTTCTGAAAGCTATACACCTCCTTATCGATTACATATTCATTTTGTCTTAATCGGTCCAGTAGTTAAGAAGAATATAGAATATAGAATATTTATTACCACTTTTTTTTTGATTCACTCCACTGTGCAGCGTAGACATAAATTCTATTTTTTTTTTTTAATACACATACATACATTCTGCGGACAATACATAATTTTCTGCATTTTTTTTAAGGTCGTTTTAAAGATTTAAATGACATATCTAAAATATTTGGGATTAAAAGAAAATTACGATTATTTTAATAGCACACTAATGTAGCTTTGCACACATGTACTCCTAGATATTTGTAACATAAATCCGTTCACGCGATTTTAAAAAGGGCAGCAAAAGCTATAGTGGTTTTTAAATTTTTAAGGACTAGTTTTCAAACGAGAATTTTAATCGTTTCCGGAAAAATTGTTACATATTTTGCTTTAATTCGTTCAAAATCAAATCCGAATCTTCCTTGTAAGGTTTTAGCGAATTCTTCGACAGCTCAATTTCGTGTTGAAAAACCCATATTTTTTAAAAAGAAAATCGCGAGTTTTGTGAAATTGATAGCTGATAGACAATTTTTGATTGCAATATCTAAATTAGCACGACCAAATTGATGGAAAACCATATATAGAACACTGATATTCTTTACAAATTGTGGATTCTATTAAGTGATTCTAAATTATATCAATAAAATATTGAAAGCCCCATATACTCTACATTTCTTAACTGTTGGCAGGCACGTAGCTAGGGGGGTGGGCTTGGGGGCTAGAGCCCCCCCCGAAATGATTTCACAAATTTAAAAACTTAATACAATTCATTAGAAAGTAACAATGTTATTGATAAATTTAATATGAAAATATTTATTTTTGACTTGGATGAAATAGGAAATAGTTTTATATGATTCAAATCTTAAAATTTCGTTAGAAAACATAGCCTGCAAATGGGCGGCTATCATTGTTAGAGTTGATTTTCGACAAAAAGCAATAAATAAAATCATTTCATAAGAGATTTCAAAGTCTTTGACTTAAAATATAATCAAAAAACTGTTTGAGACAATGCAAACTAAAAATTAAATGTCTACACAGAAAAAACTAAAATTGAGTTTTAATTTAAATATTTGTTGATTCAGCAAAAGTTTAACTGAATTCGGTCTTGTTGATGCAATTGTAGTAACAACTAATATAATTTGTATCTATTTAATTAATATTATTTTCAATTACATATAGTTTTATTCACTTCTATTAAGAATTTAATTGAATATTGTTTACTATTGGGAAAAATTACAAAATTTTAAAAAAATCACCAAAATTGTAAAAAAAATCGCCAAAATTTAAAAAAACAATCGTCAAAATTGCAGAAATTTAAAAAACTTCCAAAATAAACACCAAAATTCGAAAAAAATTTAAAAAAAATCACCAAAATTAAAGAAACGCGAATTTTCAACTTTAAACGATATTTTTAATTTTGGCGACTTTTTAAAATTTTTGCATTTGTTTCAATGTTGTTATTATACGATATAAAAACTGAAATTTTTTTTATACCAAATTCATTTTCAATTAAACAGTTAATTGAAAGTAAGTTTGAAATCGAACAAAAGTTTAATTGAAATTTTTTTGACAATGATTTTTTCTGTGTATTTTGACATAATATTTTAAAATGGAGATACCACTAAGACTCAAAATTAAGTTTACTTGTGCCATAAAAGTCGTTACTTTAATTACAGTGCAATCTTTTTATTTAAATTTGGTTTGCTACGCACGCATCTGGTAACATAGTTTTCAGTATTTTTTTACGATATATATTACGATATCTCATATATTTTTTGAAACAAATTTAAGCCTCAACCTTTGATCGATATGCATAATGTTTTAACGTGGTCCAATGTGACTCAAATTTTCTCAATTTTTTTTAGACTAAATGTAAACAAATTTCTAATGGCGCTCCTTGAAATGCGACATTTTAAAATCAAGCAGCTAAACCAGTCTTTGTGTTATAACGATGTGTTTTTTTTTGACATTTTTAAGGGTTTTTATTTAAAAAATTGATTAAAAACAATTTGAAAAGCGTTTGAAATTGTCCAAAATATAAATCAAAGTGAATTGGAAATACATAATTTAGTTTAAATAAGACCTAGGCGATGTCAGGTATATTTTTAAATTTTCCAATTTTATATTTTTTCTTTATTATTATTTCTTTCAGACTACAATCACGCTTGCTTGTAAAATTTACGATTTTTTTATTACAAGACATGAAGTCGGATATATGAAAAAGGTGAAAAAATAGTGAATAATTTGTTTAAATAATTCACATAAGTGGCAGCCGGGGTCCACGACATATAGTCAAAATGGTTTTCAAAATGTATGTTTTCTCGAGCATTTTAACGCTGTTTTTAAATAAGTCTAAATTTCCTAAACTTTAAACATATTTTCATACAAAGATGTGTTACATTTCACCACCAATTTTAAAAATAGATACGTTTTTCATATATTTTTGCTGCTTTATCACCTATCCGAATTTCATTAATTTCAAAGGAAACCCATCGGAAAAGCTTTCTTATAAGTGTCAGGCAAATTATATAGGATATTTGCTTTTAATTTGTTTTTTGGACGTTTAAAAATCTTTAATTTCCCGAGTTAAAACGTTTGCATAAAATAATACATTATTTTGTATGCACTTATAAGGTTTTGTCTGCCAGTGCATTTAACCGGACATAATTATATAAATTCATATATAAAATTAATTTCGTAGAAAAAATTTAATATGATGTCATATATAGTTGCGTATAATTGTATATTGCATTTAGAATACGCTAAAACTAATCCAATTAATAATTACGTTATATTTATATACCTAGACATTGCAAAATAATATATATTTTGATATTATATCATATTTTAAAAAACACAATTTTATTTTAGATAAAATTGTATATTACCCCATGCAGAGTCACACTAGAAAGTTTGTCAATTATATTTTGGATGTAAATATGTATTACATCAATACAATAGTACAATTTATTGCATCATTTTGTGTATAATTTTATACACAAAATTTACCCCAATGTTTGTCTTTTGAATTGATTTCTTTCTGGTTCTTAACCCTAAAAAAAAGAATTTGTTTCATTTGTAACATTATGAGTTCTTAATTTAGTCTTAGATTTTTTTCAATCTAAAACTCTAAATTTAGTTTCAACGTTTTTTCCGTGTTTGTTATTCAATGGTGTAAGTTAATAAATTCCACAAAATCTTCATTTTCATTATATTGTTTTTTATTTTTGAATATAATAAAATATCCAAATGCTATGGAATTTGTTACAAATTGTAAAGTTGTAAACCTTTTGCAAGTGGCTAAAGTCTAAAAGGATTAATAGATATTTCGGATTTTCATGACGTTTTAAAATCAAAAACCGGATACAACTATAGCCTATTTTGTATATATCAGTATCAGTTCAGATATAAATTTATACCGCTATATAAAATCGTATTAAATTGTATCGCGTCATTATTCGGATGTTATTTAATCATAATGCCCATTTCTCGGATAAAACTGTATTAAGACTCATATTAAATTTCGTACGATTATATAAAGCATCATATTAATTTTAATCGGGTTATTAGAAGTTGAAACTTTTTTACTTTTTTTTTACATTTATCAAGTTTTAGCTACCCTAGACGTATATTAGCACATAAAAATATGAAGTAAGGCAATTTATTTTTTGCGGTTTTCAAAAAGTTTTCCGCATAATCCTTTTTTTATTTAATTAAACTAAAAATTAATATTTAGCTAAAAATTTAACGTAATTAGACAATAACGATGCATATCCATTATGCGGGAGGTTTTTGTTGCAAAATGACCTGAGAAAGCGATTTCTATTATTAATACATGATTGCCCATTATTACGTGTAAAAATTTAACAAAAATTTAGGAAAAAAAAGCTGTTACTCTAGTGTGCAAAAAAAAAAAAAAATATATATAATCAAAATAAAAAATCGAAAAGCCCCCTCCGAAACAAATTCCTAGCTACGTGCCTGACTGTTGGTTTAACTAAATAAAGACTTACGATTTTTATGTTTACTGCAGTATTGCCATCAGCGATTTGAGAGGGCCATGGTAGAATCTCTTAAATTAAACGTAACTCGTAGTTCACTCATGCTGACTTATGATGAAAATAAGTCAGCATGAGTGAATATGAATATCCACAACGCATACAGATGGAAGGACTGCACATTTGCTGACCAAAAAACTACGAAAAAGTCAAAATCGAAATAATTTTTTAGGTGTTTGTGGCACAGCATCAGTACAGATAGTGCGTAGTCCTTCAAGACTTGAAATTCTATGTTTTAAGGTCAAATAATATACATTTGTCACATAAAACATTTGTGACATTGTGAGAATTTATAACTTTAAGCGTTAATAAGTCCTAGTCAATCACTTCAGTTACACTGAAATTTTCCAAAAAGATTATCCTTTTTTATCGTTAAAGTTACAGTTCAAAATTAAAGAAATTATTACAAAATTGAGTCAGTTTCAATCATATAAGTGTTTGCCTTGAGAAAGGAAGAGATATTTTTAAACTTTTGATAGATCGCTGGAAGCGATTAGTTTGACACTTTAATTTTCAACACATGATTTTGGGACTCAATTCTGAGAATTGCACGTGAAAGTAGCCCCAAAAATAAGAACTTCTGCATCATTCGTTTTATACTACGGAATATTTTTTTTGTGTCTGAAGCAAAGTTTTAGATATTGAATAGGAGAAAAAAAAATGCCTTAAAAATCGCAGAAATTCCTAGTGACAATTTTCATTATGAAGAAATCCATTACTGAAGTGAAGATAATTCTCTTAGTGTATAAGTACGCATTACAAAGTAAGGTATAAAATAATAAGTAGTAATTACCATGTTTTTGCTGGGTAATCTAAAACAAAATACACAGTTTTACTTGTGTGTCATTTTATGATATATTGCATTTATGTACTTTTTGTATCCAAAATTTGTGTTTGTTTTTCTAAACTATATGCATGATAAGCACGCACATTGGGTCAAGGTTATTTGAATATTGTCTGTGTACAAAATACCAGGGCTTTATAATTTATGTTTTATGGAACACAGAGTTGCCGTTCAATTCTGTTCTGCTTTTCATGATTTTTTATTTTTTTTTGTTTTCGTTACTTAAGAGACATTCCAGAAATTCTTCGTATATATGACTACACAGAAAGGATTTTAATGAATTTTTTTCACTAAACTAATGAAGTTTTCTTCACAATGTGAATGAACAATTTCTTAAACTTTACGAAAAAGCTTCACAGTCTTAGTTCAACTATTTTCAATGAAACTTTTTCATTAGTCGTATGAAATTTTTAATAAATAACATAAAGTTTTTCATTAAATGCCATGAACACTACATTAAAATAATGAACAGTTTTATTGGACGAGTTATATTGATATGTAATAGAAAAAAATGCATTGATATCAATGCAGATAATTCTCTCAATGTGCGGATATCGTTGAAAATAAACACATCGATATTCAACGTTCCTTTGATATATGTTGTAGCATTGAATAGCAGTTCAAAGTTCGGTATTTTTATCAAAACTGATATAAATAGCTCATGTTTAAACTGCTCAAACTTTTTAAGTTTTTTTCCGATTTCAACAAAACTTACCTCATATCTACATTTGGAGATTTGTTAGATAATCATACAGTCTCTTTGGAGAAAGTGTGCAAAAATGCATAAACGGAATTTTTTCGCGTATATTCAAATAGAACATCTTTGATTCTTCTTAAATAATTTGTAGTGATTTATCATATTCTCTTACAAACAATATCCAAAATTCGGAGTGTATTTTCATGGTTCGAAAAATATTTAGATATTAGTATGAAATTCTCATATTATTTTCTTAAAAAAGTAAAATTTTCAATTTTGGTCAATACACACGAATTTTAAATTTCGCAAATCTCAAGATCCATAGTCCAGTGTATGCATTTCAAGTTGTCGTTGATGCTCTGAATCCGAATCTGTATTAAAAATTCCTCGAAGTTATCAAATTTCTGAAACATTCTAACCTACAAATGCAAAAAACACGTTATTTCTTAATATTTGGAACTTTACCACAACGCGATTATCTTGTCGTACTTGAAACCCTATACGGATTTTTAAACTACTACTCTATTAGATATCTCTATTTGTTTTCAGATAAACGGATCGTTTAAAATTAGGTAGTTTAGTTTAATATACACACACAGAAGAAATTGGTTGGAATTATATTGTAACCAAAAAAATTTAATCATTATTCAATAATTTTAATTGTAAGTACTTAAAATTCGTCATCAGAATAATTAAACTATATATATATTTTTTTTATTACCCTAACCGAGCAGTAGCTACTATGGCATTCGGCGCGTTGTAGCGAAAACAGACCCCTACACTGATAAGCCAGCACGCTACCAATTAGCTCACCGGGGCGCACTTAAACTATATTATTAACAGAAAATTTATAAAATTTACCAAAACACAGACACATTTTTCAAAATATTGGTTTTCCTAATCAATATTGAAAAATATTATCTTTAACATTACCTTTAACCAACAATAGCCAACAACCAACTACTTTTCGGAGATTTTATACCTTGCATAAAATATTTGCAATCACTCCATCTAAAATATTAGTTTTCGTTACCAATTTTAAAATAATATAAAGTTTTTAAGAGTTTTGGTAACTCAAATAAAATATTAATATTAGCAACCCAATTTCTGTCGCACATACAAATCTATTTTTAGGCATTCATATTTAAACTTGAAAGAAAAAAAATATTTGAGGTAGAAATTTTCAAATTGTGTTTGGGCTAGAGGTAAAGCAATTGCCTGACAAACTGAAGATCACCGGTTCGAGTCCAGTTCGCGGCATAAGAGTTTTTTTTTAACAAAATAATTTTAAAATAATATATTAATTTTGTTATAGTTTTAGTAACTCTAATAAAATATTGAGATCAGTAACCGAATTTCTGTTATACATACAAATCTATTTTAAGACATACATATTTAATTTGAGACAAAAATTGGAAAATACAAATTCAAATTGTGTTTAGGCTATAGGTAAAGTAATTGCATGACAAGCATGAGGTCTGCGGGTCGAGCCCAGTTCTCGGCATACGATTTTTTTATAAATAAAATCATTTTAAAATAATATCAATTTTTTTTATAGTTTTGTTAACTCTAATAAAATATTGAGATTAGCAACCGAATTTCTATTGTACATACAACTCTATTTTTAGACAAATATTTAAATTTGAAACTAGAAAATATTTAAGGTTGAAATTAAAAAAAAAAAATTTTAATTGGGTTTAGGCTTGAGGTGAAGTACTAGCGTGACAAACAGAAGATCGCCGGTTCGAGCCCAATTCGAGGCATACAATTCGTTTATTAATAAAATAAATTTTGTTGAACGGATGTGAATCTATTTATTGAATATTATAGTCCATAAACATAAAATATTCAATGGTTAAAATAAAAATTCGAAATTTGTAAATAAATGTCGGTTGTTACAATAGTATTAAAATGTAATTATATTGACAATACCACAAAAACTTGATAACATGGAAGAGTAATGCGTTCAGATTCGAAATCAGAGCACAATAGACAATTTAAAAAGAATACTCTAAGGAATTGGTTTTGAGTTTTGCGAAATTGAAAATTCGTGTATATTGAAGAAAATAAAAATTTTAAATTTTTTAGAAAATAATATGAGAATTTTTTACTTAAATGTAAATATCTCTTGAGCCCATGAAGAAACTACTCTGTGATCTATCACCACAAATTATTTAAGAAAAATCAAAGATGTAATTTTTAAAATATTCGAGAAAAAACCGCGTTTTTAAATTTTTGCAAAACTTTCTTGAAAGAGACTGTATAATTTTCTAACAAGTATCTAAAACTTGAAGACCCAATATTTCATATTAGATACAATTTTTAAGACTCAGATAAAAACTTAAAAAGTTAGAGTAGTTTAAACATTAGGTATTTTTCTTAGTTGTGCGTAAAATGTCGAACTTTAAGATGCAATAGAACGCGAACTACAACGAATTTGGAAAAACTTAATACAGAACGTATATCCTAGGAACGTTGAATACCAAATTGCTCACCTTAAATGAAATCGAAACATATCCATTCCAAAAACTACTAAAATCGAATCGAAATTTTTTGGAATGGCCCTGAATATAATAACGTATTTAGGGAGATTCCAAAACAGAGTAGAAAAGCATGACAAATAGTTTAAACAATATTGTGTGTATAATTTTTATTTGTCGTACTTACATAAAATGTACTTTTTTTCAGCAATAGTTGTTAAACATAATTGTGGATAGTATGAAGGTCATTTATTTCTAGACATTTTTCATGTTCAGTTTATGCTTGTTATGTTTTATTCTATCTGATAATTATGTTTCGTTAACATTTAAATGGTTTTGTTTGAAATTATAGTTTCATCCGTTTGGAAATAATATTTTTGAAGTTTTTTTTAAAATCTATTTGTATTTTTTAAACTATTTATAATCGATGAATCTATTGCAAAAATGTAAGGGAATGTTCCCTATTGTGGCCTGTTTCCTTACTTTTTTTTGGGTTGTTGCGTGAATATGTCAAAACTATCATTTAGATTAATTGCTGCTATCAATATTTAAAAAAAATTACGACTTTTATTCATACGTTCTTCTTGATTTTGTTGCGTCATTTGAAACAACGAAATTTAAAGCATAATTTTTCGTAAATTTAACGAGTGAATAACAAATATGTTTTAAAAAAATTTCTCAATCGGATTTTTGTTAACGGCAAGAATTATGTTCACAATTTTAATGAAACTAATTGATTCCATAAACAAATATAATATACGAGCTTAAAAGTCCGATACTTCGTTATCGCTAGCTTTGTATATCGTAATATGTTTAGAAGAATATTAAATTATCACAACAAATTCTCTTTTAATAAATTTGTTTAACCACTTTTAGTGGATGTTTAAATTTCAAGTTTCAGATTTCTACCTGAAAGGATTTTGTCATTAATTTTTTTTTTTAATTTTTTCTGTCTTAATCCTTAATTATACAAATATTTTATAAAAACTCCACCTTTTGTGAGTCAGTAGATAACTCAAACAATGGGAAGCTAATGAAGAAACTTCCTCTTTTAGTTCCCCTCGTAAACATTTTTAAAATTCGATTCTCATTGGATGACCACATTCCAAATGTAAAGTTCCTAGCTCTAGTGGTTTGGTCTGGGTGACTAAACTTGTTTCCCTATTAACTCCAATTAAACCACGCTTTTATTGAAGATTTCAAAAATTGATTTATGAATTGGCCAGGGAACTCGTATCTTACTTTATTATTTATCAAGAGTTTCAAAAAGTATTTTATCAGTGAATTAATTCATACTTATATTTAAAATTAAATTGTTTTAGAAAAATTCCTTTCAATGCCTCCCGTAAGAGTATAAAAAAATCCCGTCTAAGTAAAGACGAATCTAAACACCATAATTACTTAAAAGCTTCTGCGATTTGCCTAGGACTTTAAGGCTGACACTTTTCCTCTTTATGCCAATCTTTCAAATTAAATTTAATAAAACCCCTCTAGGCGCACTAGTTCAACAAAACTCAAAAATTTATTCAACAAAAGGGTCATAGCTTAAAGTCAATTTTTTGCAAAAAAAAACGACATCTCTACACCACGTAAAAATCTTAGATCGGTCTGTCTACTCTTTAGCAACAAAAAAAAAAAAAACCCGATATAAGATTTTTACGTGGTGTAGAGATGAATACTGTCGGTTTCTTGGAAAAAAATGGATTTTGAGTTATGACCCTTTTGTTAAACAAGTGGGACTTTTAATACAAATACCAAATTTTAAGGTAGACATTTCTAAAAATACCGTCTATGGTGATGTCTACCCATATTAAGGAATCCACATACCAAAATTTAGATTCCTTGTATTACCGCTTTGGCCAGGACGCCATTGTGCAGACCTTTCCCTTCATGCCACTCCCAGTAAAAATTTACAAAAATCACAACTGAGAAGATGTCTACTCGGAATTAGGAACCCAATTACCAAATTTGAAGTTCCTCGCTTTAATGTTTTGTCCAACCTCCAACGGGTGACTTTTTAATAATTTGCCCCTCCTCGTATTATTTTCCAAAAAAACCTTTAAGCGAATATCTACACGGGATTTTAAACCAACATACTAAATTTAAAGTTACTATCATAAGTGGTTTGTCCATGCAGCCCTCCAGATAAGTTTTCCCTTCATGCCCATCCCCGTAGGAATTTAAAAAAATCCACCAATTGTTATGTCTACATAGGATAAGAAAACCACAAAAAGCTCCTAGCTTTAGCGGTTTGGCTAGGCCACGAAGAAGAGACGTTTCTTCTTTATGCCCTTCCCCGTTAAAATTTACAAAAATCCTGGATGATGTCTATTCGCTTTAATGATTTGGCCATGGCACCAATTAGGGGACTTTTCTTCGTTTTTATCCTCGCCGAGGGAGTTTCCAAAAATCCCGTCAATGCAGATATCTACTAGTGTTAAGGTACTCGCATACCAAATTTCAAATTCCTCGCTTTAGTGGTTTGACTCCCAACTCCCCATAGAAATTTCCAAAAAATATAGATTTCTACACCTCTGTAATAGGATCGTTTGTTAAAATAACATTCGCAAATATAAACTTTTTTATCTGAATTTTGGTACACTTAATTTCTTAAGCTATTTCCATATCATACCAAAAGATGAACACATAGGAAAGCCTTTTTCGCTATGCTGTCATATAAATTTTAGGCACATTTTGCCTTTTTCCCATGAACCGCCCCTTAATTTTTTTCTTTTTTACATGAAATAATTGTTCAGATTTGACTTTATGCTTATGCACTAAAATGCATTGATCGATTGCGAAATATAAATGATAAATTGTGCAAAAATGGTCAAATATAATAAAAACTGAGAAAAAAAACGCGGATTTACTTTTAATGCTGCACATTTATTAACCAAATTTGATACCCGAATTTTAATTAAGGTTTTTATGATTGGACACATTTAAACTTCATTCATACTAAACTTAAAGGAAATACTATCATAATTTATGATAAAAGATCGAAAAATAAACTTTTGGTTTTGAGTTTTTCAAATTTAAATTTAAATAAGGAAATCTTTATTATATTTCTGAAAACCTAGACAAATACACTCCAGTAAATCAAAAATAATTATCCGTTATGCTCTGCCACCGTAAATATTTCAGATATGAGCCATTTTAAAAATAAAAATTTTGATGGCAATAATTTATCAATTAAAGAAACAATATACTTTGTTAGAATATTGTTCTATTGAATATTGTCATATTACACTTCTATTATATTAAATATTGTCATATTGCTCTTCAAAAAGTTTGATAATTTTCATGATACCCAGCAATACCACACATTACCATATCATGGGTAAAGTAATGTATCGCCATAGGGCTCCATGCATTACTTTACACGTTACTTCACTGATGAATTATACAGGCGATGAGCCTAAAAGTAATGGGTCCATTCTTACCAATATGCTTACAAAAAAAGGAAAGAGTAATGGGTTACTTAGTTGAAGATACGAGGTGAAAAGTAATGGGTTACTCATATGATTAGAAAATGGTTAAATATAATTGGTTACGTATATCCCTTTATCGATTGAAATAGTAATTGGTTACCTATATAATTAATGGAAGTGAAGGGGTACTCATTACAAAGTAATGTATTATGTAACCAATTACGGGTAACTCATTACTTTATGTTCCACAATAACGTTTAAGGTAATCAGTACACATTACAATGTAACGCATTATGTAACCAACCATAGGTAACTCATTACATTATGTTTCGAAATAATACTTAAAGTAATGAGTATACATTACAATGTAATGCAATATGAAATCAACTATTGGTAACGCATTAAATTATGTGTCAAAGCAATGGTGAATGTAATGAGTATCCATTACATTGTAATGTATTATGTAACCCATTACCGGTAACTAATTACTTTTTGTTGGAAAGTAATTATACAGGTAGTGAGTACTCGTTACAAGGTATGACATTACTTTATCACACCCATTACCAAAGTTTTCCTGGGTATGCAAATACAAAAGCATTTTGAAGAAAACGCCATCATATTTTTTATATATTTTTTTTTGCAATTTTTAGTGTTTTACAAAGGTAAACACACATGTTGAAAAAATATATAGCGGAATTCGCATTATTCGCAATATTTCAATACTTAATTAAAATTTGTTTATTTTTTTAATATTAATTTTTATCTCCTCGGTTTCAATCTTATTTCGTTTTAAATTGTAACTGAGCAAATTCAAATATATTAAGAAATTTATATTGAGAAAAAAATTATTTTGATCACTCAATATTAATTTTGAATTTCTCAATATAATTTTAGCATTTCTTAATTTAAATTAACATTTTCCCGATTTAAATTTTCTCTTCTCAAATTTTCCCATTTCCATTTAAAAATGCTCAGTATCATTTTGTTCTTATTTCTTGATATCAATTATAATTTTCTCAATGTTAGTATTAGTTTCTCAAAATTGACTTTTGTTTTCTCAATATCAATTTTCATTTCTGAATATCAAATCGTTTATTCTCAAAACATAAGAATATCTATTTTCCAAAATAAAATTACATTTTCGCAATATTAATCTTGATTTCTCAATATCAATTTGCATTTTCTCATTATAACTTAAAATTTCTGAATATTAAATAGTATTTTCCCAATATCAATTTGAATTTCTCAATATAAATTTGTATTTTCTCGATTTAAAGTGGAATTGGTATAGATCATTAATTTTTTTAAGTTTAATCTGATTTTTTAAATTATCGGCGGTATTCTGCATTTCCATGTGATGTCAAGTAAAAAAAATTTTAACTGGTTCCATAGCAACTTTATTCCATTAAATGATCAATGTACAATCATAATTCACATAAATTTAAATGAAAATGTATTAAGTTGAGAAACAAATTTTATGGAATTTTCACTTTTAATCACAAGCTACGCATGTGACTAATAACTAAGACCTTCATATTTTGATACAAAATTTTTGTTTAAATATTAGCATAATTTTTTAAACCTTAAGGCACATATGCTAATATACGCACTTCTACGAGTAAACTTACGCATGTTTTTTTTTTTTTAGTCATTCCAAGAAAAAAACATGAAAACATGTTTTAAATTTTTAAATAATGCTAGATAAATTAAAAAGCTCTTAGAAAAAAGGAAACTAAATGCTGTGCAAAAGCAAAAATGATTATTCATAATAATTGACAAAAAAAAACTTCAAAGAACCCGAAGCAAGGTTGGCCACCGTTTCAGTTTTAAAATAACGGCTTTGGTTTATTATGGAATAATTTCCCCAATATTTTAACTTTTCCAGTTTTCTCTTTTTCCGGTTCAAATTCGAAATATATTATCAACACCTTTATACATAAAACCGTTTAAAAATTGTAAAATTTTAGGGGTTCTTGTTTTAAAGAGTTCATATCGGGTTTGGTTTCAGCATGGCTCAACTCAAAATTTTTGTTATACTTACTCAGCACCTAACTGTTTTATACTAATGCTTTACTAATATACTATTTTACTAATTAATTTTGCTAAAAAAAATTGTGCTGATAAGCACATTAATAGTGTGGACGACAACCAGATTGAAATATATGTAGTAGAGAAGAGGATAATGATACTAAAAAGTACAACTCTAATAAGACATATAAAAAAATCAACCATGGAAGATTTTTGTATCTGTTTTTCATACATAAAACAAAATTGAGGATTAAAATAACTTAAATTTTGCATTGTCACCGGCTTGTGAAAATAATTGTCTATCAATTAAATAAAAGACAAAATAATTTATTTATATATTTAAACTAAATGTTTATATGTGTGGTCAAATTGCAAACAAACATATACAGAAATGTAGACAGAGTAAAGTGAAAGACAAAGACACACATCTTAGGTAGATTTTTATGGTTCCTTTTTCTTATTGCAAAAAGGGTTGTTTTTTTCGTTTCGTTTGTTTTTGTTTATTTTTTCGCTTCTATAATTATCTTCGGCAGTTGCGATAGCATCATTTAGACAACCATTGATGTAAGTAATTGAAAGAAAATTTTTGTTATGTTATATATATTTATTTCTATATATTTTCAGATACTAAATTAATTCATGTCGTCAATGTGGGAAAATGAAAATTTTTATATTTCGTTATTATAGTAAATTATTTTTATAAGAATCACAAAAATATGTTTTATGATTTTCAGCAAATAAATTAACTAAATTACAATTTTCCTCAAATTTTTTGCGTTTTTTTCAGTCTACTAAAATTCAGCAAAAAATTTATTAATTTTTAGCAATTCTTTTGTATTTCTAATCTACTAAGTGTTAGCAAAACTTTTGCTGAATCTACAAATTTTGTTGCTAAAAATCAGCTCGCTGATTTTCAGCAAAAGATTTTGCTGACATTAGCAACTTTTTTGCAAGCATCCTCCTGACTAAAATTTTGCTGACTCAGCAAAATTTTTTGCTGACTTTACAAACTTTTTTTTTTGAGTGTAGGGCTACACGCATTACATTACACCTTACTTCACTGATAAATTTTACAGGCGATGAGCCTAAAAGTAATGGGTGGACTCATTACCTTGTAGGGGGTAAAGTAACTGGTTAGTTATATGGTTACATGGTGGGAAAAAGTAATGTGTCTATAAATAGATTTTCATAAAACAAATGCATACAAATTATTATTTACAGATATTTTATTTTCTTATATTAAATAAATTACGTGTTCATGCTAGGATTCGAACCTGGGGTCTCTGGTATTTGACAATTAGTTAGGCGAGAACTCTACCAACTGAGCTATCGATACATATAATATTTTATTGCTTAAAATGTAAATGAGTTGTTGTGCTTCGTGTTTTCGTTAGTGATATCAAAAATATATACCTTACCCTCATGCTTACAGAAAATCACAAAGTAATGTGTCTATAAATAGATTTTCAAAAATATATATTAATAATTACTTTACGTTTATAATTCATGCATTATGTAATTGATGATCGGTAAGTCATTATTTTATGTTTTGAAGTAATGTAAAATGTAATGAGGTATCATTACAAGGTAATCCATGCGTGTTCAATTATCGATAACTCATTAATTCTTGTTGGAAATTAATGATAAAGGTAAGGAGTACACATTACAAGGTAATGCATTACTTTATCGCACCCATTACCAAAGTTTTGCTGGGTTGTCAATTGTTTTTATTTGTACAAAAAGTGAACCACAATTGTATTAAAAAATAAACAAACATTTATTTGTTTTGTTTTTAAATTAAAAAAAAAACTACTGTATATAATGAACGTAAAATCATAATACAGTAATTTGATGTGGTTTGTTTTTTAAATGAACTGCAAATGTAGTCATAACTGAAATTTTTTTCTACAAATGACTGTTTTTTCACTTTTTTACAAATAAAAATTCAGTATTACAACTTAAACAACTACAAACATATACAGCAGAAGTTCCCTGAGTGTACTTTTAAACGGGTCACGCCTCGTTTTGAGAGGATTTAAGCTAAAAGTACGAATACCAAAAATGTTTTTCTTGATTAAGTAAAGTGTGTTTTCAGTTTTCGAAAGCTTAAATGTTCTCGAAAACTATGCGAGAGAAAATGCTATTTGTCAATATCAAAAATAAATAAATAAAATAAACGGAAATGACTGCAAAATTGTGCATCCACTAAAAACTCCACGCTGAGTTATAGGGTGGTAACCTTTTGTTGGTGGTCGAGCCCCTTTTTAAGTGGGCAGGTCTTCAAAGTCGCAAAGGTTGTGTACAATTACATAAAAATTGGATAATCCGGATAAAATGGTCATCGTTGGAAAGCTTGATTAATTACCTTTAAAATAATATGTAATATTAAACCATTTTTAGATATGGGAGTAGGTTAGAAATCATTTTAGTTCAAAACTATAAACATTGTTTATAAAAATTAGTTTTTATCAATTTTTTTATCACATGAGCCAAATAAGCACTAAGCTTCGACCTTGCCAATGATGTATCTCATGTTTCGATATCCCAATATGAAATTAGAATTTTTCAAATTTTGTGGTCATAATATTAATTAATATTAATGGGTATTTTTTGTCTCCAGCCCACAAAGAGCTATTTACTTTCTTAAATAAAAGTAATTAAATTGATGTTTGTGCTAAATTTTAGTAAAATGAAAATAGCAGATTACTCTGCTAAAATAAACAAATAATTTTGCTAAATATTTGGGAATAAAAGACAACAATATTTTAGTTATATTTCTATATAATTTAGTCCAATTCAAATAGCAGTTATCCTGCTAAATAATTAGAGATAATTGCTAAAAAAAATAGTAGACAGCTGACTTCAGACATAAAGATTTTTATAGGTATTAAACCAAATCTAAAACACATATTTAAAAAGAAATATTCCTGATTTGCGCAAATTTAATAGTAATTATCTAATTTCTAAAATTTATCTCAAATATAACAAACATTTTTTTATATTTAACAGATTTTTTCCTAAAATAAAAAAAAAAAAAATTTGCTAAATTTAGCAGTTTTTATGCAGCTTAATTTTTAACTAAGTTTTAATAGCTTTTTGCTTTGCAATTTTACTGGCTTATTTCTATAATTGTTTAATGCAAATTGTTGAAAAAAAGAAGAATTCGTGATTTTTTTAATACGTTAACCAAGGCCGAATTTTGGCCAAAAATTGCCCTTTTGTGAAAAAATTGTATTTATTTTTAATTACCAAAATTCGAAATTTTAAAAAGTGTAATTTTTTAATTCAATTATTTTTCAGATATTTTTTTAACATAATTACAACTATTATGAATACAAAATAAAGAAAAGAATAAATTGAAAAATGATAATTCAAGGACATTTTATGAAAATTGAAATGTTTCATCAAAGTTTACATAATTGTCGGAAAAATATCACTTCATTTTAATATTTTTATTTTTACTGTTCTTAACTTAAATACAAACTTGACAAAGAAAAACATAAATGACTTGCTTGCACAAAATGTCAATACTTTCCATCTTACAAAAAATTGAAATTATGTAGTTATATATGTACTTACTAGATTTGAAAAAATAATGAGTCTAAAAATAGATTTCCGAAAAAGTTTGAAATCATTACTTTATATTTAAAATAATGACAAAAATAAGTACTTATGTGTAAAGCATTATAATTTGTATTAAAATAATGGGAAAATTAACTAAAGGGTCCGCCATCTAACGTTTTTTTTTCAACTAGTGCTTATTTCGTGAATGGTAACACTTAGCTCATGTCTGATTTGACAGATAATTAGTTTTATCCTTCCGCTGAACGAATATGGTTGTGTATACGCTTGAACAACGCTGGGAAATATTGCGACATTACTTTGAAAATCATGGTAATGTTGCAGAATGTGTGCGAAAATTCAAATCAGCCGCAGAGCTGATGTCGTTTGGCCACCTCGGAGCTGCGATTTGACACCGTTGGACTATTATTTGTGGGGTGCCGTCAAAGATAAGTGTTACAACCAAAGACAATTGACGCTTTAAAGGACAATATTCGTGAAGCCATTGGTGAAATACAGCTGCACACAATCGATAATTCGATAATGTGCTTAAAAATTGCATGGCCAGCCGAGGCAGCAATTTGAATGAAATTATTTTCCATTATTAAACAGAAGGATTGTACTTTCAAATAAAAAAAGAAATTTGAGAAAATGTTCAGTAGTTTTTTTATAGCATTTTCAAAAAAAAAAAAGTTATTTGGCGGACCCTTTAGTTATTCGAATTCAAGTAACGTGGAGAGTAAGCTAGCTTCATTATTTATATTGAGAAAAGTAATGACATGTCATTACCGTTTCTACACTGGCTGGCTATGAGATCTCCAGCTGTGAATAACATTTTATTATTATTTAATATTATTCTTTTGAGTACTGTTGAATATTTCGCTTATTAAATTCGTTTTGTAAAATGTTAGTCCTTTGAACTTATTTTCATATTATTGTTTTTATTTTTTAACATTTTCGAAAAATAATGCTTTCATTTCTAAAAAAAAGAACATCATGTTTGCAAGTTTTTTTATGCAATGTCTTTCCATTCATTATTCGTTCCACTGAAACGGATAGTTAAAATAGCAAACCTTTTAAAGTTCTTTTTATACTTGAATGGTTGTTATGGTAAAAATTTCATATAAAATTAAGCAAAACATATAAATATAAAATCAAAATTTGTGCCAGTTTTGTGATACCCTATATTGTAAGGGTTAATTTTTCATTTAATAAAATCTATTTGCAAATGAGTCAAAATTCATTTAACTGCCCTAATTCGAACAAATTTTTCTTAAAATTTTCAATAATACCCGATATTGTGATACCCAAAATGAAAGTTTATTTTTTATAAAAGTTAAACAATTTAAAAATGCCATTTGATAAACCTTCTAAGACTTCAGATTTTTTTTAGAAAAATGATTTAAACAGTTTCCAAAAAAAAAAAAAAAATCTGAGCAAAAAATTAGATTTTTGCACTGACGTGTAATTTATAATATTTAATTACCATCCGAATATGAAATTCCATCATATTATATATCCTGAATTGTTCATATAGACATGGCTGTGCAAATTTTCATTTATTTAGCTTAAAAAAAATCAGGTCAACATTTATTTGAATTTCTTATTCTTCTCAGGTTAGTTTCATATTTTATTCCAATGAAATACTGAACAAATTTACACACAAAAAAAAAAAAATAAAAACGTGTTTCAATTAAAAAATTTATTGAGTCAATTAATATTCTAATTGATTTTGCACCTATCACGGCAATGATAATATTAATTAAAACTTTAATTGGAAATGAAAATGAAACTATAAATAACTATCTCCAAAAAAATTATGATACTCAAAAAAAATTATGACTGTTACACAGATGGTCCCGGGTTCGATTCCCGGTGACGACAACATCAATTTAGAAAAATAATATACGCCCACCTTCGGTGTTCCCATAGCACTTAACCCCACCGAAGTAAAATAATGAATCAGGGCTATGAAACAAAAAGCTTCAATAAATTCGCCAACTCTACATCAGGTGGCGACCAACAACTGTTCTAAGACTTATCATCTCGCGCAATTACAGTGTTGCCATGTTTAAAGCCCTTCATCTTTCACCACCTTTAATCTCACCACTATTCCTTTCCAAAGAAAGCAACACATTAATTAATAGGAAGAATTTCCTGAGTGTTGCTTCTCTTTATAAGAAAAAAAAAAAAAATTTAACACAAATCTAATCTTTTATTAGATATTTTAAGTTGGTAATTTTTTTCTGTGTATGCAAAAAATATTAAAGCTGTAGAAATAAAATATCAAGAAATGCTAAAATGACGTTGTTAAAACAAAAAGCTATGAAAATTACAATGAATAACTAAAATGAAGTTAAAAATTACTTTTCAAATCATTACCGAAATTATTTTTCTAAACACCATCACGATATGCATTTTTAAAAGTAATGTTGAGTAGAAACACAAAATAATCATTAACCGAAAGTTAGTTTTTTGTAAAATGAACAAACAATTTTTTTTTCTTTCTTCGTGATGAATTTTTGTGGCACCGCTTAAATAATACTACCAAGGAAAGTATTTCAATTGATACACTCCGATTTCAATGAAATTCGGATATGTTATAAAGAAAAAAAATATAAGATCGAGGAGTTTTTTCTGTGCACTGAGCTTTTAGGAAACTACTAAAACGCGTAAAAAGACCGAATGTCAAAAAAAGAAAAAATACATGTCCACTTAAACTTAATAAGTATTTAAATGTATAAATTTGGTAGTTTTGCATTTAGCAAAACACAGAGAAATAAAGTGCCAACCGAATTGAAAAGTGTATTTTAATGAAAACAACTTATTAACAACAGTTAGTACAACGATGTTTATATTAGATTTCTAAATATTTTGGGTGTTGCAACTAAAATTTGGATGAATTAACCAAACATTATTGGAAAAACTAATGTTCAGTTATACCAAGACACTGAAATTCGTAATAACCGAATTTGAGTCGTAGTAACCGAATTTCAGTTGGTAAATAGCTGACTTTTTTTCTGTGTGTACTAGTATACATCTTCATATAAAGTACCCAAAAATTAGTACATTTTTTACGACAACAACAACAAAAACGCGAAATTTTACAAAAAACGATACATCAGCAGATGCTCCTCTGAAATCCATTTCCGTGGATACTACAATGGCATAGTTTTCCTATTGTAAAACTGCCGAAAAATGGGTAAATTTTTTACCAAACTTTTTAATTGATAAACCATTTATATGACACTTAAGAAAAAAAACGGTCGATCTACAAATTTCATTGCAATCGGAGTGTACCAGTTGGGATATTTTCCTGGTAAGCGCCTTTTACACTATCACATTTTTTATGCAGCTAAAAGAGTAATAATAAATAGTATTTAAGAACTTAGAGTATTATGAAAAACATTAAACAATTTTTAAATAAGAAATCTAAACTTACTACACTCAAAAAAATAAGTTTGTAGAAAAGTTAGTAAAACATCTTGTAAATCAGGTATACTATTTTTCAGCAAATTTTTTGGCAAAAATATATTTTAAACTAATATTTTAGTTATACTTATTCAGCACTTAACTGTTTTGAACTAATGTCTTACTAATATTTTAATAATATTTTACTAATTTATTTTGTTAAAAAAATTGTGTTGATTTGCACATCAATAGTGTGAACGACAACCATACTGAAAGAGTGAATTAGATGTCGCTGCATGTCTAGATGTAGTAGTGACAAGGAAAATGATTCTAAAAAGTACAGCTCTAGTAAGACATAATATAAAAAAATCAACCATGGAAGATTTTTCAATCTTTTTTTCATACATAAAACAAAATTGTCTATTAAAACAACTTAATCTATTAATTAAATAAAAGACAAAATAAAATATTTAAATTTAATAAAGATTAAATGTGTATTTGTAAACTAAATATTTATATATAATAATAATTTTGTGTGGTCAAATTGCAAACAAATATGCAATAAGTAGACAGAATAACACGGAAGACAAAGACATACATCATAGGAAGATTTTTATGTTTCCTTTTTCTTAATTGAAAAAAGGGTTGTATATGTTATATTTTGTTAGTTTTTCGTTTCGTTTCTATAATTCTCTGCGGCATTTGCGTTCCTTTAAAAGATAGCATCATTTAGACAATAATTACTAAAATATGTTTTATGACTTTCAGCAAATAAATTAACTAAAGTATAATTTTTCTACAAATTTTTTGAGTTTTTTCAATCTACTAATATTCAGCAAAAATTTTAGCAAAACTTTTGCTGAATCTACTAATTTTGTTGCTAAAAATCAGCTCGCTGATTTTCAGCTAAAGATTTTGCTGACATTAGCAATTTTTTTACAAGCACCCTCCTGACTAAAATTTTGCTGACTCAGCAAAATTTTTTGCTGACTTTACGAACTTTTTTATTTGAGTGTACCCGCTCTTTACATTTTTTGTAGCGAATTAAAAATCTCTACAACTTCTCAAAATTTAAGAGGATTTTAAAATCTTTTATTTCTCCCATTTGATTGTATAGTTTAAAGCGTCCTTTAGTTTTACCGCAATTTTCTTTACTTATATATATTTTTTTCTGCAGTTTAAGTATTATTTTAAAAGGTTTTTCTTATTCTTATTCAGTTTGTTTTTTTTTTTCGCCTTTTTTGCAAGAACGTGAAGTAAATATCCGTTTAAAATTTTCATGCAATTTAGTGTGTTGGTTTAAAGAAGAAGAAAAAATAGAAATTCCTTAAAGTCAGGAAACGCCAAATTACTTTAAAGGAAATCACCAGCAAAAATATTTGAATTTTAAATTTCCTTTTAAGTCAGCCATTTATACATCATGTAATTCACTTAAATTGTCTTTAAATCTGATTTTTTTGTAGACCAAAAATGTTAATTATATATAAACATTTGTGGTTAATCCTAACGATAACTTCCTAGAATCAATGTCAAGCGCGAAAGTATGTTATTTTCACCGAAGCAGTTACGCTGTGCAACAGCCAATTAAAACATAAAGGAGGCCAACGGAAAATGAGAAAAGACTATCAGTAGATCAAAGCTCCAAACGGGTTTTTAAAACTTATCTTTAATTTCATTTCTATGGTGTTTTGAAGTCGCACTTTTTCATGCTGATTTTTCGATTTATTTTAGTATTTAAAAAAAAAAAAAACACTACCCATACAAAAATGGGATCGTATTTTAAAATATATATATGACCATTAGAGCGGCATTTATTTTCAACTTTCGATTTTATCAGTTATTGTTGCGATTATTGTAGAACTAGGTCTAAAAGTTAGATGGTGAGAATTTGAGAAAAATTGGATAGGATTAATCTGTGGCGTACCGCATACAAAATTTTCGATTTTTAAAAAATTTTCTTAAACTGCTTTAATAAAAATAAGTCTTGGGACACGTAATTTTAATTAATTTTGTCATGATAAGCACGAATATTTAAAATTATATTAATATTAAATATTAAAAATTAAATTTTGAAATTTGAAATACTAAATTTTGACACTAACGGTTTTCGAGATATTGCGACTTGATTTTTACTAAAAGTTGAATTTTTTTCTCCTTTCTTCAAATTTTTTAAAAATGATTCAAATTTTTTTTTTTACTATCAAACCAGACAAAATTATTTTTTGTTTAAGCTTAATTATATCGATATTCGTTAAAGGAATTTAGTTAGAAAAATTGTTATGCTTTTCAATTTTTAACACAAATTTTAACAATGAAGGAATATTAATTTTAACTTCTGATTTTCATTAATTACTGCTTTTTTGTTGTAGCACTAGGTCCAATAGTTTTGTAGTGCGAAATTTAAGAGAAATCGGATTACTTAGCTAATAAGTGGACAAACAATAGAAATTAATTTTTAAAAAATTTTTATAATTTTGCGACATAGTTATGATTAAATGAAAGCATGTTTTGTGTAGTATTTGAGTGCAAAAACAAAAAACAATATTTAAAAAATTTCTAGAATATAGGAAAAAGATGCAATTTTTAGTCGAAATCAAATTGCAATATCTAGAAAACCATTAGTCCGATTTAAAAATTTTTAAAATATTCGTTTTCGGAATGCTTTCGGATTTGTTTTAAAGAAAAAACACAAAAAATTTAGAGAAATGTATAAAATCGTTATTTGTGTCGATAGAATGATCTATATAATTCAATGTTTAGAAGATGATTTCATGTAAATGTTGGCCGCGGCTACGCCCCAATTGGTTCATACGCTGGGTCCAATTTTGGCATACTCTCTCTAACATATCGGCCGGTATCTCAAGAAAAAATTCTTCAATATTGGCTTTCAGTGCGTCCGTTGCAGGCTTGTCCCTATAGACAGGAGCCTTAACATAGCCCCACAAAAAATAGTCTAAAGGCGTTAAATAGCACGATCTAGGTGGCCAATTGACCGGCCTCAAACGTGAAAAAAAAATTTCACCGAACTCGCCTTTAAATTGGGCCATTGTTTCGCTTGCTGTGTTGCATGTGGCACCGTCTTGATGAAACCACATGTCACCCAAGTCCAGGTCTTCCATTTTGGACAAAAAAATGTGTAATCATCACACGGTAGCGCTCACCATGCACAGTAACGTTTCTGCCTTCGTCGTTTTTAAAAAAGTACGGCCCAATGATGCCACCGGCCCATAATCCACACCAAACAGTGCATTATTCTATTTGCATTGGCAGTTCTGTCAATCCTTCTGGCTGCTCTCCACACCAAATACGTCAATTTTGCTTGTTCACGTATCCATTCAACCAGAAATGAGCTTCGACGCTGAACACAGTTTTCCTATAAAAAAGTGGATCTTCATCCAACTTTGCCAGCGCCCATTCACCAAAAAGTTAGCCGTTGTGGTAGGTCGTGTGGCTTCAATTCTTGCACCAGCTGTATTTTAAAAGGTTTTACACCCAAACACTTCCCCAAAATTTTCCACGTAGTGGATTAACAGAGGACCAATTTCTGCGAAGGCGCCGAGTCGATAATTCACGGTCATCTACAACACTGGCGGAAACATCTGCGATATTTTCCTCTGTCCGCACTCTACCTAAGCGTGTTGGTGGTTTAATGTCGAATAATGTAAATTTGGTGCGAAATTTAGTCACAAGATTCCGAATAGCCGCCTCAAAAGGTCACCCAAACTGACTATAAATTGGAATAAGTGCACCATGCACTTTATTAACCGAGCATGTTTTTTGATAATAAATTCAATAATCTGCAAGCGTTATTCGTTATTCGTTAGTAAGACGATTCATGGTTAAATTTTAGACCAAACTGAACATGTTTAACAGTAACATGTTACACGAAAACAGCTGAGCTGCAGAAAACTCTGTTGCTAAATCGAAAGTTGCTAAAAGATCACCCTTTAGATTATATTTTTAATATAAAATACTTACATACAGCTGTAACAAGGACTTCAGGTTGCAAGGAAGGATGTCACAGAAGGGTTTAAAAGAAACCCGCGATTATTTTGGAAAACTCTCATTTTTTTTTTTTGCCGTTTTTATGATATTTAATTGTGTTTAGGTTTACTCATTTGCAGGAAGCCATATTGAATACTTTTAATTTCGTCAAATTATAAGGATGCTTTTTGAGGTTATGAAAATTTTGATTGCTCCATAAAATTTTAAGTCCTTAAAATTTTTTCATAGTCTAGGATTCATATTCTGTCAAAGTTTCGACTTTGTTGGCAAATATTTCCGCCAGAGGGCTCAAATATAATTACAATAGTTTCTTAATTGTTGTATATATCTGATTATTTTTGTTTTAAACTATAGAATTAACGCAAAACTACAAAATGAACATTTTCATATGCGGTCATATATTCTCTTACCACTATAAACCACAAACAGTTAATTCAAGTAAAAAATTGGTAAAAAAAAAACATGCAAAACTTTTGTTATTGGTTTTAATTAAGGCCATAATGATAAATTGAGTATAATTGCGAATATAAGACCGTACCAAGCAGCAGACAATAAAAAACAAATACAATTAAAAAATAAGTTTTCAAATAAAAACCTTTTCTGCTGTTTTCATATTTCTTTTTTTTTTAATCATCTGATAAAAGTTTCCACAACCCACATCTACAAATGTATGTTGTTAATAAAGTATTCTCTTATTTTTGGAATTTTTCTGTTCTTGTCGGTAACAAGAGGCAAATATACATTCTTTGATATATGGACATTTTTCAAACATTTTTGATATTGATGAAACTGACTCAATATTGCAATAATTTCTTTAATTTGTAACCGTAAAGAAAAGTGCACTTAGAATACTATGTAGGTAAAGACCACTGCAATTGTAGTTGAAAACAAATGAAATTTCACTTAAAGAAAGGACGACTTACATTTCAGTAAATTCAACTAACATTGTCATTTGTTTTTTAATGTTCAAAAAATGACTAACAATTGTAGTAAAAATGAACCACATGGTAGTAAAAAATAAACAAATATTTATTTTTTTTTATTTTTTTTAATAACAAAAAACAACTGTAAAAAATTAATGTAAACTCATAAAACAGTCATTTGATGTAAGTTGTTTTTTTAACCTTCGCATTACCAAAGGTTTTTATATACGTAGTGTAACGAAACCCTTTATGTTTTACATGCAATGCATTTACTACAATATTTCACAATGGGGTAATAAAGAAGAGATGAAGAAATGAATAACAAAATTTGGTGGGCCTGTGACTCTTCGACCTATTATCCGTTAAATGGTCAAATATATACAGGTAAGGTTGGCACTACAAGCGATGTAAATTAAGGCGAACGTGTTGTCCAAGATTTGGTTGCTCCATATAAAGGAACTGGTAGAAATGTGACTACGGACAATTTTTTTTACATCTTTCCCATTGGCCAACGAATTGATTTCTTGGAAGTTAACGTTAGTTGGTACTTTGAAGAAAAATAAACGATATTTGCCAGAACAATTTAAGCCTTCAAAATCCAGAAATGTAAACTCAAGTCTTTTTGGGTTTTCAGAAAATGTGACCTTAGTGTCTTACGTTCCCGCAAAAAACAAAGCTGTAGTTCTAATGTCTACAATGCACCACAATAAAATTATTACTGGACCAAAAGAAAAACCAGAAATAATTACGTATTATAACGAAACAAAAGGCGTCGTAGACACTATGGACAAAATGTTATCTCAGTACACGTGCAAGAGAGGAACACGTCGCGACGTTGGCCTCTGGCTTTATTCTATAACCTTATTGATACAGCAGCTCTTGTAGCTTATGTAATATTTATGGAAAACAATTCAGAAGGAACAGTCAAAAGTTCTCGTTGTGAGAAGAACTTTGTATTCCACACATAAAATCTCGGTCCAAAAATAAGGCTGTTGTTGGCAGATTTGGAATCAAGACATCCATTGAATGCGTCTTAGGTATGTTTTTAGTAACTATTGGTTTAAAATTATGTAGCTAAATTTAAAACTTATTTCAGGAGAGCCAATCTTGGGTACAAGTGTCGATAACGAATTTGTTGAAGACGAACCACTAGAACGTGATGCTACTGGTCGAATTAAACATAAGGGCAAGTGTTACATATGTCGGGAGAGCACAAAATTAAGAAATACTAGACAGTCCTGCGCCACGTGTAAGAAACCAGTATGTGCAGAACACGCCTGTACCCAAACAAAATGCGAACATTGTATATGGGCCAATCTACTTCACGCTACAATTTAAGATAAATTTGTCAAAATTATTTTGTATTTTGAATACTATATGAGTAAAGCAATGTTTTTACATAATAATTATGCTTTCTATACTATTTAAAGACAATTTTTATAAATAAAATACCAAAATTCTGAACCAAGTCACCTGGGTGGGTTTCGGGTAACGACGTAGAAAAATTGAAAAACTAACAAAAAAAACATGAAGGAATAATCGAATCTTAAATAATTTAACAGTTTCTGGTAAAAATAAAAAAATTAGTCACTGAGTCCAAAGTATTTATTGTTTCGACCAAAAACCGTAAAGTTGTCAATGATTGAAAATCAAAGAAACCCACCCGGGTGGGTTTCGGTAGTGCGAAGGTTAAATGAACTACAAGGTTAGTTAAATATTTTATTTGTTCTACAAATGACTTACATTTACATTAAAATAAAGAAACTGTATTACAACCCAAACAACTACATATTTTTAAAGCAGAAGTTCCCTGAGTGTGCTAATAGATTTGGTTTAACGATTACATGGATAATCTTTTTAAAAAATTTCAGTTTAATTGAAGACATCGATTCGTGTTTATTAACGCTCAAAGTTAAAAATTGTTAAAATGTCGGCTGAGACAATCTCAAAATTTTTTATTCGTAAGGGCAGAGTGTACGGGATGTCATTTAAACTTGGTTTAGTTAAGCCGGTAACAAATTTTGCTGACATTTCCAAGTCCATTAACAAAAATTGATCACTTCATATTGTTTAGAATAAAACAAAATAAAACACATTTTAGAAGCAGTATTCCATTTAAAAGCTTCGTTAATCTAAGTTTAAAGACATTCTACATTCTAAAAACTCGATCTGAAAGGATGTACTGTACAGTAATGATGCTGTGCCACCAACACCTAAATAATTATACGTTGGTAATGCTTTGAAACGAGCATTTTTAGTTTTTCCACTTTTTCGCAGTATTTTGGACAGCATATGTGCGGCCCTATTCAGGAATCGATTAAAAATATCGTTTGAAAACTACTCCTAAAATATTTAAAACCCGCTATAACTTTTGCGGCCCCTATTAAAATCAATGGACGTGAAGCGATTTATGTTACAAATATCTAGGAGTAAAGCGGTATTAATGTGTCGTCAAAAAATTTAAATTTTTTGTAATCCCAAATATTGTGGATATGACATTTAAATCTTTATAAATCGTAAGATATGACATTTAAATAAATTTCAAAAAATTGTTTATTATTTTGTTATTTTGAAAAAATTATACACAATGAACCAAAAAAAAAAATTGGATCCATGTATCTCTTTACACTTAACAGTTAAACCACTGGGATATTTTAAATTTTCCTGTAATTGTATTTAAGTGATGACCGTCTGTAGACGGTCTTAGTGGTTTAAGGGTTAAGAGGTAAATCACAATTTTAAACGCAGTTTTTTAGACACTAATGATTACAATGAAAAAACTTTTGAAGTTTACCAACAATTGTAATTTTGGCAATATTTTTTTTTTTAAATCAACTTTAAACCGCCATAACTATCGTGGCATTCGCTCAAATCGATACACGCGAAAGGATTTAAGTCTCTTGTATCTAGTATTCCGATGTGTACAAGTCGTCATTGATGTTCCATCAACAAATTTTAAATATTTTTTAATCCCAAATATTAAAAATATGACATTCAAACCATTATTATTCCTAAACCAATTGAAATATTACCCTCAAATAATTTGCAACAAATTATTCATTGTTCTCAAAATATATTGCATATTTTTGAAAATTTTATAAATTTTTGTGTATTTTGTTATTTTCAAAAATGTTATACTAAAGTTATAAAAAAAGAACTTTCATGCACTTCAGCGATAAATCACAATTTTAGACGCAGTATTTTAGAAACTACTGATTGTATTGCATATCTGCAACAACGATTGTAATTAAAATATTTTTTTAATTTTTAACTTTAAACCGCTGTAAGTATTATTTCAAGACTACAAAGAGTCATTGATGTGGCATTAATAATTTTTGAAATTTTTTTTACCCCAAAGGCACTTTATCATGTTTTACAAGTGCTTTCCCAATTTCAAAATGATAACACCGTTAGACAAATAGTACGTTTGTTTAAAAAGTGTCGGACAAGCACTTTGAAAACTAAAATTGCAACGTTGGTAAAACCATGAAATAGGTGGTATAAAAATTTGGTTTCCAAAATAAAATCAAAAATAAGTACATCTATAATTTTTTTTGGCCACGCCGGGATTCGAACCCTGATTGGCAGCCGACAGCTTTAAAGACTGAGTTAACGAGACTTAAAATAGCTTAATAGCTTAAAACGTTCCCAGTAAAATAGTAAAATCCAAATAACAAGTTGCGTAAGAACTTATACTGTATTATAACAGGTTCTAATTTCTGTTCTGCAACCGATTCTTTATATATGGTGTTTGTTCCATTTGCAATAGGTTCTTTACCTCCAACCGAAAAAAGGTTGCTTTAGAACCGGTTCTATAACTGGTTCTGGTTCTGAGGCAGTAACAACTTACACATTGAAATTTTTTCAGTATTTTAAAAATATTTTTCAACAAAAAAATATTTTTTTCTGTTAACTACACTCAAATAAAAAAGTTAGTAAAGTCAGCAAAAACTTTTGCTGAGTCAGCAAAATTTTAGTCAGGAGGGTGCTTGCAAAAAAATTGTTAATTTCAGCTAAATCTTTTGCTGGAAATCATCAAGCTGCTTTTTAGCAACAAAATAAGTAGATTCAGCAAAAGTTTTGCTAAAACTTAGTGGATTAGAAATTAAAAAACCTTTGCTAAACATTAATAAAATTTTTGCTGAATATTAGTAGACTGAAAAAAAATCAAAAAATTTGTAGAAAATTTTAACTTTAGTTAATTTATTTTGCTGAAAATCATAAAACATATTTTTGTGATTCATTGGTTGTCTAAATGATGCTATCTTTTAAAGGAACGCTAATGCAGCAGAGAATTACAGAAACGAAAAAATAACAAAATGCAATGCAAATGTCTTTCGCTTTAGTCTGTCTACCTGTTATATATTTGTTATAAACTTGACCACTCAATTTGACTACAAATACACATTTAATCTTTTTTAAATTTAAATATTTTTTTTTGTCTTTTATTTAAGTAATAGACAATTACTTTCACAAGCCGGCGAAAACGCAAAATTTAAGTTCTTTCAATCCACAATTATGTTTTATGTATGAAAAACAGAAACAAAACCTTCCATGATTGATTTTTTTATGTGTCTTACAAGAGTTGTACTTTTTAGTATAATTTTCCTCGTCACTACTACATCTTGACATCTAATTCATTCTGCGTATAACTTTTAATGTGGTTGTCGTTCACACTATTGATGTGCTAATCAGCACAATTTTTTAATAAAATAAATTAGTAAAACATCAGTAAAATATTAGTAAAACATTAGTTCAAAACAGTTAAGTGCTGACTAAGTATAACTAAAATTTTAGTTTAAAACATAATTTTAGCAAAAAATTTGCTGAAAAATAGTATACCTGATTTACAAGATGTTTTACTAACTTATTTTTTTGAGTGTACAATAAAAACTTGTATTTCCTACATTCAATTTAAAATGAAAAGTCAAAATTCCAAACGGTATTCCAGTTATGACGTTTTTTTGCATTGTATGATGGAAATTATTATTTGCAAACTATGAACATATTAATAATAACAAATATAAACTAAACAAGAATTTTTAAAAACTTGAAATAATCTTCTATTTTAAATAACTAACAAAAATTAACTGTTTACTATAAAATTAGTGTTTTGGTAGTTGTTTATTAAAATATTAAATTAGCTACTCAAAATAACTGATGCGGAAGTGCAGTATTTTTGGTTAGTTATTTTTTGAAATGACTGTGTATATTAGTGGTTTTTTAGTTTCTCATAGAAAAATTACTACAAAAGCAGTTAAAACAACAACCACTGTTTACTATCCGAATGACCTACATGTAGTTACTGTAAGATTATTCTGAGTGTACTTTCTCTCAACGTTGGCATAGTGGTCTCAGCCAATTCTTTGTCAATGATTTTTTCTGTAGACCACTGAGATTATTGTAAAACAAATACTGGCAAAAACTCTTTGGAATCGCTGGTAAAGCGTCTTAAACATGTCTTCTGCCAGTAGATTATTTACAATTCCTCGGTTAGCCAGTCGTATACCAGTGCTTGATTTTGTGTACCACTGGCAGTTTATGACTGGGTACACTCATCCAACATAGTTTATTGGGACACAAAAAATATAATACAACTTTTGTTGTTCTTATTGTGATTTTTATTTTTATTTTTTTTATGCTAAATATTCTTATATGAGTCATTCCATGTCAGACCGAACACCTTTTTTACAACACCTCTTCCGATTTACTTTAAATTTGCCAGACGTATTAAACATTTAAAAATATTTTACCCGTGTTTCCAGAAAAAAATTAAGAAATTTTTTTGAAAATGTTATGGGCATTTGAAAATCGTGAAAAGTCATCCGACTTGACAACTTTTAAACTGATGTTTTTCTAAAACTGGTGAATGTATTTTAAAATTTAAAGCAATGTTGCAATGGTACTACAATGGAACTAAGAAAATATTTTTTTCAGATTTTTCGACTTGTTCGAAGATGGTGAAAAACAGAAATCAAATTTTAAAAATAAAAAAAATAAATTAAAAAAAAAAAAAAAAAAATAATTTTTAAAAAGAAGGTTCAGATACCATTAAAATAAGGTATTAAACTTTAAAATCCACTCACTAGTTTTAGAAAAACATTAGTGTAAAAGTTGTCATTTCGAAAGATTTTTCACGATTTTGACGATTTTCAAATGCACATAACTTTTTGAAAAAAAAGGTTTAATTTTTTTCAGGAAACACGTGTAAAATATTTTTAAATGAAGAATACGTACTAGAATTTTGAAAGACATCGGAGACATCGAAGTCAATTTTTAGCAAAAATCGTACGGTCCTGACGTGGAATGACTCATATATATATTAAAATCTGAGAACATCATTAATGCTTCATATTAATTAAACCAATTTGATAGTTAAATGTTGTTGAAGCGATAACTATACAATGCTCTCAACCTCTGTTAGCAACTTGTGCCTGCAAACAGGAAACACGCAGTTATTAAGGAAAACCAAAGCTAAACTGAACAAATTTTTGCTCAAATCATAACAAATATGTCAAAAACTATTAGCAGCAACATTAAATAAAGTCAATTCATCAATTTAAAGTCGCGAAAAAAATATTCATTTTGCTATTTGCAGACACAAGTTATATATTTTTTCTCAATAAGTGAAATTCTTGAAATCTCTTTATTATCTAAACTCCTTGGTTGAAAGACTCATCAGTAGTTATCATATTATTTTTAAAATTTTGTATAAAAAACTTCGATAAAACATGCAAAACTTTAATGATATTCTGCGAAAAATCTGGCCCATAAGTAAAAATCTGGGTGCGCCATTACAATTTGCGTTTCCCAAATATTTAGGATTAGTGTTCGGTAATCTGTATCCTCTTGAGTAGTGATTTATCTAGTTTTAAGAAAACAAAGCAGACAAGAAAAAAACCAAAATTTTTTTATATTTCATAATCTCATTTTTGCAAAAAAAAATATTGTTTGGGCCATAAACTTTAATTTTCCGCTTCAAGTGTTGAAAAAATCAAAAAACAGTGATTTGTTTGTACTAATGAATACTAGAGTGGCCAAATCTTAATAAAATTTATTGCGTTTAGGTGACTTGCAATTTGTGATATTTTATATTATGAACGAAAACTTATTATAATTTTAAAAATTATGAATTTTTTGTTTTCTATGAGGGCGGCTCAATAAGTCCGTGACTTTTCGAACTTCCCTCGTAGTTATATGAAATGCAATACTGCTCCCATCAAGTACCACCTGTTAATAGACTACTGTCAAATTTTGAGCAAGTCCCGTCATTTACTTTGCGTTTAAGAGCTGTTCAAAACATACAACCTCGTGGATTTTTTTAAAAATGGAAAAAAGTGAATTTCGAGTGCTCATTAAATATTATTTTTTGCGAAAAAAAAACCGTTAATTAAACCAAGGAAAAGCTTGATAAATACTATGGGGACTCTGCACCATCGATTTCAATGGTAAACAAGTGGTTTACTGACTTTCGTTGTGGTCGCTCAAGTACACATACAAATTTATGGACCTCGAAAAATCCTATTTTTTGGAAGGGATGTAAAAATTGGAGAAACGCTGGACTATGTGTATATAGCTAAAAGGAGATTATGTTTAAAAATAATTTTTTTTTTTTTGCAAAAAAAAAAAACTGTGTTTCATTAAAAAAGTCACGGACCTATTGATCCGCCTTCGTACTTTCTTCTAAAAACTCTGACTTTTAAATATAATTTTCTTTTTATTTTTATTCTTTTTAAATTTTGTTTGATGTTTTTTTTTTAACTTAAATCGCAAGCAATCTTTAAGCACGTGGATGTCGAGTATAGTTGTTGTACCATAATATAAGTACAACAAATGTACTTTGTGTAATGGTGTGGGAAAGTTACTATATCTTACTTTGTATAAAATGTATTTAAGTGGATATAAAACCATATTATATTTACTCATATAATTAAACATAAAGTATTAAGGTGCTTTAAAATAGTATACAATGACCGACATTTTGATATAGCAAAAAAGATTTGAATTTAAAAAGGTTTTTAAATTTCAACATTTTAAATGTTAAATAACTGTACAGTATAATATGAAGCCAAACAAATGATTTTGTGTAATGTTTAATAAACGTTTTAAAAATTTTCTCATATATTTTAAGTTTGCAATAAAAAAGAAAAGTATGTTATCATTTTTTTTTTTTAGATTATCAATTTTCTTTATTATATCCAGCAAAATCATTCATTACATAAGTGGTTATATAATGAAAATAAATATATTTTTTATTTTCAATTTATAACGAGCTTTCAACCTCCTGATATTTACAAAAATAAAGCAAATCAAACATATTAGCTAGGTTGATACTAGTATTTCGATCTGGCTAAAGATCTCATCAGAACCCGAAGTTTTAGAAAAGCTAGAGCCTCCATAATAGGCAGAACTTTAACAAAAAACCTATTTATTGACGAAGTCGCTTTTATAAACAGTCAAGCTTATGTGCGACTTCTTACGAAATTACAAAAATAATGTTAAATGACAAGTCTTATTATTTTCAATTTTGTAACCTCATAGTTTTTTAGTTGCTTATAAGCATACGAATAGCTAGTTACTTGGGTAGGTGCCCGGACTTTACCCCAAGGGACATAATCCCCAGAATGGAATTTGCGATTATGTCCAAATGATTTTCGGTCATAATCACCAAACCGGAAGTTGGGAATATGAGACCGTTAACGAAACTGTCATAATCAAAATTGGGACTGTAACCTTTTCAAAAGTTGGAACTATGACCGAAAACTGACCGGTCATAACCCCAATTTTTTATTTCACCAGTAAGGCAATGTATTAAAAAAATTAAAAATTTTAGTATATTGATTAAAAATTTATTACAAAATAGTGTTCGTTCAACACAAAATACCAAAAAAAAAAACACTGTGCAACAAATTTTTGGGTCATCGAATCTTTCCCGAATGAGACTAACGGGAAACGAAAATAGACTATCAGTAGGCCAAAACCCCCAAAGGGTTTTAAAAAAATATCTCCTATTGTTAATTTATAGCCTAATTCATTAATTAATTAATTATTAATTAATAATCATATAATTACAAATTATATACTATTACCTTAACCCAGCACTAGCTACTATGGCCTCTTGTAGAGTTGTAGCGAAAACAGACCAGTGCCTCTGGTGGGAATCGAACCCCCGACTGATAAGCCAGCACGCTACCAACTAGCCTACGGGAGCGCACAATATAGCCTAATTAAGTTGCGCTATTTTAAAGCAAATTTTCCGATTATTTTTTGAAATGCACTCCAATAGAGCAAATCAATATACATAGAGTAAGTGTGGAGTAGTATTTTTTTTCTTTAATAACAAATTTTTTTTAATAAAAATAGTAATCGACGTCTAAAAATAATGGATTTTAAAAAATCTTTAAAACTAATTAAAAAAATACGTTTTAAGATTTTTATTGAATTCGTGGGTCATTTGGATTACAGGCTAAAGTGGGTTATTGATATTGGGTGAAGTCAGAATTAAATACCCTTTTTTTTTTTTTTTTGATTATATTATATATTATATATAAATAAAAAATAAATTTTTTCGATATTTAAAATTTTGAGAATTTTTAATTACAATAACACACTTTTTTCCAAAATGGTCCATTTAGAGCACGTGTTAACGTTTTACAAAAAAAAAATCGAATTAATTATAATTTGATACGATTTTATGCGAGATTTGTCCATATCCGCGACATTAAGTTATATCTAATTAGATATAAATATATCTGATTTTATAAAATTTTAGCCGATAGTGGGTATGCTTTTTGTAACTTGAAAGTATTTAAGTTGAAAATTTAAGTTTCTAGAAATCAAAAATTTTAAAGACCCTACTTTTTTTTAATTGAAACATAACGAAATTGTTGTTGTTCTTATTTGTAGGCTTGAGGTCAGTTTTTTATTTAATAATTAAAAACAATTAAATAAAAATGAAAAATATTTTTCATTTTTCATTTTTCATTTAATAATTTATTATTAATAAATGCCCAATATTTTGCCCAAAAACAACGTTGGTCATTATCAAGGGAATCTAGAAAAATACACAATTTACATTATTTTAAAATTTTTAAAAATTTTCCATAATAAATTTAGTGTTTCAAAAATATACCCATTTTTTATTTGAAATTATATAAAATAAATGACTTGAAAAGGATTTCGTTATAAAATTGGTATGGTTACCATGTGTAATAAAGACTTTAATTCCAGATAATTTAATTTGATATTGAACTTTACGAAAATATGTATGGGATTATACATAGTGCTATATAAAATGATATGGAACATATCGCTCATTTACTGCAAGAACGTCGCAACTCAAAAAACATGATTTTTGAGTTAATGACGCTGAATTATTCGTTATATCACGTATCATATTGTGTAAAAAATCGTATTGATATCTTGTATACTCACCTCTTGAGAGAAATTTTTGAGTTATGACGTTATTGCAGTAAATGAGCGATATTTTGAGTATGACGCCACATATAGCTTTATAGGACTTCACTACATATATTTGGATTATTAATATAAGGCTTACTTAGTTATATATCAAATATGATTTGGAGACATATCATAATATCTAGTACCATATAAAAAATTCTCTCAATAAAAATTGTCCAATGTATTTGTATATAACGATGTAAGCCGTAATGTGAATCCATTCAAAGTCAAAGTCATATTATATATGACTAGATATAACTATTTTTAAAAATATATTTTTAAGCGACACCCTAATGTCTATCTATATATAAACTTGTAAATTCGGGCTTCTCGAATATTTATCTTAATAAGGAATATGCCCAAGAAAATAATTCTTGATCTGCTAATTTGGTATTACTATCCATGAATTTAACATAGCTTTGTCATTTGCTGGATAAGTAGTAACTGCCCACCTAATGCATACTTAATATAAATTAATGTACAATTTAAACTTTATGTTGCCATTAAGAATTAATGAATTATTACTTCAACAAGGCAAAAAAAAAAAAAAATACATAAACACAAAGAATACACTGTCATAAAATAAATTTTGATTGGTAATGCCAAGCTTTAAATATTAACCCAACAAAAATAGACATTACCACAAAATTAAGCGTTTAAATATCACACAAATCGGTTCACTAGTTACCAGGCTATTTAAGGGCTTAATTGCTTTTGCTCGCGATGTGCAAAAATTCATGGATGGTCATTACACTCTCGCTTAAAAAAAGGGTGGGAATAGTGAGTTACCTGATTCGTTACTCATAGTGAAAGAATAATTGGTTACCGTTATATAAGGAATAAGTGGTTACTCACAATTATGTGAAGTATGTGAAGTATGTGAAGTTGCAAAATAAGTGGTCTCCTTCAAGTTAATTTTTTTAAAGAAATCTTTAAAGTTTTTAAAATTGATGGAGTACGATTAGTTTCAGCTTCGAATGATTAATATAAGTTTTTGATTTTTACCTCCAGTAATAATCGCTAATACTGCCTTAATCGATTTACCTGCCCCTATTAATAGGACAATTTTCTTGTAAATATTTTCAAAACAAATTACAAAATATAATACAGTGGAGTTCGGTTATAATGAACACTGGTTATAACGATTTTTTTTTATAAAGAACGATTTTTTGGTCCTAACGCATTTACTATCATATTTCATACAAAATAATACGGTTATAACGAAAATCGTTTATAACGAACTTTTTATATAACGAACAAATTTTTTGGACCCTTTTATGAATTTTCATACAAGTTTTTTTCGCTTATAACGAACGCATAAAAAATTTAAGTTATTCAAAAGAAAAATGAAAACTTTAGCTTTTTACTTAAAACTTCAATTAAAAGAATTGGAAAATGTGTGAAACGTAATTTAATTTAAAAATAGTTTCAATATTACACACACAAATTTAAAAATTAGGAGATTTTAAGAAAACGTTCTGTAATTATATTAATTTTTGGAAAATGTTTACCACGCTTAAGCGAATTTCGCTTATAACGAAATAAATTATCCGGTCCATGCTAGTTCGTTATAACCGAAATCGGTACTTATATAACCAATTACCAGTAACATATTACTTTGTAATTACATATAATTACTTCTATAACCCATTATTGGTAAGCCAATATTTTGTACTTCAAAGTAATGTAAGGTGTAATAACTTATTACTTGGTAATCTATATGGTAATGATCTGTCGTTACCATGTTTTTGCTGGGCAGCAATCGCATTAGACATTCTACATAGCGCTAGAAAATAACAAATGGAAGGTTAAAAAAAATGTAAAGTTTTTCAACAATTCCTTGCGGCCTCACAGTTAAAAATCGCTAAAACGCACCAACTAATCTTATTGTTTAAAAAAGCTCAAGACTCACTCACTATATTTTATCGCTAAAATCAAAGGAATATATACTTTAAAACTGTTCAGTAGATTTATAGTCAAAAACCGGTGTACTCACTTCTCTTTTAAATCAAATGTTTTATCGTTTATTTTTAACTATTAAAAAAATACCTAAAAATCTGTAAATGTAAAGATTTTCTGTTACTTTTACTATCAAAAATAATATGAAAAATGTTAAAAACTCCCAAATCCGTAAAAAATTAACGATTTTATTTCATTTTAACTATCAAACATTAACTCCCAAGTAATTAAAAACAACAGTTTTTCCTTAACTTTTACTATCATTAACTTTTTGGTTCAAATAAGGAATTTTTTATAAAAAGATAATTTTAAATTTTAATAATTACTGGTACAGGAACAGTATTTATGTGTAGTTTGTTTTTTAATAAATGGTAAAATAAGTTTAAAATAAATATTTCTCTGTAGTTTAACCCTCTAACTGGCAAACGATATTTTGCAACGAAATTCATACCATGTGCTCCACTCGAAAAACAAATAATAAGTTCTTCAACAAAATTGTTTATCGTTGCCTAATTAAGGCGATATGAGCCAAAAAGAGAAGTTTTGGACACAAAATATTTCTCTTACCAAGATATAATCACGCTCGAAAAACTATGTCTTTTCTGCTTCTATTTAGATTAGACTAGAGTGGCACTATGCACCGCGACCAGAAGTTGGTATTATGTGCTGAGCTCCTGTTTAAGAAGATATCGGGATTTTCGCTTTTGGGAAAAAGCGAAATTAGGCGAAAAAGTATCTAGACTTCAATATATATTATTCAAACTTTAAAAGTTTGTTATTAATAATTAGTGTCTTCTTTCTGCAAAATTTCATAAAAATCCGTCTATTAGTTTATAAGTTAAGACGATGTCCTTTAGAGGAATCCTGATAACATCCTTTGAGTCCTTGGACTAAAGTAAAGACTTATTATTACAGATAAAGCTTCAATCTTAATTATATTTTATTATAAAGCGTTTTTAGTCAACTTAAATTGGCTTTTTAGATTTTTGAAAACTATTTTTTTTTTAAATAATTAGTTTTAGAAATCCTTCGAAATTTTTATTTTGAAGCTTTCTCGCTTCCAAACAGTGGACGGCACACGAAAACTTTCTTCACTATATATTTAGAAAATTTAGTTTTCTTTCGGAATATATTAATTTCTAAGTATAAAACGCTCATTTGATGCAGTTGTGATAAATTTTATGAAGGCTACCCTGAGGCAGCCTTACCGGTTAGAGGGTTAAATGTATACTTATTCCTTAAAGAACAAAGTTTACTGATTACTTTTTAAATAAACTACAATCAGTTACTGTCAAAATATTGTGAGTGTTTTAGTGTTTTTACTAAACGTTTTATATTAATAAAAAGGAAATCAGTTATAACCCTTTACTGCATGAAACTCCAGATCATAATGAAAGTAATATAGTTGATAATACATGGAAAATAAGTGAACACCTATTTCGGTGTTTATTTTCACTTTTTTGCAATTTTCTCGCCACAAAAAAGGGTATATTTCCAAATTTATCATTGTTGTTACACACAGAGAAATAAAGTGCCCATCAAATTAAAAAGTGTATATTAATGGTAACAACTTATAAATTTAGTTATTACAACGATATTTTCACTCGATTTCTCAATATTTTGGGTGTTGCAACTAAAACTTAATTGACTTAACCGAATTTTGCTGCGAAAACTAATGTTAAGTTGAGCCAACCATCTAAAATTCGTAACAACCGAATTTCAGTCGTAGTAATTGAATTTCAGTTGGCAAATATCTAAATTTTTCTCTGTGTGTATACATTTAAGCTGTTAAGCATTATAATAGAGATGTGGTATTTAATAAAAAAAATGTGTTTTGGTTACTTATATCACGCGCTGCGTTCAGTCAAATTATTCCTTACATATAGGTAACAGTAAACTTTTAATTATATTATTCATGGTTTTTTTTTTTTGTCAAAACTAAAACATTATTTAAATTTCAATTAAATAAACATTTTATCGGAAAAACTACAAATATAAAGCAAAAAATCGTCGACCTAGAGCCTTTCTACAAAGGAAAACTAATTAAAAGTACCTAATAAAAAATCGCCAAATTTGTTGTGGAAACCTTTTAAGTTGACATCGCTGATTTGTATTAGAGATATACGTTCTGTTCTGAATGGCTGTGATAATATAAACAACACAGCCATTAAAACAACATCGAGTGCGGTGCGAACACATTTATAAGTAATACAATATGTACGTAGAATATTTATGACCTAATCTTATGAATATTCGTAATTAGTATGCAGATAAGTAAAGGTTAAAAAAAGTAAATATTAAATATAGAAAAATATATAATAAACAGGGCAGCGAATTTCATGCACTAAAATTTCATGCAACAAAAATATGCTGTAAAAAAATCGAAAATATATGCTGAAAATATGCATTTAAATCGAAAATCCAAAAGTATGCATTAAAAATCATAAAAAAATCATAACAAATGACAACTACATGCCACGTTAAATATTTCTTTTATTTATTTCTAATTCAATTTTAAATTAAATTTTTACAAAATATGATAACATATGCAATTAAATTGAAAATATGCACAAAATTATAAATTACAAAATATTTAATATATTATAATATGCATATATATCTAAATATGCAACAATATGCATTCATAGCAAAATATGCAAAAACATGCTAAAACAAATCGATGCCATTTTGTTGCAAATTCATTGATTCTTAAAAGTATTTGATCAAATTCGATTTTGGGCTACAAACATGCAACTATATGCATTCATAGCAAAATATGCAAAAACATGCTAATAATGCAAGTATGGAGGAAAATTGATTATTAATAGGTTTTTTGTTAAAGTTCTGCCTATTATGGAGGCTCTAACTTTTCTAAAACTTCGGGTTCTGATGAGATTTTTAGCCGGATCGAAATACTAGTATCAACCTAGCTAATATGTTTGATTTGCATTACTTTTTGTAAATATACGGAGGTTGAAAGCTCGTTATAAATTAAAAATAACATAAAAATAATCTCGATGTACATATATAAAAACAAAAAACTAACTATAACTGTAAAAAATATTACTTGAGCCAGAGTACAAACTAAATTTTTTTTATATAAATAGAACATTTTTTTTCTTCAAAGTTTAGTAACGTTATGATGCTTGTTAGGAAAAGACCTAACCAAGTGCTTGATTACTAAGAAAACAAGAATGGAGCAAAATTGATTATTAATAGGTTTTTTGTTAAAGTTCTGCCTATTATGGAGGCTCTAGCTTTTCTAAAACTTCGGGTTCTGATGAGATCTTTAGCCAGATCGAAATACTAGTATCAACCTAGCTAATATGTTTGATTTGCTTTATTTTTGTAAATATACGGAGGTTGAAAGCTCGTTATAAATTGAAAAAATCGATGTCATTTTGTTGCAAATCCATTGATTCGGAAAAGTATTTGATCAAATTAGACTTTGGGTTACAAACATGCAACAATATGCATTCATAGCAAAATATGCAAAAACATGCTAAAACAAATCGATGCCATTTTGTTGCAAATCCATTGATTCGGTAAAGTATTTGATCAAATCCGATTTTGGGCTACAAACACGCAACAATACATAACATAATGTGCAAAAGAAGCTAAAACAAATCGATGCCATTTTGTTGCAAATTCATTGATTCGGCAAAGTATTTGATTAAATTCGCTTTTGGGCTACAAATATGCCTTTGCATGAAAGTCACTGCTGTGATAATTACTAATGGTTGCTATTAGATTTCCTGCATTCAATCATTTTACAATTAAAATTTTGTTAAATTTAAATTTTATTGAGTAATTAACTTCCGTATACGGAAAAAATAGAGCAAATTTGTTATTTTTAGCTAGGTTGATAATTTTTTTTACTGCATCAAAATTCGGAAGATGAATAATATTGCAAAATTCTGATAATATTGTATAGAGTTTTGAAACGGAGAAAGTTTAAAAAAAACTAAGCGTTTTCCTTAGCCACATTATGTGATAGATTTTAGCTTCCGTTCCAAGGGGCGCTGTAAAATGGGACAAAACTATTCATTGAGTACATAATTGTTTTAACACAAAGTTGGTTCTCAAAATACCCTGAGATTATAATTCAAGAACGAAAGTATTTGCTTTCTTAACTAAAAGTATTGTGATTGGCTGATTTTTTTTAACCAGCCAAATATTAAATCAAAAATATATTTATACGGTTTCTGCACACAAAATGAAAAATAAAAACTAAACTGCATAATATTACCGGCAACTTTAAATAATTTTTTTTAGTAAGACATATTGCTTTAATGCTTCTTCTTTAATAAATGTTTACATATAATAAAACTCTTGGTTTAGAATGCATTTAACTTTTCAAAAATTCTTATAAACTTTTCGTTTCTATTGTATTACAGATTATGTATCATTACTTATGCACACCTGAAGATTAACATGATATAATTAACACTTTCCTAGAAACACTTACAATGTTTAATGTTTATTAAAAATTTAACAATTTATGAATGGCAATTTTACGGCAAGAAGATTTTGGATTTACTACATAATACCTTTAAGACTGTATTATAACAGCTTGTAAAATACACATAAAAATTTATAAATTCGCATAAAAATGTATAAAAAAATGCATAAAAATATATATTATATGAGCTCAAAGTAAAAGATTATCACCATTGATCATAATAAACGAACTTGAATAATAACGAACTTGAATCATTTTCATTTTCATTGCACAATTAAAGGTCGAAAAAATTAAAAACAAAGTACAGTCCAGTTTACTCCCCCTGTTTTTGTTTATAAACGAAACAAAAAATAAAAAGGAGGGAAAAAAAAAACAAAAAACGTGTATTGAATATCCACCGGAGGTGGACCTTGCACATGACAAACAAGTTTTCAATTTATTTTTTGATCAATGGTGATAATCTTTAACTTCGAGCTCATATATTAGTTCTCGTGTAGTGAGTAAACTAGTTTATATGAATGTTTGATTTTGGCATGGGATTGTTACCCGCTTTCAAAACGTGTTTTGCTGATAGGAACCCAGAAAATTCCCGAAATAGATCTATCAACACATTCCTGAAAGCGTTAAAAGATAAATTTGAAAACAAAAACTCTATAGATTATTTGTTAGGACAATATCCTAATAAAGAAATAGAGTATGGCCTCGAACTTGAATAATTTTCATTTTCATTATATAATACATATTAATATTTTTGAAGTATAACTAGAGAAACTATTGATTCTAGAAAAAAATATTATGGTATTAAACAAAGCTGAAGCATGTCCATTATACATACATATTTCCACTACAAATTTTTCGATGGTCTATGATTTTCATAAAATTTGGTAAGTATATTAAGCAGTGAAAGCATATTTATAAACCATTTTATAAATTTTTTATTTTGAAAGCTATCTCACCCACTTTTATCAAAATCATAGACCATTGAAAAATTAGTCGTTGAAATAAAATGGCAATGCTCTATATTGGAAGTAAATTATTTTGGACAACACAGTGAATGTTTTTACATAGTGCTAAAAATTTAAGACGGTACAATTAAACGGCCGTCAAAAATGTAATTCCTTTAATACATTTTAATATAGATCATATTTGTTTGCCGTCTTTGGCTGTTACTGGTAATAATACTCTAGATGAGTAAGTTATTGATTAAATTGTGAGAAAATTTTCAATCTTAGATTTTTCTCTTAAAGAAGTTTTCCGATTTTTAACTTTTTTATTTGCCATCTACAATATTCTAACTACGTATTGCTCTTTTTAAGCTCTTCTATTTCACAGAAACGACAACACAAGTTGTTGAAATCCGATACATTCAAACAACAGAAAATTTAACTTTTAAACAAAAACAAAAAACTTTTAAACAACTTTTTTTTATATATGGGCTATTTTCAAAAATATTTAAAATTGGGGTTAATATTTTTTTTTTTAACTTTATGACACTTCAATAAGATTGTACACGATCCCAGCTAAAATAAATGGAACAACTTCTAAATGAATCAATTGTTTCATTACATCAACCAGACATCAACAAATTCTAAATGAATCACTTGTTTCTTTACATCAACCAGAAGTGGTCTGTAATAAAACTATGCAAATTATTAGTTCTTTTTCATGGTAATAAGACGCTAATATTTCGTATGGGGGTTGCATGAAAGCGTGCTGTCCTGGCAATCAAAGGGTGCCGGGTTCGCATACCGGAACCGCATATGACATTTTTTTTTTACAATTGAAGGGCTTATTGTAAACACTTGATAAGCCACTTTGACTATTTTCTAGTTTTCACTGTTTTCTAGACATCCATTAACATTTTTTTTGAAAGGTCTACCTTAAAGACTTACCTAGGGTTTAAAAGTCCTGCTATATTCATATTTCCATATGTTTTCCAACTTTAAAAGGCGAAAATAAACCAAAAATTAAATGTGGCTTATCAAGTTTTTACAATAAGCCCTTTAATTTAAAGTGTCTTAATAAATTATGATTTTTAATTTTAAATGATGGTGGTTTATTTTTAATGAATATAATTTTAATTTTTAATGAAGATTAACTAAGTTCATTAGACACTATATTGAAATTGAACTAGTGGTAGAAAGAAAAACGCGTCACTTTTGTTTTGAGGATTTGATGAGTTTTTTTGTTCAAAATTTTTTATTTTTTTCTGAAAAGAGCTTAAAGTACAACTTAAGTTTAAAAAATAGCTTAATAAATAAGTTAAAATTTTTTGTTTTTATTACCTTTATTGTTATATTTTTGATATCCTTTTTTAGCAGCGAGGTCGCAAACAAAACAATTTTTCCTTTATAACAAAAATGCGTTATACGCATTTTAATATTCAAATATATTCAAAAAATGTTAGTTAAAATTTAGAAAAACTCAAATAATATTCAATTGATGTTTCAGAATTTTAAATAAATTCTCGTAGATTTTGAAAAAATAAGTTGCAAATAATATTTTCTATATTTTCTATATTTCAAATGAAAAATAAAAATTTTATTTTTTCTCTACATTTCACTACTTTTCCCTTAAAAGGAAACATTTATTTTCATAAAGTTTATGAAACTTTTTTATGAAATAATGAAGGTCTATGCAATATTTGTCATACATTTTTATAAAACTATTTATCATATTTATGAAATATTGATGACAAACGATTTATGATACAATTTCATCAATATGAAGAAACTTTTTTTACTGATTGTAATACACACACACAGAGAAATAGAGTGCCAACTTCTACAAAAATTAAAAATAAATTTATTTTCATGTGAACTCCTTCTATTATTTCACTAATATTTTTTTTTTTAGTTTCATTTAATTTATTATGAAATTTTATGAAAATATAAAAAAAAATTCAAACAGAAAAATTATTCATGAATTTGTAACAGAATGATTTGAATTTGTAAATATTAAATAAACTTACACCCATAATAATCTATATATAAAAATACTAAATTAATGTCAAAACAATGAAAACTTTCATAAAATGTACAAAATTTCATTTATTTTACGAAATTTTTTTATTTCGGAATGTTTTTCCTATTTTTATACATGTATTATTATGAGTATAGAAAAGTTAATGCCGTGTATTTAATATGAAAATTTTAGAATAAATTTGGTACAAAATATTGTTTATTTCTCTTCTTTAAATTAATTTTTAATTTTTCTCCATTCATTTTTCACAAAAAATATTATATTTATATTTAATTAATTTTTTACTAAAGCAAGTTTTTAAAACATTTAGAGAAAATCCATATAAAGGTGCTTGAAAAAAATAATATATCAAAGATTTAAAAAAATATCTATATTGATAAATTCTTACTAACTAAATAAAAATAACTTTATAACTTTATATATGCATGCATTTCTTTTTGTTCATAATATATCATCAAAGAACAAAAAGTCTGCTCAAAGTCAACTATCATGCTTATCAAGCGATAGGTCAAGGATAGAGTTTAAATTCATTGTTATTGAAAGGAGCAACTCCCCTCCTATGACAAACCAATGGTAAATTCACCGGTGAACAACCCAAAATTGAACAGCATCCGATTCAACATACTTAGAATACTATGTAGGTAAACCCCACTGCAATTGTAGCTGAAAACAAATGAAATTTCATTTAAAGACAGGACGACTTACATTACAGTAAATTCAACTAACATTGTTATTTGTTTTTTAATGTTCAAAAAATTACTAACAATTGTAGTAGAAATGAACCACATGGTAGTAAAAAATAAACAAACATTTATTTTTTTTTATTTTTTTTAAATAACAAAAAACTACTGCAAAAAATTAATGTAAAATCAGAAAACAGTCATTTGATGTGGGTTGTTTTTTTAAATGAACTACAAGTTTAGTAAATATTTTAATTTGTTCTGCAAATGACTGACATTTACATTAAAAATAAAGAAACTGTATTACAACTCAAACAACTACATATTTTTAAAGCAAAAGTTCCCTGAGTGCAGTTGTAGAGTTATTACTCTTTCTTCCTCAATATTTTTGCTGTTATAATAAATGCACTTCAAATACGTTTGCGTGAACCACTTTCGGCAAGGGATGCAAAAGTTATGGTTTTAAATAACTTTAGCGTGGAATATTTCATTATAAAAAGGTTTAAGATAAATTAATACAATATTAGAATCAAAAATATGAAATCGCTACCTATGTAACCAATTACCAGTAACTCATTATTTTGAAATTTCATATAAGAACTTCTATAACTTGTTATTAGTAAGTCATTATTTTGTAGTTTAAAGTAATGTAAAATGTAATGACCTATCATTACTTTTATGTTGTAAAACATCAAAAAACTCATATAATGCATCAAACTGGCCACCGTACGTGCCATGGGAAAACCTGCTTTTTGAACAAAACTCACACTCATGTTTTTCAACTTTTATGACGGTCGTACCCTTTATATGTTAAGGGCACATCAACTTAATATATGCATAAACTCAACACTACGAACCATTGATTTCAATATTTTTTCCACGAAGGGGAGTCAAAAAATGTTTTAAATTTTAGGTAATGGCACCCCAATAAGGCACTTGTTGAATTTATCTATCAACTGTTGGGAGAGCGTGTTATATTAAAAGGAATCCAAAAGCTTGTGGCAAACGATTTTTTTTAAATTTTTTAAATTTGCGTAAGGATATCAATTTTAAATGGTCCCACAATAAAGCTCTCTTACGAGTTAAAGTGTTCTTAGTTTAAACATATAATATTATAGAAAGATCTATCTATTATATAATAGAAAAATTGCAAATTTGATTGAAAAATAATATCAGTTTCAAAAAATTCAAGACTTTTTGTGATATGCTCATATGTATACATACCAGTTGTATGCCAAAACAACTTGTACAAAGTTGATGACATTCTGTACAATAATTTTTGGGTTTTTATTTTGCATTTAAAGTTTGCAATAGTTTTAGTAAACTTAAATAGTTATAACTATGTATGTAACAATGAATACACTCAGGGAACATCTGCTTGAAATATTGGTAGTTGTTTGAGTTGTAATACAGTATCTGTAATTTATGTGAAAAATCAGTCATTTGTAGAAGAAGTTTAATTTTTGACTACATTTGTAGTTTATTAAAAAAACACACCACATAAAATTACTGTATTATTATTTTACATTCATTTGATACGGCAGTTTTTTTTATTTAAAGAAAATAAAACAAATAAATATTTTCTTATTGTTTACTACATTTGAGGTTCATTTTTACTTTTGTCATTTTTGAAAAATACATTATTTTTTTTAATAAATAAGAACTTTGACTTTTTATGGATCAGAATTTTAACTATTTTTGATGGTTTTTTAAAAAATAGCTTTCTAAATTTTTTATATGAAAATACAGTTTTAGTGTTTTAAAGTTTTTCTTTTAATTTTTAGTTGCATCAAAAAAGAAAAAAAAATCATGATAACACTAAACTTTGAATAGCATTATCTATTGAAGCATATTGATTATTTCAATAATTAAAAAAGCGTCTGAAATAAAAAATAACGTTTCGTTTTCAAAAATGCACTCTGAGTCGCATTTAAGAAAAATAAAAACGTGATCTTTTAAACTACAATCGTAAAGTAGACAAGTACAGATTTCAAATGATTTTTATTTTATGGAAATAGTTAATGTTCTTCAAAAGGCAATGCTCTTCAAAGTTTAGTGCTTTTAATATATTTTTTTTTAAATTAAAAACAAAACTATAAAATCATAAAAAAACCAAAGCAAATATGGAAAAATGTTGTAAGATATTTTTTAAAAAGCTATTAAAAATAGTTAGCATTTTGGTCCAAGAAAAGTCAAAGTTGTTATTTATTCCAAAAATTATAAACTTTTCAAAAATGACGTTTCAAAAATCGAATGGGGGAAAAAAGTGCAGAATGCATATAAAAGTTGTATTTGCATAATGAATGCATTTTCGCGAAAAGTGCTTAGTTTTTAATTAAAAGTCACAAAGTAGACAATTGAAGCTTTCATATGCTTTTTAAATTTTCGAAATATTCCATTGTGTAAATTTTATAAGAATTGTCAAAAGCTTTACTTAAAAAGCTAAAATTATGAATCTTAGAACGATATTTTTGAAATTCTTATAAGTTACGATAATATTCAACAATTCATATTTTCGTACAGTAAATCGCAATTCTATTTTCAAGAAGATTTCATCGTTTATCGAACATTGTATAAAAAATCACGCTGTAGTGTTTAATCAAAATAAAAATAAAAGATATCGTAAAACGTATATTTTTTTTAATAATTTTTATACAAATTCCAAATTTGCATTTTCAAAAGGTGTTCGTACAAGTTTCAAACGATTTTAAACGAAGAAATTTGGAATAAGCCAAAAATATATATATTGTTTAAGGATTAATAAAAACTTCAATTTTCTACTTTCTACTCAGAATATAAATTAAAAATGTAAAAATCCAAAAATGTACATTTCTAGGCCTTTTACTCATTATTATTCTAGGCCCTCTACCTCATTTTTACAGATGTGCAGAAAAATTTGTTTAAAAGTTTTGAATTAACAATGTTCCCCAAAATTTTTAAGGCATATTTGTTTGTTTCATTTAAAAAAACTTTTGTAATAGATTTTAAATTTTAAATAGTATTTTTTTATTAAAATTTTTAATTTGTATTAATTCAAGTGAAACTTACGAATTTCAATTTCAAATACACATTTTTTGTAACAAGCATTTTAATTAGTATTGAATCGTTTTTTTTTTAAGTATTTCTTTTAAATATTTTTATTAAGAAGAATTTAAAATAAATCCATTGCTGATATTTAAATTTCAAACAAAACATAAAAAATGTTTAATATTTATTACAAATTCTCTTAAAAATATATAAAAAAATACCAGGAAATGCCGGACAATAATCCCGGGATTGCGGGATTGAAAAAAGGGCGAGATTCCCGGGAATTTCGTCCCGGGAATTCCCGGACAAAAACCATAGGTACAATACATTGTTTTGTTTAATCCCATATATTAATTTAATTCTTCCAATCCAATTCTATATTGCCCGTTTAATACCGTTTGTTATAACATATTGTAAGATACAATTAAATATGCCGTTTTACGAAAAATTACATTGGCAAGTAAAATTGTATCTTACTTTACATGATGCCATACTTAACTATACTAAATTGTATAAATTTGGATCACAGTATACAATATTCTTTAATATTATTTTTACTTGGGGAGGCAGTTATTAGTGGGCGTTATGGTGTAATGGTTATCGCGTTGGACTTTTACACAGAAGGTGCCGGGTTCGATCCCCGGTGCCGGCAACATCAAATTAATATGTATGAGTTTTTTCTATCCCTCATACGTATCGCAATGTCCACCTTCGGTGTTCCCATAGCAATTAACCCCACCGAAGTAAAATAATGAATCAGGGCTTCGATAAGTTCGCCAACTCTCCATCAGGTGGCGAGCAACATCTGTTCTAAGACTTATCATCTCGCGCAATTACAGTGTTGCCATGTCTGAAGCCCTTTATCTTTCCCCACCTTTCATCTCTATACTATCCCTTTCCAAAGAAAGCAACACACTAAATATAGGAAGTATTTCCCGAGTGTTGCCTCTCTTTAAAAAAAAAAAAAAAAAATACTCTGACAAAAAAAAAATGTATAAGCATATTCGGGCTTGAGCTATACATTCGTTGGTTTTTAGTCATACTTCTGGTATTATATGCGGGCACATCTAAAAAATAATGCTGCAAAAATTCAAGCAAACCAGTATCCATTTACAAAAGGTGTCGTAATGTAATCATTTTTTTCAGGTACATTTAATTATGAAAACATAATAATAAAATACTAAAACTATAAAAAAATTATATATTTTTACAGTTTAAACTTTTTTAATATCTTATTTTTTTAATTTAATATACCCGACAAGATTATTTTATGATAACCTTTGTAATTGGAAACTTTTTGCTTCAATTTTTGCAAGAATATATTTTTAGATGTGCTCGAATATTATACCAAAAGTATGACTTTGGGGTCAACTTGGAAGCTTTGAAAAATAGCGAATACATGATATAAGCCGCGACGTTTGGCATGGGATTGTTACCGCTTTCAAAACGTGTTCTGATGATGGGAACCTAGAAAATTCCCGAAGTAGATCTATCAACACATTCCTGAAAGTGTCAAATAATAAATTTGAAAACAAAAAACTCTATAGATTATTTGTAAGGACAATATCATAAAAAAGAAATATTTTTTTTTTTTTTTTTTTATTAATTAATAATCATATAATTACAAATTATATACTATTACCCTAACCGAGCACTAGCTACTATGGCCTTCGGCGCGTTGTAGCGAAAACAGACCAGTGCCTCTGGTGGGAATCGAACCCACGACCCCCGCACTGATAAGCCAGCACGCTACCAACTAGCCTACCGGGGCGCACGAATATAAAGAAATATAGAGTATGGCCTCGAACTTGAATAATTTTCATTTTCATTAAAATATTTATTAATAGACAAAATCCTATTATTTTTTGGATATAAATAGACTTTTAAGTCATAAATCTGAAATTTATGTCCGAATTTATGATTTTAGACATAATCCTATGATTTTTTGGATATAAACAGACTTTTAAGTCAACAATCTGAAATTTATGTCCGAATTTATGATTTGCTCTAAGCAATCCCACAATTCCTAAAAATAAAAACAAATTCCAAAAATGCGATTTTTTTTAGACTTCCCAATAAATTAGGTATAATTTGGAGTATCTATAACCGCTTCCGCTGTCTAATTGGAGGCGTACACCATTTTTAGCAGTGTGTTTAAATTGGTAGTTGCCCTTAAAATTTGGCTACTTTAGAAGCGGTTCGGGGGGTAAATTTGTAAAAATACATTTCAGAATAGTATGTACACTTAACATGGTCAGATAGAAAATATTTATCTGAAGGTAAAAGACTGTTGGTGCTTTTTGGGGAACAAACAGTAAAAAATTTTTTTTTTTGTTTGCGTTTACTGTAAACGGATGTAGTTTTTGTGTGGAACAATATTTTGTATTAATTTTTTTTAATTATTCAAGAATTTATTTAGTCAAATAACAAAAATTTTAAAAAAGAAATTTACCCAATTTCGGACCTCTTTCTGCAATAAACTAGACCTGAATCGGACCAAATTTGCAATTTCTCATTTTCAAATGGAATATCTCAAAAACTCTTAGAGAAAGCATGTTTTTTGTTATTCTCTACTAGCATATTACGAGCATGTTAATGTTTTTAAAATCAGATTAAAATCAAAAAAATGGCTAGCACTTAAAATTTTATATACATAAAGTTCCCTATTCTGCTTGGCCACATTTCCGCAACCCCTGGGTCTGGAAGGTTAAAAATCAAAACTTAAGCTCGATAATACGGGTGCATGAAATAACCCCCACTGAAATAACCCTACCGTCGAAATGAAATAAGCCCCACTGAATTTGTGCCCAACGAAAATGAAATAAGCCCCACCGAATTTGTGCCCACCAAAATGAATTAATCCCCACCAAAATGAATTATTCCCCACCAATGAAAATGAATTAGCCCCCACCAAATTTGGTGGGGCATTAAAATGAAATAATACCCACGTATTAAAATGAAACTTTGCCCACCGAAAATGAGATAAGCCCCACTTTACATTATTTATATTTTTATTTTATAAAATAAAACTTTTATAAAAACTTCATGTAATTGATAATAATAAAAATAAATAAGTTTTTCTGTGTGGCGGCCTGCGGCCGTTCTTAGGGGATTTTTCCTCCAGTAGGACGCGGCAGGTGGCTTCGCTCAATAAAGTTTTCCTGCCCGCGACACAAAACAATAAACATTTTTTTTAAAATTTTTTTTTTCACGTTGAGATTAAATAAATGGAATATTGATTTAAATTGGATAACACGATATTCTTTAAAAGGAAATATAGCCAACTTGGTTTTATTTCCATTTTTGTTGGAAATAAAGTCAACCTGTGAATTTGACTTCATTTCCATTTTTGTTTTATTTCAGTTGGTGTTATTGGACCCCACCGTGTCCTTCTAAAATATGGATACACCTTTATGTCAATATTCTGTAAAAGGGCAAATTATTAGTTTTTTACCAACTAAGGAACCTGGTGATATGGGCACGAATGGATTTTTAATAAGAAGAAATGTGTTTTTTTTAATTGAAATAACGTATTCTTTTTTCGTACTTTCTAATATCACCTTTACAAAATAAAACTAGTACTGTAAAAGTAGGAATTAATTCACCTTTACAAAATAAAACTAGTACTGTAAAAGTAGGAATTAATTCAAAAACCAAGAATTGATATTAGAATTAAAATGAATTATACCCCACCAAAATGAATTAATCCCCACCAATGAAAATGAATTAACCCCCACCAAATGTGGTGGGTAATAAAATGAAATAATACCCACGTATTAAAATGAAACTTTGCCCACCAAAAATGAGATAAGCCCCACTGTAAATTTTTTATAAATTTGGTGGGGCTTATTTCATTTCGGCGGTGGGGGTTATTTCAGTGGGGGTTATTGCATTCACCCCGATAATACGTCACTTATGCCTGTTCCAAATTTCGTTGGAATCGGATAACTTGGTAAGAAATGCTAGAATTTTTAAAACAATTTTGTGATATATCAGAATGTGCTGTGGTTTAAATATAAAATTTTGGTCATTAAATATGAGCCATTATTATGAACATAGGTCTTGATATTTAATTCCATCAAAACAAAAGCATATTGAAAAGTTTTAAATGCAAAGAAATTTTTCTCGAAATCTGTACCATTGATCAACAATTAAGTGCACCCTTGAAATCAGCATGCCGGAAGTATATATAAAATATTGTCTCATCTTAGCTCTTGTAGACATGATTTTTACCAAACCGTGCATTCCAAAAATCTAGAATTACTCTGCGCTCACTAGAGCTTCCAAGATTTAAGAACAACTCACTAGTTCAATTTTTGATTTGAAATGTGTACGTTGAATGAAATTAATAACTCAATAAATTGAACTAGATTTTAAACCGGGTCGATTTTTTCAGATTTTAAAATATATTAAAAAAATTAAAAAAACTCAGTTAGTTGAGAGCAATATCTTATTTTTGTTAAATCGCTGCTATTTAAAATTAATGTTTAATATGAAGCGTATACGTAATGTTTTGAGTTAATTAATATTACGTATACGATAAGGTAGACAATTTGTAAGAAAAATACTTGTTCATATTCACAGATATGATATCGTAAACGATTTAAATCAACGTTTTACTAAACTTATAATATTGAGATAAAAAATAGTTTAGTTACCTGCAAATCAACCCATTGCGGTCCAACTCTGAAAATTTCAGAGTAGATGTGTGTGTAGACGCTGATATATTATTTTTATATTAAGATGTTGACGAAAGTGATATAAAATAAAGTTAAAAACTAAAAAAAAGAATAAAAAAAAACTGTAAAAAAAGGAAATACAATAAAAAAAGAAGAGTACAGTACCATTCAACAAAGCATCATCAACATCATTCATTAAAATCAGCTTCCTAGTTTCTAAGATACATCAAATTAAATATCGACATATTGAAAATTTTTATTATTTTTTAAATTTTAAACACAAATAACTCTTTAATTTTTTTTTTTCCAAAAATACGTGTAAAATTTTCTGCCAAATTTCAAAGAAAACAGAAACCGTGAAGCAGTAAATCGCTTGGTTTTCGATAGAAAGACCGGTGTTAATAACACAGTTCAAAAAAATCAAAAAAAGTTGATGCTTTGGGGTTGCGACCTATCATTTGTAAAATATTTTGGTACGTACACACAAAAAAAAAAGAAATTCATAATTTTTTATGAAAAAGTTCTTATTTTGAAAGGCTCATACTATTTATGAAATTTATTTTATGAAATGTTCCTAGTTTCCCTAGCATTTATGAAAATGTACATAAAATTCCCAGTATTATTGCAATTTATGTAAGTTTTCTTAAATATTAGGATTTTCTACATTGGCAAATATTTTAAGTACTTTTTCATAAATATTAAGTGTTTCTACATATATTTTAAGAACCTTGTCATAATTTACGAGACACACACCTTCCCAGTATTTTTTATGAACTGTTCATAAACGTTATGAAAAAGTTCCTAAATTAGTATATTGGCAAATTTTTCATAAAATATTCTTAAATAGTATACATTTTTTTTTTGTGTAGATGACGAATATGGCCGTAGAATCTTAAAGTTAACTATAGTTTAAGAAATATTTGAGAAATATAAAAAAAGTACAAAATTTAAAACAAAAACGCTAGTTTTTAATTAACATCCGTTTGACACAATCTTCAAATGTAATTCAGACTTTGTGTCAAATGGACACAAGGGATGCGCATTAACAATATTCAAATAGCATGAACTACACTGGAAGAACTATCCTTAATATCATATTAATGATAAAATTTCATAAAAAAATTTTGTAGATTTAATGAAGAATTTCATTATATCTAAGAAATTTTATTCACATTAAGGAATTTTCATAAAGTTTTTTTCAGAAAATTTCATAGTTTCATAAAAAAAAAAAATTATTCGATTTTATAAATTATATCTTCAAAAATTTAATGAATATTTTCTTTATAGCTATGAAATTATTTCAAAGACTTGATTATATATTTTACATAAAATTTCTTAATTTCAAGTTTGTTATAATTTTTATTAAACATAAAAATTATGTTTTTTTCGACCTTTAATTGTGCAATGAAAATGAAAATTATTCAAGTTCGAAGCCATACTCTATATTTCTTTATTAGGATATTGTCCTAACAAATAATCTATAGAGTTTTTTGTTTTCAAATTTATTATTTGACCATTTCAGGAATGTGTTGATAGATCTATTAAAGATCTATTAAAGGTCGAAAAAAACATAATTTTTATTTTTAATAAAAATTATAACAAACTTGTATAAAAGGCAAAGTACCGCCAAGTTTACTTCCCATGTTTTGTTTACAAACTAAACAAAATATAAAAAGGAGAGAAAAAACAAAAACGTGTATTGAATATCCACCAGAGGTTGACCTTGCACATCAAACAAGTTTTCAATTTATTTTTTGATCAATGGTTATAATCTTTAACTTCAAACTCATATGTATATTAGTTCTCATGTAGTGAGTAAACTAGTTCATATGAATGTTTGATGTTTGGCATGGGATTGTTACCGCTTTCAAAACGTGTTCTTATGATGGGAACCTAGAAAATTCCCGAAATAGATCTATCAACACATTCCTGAAAGGGTCAAATAATAAATTTGAAAACAAAAAACTCTATAGATTATTTGTTAGGACAATATCCTAATGAAGAAATATTTCATAATTTCTTTAATTTTCATATATTTCAAACTTTAGTTTTAATATTTAATTCTCAATATTGTATAAAGTGCTTTATCATTCTAATGTAGCCTTTTATTTATTTTGGACTCCAATGAAATTGTTTAAAAAATCATTCAAATCATCATCAATCATGAAGAGTTTTATCAATTCAAGGAAACTTCTTGATATTAAAAAATGGTATGAAACGATTCATAAATTCTATAAATGCTGCATTGTCGGAATGATGCATTAGTTTTGCGAAGGTTTTAAATCATAAATTATACAAATATTCACAGATAACATTTATAAAGCATGTTTCTGAAATATACATTTTATGAAATCTACCATTCTATTACACAGAATTCATGAATGGAAATTATTCTTTCATAAATTGTATAAATTCAACATAATATTTTTTTCCAAAACTTTTTTATTTCATGTATGAATTTGTTCATAGATATACTCAAAAAAAAGTTAGTTAAGTCAGCAAAAAATTTGATGTTTGGGTTTTCTTTGAAATTCAGGGGTGTGTAAAAAAAATCAAAATTATATCAACTCTTCCTTATAAGTCTACCGTTAACGTTATGCCATATTCTAGTCTTAAATTGGGTTAAACTTATGAAAATTTGTACACAAATAAAATTTTTTTAATAAAATATCCGAAAATCCATGTTTTTTGTACAAACTAAACTGAAACTACAGTCAAATAAAATAAATAAAAAGTTTCTTTAGTACAGATTAATATTTAACCATAGTATTTATCATTAACCGCCAATATTTTGAGTTTTCTTAAAATGACATTATAATTATGAAGCATTAAACAGAGTTACATAATTTAAAAAATACAACAACAACAACTTTCTATCTGCATCAATCGAAAAATAAGGCATAATGTGATTTAATCTTCCGAAGACACCTAAACGATCGGTTCAGTAGTTTAAGAAATAATGAGAAAACGAAAGTGACTTTATTTAGAAAGGTTGAGGCTAAGAAGAAGAATAAATGTTTTTCTCTAAAAATTATAAACACTTTTAATTTGCAAGTCAGACTAGACTAGTATCTCATTTTTTTTAATGGACAGGCGTCATCAGTGATTTTCCATTTAAATTATATTATTATTTCTTTTATAATTGTCAGATTGTCTCTATATAATAAGAATTAAACCTGCGTTTCTTCCCTGCGGGAAATGGACAAGTCATTGGTATGGTCACTTGACTAGAACTTTGTGTGTATGAACCAGTTCAAGTTTCGGTTCTGTTATATGAAAGTGACCGGTACTTTTAACATGGGCTTGTCATAGGAGGTGGCAACTGCTACCTGTTTAGCACTGTGTGACGTGGCGAATAATTTGACCAAGGTAACCTATCACCGTACCGACTGAAATGAATATGCTACGGGACAAGTTAGAAGTAGGTAGTGTCAAAGTATGACCATTTTAGGATTTTTATGACATGCAAAATAACCAGTGGTTAAAAAATTATCACTTGACTGGTGTAGGTGGACGTATCAAAGAACTGAAGAATAATTTTTGAAAGAAAACTAGTCACATATTAAGCGCAATGTGTTCTGTTATAGGGGAAATTTGAATGGAATATTTTTGCGACGTATCATTGCACAGGTCTGAGTTGTACATGTCGCCGGGCATGCGAAAAGTAAATAGCAAGTAACCTGCCACTTTTTTTCAGAGTGTGTCAAATTATGTACGGGTTGATAAATAGCCCGTCCGGAACCTGTCACTGCACTTATCTAAAACAGCGTGTCGTACCACCTGTTCATAAAAGCTTCAAAAAGGCACAACAAAAATTAGTTTATTTTGTCTATACCCAAACAAAAAACTATAACATTAAATTCGTTATAACAATTTAAATTTGAAAAAGTACATAAACTAGTCAAGAAGTCCGAATGTTCAAAACATAGATTATTTGCAAGTTTTTTCTTTATTTCAGTCACAAAATATATACTCAGTTTCAATTGTGTTCATAAAGAAATTCTTAAAAATCACCAATTACTTACACATAAAAAATCGTTGCCAAAAATCTTGTAAAATATCTAAACAAGATATTTCGAAACCAATATGCAGAAATTTTGAAATTTTAATTTATATTCTTGTAAAGTGTTTCAAGTTTTTGAATAAGTTGTGCAAAAAATCATATTCTGGTGATAGTTTTTTCGTAGCGATATTTTATGTGTAAAATCTCCATTCACTCGAAAAATCGCCAGTCGGCATTTGGAAAATTAACTTGCCAAACCAGTTCTAAGATCGCTACGTTTGGCGAGAAATCGCCATATCTGACAAACTTGGTCACTGTCTAAACAGTTCTGTATTCAGTTATTCGAAACCAGTGGAGTGTTACGTCTTCATTTCTACTGTCGCAAAGTCGGTACATAAAAAATTCCTTCACTGTTGTGTCCACTTTGCAGCAGTCAAGAAACTGCATTCTTCTGTACTAATTGCCATATTTTTATCCACTGTTAACGGTTTTCAACCAGTAGCAACTTCAACTGCAACGACCCTAGTTGCTTCAGTACACTTTGATGTTATGTTAATTATTCTCCACTTACGTGATATATCTGGTACCAACCAGTGAATGTTTGGTCACCATAACTATATTCATGTGATTGGACATTTCACCCAAATTAACAGTTTTTGGTGCACCATAATTTTGGTTTCACCAGTTTCGTGACGTGCTTCAAAATCATATATCACAGAATTACCACTTTGGATCAATCGACCCTTCATTTCCCGCAGGGTTCTTACATTACAAACGTAACAATACCAAGTCATGACCGTTTAGCGATCACCTCGCGATGGCCTCGAATGTAATGCAGCTAAATTGCAGTTTTCTTTCCTATTAGCTTTTCTGTTGTTGTATATTACACTCAGAAGTGACCAACACTAACAAACACAAATATTCTATTTTTAGATTTCTGTTTATTTTCGAATCTCCTCCGTCTCTATATAGCTATGAAACATGGCGTAACATGTAAAATCAATAAAATTGTGAGTATAAATTTATTAACCGCGGGACTTAAGCTGGCCCTTCTTAACTGAAAGTTTTACAACATCTTGACAAAGGACCTCTTCAACAGACACTTGGCATCTTTATTTTAAATTACAAAAGAAATTGTCAATTAAGAGCTGCCAACATATTACCATCAATATAAATATATACACGTTAACCAGATGAATATATTAGGCCAAGGACAGTTAAATATACCATTAATAAAATGCCTGCAAAAAATATTTTTTAAGCATTTAACATATGACACTTTTAATTAATACATAATGATATTGATTGATTTAAACCAAGACATAATTAATATTGATGACGTATATAAAAAAATCGCAAAAATTATCTTTTCATCTGGTAGAAAGTATATATATATACAATGGTTTATATGAAAAAAGTAAAAAAAAATTCTTCCAATGGGTTGTTAGTTTTTTTTTTCTCTCCGATATTAATGAAATTTGGATATTTGGTAAACGAAAAAAAAGTCAGGTAAACGTGTTTTTTAAGCGGCCAATTCTCATGTTTAAAATCAACAAATATGGTAAAAATGTCCCCATTTTTCGGCTTATTTCAAATTGTTACAGAGACGCATTAACTAATACACACAGAGTAATAAAGTGCCAACCGAATTGAAAAGTCTATGTTAATGGTAATAACTTATAAATTCAGTTAGTACTACGATATTTACATTAGATTTCTGAATATTTTGACTGTTGCAACGAAAATTCAGTTGAATTAACCGAACTTTGTTGTGAAAACTGATGTTCAATTGTACCAACCGGGTGAAATTCTTAATAACCGAATTTAAGTCGTAGTAACCTAATTTCAGTTTGCAAATATCTACATTTTTCTCTGTGTGTGTATATGAAACAGGTCCGATAACTTTCAAGTATTTTTGTTATTCAAAAAACTGTGTTTTAAGTGATATTGAAACTGGCGTTTTGTTAAAGAATTATAGTTGGAGTAAGCTAAAAAACATGTATATTGAAGCCTACTAAATTCAATCGAGTCTGAGATTTTTCCTACATTCATAATTGGTCGGCTTTTATGCGACTTTTTCCCAAGAGCTTTTTAGCCTATATTTTAAATATATTAAAAAAATTGTAACCCTAACACACTACATAGGGAGTATTGATATTAAAATTTTTGTTTTCTCGAGTACATCAAAACTGCCTTCAAAAAATATGAATTTAATTTTTTTCAAACAAAAATATATTAGCTTTGGACTCACATTTTACTAATTAAAAGTGAGATTAGGCCGCAAAATAAAAAAAAATACGTGTCATATCTATTTTTTTCTTTATCATATATCCAAATTTCATTAAGATCGGAGAAAACCTATCGGGAGACTCCCCATGTAAGTCGGTCGGTCAAACCAACTATTCAATATCCTACACCAGACTGGGTACAATTTCACAAAAGTGTGAGTCTGAAATTTATATATGGGTCAAAATTTATGCATATGCGAAATTTCAAAAACTGAGACAAAACTACCTCTAGGCTTTTGGGTAGCCCAAATTCGGCAGTTCTTATGTGGATATGTGTTTCATTGCTCATAATATTATAGTTCCAAAAGTTGTAATTTGCCGGAAATCATACTTTTAAATTCTCAAATTTAAAAATTCTATTTTGGAAATTTTATTTTATTTTCATTATTGTGACTATAACTTAAATTATTTGCATATAATTGTACTTTTAGTAACCAAATTTACATAGCACATACATAGCACATATGAAATGTGATTATGTCGTTAATGAACGATATCGTACTCTTTTTATATGGAATTTGATTTTAAATGATAGTAAAAAAGTAAAAAGCGGGATGTATCGCTAAATAACCTACAAGCAATATGAATATAACTGAGAAGTACTGTAATAAATTGACGGAAACGTCCCCAAACTATGCGGTGTATCGAATAAAAGTCCGCATAGTTTTGGGATATTTGCATACTTTGGGGACTGGCCTCAAAGTTTTCATACATGTAGCGTATAAGTTGAGGATATTTAGTTCGATACAGCGCATACTTAGGGGACTTTTTTGGGTTTATATACAGATTTCCCCACAGAATGCGCTGTGCATACATTAGGGGCGGGTCGATTTGTAGGGAGTGAAAAAATTCACCAATTTCCCTATGATTTCCGTATTCTATGGGTTATTCCATGAAAATTTGCCAAAGAACCATACCTCTATCGTTAAACTCAAGTCCCCTACTTTTTGTTGGTAGATTTTTTCCAAATTGACGTTCGTATGAAATATTACCTACACGTTCACATCCATAACTCAAAAACTAATCGCCAGTAGGCGCGTTGGAAAGGTGAGCTCATTTTGATCAATTTACAAAAAAAAATCTCCAACATTGGTCCAACGGTTCAAAAGTTACGGGCATTTTTGTCCAAATTTTGGAGCATTTTTCCATTTTTTTCATGATTTTGTCCAAGAATATTACTTTCATGGCCATTTTTTTGGCTCAATCCATTATTTAATTCAATATTCAATTCAAAACGAAGAGTTTAAGCCCAAATTTATCGAATTCGGTTGATTAATTCATACGATATTGCTAAAACAAAATAACACATAAAACCAACTTTTTGATTTTTTTTTCTACAAAAATTCAAATTAAGAGATAATAAAGTATCTATCAACCTATTATCAAAAAAAAATATTCAATTTGAGTGTAGTAAAAGACAAAATGTGAAAAAAAAACATTATTTTTTCTGAAAGTCTTGTTTGCTTTCAAGTCTGGGTGTTTTCGTACGGCTTTCTAATGTCGTCGCCATAGCGCCTTCTACATTCTTTCCTGCAACTCGTTTAGCAGTGGCAGCCAGCAATTGGACATGTCTTTCCGTTCCTTGAATGTGTAAAGGAATTTGTGGATCATCGAACGGTGGCACTTCGTAATTTAAATATCCCTCCAAATGTTCATACGAATAACTTTGCGTAAACGGTGGTTCGAATAAAATGGTATCGTCATTTAAATCAATCATATTTGTATATTCCGTACAATTAAAGTTTATAAGAGATTTTTTATAAACTCTAAGTTCCGTTGGGTCGACAATATCCCTTCGGTAATGTAAAATCTTCTTTATAGCAATGTTTCGTTTTTCCATTCTATCATCAAACAACATAGATAGCAAGATATTTTCTGAGTGTGCAAAATATGGATTATCTTGAATTACTGTATTTACAACTCCAAGTAAATTCGGTGGTAAAAATCGTGTCCAAGTAATAAATTTAAAAAGTAATGTAATGCGTAATGTAAAGCGGAAATCAGTCCAGTCGTAACCTAAGGTTCGTAAGCTTCGTAAGTCAAAAAAATTGAGCCAAAAAAATGGCCATGAAAGTAATATTCTTGGACAAAATCATGAAAAAAATGGAAAAATGCTCCAAAATTTGGACAAAAATGCCCGTAACTTTTGAACCGTTGGACCAATGTTGGAGATTTTTTTTTTGTAAATTGATCAAAATGAGCTCACCTTTTTTAACGCGCTTACTGGCGATTAAACCCGATCGATAGTTTTTGAGTTATGGATGTGAACGTGTAGGTAATATTTCATACTAACGTCAATTTGGGAAAAAATCTACCAACAAAAAGTAGGGGACTCGATTTTAACGATAGAGGTATGGTTCTTTGGCAAATTTTCATGGAATAACCCATAGAATACGGAAATCATAGGGAAATTGTCGAAAAATAAATCGACCCGCCCTAGCATACATATATATGTACACTAAAAAAAATAAGTTAGTAGAAAAGTTAGTAAAACGTCTTGTAAATCAGGTATACTTTTTTTCAGCAAATTTTTTGCCAAAATTATGTTTTCAGCTAAAATTTTTAGTTATAATTATTCAGCACTTAACTGTTTTGAACTTATGTTTTACTAATATTTTACTAATTTATTTTGCTAAAAAAATTGTGCTGATTAGTACATTAATAGTATGGACGACAACCAAATTGAAAGATATACTCAGAATGAATTAGATGTCCCGGTATGTCAAGATGTAGTAGTGACGAGGAAAATTATAATAAAAAGTACAACTCATGTACGACATATAAAAAAATCATTTTGGTATCTGTTTTTCATACACAAAACAAAATTGTGGGTTGAAACAACTTCAATTTTGAGTTGTCACTGACTTGTGAAAGTAATTGTCTATTAATTAAATAAAAGACAAAAATAAACTACATAAATTTAATAAAGATTAAATGTGTATTTGTAAACTAAATGTTTGTAGAGATTAATAATCTAGTGTGGTCAAATTGCAAACTAATATACAGCAGGTAGGCAGACTAAAGCGAAAGACAAAGACACACATCTTAGTTAGATTTTTATCTTTCCTTTTTCTTATTGCAAAAAAAGAGTTGTGTATGTCATATTTTGTTCTTTTTCTTTTCGTTTCTATAATTATCTGCGGCATTTGTGTTCCTTTAAAATATATCATCATTTAGACAACCATTGATGTTTTTATTAACTAATAATCATATAATTACAAATTTTATACTATTACCCTAACCGAGTATTACCTACTATGGCTTTCAGCGTGTTGTAGAAAACAGACCAGTGCCTCTGGTGGGGACCGAACCCACGACCCCCGCACTGATAAGCCAGCACGCTACCAACTAGCTGAAGAAACTGAAGAACATTTTTTTAGTGTTATATATTACTATTTCTATTTTTTTTAGTTATTATATTAATTCATGTCGTCAATTTGGGAGTATGAACATTTTTATATTTTGTAACGTATTGTAAATTATTTTTAAAAGAATCACTAACATATGTTTCATGATTTTCGGCAAATAAATTAACTAAAGTACAATTTTTATACAAAATTTTTGAGTTTTTTTTCAGTCTACTAATATTCAGCAAAAATTATTATGAAGTTTTAGCAATGGTTATTTTAACTTCTGATAAACTAAGCGTTAGGAAAACTTTAGCTGAATCTACTAATTTTGTTGATAAAAATCAGCTTACTGATTTTCAGCAAAAGATTTTGCTGACATTGGACATTTTTTTTGCAAGCACCCTCCTGACTAAAATTTTGCTGACTTAGCTAATTTTTTTGCTGACTTAACTTACCTTTTTTTTTTTGAGTGTTTATATAAACGATTTCTGAATATTTTGTGTGTTACAACTAAAATTCAGTTTTTAACCGAATTTTCTTGTGGAAACCAATACTAAGTTGCTCCAACTGATTTCAGAGGTAGTTGCCGAATTTCACTTGGAAAATGGCTAAATTTTTCGCTGTGTGTAAGAATGCCTTTTGAGGTTATTTTTATTTTGTTTGCTCCATTAAATTTAAAGTCCGTACCATTTCTGGTGTATATTCGATTCTTGTAAGACAAATAAAATATTTTACTTGTGTAGGTTTTGAAGGAATTGCTTTAGTTCTCAAAAAGCAAAATGTGATTGGAAAAAACTACCCTAAAAAAAAGTTTGTGAAGCCAGCAAAAAATTTTACTGAGTCAGCAAAATAAAGTTAGGAGGGTGCTTGAAAAAGAATTGTTAATGTCTACCTGAACGTATATTTGTTTGCAATTTGACTACACTGCATTAATAATTACTTTAAAGATGTGGTTTACAAATACACATTCAATGTTTATTAAATTTAACTATTTTATTTTATCTTTAATTTAATTAATAGACAATTACTTTGACAAGCCGGTGACAACACAAAATTAAAGTTTTTTAATCCACATTAGTAAAATATTAGTAAAACATTAGTTCCAAACAGTTAAGTGCTAAATAAGTATAACTAAAATTTAAGCTGAAAACACAATTTCAGCAAAATATTTGTGGAGAAATAGTATACTTGATTTACAAGACGTTTAACTAACTTATTTTTTTGAGTGTGAATATATGTAACAGTTGGCATAAATGGGTTAAGGTGTTATGATAGAAGTTCGACAGAATTTGTTTACTCTTTATTTTGAAAGAATCTGTTTTTCTCATAAAGGCGTGGATCCAGGGGGAGGGAAAATTGGATATTTCCCAAAATTTTCGACACAAAAAAATTCAAAAGAATAGAAAATTCATCAAAACTACTCTATCTTCCCTCCCCAAAATATTTTCCTGGATCTGCACCTGGTCTCAAAAATATGAATTAAAACAACTTTAGAAAGAGTTAAAATTTAATTATTATAAAATATTCAAAACTTAAAACTAATCACAGACAAGAGAAAAACTAAAAGATTTATTTTATAGCCTTAAAAGAGTTTTTGGAAATAAATTACTATAAAAATGATGTAGTAGTGGACAGTAAATGCTTTAATAAATCGACAATTTTTAGTGTTCTATTCAAAGTTTTAATATTGAGTTTTCTCCTGAGCATTTAGGTTAGATGGCATCCATTTATAAACAAATTTGTGTAGATGAAGTTTTATGAACTATATTTCTTAAAAGTTTGCAAAAATGTATTTTCCTACTTACTAATAAATATATTGTGTCATAAAATTTTATGTATTTTTTTTTTAGCTTGATTCCCCGTACTCAAAGTCACAACTTACTATGATTTCTTTATATTGTACTTTAGAACATTTTTATATTTTTTTTATTATTTTGTCATAAACTGAGATAAATGTTGTGAAATGAAATTGTTATAATGTCTTTTTTCTTGTTTAGATTTGGCCAAATGGTTAAGAATAAGAAGTATATTTATCATATCAAACAATTGTTAGGAACAATAAAAATTTCATTTTAATCCCCATCATAGAGAGCCATTAAGACAATTTTTTTCTTCACACTCTTTTATATAATCTTGGCAAGAAAATTGTTTTGGGACAACTACTTTTTTTTTGTGGTTGCTTTAAGTTGAAAGAAACTTTTATAGTTATCAGGTGCAAATTTCACAGATTAGAGTTTATATATTTGTAGTTTTATTTTTAACTGTGGCATTAGAGGTATAACTTTTTTTTGGGTGCAAGCTTCCAAGGCAGAACATTTAAGACAAGTTTGTACTAATAATAAAACAGTTTTTTAGGAAAAATTTGGAAGAAAAATCTCATGCACCGAAAGCCAGTTTGAAAATGCTTTAAAATTTTTATATTTATAAAATATTTGTTTGCATTAATTAGTGTATAATTGCATTGACATTGATTGAAAGAAAATATTTTTAATGGAAGAATAAATAAAAGTAATTTCCATGAAAACGCAAAAAAAAAATTCGGCAAAATTTCAGTTTATGGGGGACACCCCTGGAAAAAAAAAAAAAAATGCCACGCCCCCCTTAAATGACCCCAAGGAGTGCGAAAATCATAATGAATAAGGGGGCTCACGCCCCTTATGGGCGTGGCAGTCGAAAAACGACCCGGCCCACCTACGTAGACAATATGGGTATCAAATGAAAGCTAATGTCTTCAGGATTCCAAAAATAGCCGTAGTTGCCAGATCGGGCGATTTTTGTAGCCGATATGGCCATTTTGGCAAAATTTGGGGTGGGGGAAATTTTTTTTTCCTTTTTTTTTGCTTTTTGCTTCTGATTGGTTAATGAAAATTTGTTATACTGGCTTCGCTTAGTAAAGTTTTTCTGCGTGACCGGCCTACGGCCGGGCTTAGGGGTTTTTAACTCCAGTATGTCTTAATTCTAGACGGCGGGGATCTCGAGTGCTCGGCCTCTGGCCGAGCTAAAAAGAAATAAACAAAAAAAAGTCCTTCCCCCATTTTATAAAAATTAACATATCTTCCTCAAATTCTGGACGATCTGGCAACTACGGGTATTTTTGGAATCGTGAAGACATTTCCTTTCATTTGATACCAATATTGCCTAAGTAGGTGGCATGGGTCGTTTTTCACCCCCCGCCCCTATTTAACAAAAATGGCCGTATCGGCTGCAAAAACCGCCCGATCTGGCAACTATGGCTATTTTTGGAATCGTGAAGACATTAGCTTTCATTTGATACCCATATTGTGTACGTAGGTGGGCCGGGTCGTTTTTCGACTGCCACGCCCATAGGGGGCGTGAGCCCCCTTATTCATTATGATTTTCGTACTCCTGGGAACATTCTGAAGGGGATGGCATATTCAGATTTTTTCTCTAGGGGTGTCCCCCATAAACTGAAATTCAGCCAAAAATTCATCAAAAAAATATCGTAATCTTATTAAACTTTTGTGTCAAGCTGGTGGAAAATAGTTTAAATTGAATATTTTCTTCAACTTAAACTGTTTTACAAAAACTATGTAGTTTGAAGATTTACAAAACCTATGTAGTTTGAAGAAAGCAATTGCTAAAATCAAGTAAACTTTGTCTTTCGCTTAGTAATGCAGTAATATCTCATTTTTCTCAAACTGTTATGTTAAACTAATGGGACACGTTTCAGTATTTAAAATTATAGAGAAATGTTGTAGAAAACTAAGAAGTTTGAGGCAAATTATTACTTTTGTAATTTAAAAAATGTATATTTATACTTAAAACTGCAACGCGTTTGGTGCGTCAACTTTTTCAACGTTCGGGAAAAAGTAATATCGATTTTCTTATTAGTTTTATATGCCCTAACGAAATATGCCTTTGATTAAGATTGATATTGAAAAAAATGCAAAAACTTTAGTAAATGTATTTAGTAAAATACATTTAGTAAAAATATTTGTTAGTTAGTATATGTTCAATTATGTAAGTACATTTTTTGTAATAAAATATAATAAATCAGGAATCCGATCTCCTTACTATTTATACCAGCTATATCCGGCCGAAAATGGAATACAACTCTCATATATTGGCAGGGGCTCCACTGTCTATTCTGAAGCTTCTGGACCGTGTTCAGGGGAGGGCGGTGAAGCTTATCAATGACTGTAGTGTATCCAACTCTATTGATTCATTGGAGCATCGTCGGTATGTGGGTTGTGTGACACTTTTCTATCGATATTACCATGGGAGATGCTTATCTGAGATAAGTGAACTTATTTCACGAGCCCGAGTTTTTATTCGTAATACTCGCTTATCTAGTAGAGCACATCCGTTTGTAGTTGATTGTCCTGATCAATAGAGAGTGGAGCCCCTGCCCATATATGAGAGTTGTATTGTATGTAATTATATTAGATACTAGCTGACCAGGCAAACGTTGTTTTGCCTTAAAATTTTAATTGTAATAAAATTTATTGTTTACTTCTTTACCTTTTTTATTTATTCTAGGACTATGAGGAACGCTAAAACAATTTTTGAACAACATTATTAAATAACCTTGCAAAAAGTCTTGCATGTGATAATTTATTTTAATGCTTATTTGTTTTTTGCTTTTGGTACCACGCCCATTTATCCCATTCCGCCCATTTTCAGTTCGACTACTAATATTTGTAATTGATGGACTCGTAGAAAATTTGAAGGCTATATAGCTAATATAGAACCCTAGATATTTAATATTAATATTAATTTTGTATATGAGCTAAATAATCACTTTGTATGGGAGCTGCCACGCCCACTGGTATGATCCCGCCCAATTTTCCCATGACTCTTCATAATATAATCAACGTGCACAAAATTTCTAAGACTCTGGCTATTATAGAACTGTAGATATATGATATTAAATATTTACTTTGTATGGGAGCTGCCACTCCCACTGGTCCGATCCCGCCCATTTTTTTCCTGATTATTCAAATCAGTAACATATGGAATACTGCAATGTTTCAAAACTCTTGCTATCACAATAGTCAAGATATATGATGTTATTCAATTTATGTGGGAGGGGCCACGCCCACTTGAAATATATATAGCCGAAAACCTAATTTGGACTATAACCTTTCAAATGAAGCCAGTTTGGGCCAAATCGGTGGGATAGTTTTAGAGTCTATAGAGGACAAATATACAAACATTGTATTTTATATATATAGATAAATAGATTAATTCTATTTAATTCTTATTAGGTTTATAAATTTTTTTGTAAAATCAATTATTTTCAGTTATTTAAATAGGATATTTATTTATTCTAATATATTATTATAAAATTGCTAATGTAAATAATCTAATTTAGAAAGTTTTATGTTAAGAAGAAGAATAAACGCTTTTCTCTAAAAGGAGGAGATTAGAAAAATCTAAAAATAGAATATTTGTGTTTGTTAGTGTTGGTCACTTCTGAATATAATATACAATAACAGAAAAGCTAATAGGAAATAAAACTGCAATTTAGCTGCATTACATTCGAGCCCATCGCGAGGTGATCGCTGAACGGTCATGACTTGTTATTGAAAGAAAAAGCGCAGGTTTGTTTCTTACAGCCGCATGTTGTTGAAAAATCCTTCATATATGGACAATCTGACAATTATAAGACACAAATTATAATACAATTTAAATGGAAAATCACTGATGACGCCTGTACATAAAAAATCAGAAAATAATCTAATCTGATTTAAATTAATAAAGTTCATAATTTTTAGAGAAAAACGTTTATTCCTCTTCTTAACCTCAACCTTTTTAAATTAAATTTGTCAAATGCATATTAATAAAAAATTAATTGCGACTTGTATGACGTTAAAATAACACTGTAATAAAATAATGTAATTATGATGCGAGCAAGATTATTCAAGTTCAAGATCATTTGTTTTATGTTAAACAAAAAACCGTGCAATGTGCGACAACCATGTTGCTATGGTTGTGACTACCATACTCTTATCTGCTTCTGTTTCATAATATGGTAATGTTTATTTACTAATTAAAAAAATCTTCATCCGCTAACTTAATGTAGAATTTATCTACTGACAGGTCCTCACATGTCTTTTTCGCGTCACCGAAAATCTTCAGAGAACCAACGTAGAAGTGGTAGGAGATTTACCCAAATTATAATTTTTGAAGGAAAAAATCAACGCTTTACCCGTATTGTTTTATTTACCCGATGAGAAGTAAAAAACAAAATTGGAAGAATTTAACTAATTTAAATCAAAAATAAAACATTTGTAAATAATAAACAGTGTTCATGTGCAGGCTAGAATCTCTAGTCATACGACACTGTTTTTAAAGTTTAATATTAATAAAAATTACATTTTTTTTTTAAACACAAAGAAATTGCTAAAAATTATTTAAAAATTATTTCAAACGAAAAAAAATACTCTGAGTTCAGCAAAAGGGATAATTTCTGCAAAGAAATAATTGAAAAAGAATTTTGCAGTAGTCCCTACGCTTCAATAGAAAGAAAGAAAAAACTAATTTCTCTGTGAATTTGTTCACAAAAGTATAACTAAATCTTATAACGAAATGAGAATTTTATGCCGCTTTAAATTAAATGTTATTAAATTCAAGCCATAAAAAAACATTTGGTATTTCAACAAAACTTTATCCAATTTTTTTTTTGCTTTTTGGGAAGGTGTACGATATTGATAGCTTTTTAATCAAATGAGTTATTATTGAATTGAAAAATAATTCAATTAAAGAGATATCAACTTATAATTGAATTAGCAATTTCCTGAATCGGTGGTTTTCGTGATTGAAATGGGTTTTTATTTTTTGTGGGCATCTAACTCATCACAAAATTTTGGTTTAAAAACGAACGGTGTAATGGTTAGTGCGTTGGACTGTTACACAGATGGTCCAGGGTTCGATTCCCAGTGACGACAACATCAATTTAGTAAATAATATGTATGAGTTTTCTATCACTTATATGTATCGCTTCGCCCACCTTCGGTGTTCCCATATCGCTTAACCCCACCGAAGTAAAATAAGGAGTCAGGGCTATGAAACAAAATGCTTCAATAAATTCGCCAAATCTTCAGCAGGCGGCGAGCAACAACTGTTCTAAGACTTATCATTTCGCGCAATTACAGTGTTGCCATGTTTGAAGCCCTTCATCTTTCACCACCTTTCATCTCTCCACTATCCCTTTCCAAAGAAAGCAGCACATTAATAAATAGTGTTGCTTCTCTTTAAAAAAAAAAAAAAAAAAATTAATATGAAATACCACACAAATTTGTTCTACAAATCTCTATATAGTTATACTATTTGACAAAACTATATAAAAAGTTTTTCGTTTAAACCCAAACGGAATCTATAAACCCCTACACTATGCACAAGTATTAAATACAATTTAGAGAAGATTTTATACTAGAAATAAGAATATTTTTATTAGAGCCAAATATTTATTGTCTTAAACTAAATAGAAAAGATGTGATATTTAAAATGCCGAATCAAATATTGCAAAGCACCGCAGTTGTCTAATTTGAATACAAATCAATTGTCAAGGGAACTGTGATATGCAGAATTTTGAATAAGCTGAAATTAAGATTTGATATAGAGTAGACAAGCGGTCCAGAGTTTTATTCTATGTTTAAAATTAAAACAGGAGGGAATTTGACTAAAATTTCCGAAATACAATTATTGTGAGCATTACGGTAAAGTAGTCTTCCAAATTCCCCCAAATTTGTAATACAGAGTTACCACCCATTTGAAATAGAGGTAAAAAAAAGAAACCCGTATTTCTGTATATACTGTAAGTATATACTGTAAGTATATACTGTAAGTATATACTGTAAGTATATACTGTAAGTATATACTGTAAGTACTGATTTTTATTTTTTTGTTTCGGTGAGGTCTACCGATCGTTACAACAATTACTTTTTTAATACATTATTGGTTTGTTTACCACTTATTAAAGTATTTCTGCATGCATTTGGTTGTAATACAAAATATTTGCTAATAAGAATACTTAAACAGTTTTGATTAAGAAAATTGAGTAATTTTTTGGTAAGCATATTATGTCATATTACCAACCGATTTCGAACTAATTTTTTCTCTGTGTGTATATTTTTATATATTTAGATTTGTCCATATTAATAAAAAAAGCTTTTCTTTTTTTCCAGGTAAATAATTATTTTTTTCAAATTTATTTGCTTAAACTTTGCACAATGGGATATATTACAAAATTTTTGGAAATAATTCGGTAATTTCATAGTTAGTTAGTAGTCCGATTGTAATGAAATTTGAAACAGGCACAAGCGACATAATATCGAGCTTAACCTTCATGACCACCCAAAATTGGAAACGTTTTAAATACAGAATTTTGAGAGCTCGCCGTTTTTTGTTAGTACTCCGATTTTTACTCTTGGTAGAAAAATTTCAGTTTTGTTCAAATATAAACGTTCACTATTCAATAAAATATTTATTTATAGACTTTTAAGTCAACAATGTGAAATTTATGTGCAAATTAATAATTTGCTGTAAGCAATCCCAGAATTACAAAAAATATACAACAAATTCCAAACATGGGGTGTTTTACAGTTTTTGCTGGCATGTCTAAAGCAGGGATTGGAAGAGACTTATCCAATAAGTTAGGTATATGTTTAAGTATCTGCAACCGCTTGAGCTATCTAATTGGAGGCGTGCACAATTTTTAGCGGTGGGTTAAAGTTGATATTTGACTTATAAATATGGCAGCTTTAAAAGCGATGTGTGGAAAAGTATATACAAATGAAATTTTTTTTTAACACATCCCGTTTTTATATAAAATTATATTTCAGAATAGTGAGCACCTCTTTATATGTTCAGATAGAAAATATTTATCTGCAAGTAAAAAACTGGTGGTGCTTTTTGGGATAAAAATCACAAAAATTTGATTTTATTAAATTTTAAATTTAAACGAATATTGTTTATGAGGGGAACAAGATATTGCATTAATTTCTTATTTACTTAATCAAGAAATTTATTTAGTTAAATAATTAATATTTTAAAAAAGAAAATGACCTCGATGTCGTCACTGTATTCGCAAAAAAGCTGGACCTGAGTCGGACCAAATTTGGAATTTCACATTTTCAATTGGGAATATCTCGGGAACTATTAGAGATAGCCTACATATATAGACCATATTTTTTAGTCGCTACTAGCAGATTATAAATATGTTTTTTGAATATCGGATTACAAAGAAAAAATGACGAGCATTGCAATCGGGCCATTAAGTAAGAAATGACTGAATTATTTCCAAAAATTTTGTGATATATCCCACTGTGCTTTGTATGACTGGCTGGCTTTCATCTCCTATTATGTCAAGTAAGTATTTATCAGAATTTTACTCAACTCAATATTTTATATGGCCTTTACACTTTATCATGTTTCTTTAGTATTTGTATAAAAACAAATTTAACGAATAGTTATACTAAAATCGAATGGTATTGTTTTTTGATTTAACATTTCGATATGTTGTTTATTATATTCAAGCTCAATTTAGTAGTTAAGCCTGAGGTTACATATTTCATTTAATGTCATCTATAACAAAAAACAAAAAAATTAAATGATTTTTCTAACCTTGTTTTTCCATTCAAATGCTATTTTTTTAGGATTTTCTATCTTTAAATACAGTTGTGCATACAGAATTAGTGATAATGTTGAAAAACAATTTTTATGTTAATTTAATAGAAAATCGTATGGCAAAAACTTGAAACACTACATTTTTTTATGTTTTCATGAACAAGAAGAAATATAATATTTATATATAGTATCTAATTTAAAATTTCATTGTAATATTTTTGCTGCCAAAAAATAGAGTTGCCAATACAAACTTTTTTTTTTTTTAATTTTGGAAAAGTTATTTTAATAAAGTTTTCCAAAATGATCACAAAGTTGGGCAGCCACTAAAATGCCTATGCGGAGCTGCCTTCTTTGTCAGTAACGCCCCTTTTAATGTCGTTGTGTCTTCAATATTGAAAAGTTTTTCCTGATTTATTTAAACAGTTCTTGTCGGATCCAGATAAAATGATATCTTTGGGAAAAATGATATCTAAGGGAATACATGACTATCTTTTCAGGTATTCCCTTAGGTATTTGATATCCATACTGCCTATGGTTTGGCCATAGAGTTGCCAGCCTGTGGTAAATATAGTGCTTCGGAAAATTTCGTCTAAAATCCAAACACGCACGCATAACGACAAAAGAAAAAAAAAATACTTGTCCACTAAAGCTTAACAGAGAATGATATACGAGGTCGGATCAATAAGACCGTGACTTTTTGAATGAAACACAGTTTTTTTTTGCAAAAAAACGTTTCTCCAATTTTTGTATCCCTTCCAAAAAATAAGATTTTTCGAGGTCCATTAAATAGGCATTTGTTTGATCAATAATTTCATCGTTGGAGCTAAATCTCTTTTCACCGAGCCATTTATTTAGGTTTGGAAATAGGAAATAGTCACTGGGGGCTAAATCCGGAGAATATGACGGATGAGGTACCAATTCGTAGCCCAATTCATGTAATATAGCCATTGAGACTGCACACGTGTGCACCGTGCATTATCTTGACCATATGGGGTCGTTTTTTTTTAAATCTCGTTAAATCGGTCCAATAAGTTGGCATAATATTCGCCGTTTATTGTTTTTCCCTTTTGAAGGTAATCGATGTGGATTAACTGTTGCCATCACCTTATTGGCCGTCAAACTTACCTTGGCCTTCTTCGGAGCCGGTCCGCCCGGAGAAACCCATTGTTTAGACTGCTGCTCCGGATTGTTGTAATGGATCCATGTTTCATCCACAGTTACAAAACGTAGCAAAAACTCATTCTAATTGCGGTTAAACAACTCCTTACAATCCTTTGAAGTTGTCACACGAATATGTTTATTGTCAATTGATATCAAACGCGGCACCCATCTTGCAGACAGCTTTCTTAAACCCAACTAATAATTTAAAATCGAAACCACACTGCCATATGAAATGCCTATGGCATCAACAATCTCTCGCACTTTCACTCTTCGATGGGGGATCTTTTTCGATATTTTCGGGTGTACTGACCTCAATTGGCCGTCCAGAACGTTCAGCGTCATTTGTACTTGTGCGACCACAACGAAAGTCAGCAAACGACATTTTTACTATTGAAATCGATGGTGCCGAGTCCCCATAGTATTTATCAAGCTTTTCCTTGGTTTGATTGACGGTTTTTTTTTTCGCAAAAACTAATGTTTAGGTTAGGTAAGGTCAAAAAAGGATTCAGAGAAGGGAAAATGCTTCCCTAATCCGACTCAAGTCCCTGAGGACTTACACTTAAGCCAGAATGTCGACTTGTTGAGCGCTCTAAACAATCGGTCCTATGTCACCTTTCTACCCCAGGAACTCCGTCGCACTGACGAAACTCCTCAACGTCTTCCATCCTATGCCCTAAGATCCTCCAATGTGGATATTGGGTCACTGGATAGTATTTCGACCCGGATCCCGGCAAATGCCGCGCATTCACAGAGATAGTCTCCTCGTCCTAACCACAGGCCCGGCACTCTTCCGAGTCCGTCCTACCAATACGGAAGAGATGGGCCCTAAGTGTCGAGTGTCCCGTGAGGATTTCCATCAAAAAACTCAGTTCCTGGCACCCATATAATCTCAATGCGTCCCCGTGCAGAGAAATCGTTAATTTCCCATTCATTGAAGTCAGCGTGACAGAAGCCCAGACCCGTTTTCCCATCCAGTTTCGATCCATCCGTGTAAAAGTGGATCCCAGGATGGTTCCCCAAGAAGGTTCCATTTAACCATGGTTCCCCGTCGGGGATTAACGTGTCACAGAGCGTCGTGACAGACCTCTCTGAAATCCTGTCGCAGTTCCATTCTGGAACGCAATACCCTGGCAACTGGTCCAAAATAGTACGGTGCCCAGTAATATGGCCATTACTGTCCCATTCCCCGGTAGCCCTCAGCCGCATCATAATCAATGCGGCCTCGTACTTCACCTGTACCTCAATTGGGCGAATTGCTAGCATAGTCTCGACAGCCCTAGTAGATGTGGTTCTCATTGCGCCACTAATGCCAAAACAGCATAGGCGCTGTACCTTCTGCAATAGTCCTACATAATGTCCCAAAATAATGTTTAATGAGCACTCGAAATTCACTGTTTTCCATTATTAAAAAAAAGCAACCTCGTGGCTTTTGAACAGCTGTTAAACGCAAAGTAAATGACGGAACTTGCTCAAAATTTGACAGTAGTCTATTAACAGGTGGTAATTGATGGGATCTGTGTTGCATTTGATATAACTAAGAAGAAAGTTCGAAAAGTCACGGACTTATTGAGCCGCCCTCGTATGTGACAAAAGTGCAAAACGCCTCCAAATGTATGCGTTTTTGCGAACACCACGATAAGTTGAGCATGCTCAGACTTGTTTCTTTATAGTGCTGATGCGCATTTCAAATAATTTTCATTAGGTACCAAATTTATATATAAAGTTTCTTTGGAAGAAATATGAAAAAAATGTAAAAACAGTTAATTGGTTAATTTTTGACCCCACTTTTTAATCCCTAAAAAGTGAGATTGGGCAGCTAAAAAAATAAGGGTCTCTTAGTTTTTGATGCTTTATAACATATTCAGATTTCACCGTAATCGACGAAAAACCATGAACGGACTCTCCTTGTTAGACTTTTAGTTGATCTGCTACTTTTATATACACAACTGTCTATTAAATTTGATATTCTTAGTGTATGTGTTTCTGTTGTGTCTGTTTCTTATATCCAATATTCGATTATCATAAAATTTTATGATAATTCAAATAAATAAAACTTATTGCAATGATTTTCTCTTAAGTTTATATTCTCATGAACCACCAGTATGGTTATGTCTAAATTACTGATGAGTATGAGATGGGAGACCATTTCAAAAAAAATATATATAAAAATACGTGTGGAAAAGTTGCTTAACAATTTGCTGAAATTTTAAATGTTTGCTTTATTAAATTTTCCTTTTAATAAATAATATATCAACAAATAACTGTTATTTTTTTCCGAAAATTTGTTAAAGTTTGATAACTAAATATTTTACATTGCTCTTCGTATGTGTTTATTTTAGACAATAAAAATTTATTTAGGAATTACTAAATTTGATTTATTATAGCAATTTCCCACTTGTGTCGACAAGAAAACTGCAAAAACAAAAAGTAATGGAGCGAGACACTAAATCTAGCCTGCTTGAAAAGATATTTATGTATAAATGTACACAGGATGACATTTATAACAGTACACTCAAAATAGTATCTAGGTAATTTAAAAGAAAAAAAAAAACCATAAGTTTTCTTATTTAGAATCTAGTTTTTAATTGAATTGAAATTTTTTAAATATTTATTAGTTTTCTAGTCATTTCTTTTTATTTTAAAGCCTTTTATAGAAAATGCTGAGAACGACATTACTCAGTTTTCAAAATTTCGAATATATCTTTTAGTATTGCCATTACCGCTTAATGATTTTACAAAAATACATATTTTGCAAATAATGTTTAAATAATTTTATTTATTCTAATATGATGTTGCGGTTTTCAAGTAGACTCTAATAAATTTCTGTTTAAATTTACCAAATTTATAATAGGTAACTTTTGACCTACTATAATGTCTGTAAAATCACTGTATGTGTGTAAATTTAAAATAGTACACACATTGTGTGTAATATTCATACACAAATTTCTACATCAAATTTATGCTGACAACTGTGTTAAATGATGGAAATAATTTTGAGTGACGCTTATCATGATGACGACTTAGGTAAGAATCAATATTGAAAATGCTTTTTCTTTGCCAAATAAATGCTAAAATTGAGTTTCGCTTATGAAAAATCGAAAGAAATCAATTTTTCGACCAAAACTCGTTGAAAATATTTTTTTTTTCGAAAAACTGATATCACCATCGCCTTTAACGTGCGAATGAGCTATTTGATATGGGAGAAAATACATAAAAATTGGTTTGGAGCCTTAAAAATAAAAAAAAGAGCAAAAAAATCGAAAAAATCGTTTTTTCGACAAAAACTCGTCTAAAAACCCAAAAAAAAACTTTTTTCGAGAAAAGGATATCGCCATCGTTTTAAGCGTACAATTTTACCTTGGATATGATATATTTAAAAAAATTTAAATCGGCGATTTTTTTTAACATACCTACTAAAAGAACCTTAAAAATTAACGGGTAAAAAGAGATCGATTTTTCTACAAAAACTCGTCCAAAACCTCAAGAAAAACATTTTTTTTGAAAAAACTACTATAGCCATCGTTTTTAGTGTACAATTTCAAGGTAATATTAAAAAAAAAAAAAAAATCAGCCGATTTTTTCTTATTACCTACTAAAAGAACATTAAAAATAAAAGTTGAGAAAAAGACAAAAAATTGAAATTTGGGCGCCTCATGATTTTTTTGATATGTCGTAGTGGAACTTTTTTTCCTCATAGCAAAAGCTATCGAAAAGTCGATATCACAATATCGACAAATTGTTGTCCCTACAAAGCGGCCCACCCTATTTTACATGTATTCGCACACAACACTGTGCAACAAATTTTGGTTATTTGGATCTTTCCGAATGAGACAAACGGGAAATGAAATAAGACTACACACAGAAAAATAAAGTGCCAACCAAATCGAAAAGTGTATTTTAATGGTAACAACTCCAAAATTCAGTTAGTACAACGATATCTACATTAGATTTCTGAATATTTTGGGTGTTACAACTAAAATTCAGTTGAATTAACCGAACTTTGTTGGCAAAACTAATGCTGAGTTGTACCAAGCGACTGAAATTCGTAATATCCGAATTTGAGTCTTAGTAACCGAATTTTAGTTGGCAAATACCCAATTTTTTCTCTGTGTGTATCAGTTAACCAAAATCCCCAAAGGGTTTTAAAAAGTTAGCTCGTATTGTGAATTTATAGTCTTTTGAAGTTTGGCTATTTTGAGGCAAATTTTCCAGTTATTTTTCTATATGAAATACAATCTAGCAAACCAACATAATTTAGGCCTATAATATTCGAATTTATTAATTTTTATAGTTTTTGTGGTTTTAATTTCACTTTAAGCTAATTTTTTCGTACATTTTCTGTGCGTTTCACGTACTTTGGTACAATTTTCACAACACACTTCATATGTTTCGATTAATTTTTTATTTTATTAAAAAAAAAATACAAGGAAATAGAAAACTTTATAGAGAATTTTATGGAGAATAATACGATTTTTATTTTATTTCAATTCAGATTAGAATTACGGCCTCTATCGTGAGCAAAGTGGTGCAATTTTAAAAAAAAATCTTTTAAGAAAAATAAAATTAAAAGAAATATAAAATATGTGTGCAAAAATACAACAAAACTCGGTTTTGATAAGTTGTAATATTGGAACTAATAGGAATTTCAATCTAAAATTGTAAATGATAATTTCATGGACTAGAACTATACTCAAAACACAAATTAATACAAAAATTAATTACGTAAATATTGTGAGCCAAATATAAATTAAGTGTAACGTTTATGTAAGTGCTCCATGTGATGAAATTTCATTACAACGCTTATAAAACGTTCCAGTCACAAACCCACCGAGCCCGGACGTGACACCTGGAATAGCCATATAACTAATAAAATTATGTTTTTTCTCTGCTTGCGCCTGAACCAACAGTGTCAATAGTCCTACTTGTATTACACAAAACTAGCTAGACTCCATTCACCACGCAAATACGAAGAATTGGCCAGATTTTTTAATTGGCCCCAGGGGCCCAGGAATCGCCAAAAAAAACTCTGCAGGAATGATTTGTTGTGAATAACGAGCAAACATATTTCTTAAGGGCAAACATATTTCTTCAAGGGCAATGAGCGAAATGGACACTCGACTTCCGTTTTCGGAATATGGTTTTTTATCACTATTTAGTATAAAAATTGTCTTTATATAATACAGAAAGCATATTTTTTTTTTTAAATGTGGCTTTTATTAATTTATTAAATGTTTAAAATATATTAACATTTTGACAAACTAACAGTGGTGTGCAAAACATTTGCAACTTTTTTTTGATCAAAAAGATTTGTGGTATAAGTTTTTGTTTTTTTTTTATTAAATTCAGTTATAGCATATTATTTTACAAATACAAAAAAATTATTCATAACTTCTCAAAAATAAAAAAAAAATTAATTTTAACAAAATATATCGGTAGTGCAGTGTGCAAAACATTTGAAACTCTTAAAGTAATTAACAGGAAATACAAACAATGGTTCTAACGCTTAGTATTTTGTAGCGTAGCCATTATGTTTTATAACTTCTGAACACCTCTTAGGCATTGAGGCAATGAGCTTTTTAATATAATCGTCAGAAATTTCATTCCACTGCTTCTCCAACTCGACAAAAAGTTCATCACCATTTCGGAATACTTTATTGCCGATATTCCGTTTTACAATCATCCACATGTTCTCAATCGGGTTGAGATCGGGAGATTGAGCCCGCCACGACATGATATTAATTTCATTTTCCTGCAGCCAAACTTTTACAACCCCCGCCGTGTGTTTTGGGTCGTTTTCGTGCTGGATGGTCCATGAGAGTGGCATTTCCCATTCAGCATACGGAAGCATAACTGCACTCAAAAGATCTCTATAGAATGTGGCCGTCATTGTGCTAGTAATGCGGTGAATTGGGCCAATCCCATTTCCTGAAAAAACACCCCCACACCATAATGTTTCCACATCCGTGCTTCACTGTGGCGGTTTTGTATCTGGGATTAAACTTTTCGCCTCGTGGTCTTCGAAAATTGGCTCTTCCATTTGATCCCCGGAGGTTGAATTTGGACTCATCTGACCACAATACATTTTTCCATTGCTGTTGAGTCCAGTTCAAATGGGTGCATGCAAAGTCAAGCCGAGCTTTTCGGTTTTTTTTCCGACACAAACTGTTTTTTTTCTACATCTATAACTTCTAAGACCATCCCAGCAAAACTTTGGTAATGGGTAGGACTTATTTCAGACCTTCCAAATTAATGACTATCCATTCCAGTTTTTGTTATTTTGAAGGTCCGAAATAATACCTTACTAATATGAATATATGTAACTGCTTATTTGTAAGATAAAAAACAACGCCTTACTAATATTGTGTTAAATATCTGCTTATTTGAAATAGCAAAAATAATAAGTTACTTATTATCACTTATTTCAGACCTTTCGTAGTAATGACTATCCATTACATTTGTTGTTATTTTGAAGGTCTGAAATAATACCTTACTGATATGAAAATACATCACTACTTATTTTGGAAGCTAAACAATTATGTCTTACTAATATTGTGTTATATACCTGCTTATTAGGAAGGGACAAAGAAATAAGGTACTTGTAAGGCAATAAGTAACTACTTTTTTGTAAGGTATATTTATAAAGATTCATAATATATCATAATTAATAATTTAAATGCAATTTATTTAAGCAAACAAATATATAGTTATACATAAACGACTCTCACAAAACAAAAGCTTATTTAGTAAATAACAAAATTAAGATAATTGATATTAAGTAGAAATTATTAAATTTTATTTATTAATACATTAAGAGTTTTTGGTAATAATTTTCTTATTTTCGAAGAATAACCGAGTAAAAAAAAAGTTTGTAAGGTTAGCAACTCGTACTCGCAAGTTTTTTGCTGAGTTTAGCAACTTTTTTGCTGATGTTAGCAACTTTATCTGCTAGGATCCTCCCAGCAAACGAGTTGCTAATATTACAAACTTTTTTTTTGGGTGTACTAGTATATAAGATTTTTAGTTTTTTATAGTGAATTTTTTTGTTTTTTTTTATGTTTATTAAATGTTATTAGAAAATAATAAACAAAGTCTTGAGAAAATATTAATCGCTGTTCACCACTTATTACACTTCTTCCTGGTAAGCAGTTATTATAGTCCTTCCTTGTAATGACTAAAATCAGTAGTTATTTTAGGACCTATTAATAACTAGTTATAATTGTCCTTATTAATAACTAGTTATTTTATTGCCTATTAATACCTTCTTATTTAGGTACATGTTAATACGTACTTATTTTTGCACCTATAAATAACTACTTATTAACATCCTTACAAGTAATACGTCATATAATGGCTTCAAGCATTACTTTTGATGCTACAAATAAGAAATGAAATAAGTACTTATGTGTAACTGGTGATTTCACTACATATTTTGTAACGTCTTATTTTTGTCCCTATATGTAAGCACAAGGCAAGGCCTTGCCTCCTATGACACCACCATGTTAAAATCAGGTGTTCTTGGCCTCAACTATAAGTACTTCTGATTCTTGTTTTCTTCTTCCATTTCCCATTCTATGGTAATAGCAAGTTTTCCTGGGATATTCTCGGGCTCTTCTTTTAATGGTGGGAAGACTGGCATCTATTAAAAGTTCAGTTTTAGCTTCTCTGGGAACTACTTTGGGATAATTCGTAAAAAAATTCTTGATTTTCCGATCTTCTCTTACAGTTGTAATACGGGGTCTTCCACCTTTATGAGTTGTGTGTATGTTACCACTATTAACAATGCGGCAAATCGTTGATTTTGAAGCGAAGTACTTTATAGAAATTTCCTTTTGGGAAAGTCCATTTTGAAAATCATTTAGAACTTTTGATTTAAAATCAGAATTGTATTTATTTCCTGCCATTTTTTACAAAAAATATTCTTACGATTTTATGCTTCCAACATCTTATTACAACTATTAAAGAACAATAATTATAATAAATTTGTTTAAAAAATGTAACGGTCTGAATCTCATATTAAAAAGGAATGCTATTACCGTTATATCCTAGCATTTGTTAGTATAAATTGTTTCGTTAAGAGTTGTTGTTTTAATTTAATGGAATTAATTTTTTTTATTTGTTTAACATAAAACGATGTTTGAAGAATATGTAAAAAATAAATTTTAGTAACTAAGTGTGATTTGAAGAAAACAAATCAATGAAAACAACAAATGCGATCTCAGTTCCAAATGTTTTGACCACTACTGTATCTAAAATTGTGGCGCGAAGTAGGTTAGGCCATATAACAATGTTCGCACTTTGTTTGAACAAGAAATGATTGATTTCTCTAATACATATGAACGATGTAGAGGAGAGTCCGGACTACAAGAGTATATTGGTTTTTTCACTTTGATTAAGTAGGAGATTTTCGGGAAATTTTGACTTTAAAAAAATATAAATAGTTTCTAAAAGTAGCAGATTTAAAAAGCTAATAGGTAATAATGATTTAAACCACTAATAGGTAATAAGTTAAGCTTTTAATGTATAAACTTATTCTGTCAAAAAATCTTGAAAACAAAAAAGTTATGAGCATTTAAACTTTAAAAATTCACTAAGAAATTCATAACTATAACTAAATACTGAGAAAGTCCATTTCACTGAGAACATCAGTGAAGAAATGTATGAAATAGAGTTGAAATTTTTTGGCTCCCAAGGTTTACTAGTATTTACTTTCAATGAATAAAATAATTTTAAAATCGGAGAACATAAAAAAGATTAATTTTGGCCGCCTTCTCAAAATATGAACTATTGTGCGACGCTTTGCCAACACTGTTCCGATTGTATTTTTCTGCCTGGGGATATAACTTAAAATACCATTAAACTTAAAATAGCCTAACGAAATATGCACACATTACCGTTATCCAATACCGATGTCGGAAGGAAACGGTTGTCAACCCTGGTTTAGAACCAGCTTACACAAAAACCGCTGAAAATAAAACAATTAACAAAAACAATTATTTTCTATAAAAACAACTACGATGCGATACTTTATTGTTGCCTTTTATAAAATATTTTATTATAACCAAAACGTGTGCAGTTTGTGGTTGCCAGATTCAAATTTGAAAAAAATTCACCAAAATGAAAACTTGTACGTTAGTAGTGTAAGTGAAAATAATTTTACAATCTTAAACGAGAATTGAACATTATGAAAGCTACAATGAAAATATGCACAATTATGCATTAAAAAGCACAAAATATGCTTAAAAAGTCGAAATATGTTTCTTTTTTGGCAAACTATGCAAATACAAATCGATGCCATTTTGTTTTAATTTTAATGATTAGGGTAAATATCTAGTCTATATTACTTATCAGATCATCGAGAACAATATTAATTTTCTTGAAATTCCTTGCACTAGTGATCAATATAGGGCGGGAAAGTATAAGGGTAGATTTACAATACACTTTGGGAAAAAGCTGCATCAACAACAAAAACAACTTTAAGATTTAAAGCTGTTGGCTAAACTTGTAAGACAAGACGAAAATAACTCATATTGTTCGGGTGATCAATTAACAACACCGATTTTATGCGGTTGGTTAATATATAAGACGAATTTCAAAAAAATTCTCGATACTTTGAGGTAAAATATTTAAATTTTGTTTTCTTTTTGGATGACACGAACAACTTTGCCTGTATATGTTAGCTGATGTTTAACAATCTAGTGTGCCGTAATGCAAATTTGAATCATACCGAAAATCTCTCCGTAGTTTCAAAATTTGAAAACAATTTTGTGTAAATGTTCATTATATGTTGTCTTCATTTAAGTTGGCGTCGTTTTCTCTGCTTTTGAAGTACCGCTATAGCAGCATTGAATTATTGCGTAATTTTAAAGTGTCTGCTCATTAGTTTGTTGTGCGTAGAAGAAACAGCGTTTTTTGCTGACCTTAAATTTAATTAATTTCAACAAGTTTATTAAACAGTTGAGATTTTTACATAAGTTACACTCTTTTTTATTAAAATCTAATAGTGTTTATTGATTTTTTGTGGTAAGTACTTTGCTGTGTATAAAAAACGGTTTGATGCAAATTTGCATCACTGCGCATTTAAGTGATAGTAAAATAAAAATTTCGTATGTAACGAATTTTCAGGATATGTCAAGAAAACAACTTTTAGAGGAGGATATTCTCCGAATTTTGTTTGATCCTGCTGCAAGTGAAGATGAATTAGACGACTCCGATGATGAAGATGAAATTATGGAAGGTAAGCTTCTAAATAATGAAGATCTAGAGCACTTTCTGGGTGATGAAAATATTGTGGATCTGATGAACGACTTGAATAGTGAAGATGAAAATGGTATATAGCTACAGAAATTCCGGAAAATCTACTTGGTGCCACAAATTTCTTAACACGAGAGGCTTGCAGACATATTGTCTGGAAAAAAACTAAATTTTCAGTCAGTGAAGACGAAATAAAATTTGGAAAAAATACCGATTTGCCGGAATTTATAAAGAACTTTCAGACTCCATTCCAATTTTTCAACTACTTCTTTCATGAAGACATTTTACAACATATAGTTGAGGAATCTTATTTGTATGCGAACCAAAAAAATATTGAAGAGCTTTATTTTGGAAAAAACTGATATTTACCAATTTATGGGCATCCTAATTCTGTCATCAATAGTGAATTACTCCAACATTCGCCTTCTATGGGACAGCCAAATTGGTTTGGACTGTGTAAAGGAATGCATGCCTCATTTGAACAATAATGAAAATTTCATTGCCGATCAAACAGATCCTTGTTACGACAAAGTATACAATATTCGGCCACAAGTAGACTGTTTAAATGAAAAATTTTCATCCATTCCGTTAGAAGAACGGAACAAAATTAAAATGTTATCTTTTTAAAAAAAAAAATGTAAAATTTCATAAAGGTGTTATGATACTTGCTATTTTTTGTATTGGATTTTTTTAGGATTGACTGAAAGAAACAACAAATGCGAGAAAGAACAAGAAATACTTTTTTGTTATTTCAAAATAAAATGTAAACAAAACAAACAATATTGCCCACGTTTTGTTCCCACAAAAACCGTCAAAAAAAGCTAAAAATCGCAACAAAAAAAAGTTAAAACCCGCTACTTTTGATCAAAAACTAAAAAAGTTGGCAGCAGTGCTAACATTTAATCTGGAAATGTCAATTTTAAGCTAAACATTTTTATATTTTTTTTGAAAGTCTAAGATTATTTATCGATAACACACGTATGTTTGTTTGATATATCAAGATTTTTTATGGTATAATCATACTCTTTACACTTAGTCAGTTTTCCTATGCAAATATATTTGCACTGTTCTCCAATATAGAAAAAATACAAAAAATAGCAAGTATCATAACACCTTAAACAATAAATAAATAATACGTTGGTTTTTAAAAAGAAACAAAAACATTGTCCATTTAAATCACTATGGAATTATAAAAATTTTAGATTTTGAATCTACAGCTAAATGCGCAATGATGCAAATTTGCATCAAAGGATTTTTCGCCTCCTGCGCCCTTATAAACGAAAATTATACAAACTGCTAGAACAAAAGTTTGTTTTTTAACCATTTCCTTTCGTTTAAATAGTATTTTATTTAATTTGGTTTTCTTGCGCACTAGAGGGTTAAGCATGCGTTAATGATTTATTTTTAACGGCGCAAAAATCATGGCGGTTTTAAGTTACAAATAAATTGGAAATATTTCACACAGAGAAGAATTTTGATATTTGCTAACTGAATAGAATAGGATGAATTTAAGTCGGTAGGTACAACTGAGCATTAGTTTTCACAACAAAGTTCTGTTAATTTAACTGAATTTAAGTTGCAACACCCAAGATTTTCGGAATTCTAATGTAAATATCGTTGGACTAACTGAATTTATAAGTTGTTACTATTAAAATACACCTTTCAATTCGGTTGCCACTTTATTTCTCTGTGTGTAAAATTACAGACTTTAAACGAAATTTAATTATTTTCGGTTTAAGCTCATATTATTGAATCCCAAATATTGATAATTACTTTTTTTTTTTAAATATATTGAGGAAAAACTTTGAAAATAAAACACTTAGAACCAATGCATTTTCCTAGATACCATTTTATTCATCTGGTGTCTCTTACAGTTTTTGCTTGCACTTAATTAAAGCTACATCAATTTATAGATCTCATTGTTTTCATCACAATTATGTATATTTGATGATATATATTACACCACCAAAAAATTTAAAAAAAAGCTCAAAAAAATGTTGTGTCATATATTAGAACTTAAAAAATAAATAATTAGTATTATTTATAGAATAGAGACGGAGGAGATTAGAAAAATAAACAAACAAAAAACAAATCTAAAAATAGAATATTTGTGTTGTTAGTGTTGTCACTTCTGAGTATAATATGCAATAACAGAAAAAGCTAATAGGAAAGAAAAACTGCAATTTAGTATTGTTATGTTTGTAATGTAAGATGAGCGCAGGTTTGATTCTTACAGACGCAGGTTGTTGAAAAATTTATCATATAGAGACAATCTGACAATAAGATGCAAATAATAGTACAATTTAAATGGAAAATCACTGATGAGCCTGTCCATAAAAAGGCAGAAACTAGTCTAGTCTGATTTCAAAATTAATAGTATTTATAATTTGTAGAGAAAAACGTTTATTCTTCTTCTTAACCTCAACATTTCTAAAGTAAATCGCGATTATTTTGGAAAACACGCATTATTTGCCGTTATAATTTAAAGAAATAAGAAATTTGATCAAGCAAAAAAAGAAAAAATAATGTAATGTTGGATTATTTGTTTTTTTTTTTTTGCAATGAAATTAAAAAGATATATACGATATATATTTAGAATTTTAATACATCCATTCCAGTTAAGAGTTTATATTTGTTACTTAAAAAATATAATTTTCTATATAAAAGACTTTAATTGAAATTCTTAAATTTGAAATTATAGTCAATAAATTTTATTTAAAATTAAGAACAACTCAAATAATATTCAGAATTTGAAATAATTTCTCGTAGATTTTAAGTTTTTAAAAAACTTAATTCCAAATATTATTTTCTGTAATTCAAACAAAAAATAAAAATTTAAATTTTGTATATAAATTTCACTATTTTTCCGAAAAAAAGGAAAAATTTATTTTCATAAAGTTTATGAAACTTTTTTATGAATTAATGAAGGTCTACGAAACATTTGTCATACATTTTTATAAGGATCCTCATCATATTTATGAATAATAATCATAATATGAACAATAATCATATGAATCATTTATGAATAATAATCTTCATAATTTGCGAATAATTGATGACAAACGATTTATGAAACAATTTCATCAATATGAAAAAACATTTTTCCCTGAGTGTACTGGATTACTCTACGCTACATATAGGATTGTGTTCCTTTATATTCTATAATTCTATTTCTTTTTTTTTTTTTTTTTCTTGAATCCAATTTATAGCATAGAGTATAGCAAATCTTGATAAATCTTGATAGATTTTCAAACAAATGCACTAAAACCAAATGCATCACAATAAGATTTTGGTGAAATATTAATTTGCTTTTTACAAAACTATGTTTGAGGAAAAAAAATTTAAAAACTGATTTTATTAAGGTGTTTGCCATTAAAAAAAATTTCGACAAAATATGTTGTTTTTTGATTCTTGACAAGCATTAAAAATTCTTGTAAATTAATCGAAATCAGGGCAATCTGGCAACTCTAAACATATACCACATAATATTATAGTCAAGCATTACAATTGTAGTTGTGGCAAAAGAGACTAGACCCAGCACTTGTGAGATTGTGTCGGCAATTTTTTTTTTATGTTTTTTGCTATTTTTATTATTTTAAAACAAACATAAAGCTTATTGTTAATGGATTTTGTAATGAAATTAAATATTTTATATTGCAGGATTTATTTTCTTGTGGTTTTTTCACTAGATTTTTGTTTGGGAAATCACAGAAGCATAAAATTACTTAAAAATTTTGTTCTAGTCTGGTGACAATATGTTATACATGAATGATAAGAGCAACAAGCAGGGGTTACACACAATAAAATTAGCAACAAATGTGCTTTAGTGTGCTTTGTTTAGTGTTGTTGTGTGTGTGTGATTTGAATTAAACTTAAACTAATTAGAATCTGTGTGAGAGAGAGAGTGTAGTGTATATGTGTCTATTTTTTAAACTTAAGAGTTTACCATGGCGTATGAGTGTTAATTATAACAAAATAGTAATCATACGTCTTATTATAAAGTCTAATAGAGTGGCGACTGAAGGCATATAAAAAGTCAATTTGTAGAGAACTCTTAATTATGTCAATTAAGCATATGAGGAATTTCACACATTCTCTACACTTTGAGGTAAAATATTTTCAAATTTTATTTCTGTAGGACATGAATAACCTTTTGTTCATATATTAGCCGATTTTAAGGCATGTTAAATTAGTTTGCTTTAATCATTTATTTTTAACGGATCACAAATTACGGGTGTTTTAAATTTTAAGCAAATTAAAAATATTAAAATTACAGTTTCTGCTTGAATATAATTAAAGTTAATGATATGTGGCGGAATTAAAATAGCGCTTTAGTTGTCATAACGTAATGATGTACTTGCTAGAAATGAACAAAATTTAACTTTTTTGCACCTTATCAATTTAAAATGTCGTGAAGATTTACTCTAGATACCTAACTATGTTCTCCAGCTGCGGTTTTTTAAAACAGAAGCGAACAAAATAGTAATATTTCTTGAAATTTTTGCTTTTAGAAATTTGAAAATACGTTTTATACTCGGTGCTGTTGTTTACTAAGAAACTTAGTTTCAGAAATACACTAACTAGTTAAAAATATAATTGTGAATGTCAGCCGCAAAAACATACATTTTCAAAAAAAATTAATTATAAGTTTGTGATGTTCGTATCTCGTAATTGTTACGCTGACGTATACCAACCTCAAACTGTATAAAATTAAACCATTTTTTAATTACTGTTCTCAAAACTCAATTCCATTTAACTGCGCAAAAACCCTATGGAAAAAACTGCCGAAGTCTACAAGTACCCAAATTACATAAGTGTTTCCTAAAGTGTACCTTTTGAGTTGTTTTGAAAATTGTTATATAATTTTTTCAAATCCGTTGCCAGAAAAAAATTATCTAGTTATAGCAGAAAAATTTCAAAAGAGTTAGCCTATAATTTGGTGTATTTGGAATATTCCACTTCGTTTTATTTTATATAGCCCAAATACCAGGTGTAGGGAACATTCCCTTGACATTTTTCTATATAGTGGCGATGAAAAAATTATTTTTCATTACATTTTTTTGTATAACGATAAATATAAAGTTTTGGTAATGCTTTTGGGCCATCTCTGTTTTCAATTGAAACAAAAATTAAATTAATGGGTCATTTTAACCCTCGTACCATGAAAAAGTTAATGTTTATATATCAAAAAATTGTTTCATGTAGTTCACCATAAATATTTTTTGTTCTTGTGTGGATGTAAAATGTATTCGATACATTGGATCCTTCTGACCAACCTAGCACAAAAGGGTTAATTGTAGTAAGCAAATATTTCAGAAATTATTTATCATACTTGAACTATAAATTTTGTCAACTTTAAGGGGGTTTTTCGTAAGAAAAACAGAATTTTTTTGTAAATTTTTTGTGACACAGTTAAAATGTCTTATTAGAACTAATAGGACATTAAATTATGACATTCACGAATAAATATTAAAAAACACGGCAATGGCAGAAATTATTCGGACGTGTCTCAAAAAAAGTAGAATTGCAGTGCCCCTCATGACTTGGTCCTGGTTCATCTGAAATCAAAAAATCAAAGTTCATTCGTTAGATAATAGCTTTCCCCTGGTAACGCTGGGAGGGTTTTTTTCGAAATTTTAATTTTTCACTTTTTTGGAACACTTTAAAGGGAAAAACGCTATTTTTAGTGAAAAAAAATCGTTATTGTAAAATAAAAATTATTAACAAATTTGAAAAAACTTTCCAGAGTTACCTTGTAAATTATGTATAGAAATAGTGTTCAAAATTCAAAAGGATCGGTGTAGTAGTTTTGAATCTGGTATTAAACGTTTATAAGCTAATTTTATCGGCTTACCTCACACTGAATCATCAATGCCAGGTCCATAACGGATGTTGCTATCATCCATGATGTCTAAAGCTTCTTTTTGCTCCTGTCTATGACGAATTCTACCTTCTTTAGTTTGTCTCTCAGCTTCCTGCTCTGCTTTGCTTATACGTATAGAGTCAGTTGAGTTCGTCGGCATCTTTCTTCGGCTGTTGCTGCTTTTTCTTCTTTTGTAGCAGATAAAAAAAAATCGATTTGCTACTTCTTTTACAGTCGAGCACATTTTTTTCACGTAATCCTTATACGTCGGTGTTGATAAACACGTACTAGACAAATCAATTAAGCCGCAGAACTTTTCATAGCCAACTAATCCAATGCCTAATATCCTCATCACGAAAACAAAGCGATAATTAACTTCGGAAACACCAGAGTTTATTCTTGCACTAGACGGAACATTTGTAATCTGTTTACAGCTTTCGCACGACACTTCGATGTTAAATCCAAGGCATGCTTTCTTAGTCGTATGAAAATTTGCTTTTCCATCACATTTCACATACTTCACGAGCGTAGCGATTGTTGAAGAGACTAATAAAAAATCAATTATCCTATAATGTTTTTCAAGGTCCTCCGTAACTTGATTTTCAATGCTCACTTTAATTTTTTTTTAGCTGACGCGCTACTTTTTGAAACGCCTTCGTTTTTACGGTTTTGCGGAGGTACAATTTTTCTAGGTCGATATAATCTCGAAACAGCTGATTGTCTATCAGATCTTGTAATTTTTTTAGGCATTTCAGTAATAATATAACACAAAACTTAATGAAAACGGAGCTAAAATGATACGAAAATACACTAAATTTTATACTCTACACTGACATACTTGACATAAAAACATAAAAATCGACTTGAAATTTTAACACAATATTCTTAACATATTTAAAATTTAAATACCTTAACTCCCCCTTAATCAACTCACACAATAAAAAAGTTCTAATGTTTAGTCAATTATAGCGGAATATACAGAATTTTCTAAAATTTGTACGTTGACCTTAAAGGAGCACGGTTTAATGTTATCAAATTTTCACCATGTAAGTTCAACAAAAAAATACATGTCATTGCCATTCTAATCTTTACATTATTTTTATATAAGTATATATTTTCAAATTTGATTAATGGGATTAATAGTTAATATCAACCTACACATAACATTTGGGTATACGCTTTGTTAACCAATACATAAATAAAATCATTATTATTTTTTTATTACATAACTCATCCCTATTAATTACATTATTAATGTATTTTTCGAATATTTCCTTAATAACAATAGAACAAAATAATCCTTACAATAAAAATGTCATTAAGTCAAATATGTGTACTTTGTGCTTTATGTCTTCCTTATTTATCATCATCACAATATTAATTTCGAATACATTGTGATTATCACTCGACAACTAAATATCTATTAAATACAAACTAATCATTATATAGTACTTAGAATAAAGTTAAAGTCCTTTTGTTGTTTAATACTAAATGAACTTTTTGACCATCATTATTATTAATCCTAATAGTATAAAATTTATTAACCATTAAAATTACTTCTTAAGAGTATTATTTTTTGTTTCTCTTTCTTTTGTAAAATTATTACTTTTTCTTTTTAGTTAATATTAATACAATAAATCTTTATATTGCTGAGTTCAAGTTAAAGTTTAACAGTATATTAAATAGTCAAAGAAAATCCATTTGTATTAAAAAAAATATAAAACTTTGTATAGATTTATACAACCATTTGTTTTCTATACAGGGACTTGGACAGTTAACAATTTTTTTTAACAAATATTTCTGTTGATGTTAGAAGAATATCGTTACCTAAAACGCAAACCGCCCTAACTAACATTTCAAAAATTTTACAGTAGAAGCAAAAAACATGCTTAAATGAAAAGTATTATAGTTTTTAACCGCAAATTTCTCCAATATTATTAAAAAAACACAGACAAATTTATTTCTGATATAAAAAAAAATATATTTTCAATATTTAAAGAGTTATGTTAGTTAGGTCCATTTGTATTGTATTTTTCTGAAACAAAAAGCCCTAACTACATTATAGATATTTTAACACATTTAACAGCTGTATTTTAAATGAAATGTTTTAATAGTTTTTCTATTTAAGAAAGCACTGTTTAATAAATTATTGATTGAATTTTTTTTTATTTTGGTTATAAATATCAAATTTATAAGATAAGTTTATTTTATTAACATTTTATGATAAAAAACGAAAAGTATATTTAATTCAGAAATAAAATAAAACAAATTCATTCAAGGACAATAGTTTAATTGCGGGATAAATTAGTTAAAAACAAAATTAATTTTCAAAGGGAATGTTGTCATAAAAACAATGACAATCTTTTGGCAGCAATATTTTTAAATCCTGAAGATGTTGCCATTTCTTTTTAGAAATTTTCAATCGGCGTTCATGTAATTGGGATGGTGCAACCATTTTAATTATATTCCCAATTCTTTGTGGAAGCTGTGCATAATTGTCGTTTGTTCGTATCCCAATGCACGTATCATGTTGACAGTAGGATCACCAGCTTTTTTTTCCTTAACAAAGAATAAAAACTGTAAGAATCAATTCTTAAGAAACATTATTTATAATTTATCTGGTCTTATAGATGAATATCTCTTAGGAACTGACTCATAATTATTAAAATACTCGTGATTTAAATGGTGAACTTGTAAAGCAATGAGATTTTTTCGAGCAGTTTTAATTAAATTAACTAGTTCGAATGGCAAGTTTATTTGCTTATTATGTATCTTTCTTTGAATAAGAGAGTGAGTTGAATCACATTCCATTTGCGTGTGACCGACTATCAAATATTTGTGTTCAATGGTAATGTCCTTTTCCACACATAAGGAGACTAAAGCGTTTGAAAGGACAACATTTCTGTTTTGGTAAAAGCAGCCATCAGAGTATATAATTATGTGGTGAATGTCGGGAAATCGCTGAATTGCATTTCTTAAATATTTTATGATAATCGTGGCAAAAGTAGATGACACCAGACTGCCTCGGTTTCATCCCAAACGTAATTATCAGACTCATGATTAATAACATTATAAATTCTGAAATTGTGAACCTGAAGTTTCATTTTATAATAAGAGGAGTTGGCTTTTGATTGGGGTAAAAGCTTTACTGCTTGCATATCTATGCAAAGTAGAAGACTTATGACCTGTTCCACGATCTCGAACGAAAACCTAAGCGAACGCAAGCTAGTCACTCGAATTCGAGTCAATTTGGGTTTCTCTATTTCGAAAGCTATCGTTCGCCTATGCTTACGTGTGTCAATTTTTGTGTTTTACGTATTTACAAATCATAGTGGTGCCAGACCGGATATTTTAAACTTCTATTACAATTTCCTTTAAAAATACCAAAAATACTACTAAATTGCTTGAAGATAATACAACATTACTTAACAGTGATCAGCTGTATATGACAAATAAATAAATTAAACAAATAAATAAAACAAAAGCAAATTATAAATCAAAAGAAGAAAATCAAAAAGTACACCAGCGTTTTAAGCTGTTCCATTGTGGATTTCATTAAGCTGAATTTTAAGTTCTTAAAAAACTACTTGAATAAACGTCACTACATTGCTAGGTCTGTCAAAAAAACAGAGTAGTATTTGGAAGATGACAAAGCCAATTGTGACAATTTTTGTTGTTGTTTTGGTTTTTCTTTGATATTTTAAATTTTGAATCTCGCTCCTAGACGAGGACAAGAAATTCTCATTGAGTTTGTGATTTAACAAGACAAATATCTCTAGAAACTCTGATAACAAAGTCCCCTGAAGATTTCCTTAGGCAGGAATGAAATCCGGATAGGGACACGCCTACATCAGATTGCTTTTCACAATTTGTTAAATAAGTTTTGGGACTTTAGCACATTTAATTACTATAAATGCAATTAATGTTTATCCCGATGAAAATAAATTTAAATAACAAATATGCAGGTGCTTGTGCAAATTTAAATGTAACTGACACTAATAGAAAACATATGATTTTCTATTGTTGATTTACTTGAATAAACGTCACTACATTGCTAGGTCTGTCAAAAAAACAGAGTAGTATTTGGAAGATGACAAAGCCAATTGTGACAATTTTTTGTTGTTGTTTTGGTTTTTCTTTGATATTTTAAATTTTGAATCTCGCTCCTAGACGAGGACAAGAAATTCTCATTGAGTTTGTGATTTAACAAGACAAATATCTCTAGAAACTCTGATAACAAAGTCCCCTGAAGATTTCCTTAGGCAGGAATGAAATCCGGATAGGGACACGCCTACATCAGATTGCTTTTCACAATTTGTTAAATAAGTTTTGGGACTTTAGCACATTTAATTACTATAAATGCAATTAATGTTTATCCCGATGAAAATAAATTTAAATAACAAATATGCAGGTGCTTGTGCAAATTTAAATGTAACTGACACTAATAGAAAACATATGATTTTCTATTGTTGATTTACTTGAATAAACGTCACTACATTGCTAGGTCTGTCAAAAAACAGAGTAGTATTTGGAAGATGACAAAGCCAATTGTGACAATTTTTTGTTGTTGTTTTGGTTTTTCTTTGATATTTTAAATTTTGAATCTCGCTCCTAGACGAGGACAAGAAATTCTCATTGAGTTTGTGATTTAACAAGACAAATATCTCTAGAAACTCTGATAACAAAGTCCCCTGAAGATTTCCTTAGGCAGGAATGAAATCCGGATAGGGACACGCCTACATCAGATTGCTTTTCACAATTTGTTAAATAAGTTTTGGGACTTTAGCACATTTAATTACTATAAATGCAATTAATGTTTATCCCGATGAAAATAAATTTAAATAACAAATATGCAGGTGCTTGTGCAAATTTAAATGTAACTGACACTAATAGAAAACATATGATTTCTATTGTTGATTTACTTGAATAAACGTCACTACATTGCTAGGTCTGTCAAAAAAACAGAGTAGTATTTGGAAGATGACAAAGCCAATTGTGACAATTTTTGTTGTTGTTTTGGTTTTTCTTTGATATTTTAAATTTTGAATCTCGCTCCTAGACGAGGACAAGAAATTCTCATTGAGTTTTGTGATTTAACAAGACAATATCTCTAGAAACTCTGATAACAAAGTCCCCTGAAGATTTCCTTAGGCAGGAATGAAATCCGGATAGGGACACGCCTACATCAGATTGCTTTTCACAATTTGTTAAATAAGTTTTGGGACTTTAGCACATTTAATTACTATAAATGCAATTAATGTTTATCCCGATGAAATAAATTTAAATAACAAATATGCAGGTGCTTGTGCAAATTTAAATGTAACTGACACTAATAGAAAACATATGATTTTCTATTGTTGATTTACTTGAATAAACGTCACTACATTGCTAGGTCTGTCAAAAAAACAGAGTAGTATTTGGAAGATGACAAAGCCAATTGTGACAATTTTTTTGTTGTTGTTTTGGTTTTTCTTTGATATTTTAAATTTTGAATCTCGCTCCTAGACGAGGACAAGAAATTCTCATTGAGTTTGTGATTTAACAAGACAAATATCTCTAGAAACTCTGATAACAAAGTCCCCTGAAGATTTCCTTAGGCAGGAATGAAATCCGGATAGGGACACGCCTACATCAGATTGCTTTTCACAATTTGTTAAATAAGTTTTGGGACTTTAGCACATTTAATTACTATAAATACAAATATTCGTGTTATTTTGTTATCCATTCTTTTTTTTTTTAATATTTATAATTTTTTATTATATCATTCATTCCAGCAAAGAACATTGAAAAATGAGGATTTTTTTTAGGTTCTCCGATTTTTTTATATTTTGTACATGAATACTCTATAGTCCCACTTGCGCATAGCCTTTTTCAGATCTCGAAATTTGTAAAAATCGCGATTTTATGTACGTTTTTAATTTTCATAAATTTGATAAAAAAATGCTAAAAGTGTTTTATAAAAATATTTTCATTTTATAGAATAAAAAAAATATTTTTTTTTAAATCATTAAAAATAAAAGACATGTTTGTTCCATAAAAATCAGTATTATTATAAGTAGCTAATATTCCATATTTTAGTAGTTTTTTTTTTTTTGAAAATCGTAGGGGGAAAGTTTTGAAAAATGCATTAGAAAACTGCATTTGCATTAAGTATACATTTTTTTTTTTAGCAATGATTTTGTTTAAAAATCCAATTATAATGTAGACAAGTGCATCTTCCAAATATCGTTTATATTAAAAACATGCGATATACAATTAAAAAGTTATGGCACTTCAAAGTAAAGTGCTTTTAGCATTTTTTTGATATTTATGAGAACTAAAAACGTGCATAAAATCACGAGTTTTTACAAATTTGGAGATCTGAAAAAGGAAATGTACAAATGGGACCACAGAATATTCATGTTAAAAAAATAGACAAATTCACAGGACCCGTGTTCAGATTTTTTTGAGTTTTCTAATGGAATGAATGATATATTTTTTTGAAAATATTTTATTACTCGAAAACAAAAAAGCAAGTGACTGGTTTTGACATTTACGTTCGCACTGTTGACAACTCGTTCGAAATAGAGAAACCAAATTTTGTATGAAAACTGTTACGTTTTCATTCGACTTGAACTTCAAGTCATCGTTCGCATAGAAATTTAGTTAGAGAAACCCAAATCAATTTACTTTCGCTTAGAAAGCGAAAGAAAGCTTTCTTTCGAAATAGAGAAACAGACCATTAGTCCTGATTTGGCATTTTCAACATCATTTATTTTTTCAGTTCTCATTTTTTCAATTTCATTTCGATGACTATCAAACTGCTCCTGTGATAGGTTCTTTGCTTTATAAGACAAACACACGTCGCACTGGTCATTTCTGGGTTTAAATAGCGAGTAATTAGATGTTCTTAACAGACGCATAACATTTGGAAATGATACAGGCGTAATTTTATTTTGTTTATTGTCATTACATGACTCAGAATAGAGATCATAAACCTGTTTATAACTTTTAAAATCTGCTTCAAAATATAACTTTTTGATATATTCTCGACGATAATGAGACTCCATCTTCGGCAAATCTTCTAGCCATTTTCGTAAATAGTTAAGATTTTTATTATATTGAACTCGTTGAGTTTTTACTTTATTTTCTCCAGAAACCACTTGGGTGCAATGTAAATTGCTGGAACCTACCCATAATCGTACCATTTTTTCGTTTAAGCCTAAAGTTGATAAAAACATTTGTCGACATACTTGGATACGATTTGTATCGTGTTTTAAAAAATAATATTTTGTGTTGGAGCGTTTGGAGATTTCTACAGTAATACGTTGTCTTTTTGAACATTTAATGAGATTTGTTACATAAAGCTTTTTGTTTTCCCACGGCATTTTCCAGAATGAGTCAAAAATTTCTTTTCGAACAACTTCAGTAAAATGAGAGCAATGTCGATTTGAACTTCTTTCACAAAACTTTGACTTACATGCATCATTCAGTTTTCTAGGCTTACGATCAATTATTAAGTTTCCTTTGGAGAATCCTGGGTATTTCTCGCCTTTCATGCGGTATTGTTGACTACAATGTCTCCAATTTGTTCCCATTTTTGCTTCTGCACCAATGACCAAAGTTTGTTCAGACATAGTGTTTCTTTTTGCTGTCACTTTTTGCAATTAATAAAATCTTATAGCTATTTGTTTTAAGCACTCTTTATATGTTAATTACACGATATAGTAATATATATTATAATAATTGGTAAATTTTCTATACCTTTTTTGTTTTTATTTAAATTTTCTTGTTAGCTACCACACAGCATTAAAATAAATTGTTTAACGGTAAAATATACTAGTTGTATAAACAATGATGTATATACAAGCGTGTAATAAGGGCTTTTTGCGTTTAACATATAAATGCTCATGTAGTTAGGGCTTTTGTATTTTGTTAATAAAATCGTTATTTTCGATCAAAGAAGTCTAATTTTTTTTGTGGACATGTATTTTGATGCAATACATCAGAATCAGTAAAAAAAAACCATTTTGAATTTTTTGTTAGTTAGGGCCGTTTGCGTTTAGGTAACGATATACTATTATTTGCATTCAGCTTAATATTACGTAAATATAATAAAACATTTTATAGATATTACAGTTTTTTTGTCTACAAATATTCAGCAACAGAATTTGCTGATTTTATTTACTATATATGTTTGTTCATTTAACAGTTTTTCGCTGTTCTTTCTAATATTAAGCAAAAAAAAAGAAAAAAATCTGCTAATTTTAGCAATTTTTTCTGCATCATCAATTTCAACTAATTTTTAGTAACTTTTTATGTTATTTTTACTGATTTATTTCTATTGACAAGACAAATGTAAAAAAACTGAGCCACTCTTATTTATAGTTAAACGTCTTTAAGTAGTTCGACAAATATTTTATTTTGTTTTTACGTTCAGTTTTTAGTTCAAGCATGGAATTTGACCATAAAATGGAAGAAAAAAATACGCTTGAAGTAAAAAATCAGTTTCAAGCATTATAATGGCAGTCTTTTGTACTTACATGCACTGACAAAAAAAGTTTGTAAAGTCAGCAAAATCTATTGCTGAAAATCAGCGAGCTGATTTTTAAAGGAATACAAATGCAATAACGAAACGAAAAAATAGAAAATATTACATATCCAACCCTTTTTTCCAATAAGAAAAAGGAAACATAAAATATTACCTAAAATATGTGTGTCCTTGTCCTTTCCTTTAGTCTGTCTACCTGAGTGTATATTTGTTTGCATTTTGTCCACTATATATTAATAATCACTATAAATATTGAGTTTACAAATACACATTTAATTTTTATTAAATTTAAATACACTGGGCTGCAAAACTATAATTACACATTAATCTCACTTAATTTCGTAAGTTAAAAAAAGTAGAAAAGTTTAACCGGCATAAATGTAAAATCAATAGAAAATTAATAATTTTTGACAAAAAAAAAACAATTAATTTATTTCTTATTTAACTATTTAAAATGGAATTACAAAATCTATTATATATGAAAATTTACAAAAATTTAAGAAAAATATTTAAAAGATCAGTTTTAATTATGCGTGAGACCTGCTTTTTTAAATCAACTCAAAAATTCGATTAGACATACTATCTGCCAGGTTTATTCGAAGTTCTTCCGTTGCAGATCTCCACGTATCAAAAACTGCTTCTTTTAGATGAAGAACGCGTTCACATTGACGGTTTTCTGCGTAATCTCTACGGGTTAATACTCTCAAAATATTCTCAATTGGGTTTTGATCCAGAGAACATGCGGGCCATTTCCATACATTTATATTTTTTGATAAAAGCTATGTCATCGTGTGACGGCGTACATCTTTTGAGGCATTGTCTTGTTGGAAAATAAATTCTTCTTTGTTGTTATTTTCAATAAATGGCACCAATTTCTCTTATAATACTGTAATGTACTCAGAAGAAATCATTATCGCGCTTGGAAATGACAACTGAACCATACCGTCGAAACAAAAAGCTCCCCAAACCATTATGGATCCGCCTTCGAAATTTCTTTTTGAGAAATATCTTGGTTCCTTACGTGGGTCTCTCTAATAGCTGTTAAAACCATCTGGACCATCAACATTGAAAATTTTCACATCAGAAAAAATCACCTGTAATAGAAATTTATATTTAAACAGTCCTACCAGCAACAGCAATTATTGACTTACCTTTCTCCAGTTGGTTTATTTAAAAAAAAAAATGTTTTTAATATGAGAAAAAATAGCAAAAATCATTTGTAATTATAGTTATGCAACGCAGTGTATTTTATTTTGTCTTTAATTTAATTAATATACAATTAATTTGACAAGCCGCTGACAACACCAGATTAAAGGTTTTTAATCCACAATTTATGTGTATACACATTATTGGAGTTGTTTTGTTTTATGTATGAAAAACCGATACAAAAGTATTTCATGGCTGATATTTTGATATGTCTGACAAGAGTTGTACTTTTTAGTATCATTTTCCTCATGTCTACTACATCTTCAGATTCCGCGACATCCACTTCATTCTGCGTATATCTTTCAACCTTATTGTCGTCCACACTATTATTGTGCTTATCAGCACAATTTTGTAGCAAAATAATTTAGTAAAACATTGGTATAATGTTAGTAAAACATTAGTTTAAAGCAGTTATATAACTAAAATTTTAACTGAAATACAATTTCGGCGAAAAATTTTCTGAAAAATAGTAAACTTGATTTGCAAGACATTTTACTAACTTTTCTGCTATATTATTTTTTTTGAGTGTACTTACATATATACTATTTATGTCTGTATGTAGTTTTACTATGCGTTTGTTTAATGAAAATGTGAGAAAAGTTAACATATACATTGTGGTTAAAGGAGGTGAGCCCAGCAAAAACATGGTAATAACTACTTATCTTCTTTCTTCTTTTCTTTTTTTCTGAAAGTGTGTTAGTAACTGAACTCCTCCTTAACGGCTGGGCCGATTTCGATGAAATTTTTTGTGTGTATTTGAGTTGGTCCCTGGATGGTTTAGATTTACAATTGACCTATATAGGTACAATGGGCGTGGCACCTCCCATACGAAGTAAAAATTTATTATTGCATATCTGGAGTACTATTATAGTGGGAGTCTTCAAACTTTGTGTGAGCTACTTTAATAAGAATATAAATAATCTTGCAAAAAGTGGGCGGGATCCAAGCAATGGGCGTGGCACCTCCCATACGAAGTAAGAATTTATCATCGTATATCTCGAGTACTATTACAGTGGGAGTCTTCAAACTTTGTGTGAGCTACTTTAATAAGAATATAAATAATCTTGCAAAAAGTGGGCGGGATCCAAGCAATGGGCGTGGCACCTCCCATACGAAGTAAAAATTTATAATTGCATATCTGAAGTACTATTACAGCGGGAGTCTTCAAACTTTGTGTGAGCTGTTTTGATAATAATATGCATAGTTTTGCAAAAAGTGGGCGGGATCCAAGCAATGGGCGTGGCACCTCCCATACGAAGTAAAAATTTATAATTGCATATCTGAAGTACTATTACAGCGGGAGTCTTCAAACTTTGTGTGAGTTGTTTTGATAATAATATGCTATTTGTTGAAAAGTCATTAGCCTTAAATACAATTTTAGGCAGGACAACGTCTGCCGGGTCAGCTAGTTATTTTATACATTATTACTTTTTAAATAATGGGTTACCGATAAGAAACTTATGCATTACTCTTATGCAAAAAATAATTGGTGTACTATAATATTTTATTCATCTTATTACTTCCATGAAAAATATAACGACACAAAATTTTCTGAAAATCTATTTTACGACTCATTATAATTAGTATTTTTGTAAGCTATAGGGTAAGTTGCTAGTTTTGGTATGTCTTGAACTACACTACACAGAAGAATAATTCATTTATGTTTTAGTACTATATACTATATATTTAGTACTATATGACTCGGTGGGCTCAGGATACAGATCAGTCGCCTGTTAATCAGATGATTCAAAGATCGATTACCGGCGCAACCATGTTTTAAAAAAATTTATAACATATTTTTTTTAAATTCGTATTTTTTTCAAAATCTATTTTTGGACCCATTCTTTTTTCTATGTGGTAATGTCTTATTATTATTTATATCCTTGTATGCATATAGAAGTTTTTTTTCATAGTTTATTGTTCAAACAGGCTCTAGGATAAACTGAATTTCAAAATTTTTCGACACTTTGAGGCAAAACATTTTCAATTTGTTTTTGTATGACATGCTGACATTAAGCATGCTAAATTAATTTGAGTTAATCATTTATCCTTAACGGCGCAAAAATTATGGCGGTTTTAAGCGTAAATCAAATTAAAAATAATAAAATTACAGTTTTAGCTTGGAATCAATTAAAGTTACATCAATTTATAAATCTTATTGTATTTATCACATTTCACAATAAAATACACTCAAACAAATATTTTGTCATATGTTAGAACTTAAAAAGAAAACCGTGAATATTTTGGAAAACACGCATTTTTTTACCGGCTTAATGATATTTCGTTGGGTTTACTTATTAGCAGAAAATCATATTTAATACTTTTAAATTCGCAGAAATAAAAATTTTGTATAAAGAAGCTTTTTGAGGTTATGAAAAGTTTGTTTGCTCTATAAACTGTAAAGTCCTTAAAATTTGTTGTTGCCTTTTTGATTTTTGTATAAAGCTCAATAACATTTTTTACATGATTTACGTTTTGGTGCAATTGATACAGCGCCTTAGTTGTCACAAAGTGAAATGTGTTTGGAAAAAAACTGCCACAGTACTCGCTTGGAATGAATAATCTAATTTTTTGCAAAATTCACTCTAGATACCTAAGTGCATTCTCAAGTCAAGTTTTTTATGAAAAAAAAAAAAATATACTTATATTTTGCAATATGATAACATTACAATTGTGGTGTAATGGTTAGCGCGTTGGACTGTTACACAGATGGTCCCGGGTTCGATTCCCAGTGACGACAACATCAATTTAGAAAAATAATATGTATAAGTTTTCTATCACTTATATGCATCCCTGCGTCCACCTTCGGTGTTCCCATACCACTTAACCCCACCAAAGTAAAATAATGAATCAGGGCTATGAAACAAAAAACCTTCAATAAATTAGCCAACTCTACATCAGGTGGTGAGCAACAACTGTTCTAAGACTTATCTACTCGCGCAATTACAGTGTTGCCGTGTTTGAAGCCCTTCATCTTTCACCACCTTTCAACTCCCCACTATCCCCTTTACAAAGAAAGCAACACACTAATTAATAGGAAGAATTTCCCGAGTGTTGCTTCTCTTTAAAAAAAAAAAAAAAAAATAATAATTTTTTGCACATTGAAAAATTAGTCCGTCATGAAAATTCACTCTAGATACCTAAGTGAATTCTCAAGTCAAGTTTTTTATAAAAAAAAAATACTTATATTTCGCAATATGATCACCATTTTGACTCGGACGTGCTGTTTACTAACAAAATCAGTTCACAAAGTCAGACGCAAAAAACATACATTTTTAAAAAATTTACGCAAATTTTTTATAAGTTTGTGATGTTTGTATCTCGTTATTGGTGAGCTGACATCAGCTTGGTATATCTCAAATTGTATAAAATTACACCATTTTTGAACTTAATTCTATTAAACGGCAAATTAGTTTTGAGTGTAATTTGTATTTTTTTGTAATGCAAAATGCAAGAAAAATCAAAATTAGGTGAAATGAAAAAAAAAAATATTAAGAAATCTACTGGGGTCAAAGTTTTTTGAAATAGCTTATATAAATATTTTATTTCAGTTAATTTCTACATAGAAACACATACATAGAAATATTGTACATAAAGTCTTAATGACAAATTTGTTTAAGAACTTTTAGTTTTATTTACTAAAGTTTTTAAATTCTTATAATATATTATGTTTCATGTTTTCTCCTCGTATTAAAAATATAGTTTTTATATTAACCCTGGTAGAAATTGCCAACCTTACCAAAAAATAGTACTGGGACATCACTGCTATTTTGTAAAACCCACCGTGTTGAAAATTACCAAAGGTGCAAATTATATTGTACTAGTAAAATACTTTTTTGTTTGCAAAGCATGTGTTTGCCAGTACCACCCGCAAAATTCTTTGCCAATGTTGTTTTTACCAATATTTCAACCGATTAGAAGCATTTTTTTTTTTAAATATTTTATTATATTTCAGACATTTAAATATGATGTATAAGACTATGACGTAATTGTATTGCTGCTTTTAAGATGAGTTTTATTATAAACATTTTCCAAAATTTATTTAAATTCAAGTATTTATTTTAAAAACACCAACGTTTTTGAATTACCAACTTTATGCCAACTGTGGAAAGTTCACTCAAACCAACGTTATTTTACTTTTTTTTACATTTTTGTTTTGAAAAATATCGTATTGATGGATTTTGGTGGGGGGTGTTATTTTTGTGACGTTAATTGGCTGTTTGTGAGTGAACTTTGTCATGTTAAAATTTAACTTTTTATATCAAGTTTTAGCCAAACACTTTAAGAAGAGTTTTCAAACTTGCAAAAAGGTACATTTTCATTAAAACTAAGTTTATATAGATTAAAATAATATATACGTCTCAAATCCATGGAGTTGGTTAAGATGTCAGAAAGTGCTATTGAAAATTGTATATTTCATTTAGTCATCACTTTAAAGTGTCCTGTAAATAGACAATAAAACTGACGTATAATTTTAAAATACACTTATTCCTGAAGTTTCTTTTTACATTGCCTTCTTTGTAACTGTTGTGAAGAAAATACTTACATACAAACATTTATATTTATGTCGGACGAAGTCGGTTATTGCCAACGAAATTGGATATGTGGTCGAATCAAAGCGAATCACTTTTTTGTACGTAAATGAAGCAATGGAATGCGGTTATAAAACATAATGTGAAAATTCACTGAAATGTCATCTTTATCAATGTCACAAATGGGATACCGAAATTGAACTGATTAGAACATAGTTTTTCCACAGTAATTGAATTTTTGCTAAAACGCAAACTGGTGCGAATTTCGATACTATTGTATATATACTATATATATATATACTATATACTATTGTACGCGCTTTAAAAATCCTTTCGTATGATACACTTTGTCTATAGTTAAAGTACAAAATTCTTTGAAAAACTCACGGGATCTTAATGCTACCCACGTAATATTTTGGAAATCATCATAAAACTAACTAACGACTGTAGTCGGTCTAATGTGCAGTTTTTATTAAAATATTTTTGCAGCTCTCTAACAACAAATTTGAAAAAAAAAAATTTCAATGCCAGAATTGTTGCTGGACACAACATTTAATTTTCCTCGGTGTTTCCATAACCCTTACCCCAGTCCAAGTAAAACAACATAACTTGGCTATGAATTAAAAAATATCAGTGATTTCATCAAATCTGTATCAAATTGGCTCGCAACAGCTGTTCTGAGAAGTATTATCTTGCGCAATTTTACCACCTTTCAATTCTACTCAATCCATTTTTCATAGACAGCAGCCAAAACATTTTATGAAAAAAAACCAAACCAGAGCCTCTGGTGGCAATTAAAGCCACGATCCCCGCACTTAGCATATTATCAACTACAACGTACAAATGTGTAATTAATTAATTAACCTAACCAAGCACTAGCTTTTATGGCTTTCTGCGCGTTTTAGCGAAAACAGACCAGTGCCTCTGGTGGGAATCGAACCCACGACCACCGCACTGATAAGCCAGCACGCTACCAACTAACCTACCGGGGCGCACGTATTTATTAATATTAAGATAGTTGTTTTATCTTATAAAACAGTAAACTTAACATTTAAACTAATTATTTTAAAAAATGTTTAACTTTACCAAGTGCCAACCGCTTAAAGATTATAGCCAAGTACGGCCTTAGATGCAATGCAATTAACTTGCAGTTTTGTTTCCTATTCAGCATTTCTATTATTGTATATTATTCAGAAGTTGCAAACCCTAATACACACAAACATTCTCTTTTTAGATTTTTGTTTATCTTCTAATCTCAGCCGTCTCAATTTCACAATGTTACCAGATTGACGTATGGTTTGTACGTACAGAGTAAACAACTTGTGTTTATGTTGAGACATCGCCTCGTAGAAAATTTTGTAATGTTTTTTAGTACAGTGCTATATAGACAGTCGCAATCAATACTTAATTAATATGTATTTTATAAATTTAATTTCAAAGGTTGACGTTAAGAAGTAAAATAAACATTTTTCTCTAAAAATTGTAAACTCTCAAATCAGACTAGATAAGTTTCTGCCTTTTTACGAACAGGCGTCCATTTAAATTGTATTATTATTTATGTGTTATAATTGTCAGAATGTCAACCTGCCATCTTAAAAAATACATTTGCGAATTTTGCAAAAATGGTGCCTGCTAGAAAAATTTGAAGAACATATTTGGAATCTGCAGATAACCGTTTATCATAACAGCTTTTTGGGGAGGATTTCCATGTTATTCAACATAACTTACTACACAAGAATGCCGTTAAAACTTCAGCGATCTTTAAAATTTTGACAAATAAATTTTTTACAATGAATAGAAGCCATTGTTAATACTATGTAATCCCTTCATTATCTCTAATTTGTTGGTAAAGCTACTAAAAATTAGTTCAAAATTACGCTGCAGGGAAAAGTGTTAAAATTAGCAAAAATAAATCTGTATCAAAGTAACAAAAAAATTATTTTTTCAATATTAGTAGACAACACAAATCACAAAAATTTTAACATTTTTAAATTTTTTTTATGCGAATAAAAATTTTGATTTCTGAAATCAGCAGTCTAAAATTTTTTAGCAAATATTTTTGTTGATTTAAGCAAATTATACCGTTATTTTCATTCAACTAAATCTAAGGAATATATAGCAAACATTTGATTGATATTACGGTTTTTGTTTGCCTTTTTTTCTTTTTTTTTCCTCTTTTTCTTGTTTGACTTTTTTTGCCTTTTTTTGTGTTCCCTTTTTGTTGTTGTTTTTTCTTTTTCGATTTTTCTGAGTGGTGGGGGGATTTCGCCCGCATTATTATTTACCATGGAGTCGGGCATAGTAAATAACACTATTCGACGGCAAAAAAAAAAAAAAGATCTCTGAATCCAAATATGGCAATTTTTTTTTTCTCTTCTAAATTTTTTAAAATATTGCGATTTTTATATTTACTTAATTTTTGGAAATTTTATAGCAGAATCAAGAAAGTTTTTTAAGAATATAATTCTTCACAAAATTATCTTTAATTTGAGTATAATCATGTCGACGTTTGTATCAGGATATAACACTGGTATTGCAAGGAAGTTAAAACGTACCCTTTTTTAGTTTTATCCTTAAAAATTTTATGCATGCTAAAAAATACTTAAATTTTTTTAATATTGCTGCTGAATAATGAAGAATTTGTAACTTTTTGCATAACATGTCCTTCTAATACATATTTTATAATAGATTTATGTACGCTGAGTCCAAATGTGTAGTTTTTGATAAATCTCATTTGTAGTTTTTGAAATGGGAGTTGTGGTGTAACGGTTAGCGCGTTGGGTTCGATTCCCGGTGATGACAACACCAATTTAAAGAAATTATATGTATGAGTTTTGTATCACTTATATGTATCGCTGCGCCCACCTTCGGTGTTCCCATAGCACTTAACCCCACCGAAGTAAAATAATGAATCAGGGCTATGAAAACAAAAAGCTTCAATAAATTCGCCAACTCTACATCAGGTGGCGACCAACAACTGTTCTAAGACTTATCATCTTGCGCAATTACAGTGTTGCCATGTTTGAAGCCCTTCATCTTTCACCACCTTTCATCTCTCCACTATCCCCTTTCCAAAGAGCCACACATTAATTAATAAGAAGAATTTCCTGAGTGTTGCTTCTCTTTAAAAAAAAAAAAAAAAAAAATTTTAGGGTGCATTTTGAAAACTTAAGCATAAAAAAGAAGTTATGAACAAAAATTATTACCAAGATATAACCACACTCCAAAAACTATTTTCTTTTCTGTTCCAATTTAAGAAGATATCACGATTTTCGCTTTTTGGAAAAAACGAAATTACTTCAACGCTTTGCTATTAACACTTCTGCCAAATTTAATAAAAAAAAACCGTCTATTAGTGTATAACACTGTGTGTAATTTTTTAAGTCATGGCAAAATAACCATATACGGACACCACTACGTGATAAAAGGCTAAAAAAAAAAAGACCCGTGTCTCCCAATTTTTCCCAAAGTCATATCCTCTTTTGTTTATGGGCCGCCAAAGATTTTGGACCTCGGTATCATTTTCGCAAAAAATGATAATTTTCTCAGGCTCATATCTTGCAAACCGTTCAGAATTTCGATTTACTCTCAATGGCAAAGTTGTAGCTCTTGTCACAAAGAACAAAAATTGCGAACATATAAAATCAAAAAAACTTCACTTTCCAGATCAAAATCGCAAAAAACTTAAAAAAATTCGATTTTTTTTACCTTTTTTCCCGTGTTCAGGTCCATAGGTAGCAAACCGTTCAAAATTCAAGGAAACAATCAACCACAAAAATTTACGTAAGATCTCAATAAACAAATTTCTTTATGACAAGAGCTACAACTTTGCCATAGAGAGTAAATCGAAATTCTGAACGGTTTGCAAGATATGAGCCTGAGAAAATGATCACTTTTTTGCGAAAATGATACCGAGGTCCCAAATCTTTGGCGGCCCATAAACAAAAGAGGATATGACTTTGAGAAAAATTGGGAGACACGGGTCTTTTTTTTTCAGTCTTTTATCACGTAGTGGTGTCCGTATATGGTTATTTTTTTTCGTGTGGCACTGTGTAAGTTAAGATGATGTCCTTTAGAGGAATCCTGATTAAATCCTGTGAGTCCTTGGACCAAAGTAAGGACTTATTTTTTAAAAATAAAGCTTCAATCTTACTAATATTTTATTATAAAGAGTTTCTAGCCAACTTAAATTGGTTTTTTAGATTTTTGAAAACTATGTGAATATTTACGGGTTAGGGGAATACAAAGATGGCCTCTTATGTACTCTTTTCGAGGGAAAACGTATATGAAATAAAAAGATGGAGGGTTTTTTAAACGTTATAAAAACTTAGTATTTTATTTTAGGTTAGGCTTAATTTTAAGTCAAGGTTTTAATTGTTCATAACCTTACTTTATATATGGGGTTTAATATTTAACAGTTTTTTTTTTTCCTTTTTTTTTTCTTTTAATTCATTAATTTCACAATTTTCACTTTTGGGTAGGTATAAATTCAAATTCACAATTTTATATATTTATGCACTTTTTACATTAGATTTAAGTTTGACCTCTTAGCCTTTACTTTTTACTTTACAGTTTTAATATTGATCTTATTTTTAAATTTAGATTTTAGTTTAAACTTTAGACTTAAGATAAATCTTTAATAAGTTTTTGGGTTGCAAGATAAATATGCACTTTTAAATTTAATTTAATGAAATTTAACCAATTGGTTTTGAACTTTTAAAAATGGGATGTTGCCTGTTGACGAGTAGAAAAATTCTGATCACGTTTTGATGACAAGTCAATTGATTTCAGTTTTTTTGACATGTTGGTCAAACGTCATTAGATGGGAAGGGTTAGTGTTGGCACAATTGGTTGGTACCTTTTGTTCACCAAGTGAACATTCTCCCCGCCTTTACGTATCTGTAAATAAAATTTTAAAAATTGACTTTAGTATTGGTTCAACGTTATGGGTAATAAATGGGTAGAGTATTTAATTTTTTATACAAATACTTTAAAGTTGAATTGGGTAAGCTTAGCCAGAAAACGATCCCATAATGAGCCACCCAAGAGTGGAATCTTGGGCTATTAGTGATCCACCCGCTATAGTAATTTTGTTGGTATTTAAAATCGTGGTGTATACATTGCCACCAATTTCCATAAATACGGGGGCATCGGAGTAAAAGTTGGGATCTGCCAAAGCTAAATGGCCAAACTTTTCTTTTATAGACTCATTGAATGGAGTTGAGTACGGGGTTTTTGGTAAATCCTTTGCAACCAGCCAGCACATCTCATATTTTATGAGTGAATTCATGTTGGGTGTAATGGTGAGCTTCACGAAAGTTTTGCCATCCAGTTTAAAACGTTTGTAACTTGTTGTCTCGCACGAATGAGGCAGCAATACGAGAAGAAGTCGAGCTGGGGTTTAGAATGGCTCTTATGGAAACACAACCATCTTCAGTCATGCCATAGACTTCGACCGTAGGAACAAGTGTTCGGGTTATGGACGACGGTACTCCGAAAGTTGAGCTGGTGAGTGGTGCTGTTGTTGCTTGTCTGGGGTTGACTCTACGAGTAGTAGTTGGTCCACTAGCTTCGGTGGGTATGTTTGTTAAAACCCTTTGGTGGCCGTGAAGCATGGTATGATGCTTTACTCCGCAGACACGACAACGAGCTGCATTGGTGCAGTTAGCCACAAGATGGTTTCTGGCCAGGCAATTCGTACAGTAATGTAACTGTAACACGGTTTTATACTTTTGAGCCAAGTTCTGGTTTAGAAACTTTTTGCAGGTCGCAATACGGTGGTCGGCTTTACAAATACCGCATCCAAAGTAGCGACTGCGTTGAGAGGGGTTGGTCCTTACTGTGGCTTCCTGTCTGCGTCTTCTGGGTTGGGTTGCAGAACTCGTAGCCGTTTGGCGTCTGGTGACTTGTGTACCGTGTGTGGGGTTGCGATTAGGAACACGTGGTGCTCTTTGGGTTTGGGTACGTGGAGCCATTTTCTAAATGAAGTGAAATGAAATGAAATAATGAAGTTAAAGTAATGATAATGATTGATGTTAGTGTGTTATGAGAGTGTAATGAGTGAATTTTGGGTGAGTATTTAATGTTAGATGGTTAGGATACAAGTGGGGGTTAATGATATAAAGAGAGGGTTGGTTTAGTTTGTGGGTAGAACTACGACCTTCGTTATAGGCCTAGTCAACGTTCCAGTTGGAGTACGTAAATCAACGACTCTGGTGCGGCCGTCGGAACCGGGATAAACCTTAGTCACCCGTCCTAGTGACCATTCGTTAGGGGGTAGATTGTCCTGCTTAATAACGACAATATCGTCGATTTCAAGTTGACGTCTTGGGTTTTTCCACTTGTATCGCTTGTGGAGCTCTTTTAGGTATTCATCTTTCCATCTTCTGCAGAAGTAATGGTGTTGAATCCTGAGCTTCTGCCACCTATTTGCCAGAGTAAGGTTTCCATCGCTTAAGTCTGGTTCGGCTGGGGTTAACAAAGGTGAACCTATCAGAAAATGACCTGGGGTTAAAGGGTTAAGATCTTGAGGGTTGTCGCTTGACGGGCTAAGGGGTCTTGAGTTTAAACAACCTTCGATTCGAGCAAGAAGTGTAGCAAGCTCTTCAAATGTGTATTTCAGGGTGTTCATTTTCTTGAGATGAGACTTAAAGCTCTTTACTACGCCTGCCTCCCACAATCCTCCCATGTGTGGAGCTCCCGGCGGAATGAAGTGCCACGTCAAATTCTGGAAACTGTTAGTTGACGTAACAGATCCTTTCAAATTCCTCATAAATTCCTGCCGCTCTTTCTTCAATAACTGGCTAGCCCCTACGAAGTTAGTACCGTTGTCCGAATAAATGGCGGCAGGGCATCCCCGCCTCGAAAAAAATCGTGCGAAGGCTGCCATAAAAGCTTGGGTTGATAGGTCAGATGTTGGTTCCAAATGAATAGCTTTTGTTGCAAAACAAACAAAAACGCATACGTAGCCTTTGGTAATTCTGCACGTGCGGCCAGAATAGACCTTAATGTCAAATGGTCCTGCGAAATCAACTCCAACATTATAAAAGGGTCGGGTTAATTGGGTGCGTTCTGGAGGAAGTGCAGCCATCAGTTGAGTTGCCTGACGATTTTTGTATCGTATGCAGGGTGAACATTTGTTGATAACCAGGCTAATTAAGTTTTGAAGCTTTGGAATCCAATAGCCTGACCGAATTACTCTCAGCATAACCTGATTTCCTCCATGTAGGGTTACCAAATGGACATGCTGGGTTAATAATTTGGCGAAACAACTGGCGTAGGGTAATAAAATTGGGTGTCGTTCATCATACGATAAACTGTTGGAACTTGCCAAACGACCATTCGCACGCATAATATTTTTAGAGTCCAAATAGGGTGTTAGGGTTAATAAATGGCTCTTATTGGGTAAACGGGTTTTCTTTTTCAAACAATAATACTCTTCTTTAAAGTAATGAGTCTGACACATTATTATAAGTCTATCTTTGGTTGAGTTGATATCATTCGATTCGAGTTGAATGCTTGGGTGGGTGATTAGGATTTTTATTCTGTCGTCTGTTGACGTTATCCTTTTTCTATCAACGGTAATTGCTTGATGACTTGTGTTTCTCCGGGTAGTTGTGATTCGATCCAAAAAACGATAGACGTATGACATGACTCGAAGAGCTTTAGACCATTTTGAAAATCTACTTAGAATGTCTGGGTTATCTGTGTGTGTAGGGTTAATATTCACAAAATTTGCAAAAGTTTGGATGGGTTTTGCCTCAGCATGAGTTTCAAAATGTTGTGCTGTTGTTGGCCATTTTGATGAGGGTTCCTTTAGCCAAGATGGACCATTCCACCATAGAGTGTCTTCCTTCAATTCATTGGCGTTACATCCTCGGCTTGCGACATCGGCAGGGTTATCATGTGACACGACATGGTTCCAATTGTCTACTCCAACTATTTCCATAATGGTTGAAACGCGATTTGCCACAAAGGTGTTCCAGGAGTTTGGATGTTTCTTTAGCCAAGCCAAAACTATTGATGAATCAGTCCAGAAATATGTCTGATACTTGGGTAAATTTAATTGGCCAAGTAAATTGTGCACCATGTTCGCCAACAGCACCGCACCACAGAGTTCTAACCTGGGTAACGATAGAACCTTAACGGGTGCAACTCTTGTTTTAGCAAAGAGTAGGGTTACGGAAATAGGGCCGTTTATGGGTGTTACTCGTGCATATAGTACTGCAGAGTAGGCTTTTTCAGAAGCATCTGAAAAGCCATGAAACTCAATTTTTACTGAAGGCGTGAATCGAATCCATCTTGGAATCCGAATTTGCTCAATATTATCATAGTATTGAAGAAACTTTTGCCATTTAATTAGAGTTAAGGGTTTAAGACAATCATCCCAAGCTGTGTTATCCTGCCATATTTGTTGCATGATAATCTTAGCCGCAATGACAATTGGCGCTAACCAACCAGCTGGATCAAAAAGTCGCGCAATATCCGATAAAACCTTGCGCTTTGTGTAGGTAGATTTTCTCTCGATGATGGGTACATTAAAAAAGAATGCATCTTCTTTGGCATTCCATCTAATGCCGAGGGTTTTGGCATTATTCGATTCTGGGAGGGTAAGTAAATCGACATCGAGTAGGTGTTCTTTGGGTAGGGTATTTAAAATGTCTGCATTGTTTGAAATCCATTTTCTCAGTGGAAACCCTGCTGATTCCAACACTGAGATTATCTCTTGTTGAGCTAATTTAGCAGCCTCTAGGGTATGAGCGCCGGCTAAAATATCGTCAACATACATATGCTCTCGTAAAATTTGAGATGCGATTGGGTGGGTATCTTGAACATCTTTAGCCAGTTCTAATAGAGTTCGAATTGCTAAATAGGGTGCGCAATTGACTCCGAACGTGACTGTTTGAAGCTCGTAATCTTGTATGGGTTCGTTGACGCTTTTACGAAATAGTATTCGCTGAAATTGGGTTTGGGTAGAGTTCAATAAGATTTGCCGATACATTTTTGTAATGTCGGCATTAAAAACAATCTTATAAAAGCGCCATTTTAAAATTACAACAACTAAGTCTTGTTGTAACGTGGGACCAGTAAATAACGCATCGTTTAAGCTTCTACCGTTTGAAGTTTTGCTAGAAGCATTAAAAACAACTCGAACTTTTGTCGTAACACGATCCATTTTTACGACAGCGTGATGGGGTAAATAATACTGATCCATTGAAGAATTATTTGGGTTATATTTAATGGGTTCATGTGACCTAAGTCTATATATTCTTGCAGCGCGTTATCATATTCCTCTTTCAGCTCGGGTTTTTTTCATCAAATTCTTCTCGTTTCTCAAATATTGCGCCATCGCTATATGACGGGAGTTTCCTAACTCCATTTGTGGGGTTCGAAACGGAAGATTAACTTGATAACGGCCATCGGGTAAGCGTTGGGTTGTCTCCGTATAATATTGTTCGCAAAATGAATCTTCGGCGGACTTAATGGGTTTTCTCGGGACTTCTTCAATTTCCCAAAATTTAGTTAACGATTTATCAAGTGTACTTGAGTTGAAAAACGATACGACGGTTTGGGTTTCACGCGATTCATCAACTGGACCTGTCAATATCCATCCGAACTTGGTTTCCTGAGCGATTAGGGTATCGAGAAAACTATTCCTAACTCCTGTTAAGAATATCTCCGGGTAATATTCGCTGCCGATTAACATGTCGACAGGTCTGCTCTCATAAAACTTCGGGTCAGCCAATTGAATGTCGCCTAAATCCTTGGTGATATTTGGGTTTATGTTATGGGTGGGTAAATGACTGGAAACTCCTTTTACGACAATTGCTTGCATTGTAATTTTAAAATCATTTTGGGTGTTCGACCTTAAAGTCACATTGCATAATTTATTTGATTGAGAAGAACCAAGATCTTCTAATCCTGCGATTTCAGCGATTATGGGTGTAGTGGGTATTTGCAATTTTCGCCTGAAGTTGTCCGTGATGAAACTGTCATCTGAAGCTGGGTCAATGAGTGCTCTCGCCTGAAACAGTTCGCCATTAACTTCAACATTCAGAATCGCAGTTCCTAATAATTTTTTCCTATTAGAGCGGGATTTATTTATAGGGGTAACTGTTGCGAATGACTGCGCCGCATTCCGTGAAGTTGACTGTTGAGCCAAATCATTCGCGTTATTTCCGGTATTTTGGGTATTCGCGGAAGCATTGGGTTTGTGTAAAAGGGTATTGTGGCGATTACCACACTGTCTGCACGTAAATGTACTGCGGCAGTCCTTAATTGCATGAGCAATAGCCAAGCAATTGTAGCAGATTCCATTCTTTTTAACGAAATCAATTCTTTCGTTTACTCCCAAAGAGATGAACTTAGTGCACTCTCTGAGAGTATGATTGCTCTTGCAAAGTTTGCAAATTGAGCCATCGGGTTTGCTGGGTTTGGGTGGGTGGGTTGGGTTAGAGTGTGAAACTCTTTGATCATTTTGAGATTTTTCAAAATGAATCTGCCTTTTGGGTGTTTGGGTTACAGTGAGAAAAGTATTGCCCCTTCTCTCATTCTGATTACGATTATCAGAAAAATTTTGGGTTTTGGGTTTTGATTTGAATAAAAAATCTTTGCATCGCTAACGGACTCAAGACCTTTATATTCTGAACTCAGAAAATGGTCTAATTCTAACCAAGAAGGAGTTTCAGCGCAGTCTACCAGAGTTCTCTCAAATGTGACTAGGGTATCCCTGGGTAGTCTGGTTGTACAAAGGTATACAATAATCGGATCCCAATTCGCGGTATCTATATTCAAACTATTTAAAGTTAAAATACAACTATTAATCGTCCTCTGTAGACTTCTAATAGCTGAACCACATTGGACATTAATATGGGGTAAATTAAATAACCTACGCAATTGTGCATTAATCTGCATACGCTTATTTTCATATTGCTTGGTCAACTCTTTCCAAGCAATATCAAATCCTTCGTTTGTTAAGGGTGCGTCGTCAACTATTCTCCTGGCTTCTTTTAAGGTTTTCTCCTTAAGATGACATAATTTTTCAATGCCACTTTTGCGCGTGTTGGTGCCGATAATAGCCTTAAATAAGTCTCTAAATGCGGCCCAATTTTTGTATTCGCCGTCAAATACGGGTATATCGCATGGTGAAACGTGAATTTGTGGGGATTCATCGCGGGTGAGTGGGTCATTTGAAATGGTTGGGGATGATTTTACGACCTCGGGTTCCGCCAGTTTGGCAGCCTCTTTAAGAGCATCTTCTAATGAGACAATTCTGCACCTAAAATATGCTTTAGCCTTCGAATACTCTGTGTCAATAGTTTCCATATCAACTTTCTCCAGCTCCTTTGGGTCCTCTAGGTGCGGAGATTCTTGTATAGTCTCGTATCGGGTACTAATCTTCTTCCACAGATCCTCAAGTTCGCGTATTTGTGATTTTACGAGCGTTACTGACCGTGGACTATCTCTTAATCTCCTATACTCATCGTCAAATGATCTCAATTCTTTTTGGGCCAAATACAAAAAGCCTTTGCACAAACTTTTAAATTGAGACATGATCAGAATCTAGGGTTTATTAAAAAATGTAGGGTAAAATTGACTTTTGGGTAAAGAATAGTTGACAAAAAAGGGTAAAACTTGCTTTGCTTTCAGTATACGGGGTAGAACCTTAACAAACTTTACTATTTGCGATGGCAAAAATGGGTTAAAATTTAAGTTTACCGTAATAAGTGGGTTAATAGTGGTCCAAAACGGGTTAATTAAGTGTGTGGGCGAAAAAGGGTTAATATTATATTTTCTATGGGTGTATGGGTGAACAAAAATTGGTTAAATGATACCAATTGCAGGGTTTCCGGCCACAAACGGGTTAAAAAATCTAAATTTATAGATTTACCGGTAATATATGGGTTAAAATATGGGTTTTCCTTTTTAGGCGGGTTAAAATAGGTTAATAACAACTTTTTTATTATTCCGCGAGCGACCTGGTTTTTGTAGGGTACCTTACTTTTTTTTTTTTTGTATGTGTGTATGTATGTATGCGAGTTTTTTGTAGATTTATTTTACTGGCCGCTGATGATGATGATGATGATGATGATGATGATGATGATGATGATGATGATGATGTATTACTGCTGAACACTTGTTATTTTTGTTTTGCTTTTTTAACTATGTTAAATCGTTTGGGTATTTTTATAAATGCAACAACAATATTTTAAATATATTTTATTTGTTGGGCAGTAAATCTTTTAACAATTAAAAGTTATTTATTGCAAATTTTATTTTAACTATTTATTTTTTGTGTTGGTTGATTTGCGTTGTTTTGTTTTTTGTTGAAATTTGAATTTATTTCCTTTTTATTAAAAAACACTTTTAACTATTGTTTTGAATATAAATGTTTTTCTTTTTTCTTGTTCTTGTTCTTGTTTTTGTTTTGTTCAAAATTTACAATTTAGGGGTGGGTTTTGGTTCTTTATTACTTAATTTTGTGCTGTGTTCAACGCTTTTTTCTTTTTTAATAAAAAACAAAATTTTAATTTGTTCTTCTTTATATTTTATCACTTTTTAATATGATTGTTTTGTGTCTAACACTTTTAAATAAAAATTTTAATTTGTCTTTATTGTTTTAATTTATTTTAGTGTAATTTTTTGTTTTTATTACAAATGTTTAGGGTTTTGTTGTTATTACTTCAGCCACTTGTTTATTGTTTGTACTTTGTTTGACTACTAAAAACTTTTTGTTCTTTTATCTGTTCTTTTTGTTTTCAGATTTTAACTTTTTTTTTTTTTTTTTTATTTATTATATGTTGTCTTTAATTTAAAATTTTAAAACTGTTGTTTTTTGTGCATATGTACTACTTTTTGTGGACTGTATTCTATATATTTTTTTTGTCACTGTTTCTTTTTCACTAAAGGACCATGAATATTTACGGGTTAGGGGAATACAAAGATGGCCTCTTATGTACTCTTTTCGAGGGAAAACGTATATGAAATAAAAAGATGGAGGGTTTTTTAAACGTTATAAAAACTTAGTATTTTATTTTAGGTTAGGCTTAATTTTAAGTCAAGGTTTTAATTGTTCATAACCTTACTTTATATATGGGGTTTAATATTTAACAGTTTTTTTTTTTCCTTTTTTTTTCTTTTAATTCATTAATTTCACAATTTTCACTTTTGGGTAGGTATAAATTCAAATTCACAATTTTATATATTTATGCACTTTTTACATTAGATTTAAGTTTGACCTCTTAGCCTTTACTTTTTACTTTACAGTTTTAATATTGATCTTATTTTTAAATTTAGATTTTAGTTTAAACTTTAGACTTAAGATAAATCTTTAATAAGTTTTTGGGTTGCAAGATAAATATGCACTTTTAAATTTAATTTAATGAAATTTAACCAATTGGTTTTGAACTTTAAAAATGGGATGTTGCCTGTTGACGAGTAGAAAAATTCTGATCACGTTTTGATGACAAGTCAATTGATTTCAGTTTTTTTTGACATGTTGGTCAAACGTCATTAGATGGGAAGGGTTAGTGTTGGCACAATTGGTTGGTACCTTTTGTTCACCAAGTGAACACTATGTTTTTTCAAAAATAATTATTTTTGAAATTATGCGAAATTTTGATTTTGAAGCTTTCTCGCTTCCAAACCGTGGACGTCACACGAAAGGAACGAATAGAAAAACAGCGATATTGTAAAAACCGTAAATGAGAACTAAAAATTGTGACAGATTTGTATTCAGCGTACCTAAGTTTATGAAAAAAATATGAATTTAAAAGAAAGGTTTTGCAAAAAAGAGAAATTTGTCGACTAGTGTAATTTATAAACTTATTTTGTATCACTTGAATAAGCAGTTGCTGTTTTGTTGCTTTCAACCATTCCAAATGCCAACAAGGTAAACAAATTTTAAACATTTTTTTCTTTTGTCAAACTGAACAAAGTCTAGTTAAAGGCAAGCATTGCTTTGAAAAGGTTAAGCAGCAATTGTTGTCTTTATGTTTGAAAAGGGACTACTTTATAAATAAAACATTTTCTATTAGGTTTAAGTGTTTTTTATATATAATTTTGTTATGTTTTTGACTAAGTTTTCAAAAACAAATTAATTATTATTTTTATATAAATATTTTAATACATAACTTCAAAACATAAAACGTTAGCTGGTTGTATTATCATTCGCTAAAACGATGTAAAGAAAAAGTGTGACTTTATATACGAAAAGCGCTATAGATACGAAATTTGCAATAAAAAAAGAAAATTAGTTTCATGTTTGTAACATGTTTGCTGTAAACTAGTGTTATCTTTACTTTCTTTTTAAAAATCTTTAAGTTTAGTGGTCTTGGGCAAAAAAAAACCCAAAACTTAGTTTAAATTATAACTACAAGATTTTATAGTTTTTAAATTAATAAAAAAAAAAAAAATTACACTTGATAAAAATTATTCTGTTTCACTTTTGAACAGAACAACTTTTTATATATTTTGTTTAAATTTTGATGTATGATGAAGGGTACTAAACTAACGAACAAGTGTGATTTCGGATATTTTTATTCGTTCCTTAAAGGATATAAAATGTGGGATCAAAAATGTCAAAGTTTTTTTAAACATTTTTTCCAAAGAAGCTATGTCAGCCAAGAAAAAATATGGTTGCAATATGATTGCAACTGATTGCAATATGGTTGCAATATGAATTCAACTATGATTGCCACAAAACTCTGTTTCCTGCAGACATACATGGTTGTTTCAATTAAATTATTATTGAATTAATCATATTTCATTAATAATGAGGTTGCTTTCACGTTATAGTAAACACGTTATAGTAAAAATCTCTCTTTTTTTCGGTTATCATATTATTCTCTTGTCTACAATCATAATAACGTTTTTATTATCATATTCCTCTCTCTAACTACAGTCCTATTACAGTTGTGCCCCTTTATAAGATGATCATTCTGTTTTTTATGAGCGTTGTAGCTCTTTTGGTATCATTCTTGTTTAAGAATTTGTGAGAAGCAGTCAGTCCGAACAAATTAAATAGTTTTAAACAAGAAGACATAAAAATAGAAAAACAAAGCAGTGGTATTAATTGTAATGATGATATTTTTAGTGGAAGAAACAATAATTTAGTAGTCTCAACCCGGTCTACCATGGGAGCGAAGGCAAAAGTTAAATTGGCACTCAATCCTTATTATAAATTAAGTAAAAAGTTATATAAAAGTGATATATTTTTAAATTGGTTGTACCCATGCAAAATAAATTGTAAACAAAAAACATTTTAAGAAATGTGAAAGAAAAATGTAAACAAAACACATGTGCTTTTAAGTCTTTAGGGCGATATAATCATAATATGTTTACAATAATCGTAATATGGTAATAAACGATGACGAAATGGTGAAATTCATGATTATAATATGATAACTAGGATTATATTATGGTTAAAGTGCAAATATTATGATTGCTAAAAGCATGTTTTGATCATTATAAATGTATTGTGAAATTGTATGCTTAAAAAAATTTTGTGTAATCACATGTATCCATTATTTTATTTCTCCTGACAAAATAAGATATGTGCTGAAAAACAGAAAGTTTGGTTTTGCTTTTTTAGATACTAAAATAAAAAATGTATTTTAGCATCGCATAGCGACAAAATAATGATTTATATAACTCATTAATAATACAAATCTTATTCTTTAGCGCAAAGATAATTTAATTACATAAATTATTTTAAAAAAAGCTTATTTGAAAGTATACATTTTTAAATAAATAAATAAACGTTTGTAATATTAAAAAAAAGACATATGTATAACTTTTTAATCCAGCTTCAACAGAATGCTGGGAGAATAATGTAGGAATCATACTATGATAACGTATAAACATTTCCATAACCATAATATGATTATATTAAGATCAATTGGGAACCATAATATGAAAATCTAATTTTCATGATTAAGAAAAATATAAGAGTACGGTTGCCGCAACCATAGGAACATGGTTGTCGCAATCATAAATACAAAAATATATAATGTTCTTCGAGCATGGTTGCCACAACCATGTTTTTTCCTGTGCGTGTACTAAATATAAAACACATTTAATTAAACTTCTGTTAATGAAAAACACTCAAAAATACCACTTTCGAATCCACATTTTTAACCCTTAAAAGTAATGTTGGTACGAAATCTCATACCCAAATTTAAACAAAATCTGAATCAAGTTATTTTGTAAATTTCATAGAAGGCATTTTTTAGTCAAAAGCGGAAGCATTAACCCTATATGAATCAAACTACATAAAATAATAATTTTGTATCAATTTAATTTCTTATTAATTTACATTATATTTTATAGTTTTGTCAAATTTTGTCGCTTTATTCTTTTATTAATCAACATAAATTTTCTTTAAATTTAATGTTGTTTAAATTTATGATACGAGGGCGGATCAATAAGTCCGTGACTTTTTGAATGAAACACAGTTTTTTTTTTTTTTGCAAAACAAAATTTAGTTTTCAAAACATAATCTTCTTTTAGTTCAATATACTTAGTCCAACGTTTCTCCGATTTTTGTATCCCTTCCAAAAACTAGGATTTTTCGAGGTCCATAAAATAGGCATTTCTTGGCCATGTGGTGTCGTTTTTTTTTTTTAAACCTCGTTAAATCAATCGTTTATTGTTTTTTCCCTTTTGAAGGTAATCGATGTGGATTATCCCGCGTGCATCCCAAAAAAATGTTGACATCAACTTATTGGCCACGATTACGTTTATGGTCAATTGAGAACAAACGTGGCACCCATCTTGCAGACAGCTTTCTTAAACTCAACTGATCGTTTAAAATCGAAACCATAAGGCAAACAACATATCATGGATTTTTTCGACATTTTTTTGATTGACGGTTTTATTTCGCAAAATATAATGTTTAATGAGCACTCGAAATTCACTTTTTTCCATTTTTAAAAAAATCCACGTGGTTGTATCTTTTGAACAGCTGTTAAACGCAAAATAAATGACGGAACTTGCTCAAAATTTGACAGTAGTCTATTAACAGGTGGAATTTGATGGGAGCAGTGTTGCATTTCATATAACTACGAAGGAAGTTCGAAAAGTCACGGACATATTAATTCGCCCTCGTATGTTATTTTTTCCACATTAAAGTTGTTTGTATGTTAAAGTATGTAAATTTTTTTTGTTCTTCTTTTGTGTTCATTATTGAACGCCAAATGTTGTTAACCTTGGCCTGATGTTTTAAATTTATATTTTGTTCTGCTGCGTTAGTTCTGTTGCCTCAGTATAACGTCTGTATGTTCTTGCTTCGCGTTGCAAACTTTGACCAATTTAACATTGAAAAAAAATATTTATAATATTACGATTTTTATTGAGTTAAAATAATTTTGAAATAGCTCTTTATAATGGGAAAATTTAAAAAATCTTTTATAATTGAGTACCACTACTCAGGTATCATATTAAAAGTTTAAAAAATATTTTTCTTAATTGTAGTTTTATTATTTAAGATTATAATTTTTTTCAAATTATAATTTATACATTTTTGTAGAATACAAAAGCTATCAAAGGACAACCTACATACATTTATAATTAATATGAATTTTTGTGTAGGTTAATTGTGTAAACTGTTTATAATAAGAATTTAGATTATAGACTTAAACGTATTATTTCTTATTATATTTTAAAATCATAATTATGTATTAGGCTATCCCTTAAAAATTATTTGTCGCTTTTCATTCATTACACCCCTATTTTAATTTAAAATCTTTCCAAATAGTAGAAATGGATTTTTGTTGGAAAATGTTAACCAGTGCCGAATTTCGGTCAAAAATTACCCTTTTTAAAAAAAGTGTATTCTTATTAAAAATCCCCAAAATATCGGAATTTTGAAAAATCTTAATTTTTTATTTCATTTGGTCCTTGAACATACTCAAAATTATTTAGATATGGAATTCAGCTTTCATCGGATATCATTTGATAAAAATGCAAAAATGTATTTTTAAAGAAATTTAAAATGCCTAATTTAAAGATGCCGATTGGTATTTTTATAATATAATAGTTGCAATTAAAAAAGAAAAAAAAACTTAACAAATAGTGATAATTCATGATTTTGTGTGTAGCGACTCCTTTCCAAGACATTTTATGAAATTTTATTATTTTGCCACAGTTTGAACATAATTTTAATATTTGAATCAAAATTTGCATAATTTTCGTAAAAATATCACTTTAATTAGATTATCGTTTAATTTAGATTTTAGAGAAAGATTTAATTAGATTATTAGAATTATATTTTATTTAAAAAATCTTTAATTCTAGTGATGTGGGTACAGAAAGAACCTTTGAAATGTAATTTAATTATAGCCCTAACTTTCTTTTTTTGTGTTGGTAATGAATTAAAGGTTCTTTTAAGATCTATCTTTTCGATTTGAGTTATATGTTGCAAGTAGAAACTTCATGGACCTTGGCATTTTTATTTTCTCTAAATTCGAAAAAAAACGCGGTTTTAGTCACGATTTATTTATTTTGTTTTATTTTGAAAAACGAAAAATTTGCAAAAAGTGTGTAATTTTCAACATTAGTAGTTTGTTTAACATATATCGGATCATTATCATTTAAACTGACTTGGAATGGTAACAATTTGATTAAACTTATACATTTTGCAAATACGCATTCTTTTTTAAAATCGAGAGTGGCCAAGTTTTCTGAAAAATGCATTTTAGAAATAAATTGCATAAAAAATCAATTTCTTTTCGACGCTCAAAACAAATTGTATTCGACTACATAAAATAAGAGGTGTATAACATTGCATTCCAATATTAATGCAACTTCGAATGTTGAAACTTACAGACATCTATACTCACAATATATTTTCTGTTACCGATTCAAGTTTATTTATATTTCCAATTTATACATAAAGTTTTTTTTCCAATGAAGACCCAGGAAAATGTTTCGAACCCCTTCGAAAATTACTAGTTCCAGAACTACTTCTAGGGGAGTTATATTAGGTTCTTTAATAGCATTCTTAGAACTAGTGATGGTACCACTAGTTCTAGAACTCGTGCACAAGAATGTTATTGAGAATTTTTACGAAACTTTTGCAGTATTTTGAGAACTAGTGCTTAATAACTAGTTGAACATTACTTCTAGAACGCTTAAAAAAATCTCAAACTAGTTAAGGAACTACTGCAAAAAAGTTAAAAAAAAACATTGTATTAAATTTGAGTCTTCTATTAAAAAATATTTTAGAAACATATCATTAATGTTTTAAGAATCTTAGTTTAGTGGCGGCACGTATGCCAGATGTATTTTTGTGTTTCGGGTCGGAAATGTATCGGACTGTGATGAAAATTAAATTATAAATAAAAACCACATCCTTAGAGAGGAGCGAAATGGTTCTGAAATGCTGGACAGAAACTATATGAAGTAGAGTGCTTTTAGTTTCCGGTAAAAATTACCTAGCGGAGCAATAAATATTTACTATAAAAATCGCGCGATTTTCGCGCATCGTATATATATCACAAAAGTTATCGTACACGAACAAAACATTTTTTTTGGGAAATCTGCTGGATTACAATTATGGATTTATTTTCTATCTTTTACACCATATTGTTAAATTAATAAATAAAACCACTTTCTTTTATAAAATTTTTCCAATTTTCTTTCATTTCAGCACAATATTTGCATATAAGCGTTTTTACAAATTTACACCCCACCCCTTTAATTTACTAAAATAATTTAATTTACTAAATTTAGTGCATTAGTTGTAGAACGCAAACTAGAACCATTGCTAAAACTGATGTAAGTATAGGTTCTAAAACCGTTCCATAGAACCAGTACCTAGCGTGACAATTTCAAACAAAAATCACGGATACAGGAATGAGTTCCAAAACAGTTCTATAAAATTAGTACTTGTTCTTCAAACGCTCCTTAGAACTAGTTCTAAGTAGCGTTTGAGTTCTAGAACTAGTTCTAAGGGTGATAATTTCAAACAAAAATCATGGGTTACAATGCCAAACTAGAACCAGTACTAGCTCTAAAGGACTAGTTGTGGAACTAATGCATGTTTTGCTGGAATTCAAATATATAGAAATATATTTTTCAACTTTTTCTATCTTTAGTTTAAAAAACAAACTATAGAAATATACATACTTTCGTTAGTTGTTAATTATTGGCAGTTAAATAATGATTTTTTTAGTTGCACTTTCAAAAAAAAATTCCATTAATTCCAAAAAACATTTAAAAGAAATTCCAACATACAATCATAACAAACATACAAAAAACACATAAAAAAAATCACAAAAAAAACTTTTAAATTAAAAAAAATAATTAAAATAATTGTTATTGAAGGTTTTCTCCGATAAATATTGAATGATATTTTAAAAGACTTACTGTTGTTTTTACTACTTTAATCGGCTATTCAAACAATTTTAAAAATAAGTATCAAAATGGTTTGAATAGAATGGAAAATCAGTAGTCATTTTTTAAATTTTGTTTTCAATTAATTTAATATGTATTTTAGGTACCTTTAATGTAATAATATTGTGAGCGTATGCTCATAAAAGAAGTTGGTAAAGCCAACAAAAATGTTGCTGAGTCAGAAAATTTTTGGTCAGCTTGCAAAAAAGTTGCTAATGTCAGCAAAATCAGTAGATTCAGCAAAAGTTTTTCTAACACTTAATAGATTAAAAATTAAAAATTCCTTGCTAAAAGTTAACAACATTTTTGCTGATTATTAGTAGACTGAAAAAAACACAAAAAATTTGTAGAAAAAGTATGCCTTAGTTAATTTTGTTGCTGAAAATCATAAAATTTGTTTGTGATTCTTTTAAATATAATTTATAATAAGTTAATATAAAAATGTTCATACTCCCACTTTGACGATACGAATTAATGTAATACCTAAAAATATATAGAAAATATTATATATAACATAAACAAATTATCTTCCATCTACTAAATTTGTTGGTCTAAATGATGGCATATGTTAAAGGAAGAAAAATGCCTTAGATAATTCTAGAAATGAAAAAATAACAAAATATGTCATATACAACCCTTTTTTGTAATAAGAAAAGGAAACGTATAAAATTACCTAAAATTACCTAAAATGTATTACTTTGGCTTTAGCTTGTCTACCAGAACGCATATTAGTTTGCAATTTCAATTTGCCAATTTAACCACACTACATTAATAATCATAATAAACACTTAGTTTTCAAATACACATTAACCGTTAGTAAATTTAAATACTTGATTTTGTCTTTAATTTAGTTAATAGACAATTACTTTCACAGGCTGGTGACAACACAAAATTTACGTTGTTGTAATCAACAATTTTGTTTTATTTAGTTAGTCTCTTTACAGGAAGAAGAAGAAGAAAACATTTTTATTGGAAAATTTTTTACGGACACAAGGGATACACCAGACTGCCGCAGTTTCGTCCCCCTCCTGGGACTCGTCAGTGGTTATTTATGTGTCAATTGAACAAAGTATTTTATATTGTTAATTTTGCTCTATATGAAAAACTTTTTACTTTTTGGTGTCGTACTGTGATTTGAACTCACGGTCTTAGCAACAAGCTATGCATCGTAATCTCGCCTCTTAACGAGTTGAGCCACGGTCGACACAGCGTTGACTGCGACTAAATTGGAGTTTGGTCACACTACATACACACAAGTATTGTTTCGATCAGAAGAGACAGAATTAGCTAATACCAATGCACAATTCATCTCTCAACTAGAATGCTTTTTCTTCTTAATCCTATCTATTTTTCACAAGTAATTATCACGTTTTATGATGCGCTTTATTCACATACAATAGTTGGATACCAAGTGTAGGTTAGAGATTGAGTCGCCGTTAAGCAAGTTTATTTAAATTTTATGTTAGAAAGTGTTTTGCAACCGTCAGATAATGACAATCGTAATTAATTTTTTTTTATATTAATTACTGTAGAATATTTCTTTAGTTAGTCTCTTTACAGGAAGAAGAAGAAGAAAACATTTTTATTGAAAAATTTTACGGACACAAGGGATACACCAGACTGCCGCAGTTTCGTCCCCCTCCTGGGACTCGTCAGTGGTTATTTATGTGTCAATTGAACAAAGTATTTTATATTGTTAAAAAACTTTTTACTTTTTGGTGTCGTACTGTGATTTGAACTCACGGTCTTAGCAACAAGCTATGCATCGTAATCTCGCCTCTTAACGAGTTGAGCCACGGTCGACACAGCGTTGACTGCGACTAAATTGGAGTTTGGTCACACTACATACACTCAAGTATTGTTTCGATCAGAAGAGACAGAATTAGCTAATACCAATGCATAATTCATTTTTGTTTTATGTATGAAAAGCACATGCAAAAATCTTCTATTATTAATGTGCTCATCAGCACAATTTTTTAGCAGAATAAATTAGTAAAACATTAGTAAAATATTAGTAAAACATTAGTTCAGAACATTTAAGTGCTAAATAAGTATAACTAAAATTTTAGCTGGAAACATAATTAAAGCAAAACATTTCCTGAAAAAGAGTATACCGGATTTGCAAGACGTTTTACAAATTTATCTACTAACTTATTTTTTATGAGTTTATCTTTACAAAACTTTCTTGAGCCACCAGTATGCTTAGAAACTTGAAAATTGGCATACTACTTATACTACTGTAAACTAATGTAGCAGGATTTTTGATATTCGATCCGAGGGAGAATTTTTTACAGCTTTACCAATTTACAGATACCAATTCCAGTGTCAATTCCAGTGAATTTAAGTTGTGTTTTCGCTTAAACTCGCGAAAATTGCCATAACTTCTTAAGTTAAAGCACAAAAAGTGCAAATTTTAGAGTGTAGTTATATCTTGGTAAAATGAATCATTTATGCTTTTACCTATTCTTTTTTTTGAATTAGTTTTTAAGATTCACTCTAAAAATATGGTATTTATTTTTTGTACCGAACTTTCATTTCAAAAAATCTTCGGACGATTTAAACGTTAATGCTCCTAATCGTATATCATTCTCTTCAGCGATCACCCACGACGATCAAAAAAGCTGTTTTGAATTTTCAAATATCCCAAAAATCTAAAAATTATCGCAATAAAAGCACTACTTATGGGCTAAAAACACTTCAGATTTTCGGTCGCGGAAGTGAAGCGGATGTAGTGACAAAGACTGTTTTTAAAATAAATTTTTTCGTTTATGTTGTGTTAATTCGAACAGCCCTTAATCGTTGAAAATTGTTGTTTATATTTTGGTCCTGGGGGCTTGGATGGGCCCCAATTAGAAAACAAGCCTATTGATGTTTGAAACTCGCTATAGCAAATGCACTCAAAATTCCAAAAGTGAACGACTAATTTCGTCAAAATGTATTTGTATAATGTAAATCAGAGGGTAAAAGATATTTTTTGTTTGTAGTCTCTTAAAAAAAGAAAGTTGCCAATAAAAGCATGTTGTTTTCGAATTTCGAGAAAATAAAAACGGCAACAGTTAAGTTGATCCATAGAGTTTCTACGGTAAAATATAATTAAAATTGTTAGATCCAAGGTTTTTTGGCCGGTCTTTGGTAGAGTGGCCCATTTATATTTTTGATTTCAAATTATTCTTATTTTTTTTAAGGCAGATTTAAAGAATTTCATAAATTTGAGAGAGAAAATATATATTCACTAATTACTGTCTGAAAATGGGGTTTACTTTTATTTCAGCTAAATTACAGTTAAAAAAGACGCCAACAATCATATAATATAATATAAAAGCATAATTTAATTACTGTTAAAATTTTTATAATGTGTTAACAAGACTTAGCCTTACAAACACAGCTGCTTTTAATATCATCATCTATTATAATACACATTAAGTACTCTACACGCATTGCCATCCATGATGACATTTTACATTACTACTTCAGATTCCTTTTCGTCTTCTTGGTCTTTACCGCTTTTTCACTTACTCTGTGTCACCAAGTACAAAACAAAAAAAAACTACATTATACGATATGAAATGGCTCGAGAGTACTTTCAATTCAAATGTATACAAAGTGAACAATTTTCTTTGCATTCATGCACTTTTTGAAATTATACACATACACACAACTACTATGCATGTGTATGAAATGAAAAACCACAACAAAAAAAATAAAAAACACAAGTTACTGTTATAAAAGTATTACAGCGTTACTGTAACATTGCAATTACTTTTCCTACGAACATTAACTTCATACAAGAGGTGCAAGTGTGTGTGTGTATGTGTATGTTTAACATTTGAGCGCCTTATCGTATGCAACAGAATAACTGTTTCAAACAATACCAATCATTGTCAAAACTAGGTTACAATGCAACATTACATTTAATGTCTTGGTTCTTTACTTTGGCTGTTGGTTGTCGGTTGAATTGTAGAATATAAACAAATGTCACGTGTTTTGGTACTCCAGTCTGGTATATTGTGTCCATATGCACTTATCAATATACATACATGTATCGCCCATATTTCATCCGTATTAATTAATCACAGCTCTGGTACACGGCTCTAGAGACAGATATAAGAGAATACATGGTTTTATTACTTGTGGTTATAATAGCATCATATTACCATTATTCGCGCATGCGTATTAAAAAAATAATAATAATTATATTGTTATTAAGTTGGGAGCTTATAATTTTGTAAACTTTTTTAACAAACAAACTTGTGTTTTTAATAAAATGTTTAAAGACATTTTTAAAGGTAGCCGATATTGTAAACTTTAAGAGTCTCTTTAAAATATATATAAAAAATCAGTTTTGCTAAAAATGAGTTAAAATTTAGTTTTGTCCTTAGAATTATAACGAAACGAAAACTGGTTCTCATACATGACTTATTCTATCCAAATTCACACACTTTTTAATAGTTTGTACGATCGAAGTCAAACTTTTGGGCAGTAGTGCTATGGCAAACACTAGCCAAATATGAAATAACTTTTTTTAATATGCGATTACCAGGGACCGAAAGCCAGAGAACAGGGTGAACAAAATTTATTTGCGAATCATAGAATTTGTGTTTAAATGGCATCGGTTTGTTAATGCACATTTTTGCATATTTAGCTTTAAATGCAAATCTTTATAGCATACTTTTACTTATTTTGCATTAAATACGTATTTTTATTGTATTTGTTGCTTAAAATGCATATTTTTGTTGTATTTTTCTTAACTTTTGATTTTTCAAATTGATTTTAACAACATATGCTGGGAATGTATTAAACAATACAAATTAAATAAACAATTTAAAACATGAAAAATAATTAATTAAAAGTGCCTTCCTTTCCACGGATTTCCTTAACTTTCTTTAAAACTATCAAAATCCCAGTTAAGACACTTAGAAGAAAATTAACATTACAAAATTATTAGTGCATATTTAAAGATTTTTCATACACATTAAATGCGCCTAAAACACACTTTTTTAGTCCATGAAGTTTCTGTCACTGGCGACTACTACACTCAAAAAAATCACTTAATATCTGGTCTACGTATTTTTTATTTAAATCAAATATGTTTTGTTATTTATTTTTAAGTATCGGTTAAATAACTAATAAAGCCATAAGAACAAATGAATAATAAATTAAAAATAAATGTTCAAATTTTAACAACAGAACAGTAAAAATAAAAGTTATATTCAGTTATTTGAAATTATTTCAGTTTTTGTTTGTTTTTTTTTTACAAAATTTATACACACGCACTACATGTGTAAAATTTTCAAAATTTCTTTATAGTTTGAATCGAAATAATTTTTTATATAAACAACCCATTTATATTATATATTCCGTTTTTGTGGGTAAATTAGTATGAAAATTTAAGTAAATGAAAATCATAAATGAAACTATAAAAAATCGGCAAATGGTAGTAAATTATTTAGAACAAATGTACAAAATAAATATTTATTTATAAAGTAAATGCATGTTTTTTTATTTTCAACTCAACTGAAAACTTTTGTATTAAGCTACAAATAGTAAACTACATAATATTCTGAGTGTATATAAATCAAACTTAGTTATTGATCTCTATTGTGGAGTTAATGTTCAAGATCACTTTTAAGTCATAGTCACAGTTTTTAAATTTCGTTAAATTTGAAAATAAATACATATCGGGCGTTCCACCGAAAACCGGCAAAAACAGATATGTTGCCCTTGGATCTTTTGATTTCAAATCAATTTTGCATTCAGAAACTCTATAGAGCCACTTAAAGATGGCCGTTTTTCGATTTTCAAATTTCGGAGAATCCACGGTTTTATGCGCAATTATTTTTTATGAGAAGTATGCAAAGAGTTATGACTATATACTAAATCCCACATAAAACCGTAGATTTTTCAAAGTTTTTAAAACTAAAAACTCCAATCTTTAAATGGATCCATAAAGTGTCTGAATGCACAATTTAAGTCGAAATATTCGTGCTCAGACTTTTTCCGATTTATTGTGGAATGGCCGATATATTTTATTTTTTTCAATATTGTTTAAAAGCACTTTCAACTTATTTTTTTGCAGATTTTTTTTATTTCAATATTTTAGGAAATCTCCCATTTTTCCACATATCATTTTTTTGTTTAAAACTTTTTTTATAAGTAGAAAGGCAAAAACAGCAGCCACATAAGCCAATTGACCTCAAAAGACCTGTCCTGTTACATGTCAACCGAGAGTTTATCACTGCATGTTTTATTTTTGTAGAGAAATTGTTTTCCCTGTTTTTTTTTTTGGGTTTTTAGTTAAACAGTCACGGAAAAAGTTACATGTTTCTGTTGGCCCCTCAATATAAACGAAAACCTGTATCTTAATGAAAGTAATACGAATTTACACATTAAATCGCATATAAGTAAAAAAGTTGGGCGTTTTTCGAAATTTTCACTTTCAACGTGTTAGCGAGAAACCAGAAATGACAAAAAATTTCGTGTTAAAAATTGTTTAAATTTCTGCAATTTTCAATCATAAAGCTACACTGTGGAATATCGTAGTGTAAGACCATCTCATAAATAGTTTTAACAAATCTTGGAATTTCGGCAAAAAAAAATTAGTATTATTATAAAACTAAGAGGCCAAAATATAATACTTAATTAAAATTACAACCAAATTCACTTCTTTCGACTACAATGACCTCTGGAAATGTAAATACAACATATTCAAAGGAATCTATTTAATACATTTTACTTTACAATATGGGAGTATTATACCTTTATGGAAAGAACATTTTATGCATATTAAAATTCTCTTATCAATTTTTAAGTCTGTCAAGGATTTTAAATATTAGACAAACTTAGCTAAGCGTTCTTACATACATATTATTAAAACTTGATTTCTTGTTAAACTACACTGGTAAACATTTTAATATGAAGTCTAATATAATTATATGTCAATTGATAAGATCCTATATATAATCACATACAAATTGATCCGGAAAATGGTCTAATAATATCAAATGTGATACAATTTCATCAGAGATTTGTTCATATCAGGGACATTAAATTATGTCTAATTAGATACTAATATATCTGATTTGATACAATTATGGCCGTTAGTAAGTATGCCTTCTGTTACGTGAAGTTATGCTTAAAAGTATTTAAGTTGAAATTTCTGGAAATCAACAATTTTAAAGACCCGCATTTTTTTTTTTAAATGAAACACCGAAACTTTTAAAAATTAACAATAAAAAATTAAATGTTTCAAAAATGTTTAATTAAGTGGTCTTGTCTTAAAAAATGTTCCAATTTTTTATTTGAAATTATAAAAAATAAATCACTTGCAAATGATTTCGTTATAAAATTAATATGGTTATATGTGAGGCCATATGTTATAAAGTCTTCACTTGCAGATAACTTAATTTGATATTATATTTTACTAAAATATGTATGGTACTTTATATAAATCGATATGGAATTATAAGGAAAATAGTTTCAGTATGAAGTCATATAAAGTTTAATAAGACTTATTATATGACCATATATGATCATATCGATCACTACATATATTACTGTTACAATCAAACAATTTGTGTTTTTTTTTTTTGGTGTTTTAATGACTAAAATAGCATATTATACCTCAGCTAATTGCATGAAGTTGCTTATTAGTGTAATAAGGGTGTAATGGGTCAAATAATAAATTTGAAAACAAAAAAACTCTATAGATTATTTGTTAGGGCAATATCCTAATAAAGAAATATAGAGTATGGCCTCGAACTTGAATAATTTTTTTGATATTTATAAATTTAATGGCACATATATTTGAGATTATTCATGCCAAAATTCAGAATTTGATCTACAGAAAAATTACAGATTTTTTATGCGAAAATCGTCAACATTTTCTACTGTGGGTCATACAGAAAAAGATTGAACTGCTTTGGCCATTGTCGGAAAAATAAAAACTTACCCAAAAATCTTTGTTTGTTTTTATGCCAAATGAATGGTTTTAATATTACCACAATGAAAACGTACTACATCCGATGGTTAGCTAAAATGCTGTTATTACATTATCATTATGATTTTAAAAATTTATAAAACTTTTTATAGCTATTTTTAAAGTTTGTTCATTGGACGAAAATTTCTAAACTTTTTCTTTGAGGTTACATATCTTAAGTTATTTTTAGTGCCATATACACTATTTTTGGCTCAGTGGCTTTGACTCAAAGTTGTGTTAACACTTTGTAACTTTGAAAATTGTCTGACTATGACAGCAAAATTTAGCAATTAACTCTTATTTGATGAAAATGCTAATACAATAAAGACAAAATTTAAAACTAGTTAGCAGTCTATGTAAGTAGGAATGGCACAAAAATGCAAAGGACATTTTCTTTAAAACTCATAAAGCAACATTTGTAATAATTTTGTTTCTTCTTATAATGAACTAGTTTACACTAGTTTACGAAAAAATTAAATTTTAATTTATATTAATTAATATTACAAAATTTCGAATCACCCAATACCAAAAAAATAGCAACTTTATAGAAACCGAAATATATCTGTCGGAAATCAAATATTCTTTTTAAATTTCTTACTAGTGTGTTTCATAACTTATTAATTATATTTGAATTTGAATTAAAAAATTATATTTGTGGATCACAAATTTTTAAAATTTTTACAATCATCTGGTCACAAAAATGGTTATATTTACAAGTTTACCGTTATAGTTTTTTTTTTTTTTAAATAAACTATTGAGTACTATAAATCAGCTGCGGCTTTATCGTATTTTATAAAAAAAAAGAATCTTGTTGTCATATCAGGGCTCACAAAACTCTGACACAAGTGTCACTATTGACACGCGGCGTAGTTTTGGGTGGCACTCGGAGTTTTCGGAATTATATGAAAGAAATAAAAAAAAAACAATTTTAATAAAAAAGCAGCAACAATTCTGCTATAGTAATTATTAGAGTTTTAAATATTCTTTCAATCTGGTTGTCGTCCACACTTTTAATGTGCTTATCAACACAATTTTTGTTTGCAAAATTAATTAGTAAAATATAAGTAAAACATTTGTACATTTTTTTCAGCAAAATTAATTAGTAAAACATTAGTAAAATATAAGTAAAACATTTGTACATTTTTTCAGCAAAAACAATTAGTAAAACATTAGTAAAATATAAGTAAAACATTTGTACAAAAAAATTCAGTGCTGAATAAGTATAACTAAAATGTTAGCTGAATATATAATTTAAGCAAAACTTTTGCTGAAAAGTATTCTTGATTTGAAAAATAGTATTTGATTCTTGACGAATGAGAGATATAGATATAAAAGGCAGATACAACTCTGTATTTAATTTATCTTATAAATACAGAGTTGTATTTTATTTGTTTTATTATTTAAAAAACAATTTCTCACGAACAGATGGCGCTAAGTTATCTGCAAACCCGCTTTCTTGTAATCAACTAAAAATGTAACTAAAAGTTAGTATATTTTACAGGTTTTATATTTGCTGTTTTTATTTTACTAACATTTAGCAAAAAGAATAAGCTGATTTTACTATCTTTTTGTGTGACGTCAATTTTAACTAATTTGTAGTAACTTTTTATGCTATTTTTACAGACTTATTTCTATGAGTGAACTTAGCAAAGAAAAACAAAAAATATATATATATTATATTGTACAAAGTTTATATATAAGTTTTTTTCTCAATTTTTGTTTTCTTATACACGGATAAAAAAGGTTAAATAATTTTTTTAATAAGTTTTTAAAATTTCTTGCTGAATCATCTTATTAAATGTATTGAACTGCATGCAGGTATTAACACGTTTCTCCTCTCAAACTTTTATAAAAATATTTATTTTTTTCAGTGCACATTAACTTAGTTTTTGTTTTCCAAAAATTGTGGTAAAGATTTTCTATTTTGGCTAAATTACTAAACATCTCTGCTATATACTTGTGGTTAACATGATAATGCTTTTATGTAACTAGAGTTATATTCCTATATTTTTCTTGTGGTTAGCAACCAACGTGGATATTATTGTTGTTTTTATGTTTTGTTATTGTAAACTTTTACAAGGAGTACACTCCAATCAAGGCACATAGCTAGTAATTTTCTTTGGTGGGTGGGGGGGCTATAATTTATTATTATCTTTCATTTTGTCCACGCAAAAACTTATAATTAGGGCAACCAAAAATAGGCTACTCCTTTTTATTTTATTTGAAAGGATGGAACTGCTTCGATTCAGTACAATTTCTGAAAAATATTAAAAAATTAAGTTATTTTAGGTTGAGCCTTTTTATCTTTTTTTTTTTATTTAACAACTTTGGCTTATTTTGCAAATTGATTTTTCTTTAAAATTCAGCTTAGTTGTTCCTCAAAATTAAGCTTGTTTTAGTTGTTTCTTTAAAAATGCAGTTTGTTTTTTAGCAATTAGTATTTTCAGTTATTTTTAATGGTTGGCAAACACTAATCCTAAAATATCGATAAGGATTCAAAAGCGTTTGAAGAAACTATTTTGAACAGTAAAATAACAGTACACACAGAGAAGTAAAGTGCCAACCGAATTGAAAAGTGTATTTTAATGGTATCAACTTATAAATTCAGGTTTTGCAACGATATTTAAATAGCATTTTTGAATATTTTGGATGTTGCAAGTAAAATTAAGTTGAATTAACTGAACTTTGTTGTCAAAACTAATGTTGAGTTGTACCAACCGACTGAAATTCGTAATAACCGAATTTGTACTTAAAAAATATCAAAAAAAAATGTTCATAAATGTCCGTTTTGTTAATCATAATTATATACAAACATAAACTTCTTTCATTCCATGAGAGAAGAAAAATTAGCACATTTTGACCTTATGTCATCTGACTTTCTTCATATTGTGAACAGGAAGAATCAGTAGAGCGTTTATAGTTTTTTAAAAGTTAAAAAACTCGCGATCACGTTTTAAATTTTTAAAATACTTAACAAAATTAAAAGTAGTTAACTTTGATGACTTACAGTTTTTTAACTGGCTACCTCAAAACTTTAAAATGCTTCTGGAAGCTTCGGCTGTCTACTTTTACAATCTGTAATCTAAAAATATCCTTTTCTTTCTAAAAATTCATATTTACTGTTGTTGCAATTTTGGAATGCATTTTGCACTTTCTAATTTAGGTGTGCCAGATATTGCTGTAATCTGAAAAATATACCAAAAAATTACGTAACAACACTTAAGTAACCTAAAGAAATAACGTAAAATAACATAAACTCTAAACTAACAAACCAAAATAACTTAAAATAGCTTTAATCATAAAATAGCATTTCGATATAACTTATATAACATCGTTAACCTTAAAATACCCTAACAAAATTATCCAAAATTATCCATTATCCAATACCGATAACTGAATGAAACTGTTTACAACAACAATTCCGAAGTTCCAAGGAACGTGGAACTGTGTAACAAATTTGAGATCTCCTGTATCCTGAATGAGACCAACGGGAAATGAAAATAGACTATCAGTAGATTCTGATTAAAATTGTATGGCCTTTTGAAGTCGCTCTTTTTTTTCGGGTAAATTTTTGCGGTTAATTTTATGTATTTTAATATAATAAACTACCCAGACGAAAATCGGATCGTGTTTTAACATATATTATCATGTATAGGCTTGTGTATTAAAATACTTTCATAAAAAGCTCCGATAACACGGTGCGACAGTCCAAAAAACCTGGGACCGGATATTATTTTTCTTGTAGGGCTTGTAGAGTAAAACAAGATTCCAATAGTGATATATGCCGGACACCTCCAAAATCCGGATTTACGGTTAAAAAACCGGTTTTTGTACCTTTGCGCACTTATAAGCCTGTAATTTTGTTGATAATGATCCGATTTCTTACTAGATTTGGAAAGAAGAAACAGAGATCTTTCGAATGATATATAATTTATCTAAGAAAACTTGAGATATTTGGGTGTTATTGTCGAGCAAACACAAATTTTGTAGATTTTTCAAAAAATGTTCAACTTTGGTGACGTTTTTATACATTATTTTATTAAGAAACTATAATACTATTGAATTTGTTTAAAAAGTACGTTTATTAACGATTACAGCGCATATTTGGGGTTAAAAATAGATAAATAATTCACTGAGTTATTGAACTTTTCATGAAAATAAACTTTTAAAACATTTTATACAAATTTTATTTTTGGTTATTTAACTCAAAAGTGTTTGCTTGACCGTTTTTTTTTTTTAATCAGCATCATCAGTTTCTCGTTTAAGTGACCCGCAATATTCTGAAATCATTTTTATCTTATTTTTCCCTTCAAAGCGTTTTTCAATAGTTGTCATTTCCTGGTGAAAATGTTCGCCTTGTTCATCACTGAACTGGCCCAGGTTATCTGGGAAAAAGTCCAAATGCGAATGCAGAAAATTAATTTTTATGGACATGTTGCAGCCCATTTCACCATACGCACTTAAAAACTCATTGACAACTGTGACATAGTCGTCGCTTCTGTGATTTCCAAGGAAATTATCGCATAGCGCAACAAAACTCTTCCATGCACGTCTTTCAACGGAACTTAGCTTGTTAATGAAATCTGCATCTCTCATAATTTTTCGAATTTGAGGTCCAATAAAAATACCTAAAAGTTATCAAAACAGATAAAAACGATGAAAAAAGTACTAGATATGTAAACAAATTAATTAATACCTCCTTTTATTTTGGCTTCACTTAGTTTTGGGAACACCGCTTTGAGATGACAAAAAGCGTCGCCGTTTACATCTAGTTTTTTTACAAATTGTTTCATGTATACCAGTTTAAGATGCAGTGGTGGCAGAATAACGTCCTCAGCTTTAACTAATTGGTCATTTAAAATGTTTTTCCTGCCTATTCTATGTGACTCGCGAGATTTCCATACTTTGCGATCATAACGATTCTGTGCACGACTATCACATTCACAAAGATAGCACGGATACTTTGTGTAACCACCTTGCATACCAAATAAAATTGCCAAAACCTTTAAGTCAGCGACGACTTTCCATTTATGGGTGGTATAGCTAACAAACATTAGTATATTTTTCATCACTTCGTAAATTTCTCTTGTATTAGTCGCATATGCAATTGGAACTGAAGGTAATTGATTTTGGTTATGCAATAAAACAGCTTTTAAGCCTAGATAGCATAAAAAGAACACGACAAAACAATATTTTTGAATGACTAAAACTCTCATTACAATTTTTTTTGTGTTTAGGATAACATTGATTTGTAACTTAATAGAAGGTGCATAAAAACAACACCAAAAACATTGTGCAGGCATTTTGGTAAAAATTTTGTTTTCATGAAAAGTTAATAACTCAGTCAATTGCTTATCTATTTTTCAACCAAATATGCGTTGTAATTGTAAATAAACGTACTTTTTGAATAAATTCAATAACAAATAACTACAGTATTGTCAAAAAGGATTACTGATGAAGGTTGTGTTACCAGAAACTGCGCAGTCTAATTCAATTAAAAATTTACAATGTATTTATGATTTTTAGAAAAGTATGCTTAATCTTCTTTACCACGCCTATCTCAAACAATTGAAAATATGTGCATATTAATTATAGTATTAATTGCACACTGTCTAAGAAGACGATGAATAAAATTCAAAACTCCCCAATAATTCAATAGTATTATAGTTTCTTAATAAAATAATGTATAAAAACGTCACCAAAGTTGAAAATTTTTTGAAAAATCTACAAAATTTGTGTTTGCTGGACAATAACACCCAAATTTCTCAAGTTTTCTTAGATAAATTATATATCATTCGAAAGATCACAGTTTCTTCTTTCCAAATCAGGTAACAAATTGAAAATCGGATCATTATCAAAAAAGTTACAGGCTTATAAGTGCGCAAAGGTAAAAAAACCGGGTTTTTAACCGTAAATCCGGATTTGGAGGTGTCCGGCATATTTCACTATTGGATTCTTCTTTAACTCGGCAAGACCTACAAGAAAAATAATATCACTCCCCAGGTTTTTCTATTTCAGACAATTTTGTACCACTGTGTAATTAATATCTAAGAAATTAATTTTTGAAAATTAATATTTTATGAAACTTATTTTTATATGCAGAAAACAAGTTTTATTTTGAGAAAATTCATAATTACAAAGAATTCAATAAAAAATTGGCGCAGCTATCTTTTATAAATAATAAAAAATATAAATGTCTTCTCAAGTCCCCCTGAAGTATGCAACAGTAAGTTTAAAAAACGCATCACATGAGAACATAAAAACGCAACACACGCATAAAACCGTGTTTTTTTCGAAATTTGAAAAATTAAAAACGTCAATCTTTAAGTGGCTCCATAGAGTTTCTGAATACAAAACTTAATTGAAATCGAAAGACCCAAGGCGAAAAAATGCCCTTTTTTGGCCGGTATTCGGTGGAATGACCGGTATATATTTTGCTATAAATTTTTGTACCAATATTTAATTTATTTGTTAGTTCGTTACTGCTTAAACTAACATTTTCACTGTTTTAAACAAAAAAAATTTTTTTTTTTATAGATTATCTTGAAGTCCTTAATATAAAAACAAATTTACAGAAAAAAAGATTAAATTTAAAGATTCGTTTTTTAATAACTTCAGAAATTTTGTCAATAAATTTTTTTGTATTACATATTTTTCTTTACGTACACATTGTATTAAGTTTTAAAATTTGCCAAATCATTTCAGGGTGGCTCTAGTCCCCCTTTAAACTTTTCAACTAACTAATAGGTAAACCTTTGAATTATTTTATTAACTAGCGCATATCTTAATTTGATTAACATCGTCCTTAAAGGAGTACCTTCCTTGTCAGCGTGTATGTGTCTTCTGTGAATATATGTATTGTACATTTTCTATGTGTGAAAAATACTACAAGTGTCAGTTGCAATAACAAGGTACTATATTTTTGCTTAAAATGGTTTTAAATGACAAATGCAGCTAACTCACGCAATCCGTAAAAATAAATATTAAGGCGTCTCATTATTTTAGATTAGCCTTTAAAGAGAATTTCGTTTAATAGTAAATCCACCAGTTTCTAGTCATACAGCAGTTTATAAATATGAGCTGGTGAAAAATGGACTTTTGGCTGCCGCATAGTGGTTTGTTCCCATACAAGAATTGGACAAAAATAGTAGGATTTGTTAAATTTATATGCATACAAATATGAAAATTAGAATATCAAATTAAAAAAGAACCTAGTTTTTGAGAAAATCGGCGAAAGCATTCAGAATTTAAAATGTTCAATAAAAGCCATAATTCTCATTTTAATATCATTAAAATTGGCTAATATTGTAGACATTAAATACGTATTGAATATTGACAATATTCATTTTGATAACAGCAAGGACTCGTATTTTTTTTTCTTAATAACACTGTTAATCCTTTGAAAATCATCTGATTGAAACAGGAATTTGTTTATCTTGCAAAAATTTAAAAATAAATTTTCACTAATAATAATAATAGGCAGTGCATATTATGCACACCTTCCATATGTTCTGAATATTTAAAATTTTTAATAAAAACTATAACTTTAACTTTATAAATTCCTTGAAAATTTAATTTTTTACTCACATTTCGAATTTTTTTTTTGTGCAAGGTACACCTTCCAAGTGTTCTGAATTTTTTAAAATTTTGAATAAAAGCTACAATTTTCCTTATAATGTCTCAAACATTGGTTATTTTTCTAGAGATGGAATCAGTTAGCACTCGTATATCTGTCACATATCTTCTTATTAAAAACGCTTTACCAAATATTTTTTTAATTTTGTCAAATACTAGAGAAAATAAATAGTTTTTGACAGAAAAAAATACTTTATTTTTTTTTTTTAGGTCACAAACTTTGTGTCTTTAAAAACTTCAAGACGCCCTTATAAATATGTTGTTATAATTGGATCTAAGAATGAAATAATGTTAATTTTAACTGAAGTAAAATTATAAAAGTAAAATGTGTCATAAATATAACACAAACGAAATTTTTGTACAAAAAATGTGTTTAAGGGGTTTTTAATTAAGTAAAATTAAATATTTTTATTTAATGATTTCCTTTTATTATTCATTTTATTTATTATAATTAAAATTATTTAAAAGATACTTATGCTCGCATTTAATTTTTTTGCAGCTTTTTGCGAAGTTCCCAAAATAAATACGCAAAACAACGGTTACTAAAATACGGTATTTTTAATTAGTTATTTTTTTTGATGACTGTCAAAAAGAGCTATTTTACGTTTCCCCATAGTAAAAAGACTACAATTGCAGTTAAAATTACTGATACCGTTTACTACACGATTGACTGACATGTAGTTACGGGAAGAATATTCTGAGTGTACTTATTGGTTTGCCTCAAAAATGAAGAAAGAATATATTGCAATGATTTGGATTTCGAAGATATGAAAATTTTGATTGAAGCCGATGAATTTTATATGGGCTTGTCATAGGGTGGAAGTTCTTTTTTATGATCCTTATGAATTGCATCTTAAGTAATGCTTATGGTTAAATGAAAGCTTAATGTTTTTCATGTTCAAAAGGGAACTCTCCCATAGAGCGATAGAATATACATTATTTTTTTAACTTTTCCGAAAGCATTTTTTCACCTAATTGGAAGCTCTCTTCAAAGCAGAGACTTTTATTTTCTCGAGTATTTTTACTTTGGGTGCAAAAAATTTTAATGTCTCATATTTCAGATATGATCCTTACAAAAAAAAATATATATATATATTTTCCCCCTTCATTTTACCGCCTAGGTTTGAGATTGTGCCGATAGACTGGATTTGGAACGATTAAATTTTGTTCAAAATCTCATCTTTGGAAGTTGTGAAAAAGAACTTCTTTAGAAGCGAGAAATCAGAAAAGAATTTGCAATCAATGAAAAATTAATTCTTTAAGAATCACTTCAATTTATATTTCCGGAGAACGATTGAACTTTATTGTAAAAAATTTAAGAACGCAATAACAGAAAATTTAAAAGCTTTTTTTAAAATTTTAAGTTTACACAAAAATCTATAAACATCCCAGCGAAAATTGGCGGGAACGCTGTCTTTAAAGGAGAGCATAAATTAATACCAATACTTTTCTTTTTTTTTTGTCGTAGAGTATGTATACAAAATAGAATTGCTTTTGATGATTGCGAATTAAATCAGGGTACCATTATGCTACTCGTACGTGCTCAACCCGTTCTCTTTATTTTTGTCCACCAGCTCTGCTCAACTCAGTACACAACCAAATAGGAATTTAGGTTGTGTTGACAAAAATTATGTTTGACGGTGAACAACTAATTATGTTTGAAGGTGTTGAAATTGGGTCTGATACAGTGTTGTTTAATTCTGATAAAAAGTCGAAAAAATGTAATTAAAAAAAAAATTATTGCGCCTTTTTTTACTGTTGCAAAAGCGCTAAAATATGATGATATCCTAAAATTAAATTTTTGTGACGGACTCGAATGCATACAGTTATGGACAAAAAAAGCAATTAGTATGTTTAATTCACAATTAAACATACTACACTAAACATAGATAAAATGCTCTATCATACTTTTATCTATTGTTGTATATTATAAAATAACTACTAAATAATAACTACTGAACCCTATTTAAACCCCCGCACAGTAGCGCCTGCAGAACAAGTGAGGTGGCAAAAATCAAAAATTTCATGTGCTCCTAAAAAATTGAAATAAACCTATTTTACAGGAAATTGTCGAACGATTTCAAATAAAATCATTAACTTATGAACAAAAATATATTTTTGAAGTTCAAGTTAACGATATTTGTCGATACTCTTTAAAATTTAAAAGCAAATAAAATCTAAATTAACAACTTTTGTCAAATTTTAAAAAAAAACCGAATAAAATTTTTGGAAACACAACCGACATTTATCGTTAGTTAGAGAATCGCACTATTGAGAGCTTTTGAAATTTAAGGATTATCGGGTCTTAAGCAGTCGAAAAATGTGCTTCACATCTATTCGTCATACCCCAATTCATAAAATTTGCCCTTTTATAATCAAAAATTCAATTTTAGTTACACTTTTCATTAGTAGTTAAGCTGCAAATTTAAAAAAAAAAATAGTAAAATTTACGAAAAAACTATATAAAGTATAAGAGATTCTGTTGCATTGTACAGTTTTCTAGATTCTTAATACTCAGAGCTCGAAAAACAAAATTCTTTTGTTGATCAATACTAATAAAAATGTATTCCTCTAATGAATCTGTTAATCTCTAGGGCAATGAATACCATGCAATTAGAAACGAAAAATATGCACTAAAAACACAAAAATATGCAGTTAAAACAATATTTTTTGCAGAAATCGCAAACTTTTTAACATTGAAATTCAAAAAGCAAATATATATAAATAATGTAAGTTTCTTTTTCAGTTGGAAAGCAATCTAATACCTTATTTATATTATAACCCAAAACTAGTAGTTTTTAAAAACTACTAGTTTATGATGAAAAATGTGCATGTAATTTGACATCTTAACATAATTAGTTTTGAGAAACTACTAGTTTTTGTTTGTAGTATCAATGAGGTATAACACTTTTCTTTGGGACAGTAAGATTTTTAAAATAAAAAAATCTTTTTCTTAAATCAAAATATAAAATGAATCAATTAAATAAATATGATTCCTTGCCCTGCTAATCACTTAAATCAATGAACTGATATTGATTAAAGTGATATAATAATTAAGGGTAATTTAATAACTCTTTTTATGATTTAATTCGCGAAGAATAAATCAAAAGAACAATTTATGGTTGAAATTATTTGATAAAACATCAAGAAAAGTCTAATTGACTCTTGTCAATGAAAATGAATTTTGCGAAACCATTAGTTGAAAATCGTATCAGATTTTAAAATAGAATTATGTTTTTAAAGCTCTATCTGTACTTATTATCTCTGCATTCAGTTCTCCAAAATTCAGATGGTATGTTATACCAAACAAATTTTGCTAAAATTTAATTTTTTTAAAAACACTAATTGTCTTCAATACACATTTTGAAAATAAAAAAAAAGTACAAAAATCAGTACACAACCAGAAAAACAGTACTTTTGTGTACTGTTTTAGGTGCTATGCATGAAACAGTACTTTTTATACACAAAAGTATATGTACTGCGAAAAACAGTATGTCTGGCAACTCTATTTCCACACTGATAGAATTTTCCTTCATAGTATTAATGAAACGATTTCATTAAAATCGATTCATTGGTTTAGTGAAAAATTTCATTAACTGAATGAAAATTCATTAATATTGGTATTTTTTTCATTAACATTTTTTATGATTTTTTCCTAATTTCATAAAAAAAATTCAATCAATGAAAACTTTTCAAATTTTTTTCAATAAAAATTTTGACTTGTAATAAGAAAAAAATTTTTTTTTTGTGCTAACATTTTGAAATAAAAAAAAACTGAAAAATTTCTTTTAAACAGAATTAACCAAAACTTTGATATAAATAATTTTTTTTATTAAACTTGACTAGAGCTAACAGTTTTTGACGAATTTGAATAGTTGGTCACTAAATTCCAGGGAACAGATTATAAATGAAAAACGATAGTTTTGCTCAAAACGAGACCTAAATTGTTATCGTTTTGACGATGTTACACAAAAACGTTATGCTAAACGATAATAATTTTATGTTTTTTAACAACATTGTTAACAATATTTAACATTTTTATCTAATATGGTCGTAACTAACTACAAAAAGTGGACTATCATCTTCGATCGTTCTACAGAATTCCAATCCAGATCGATAAAAAATTACATATTTTGTACCGACATATAAGAAATTATCATCTTTAAACACAAATTATAAAAAATGTAAAGAAAGGTTGAACAATTTTGTAAAAATAAAACAATAAAAACAGAAATAAATTAAAATTGTTTTTTTTTAGTTCAGCTTTTAATATTTTAATGCCTGTTTATTATATTTAAACGATTTTTTTAATCATTAAAGTTCTTAATATACATAATTTAAAAAAAGTACAATAATTAAAATATTTCTTTTTTATGGATAAAGAAATTTTATTTTCAAAATTTGTAATCTGTATACTACAATAATCATAAAAAGTGCTAATTATAAAATATCAACGAAAATATTTCATACAAACTATAAATTTTATTCATTAAACACATGAAACTTTAATAACGATTAGGCTAGGATTAATGAAAAAAAATTTCATATACTTTATAAAATTTTCATTGGGTCAATGAAAACATTCATTAAAACTTATTTAATGAAACACCTTTCATTGACTCAATGAAACGTTTCTTTGGGGACTTTTTTATGAAAAAAATCATTGGATTAATGAAGGAATTCATTAATACTACGCACAAATTTCTATCAGTGCATACAACATTGTAGAAATATGCTATTTTTAAAATACTGATGGCGTTTAAAAGGAAAATTAGATTAAAAAACTTGGTACGAACTTATGTATTAACTATGGAGTCGCAAACTTTAGCAGAATATATGTTCCAAATTTTGTCGCATCCCATCGAAAATTGTAAGATAGGCCAACTACTCCTCAAAAAAAAAAAATCGACAAAATTCGAACAGTTCCATACACATGTGTGAAAATGTGTAGATATTAAACATTTTATGTAATTTTACACAAATTTTGCAAGGAAATCTTGGTACATACTTTTATTTTTTGTAGTCGCCTTCCTTAACCGATTCCCTATTAATAAATTCAAAGCAATCTGAAATTGTGGCCTTGGCGAACAACTATTCGAAAAAAAACTCGAACATTTCCATACAAATGTGTAAATATATGCAGATTTTAAGCATTTGATGTCATTTGCCACAACATAACATGGATATACGAAGTGATTTGATAAAATTAAATGGGAACATATCTCAAGTAAATGCATTAAATATATGAGTCATTCCATGTCAGACCATTACAACACCTCTTCCGATTTACTTTAAATTTGCCATACATATTACACATTTAAAAATGTTTTACCCGTGTTTCCAGAAAAAAAAATAAAAAATGTTTTTGAGAAGGTTATGGGCATTTGAAAATCGTCAAAATCGTTAAAAGTCATCCGACATGACAACTTTTAATCTAATGTTTTTCTAAAACTAGTAATACCTTATTTTAAAGTTATTTGAACCGATTTTTCCCATTGTAGTACCACGGAAAAAAGAAGGTTCAAATACCTTTAAAATAAGGTATTAAACTTTAAAATCTATTCACTAGTTTAAAGAAAACATTAGTTTATAAGTTGTCATGTCGGAAGATTTTTAAAGATTTTGACGATTTTCAAATGCACATAACTTTTTGAAAACAAATTTTTAATTTTTTTTGGAAACACGTGTAAAATATTTTTTAATGAAGAATACGTACTACAATTTTGAAAGACATCAAAGTCAATTTTTAGCGAAAATCGTACGGTCTAACATGGAATGACTCATATGTACATTTTCCTAGAGAAATTGAATACATAGAACATTTCCTACATGTCGTCATAAAACTTAAACTGAATTAAGAGTTATGTATTTAAAAGAGGCTTTTCTTAATGAAGAAGAAGTTTTACAGATATTAAATGTAATTAATATAAATTGGCATTCTTTACAAAATTATATACACAGTTGTGTAGAATACAGAAATTTTTTAAAAATGGAATTTAATAACTGAACACATTTGCCTCGAATTGTTAATTTTATACATATGTTAAACTATGTACTACGACTATAGTGAGAGCAGTAAATATTTATTAATTAATTTATTTAAAAAATATTAAGTTTTTTTGATCTTCTTTTATTTAATTCTTCTTATTTTAAACGAGCTTAAGATCATTTATTTATTAATTATAATTTCTTATTTCCAATATTTCGTCTTCACATTTATTTTAAACAAGTTTAACAATCAAATTGTAATAATTGTTCCCTGAAGGAGTCAACCAATGTGGAGACGAAATATTGGAAATAAACAATTATAATTAATAAATAAATGATCTTAAGCTCGTTTAAAATAAGAAGAACTAATTAATTTATATTTTGGAATTATGCACATTATACACAGGGAAAAATTTAGCTGTTTTCCAATTCAAATTCGGTAACTACGTCTCAAATTCGGTTATTACGAACTTCAGTCGGTCGGCACAACTTAACATTAGTGTTCACAACAAAGTTCAGTAAATTTAATTAAATTTTAGGTGCAACACCAAAAATATTCAGAAATCTAATCGGTGTACTAACTGAATGAATCCCAATCCCTTTTTTCAATTACACTCAAAAAAATAAGTTAGTACAAAAGTTAGTAAAACGTCTTGTAAATCAGGTATACTATTTTTTAGCAAATTTTTTTGCTAAAATCGTGTTTTCAGCTAAAATTTTTGTTATAATTATTCAGCACTTAACTGTTTTATACTAATGCTTTACTAATATACTAATGTTTTACTAATTAATTTTGCTAAAAAAAAATTGCGCTGATAAGCACATTAATAGTGTGGACGCCAACCAGATTGAAAGATATACGCAGAATAAAGCAGATGTCGCGGCATGTCAAGATGTAGTAGAGAAGAGGAAAATGATACTAAAAAGTACAACTCTAATAAGACATATAAAAAAATCAACCATGGAAGTTTTTGTATCTGTTTTTCATACATAAAACAAAATTGAGGATTAAAACAACTTAAATTTTGCGTTGTCACCGGCTTGCGAAAATAATTGCCTATTAATTAAATAAAAGACAAAGTAAAATATTTATTTATTTAAACTAAATGTTTATAGATTAATAGTATAGTGTGGTCAAATTGCAAACAAACATATACAGACATGTAGACAGTGTAAAGCGAAAGACAAAGACATACATCTTAGGTAGATTTTTATGGTTCCTTTTTCTTATTGCAAAAAAAGGGTTGTTTTTTTCGTTTCGTTTGATTTTGTTTATTTTTTCGTTTCGTTTCTATAATTATCTTCGGCAGTTGCGTCATTTAGACACCCATTGATGTAAGTAGTTGAAAGAAACTTTTTGTTATGTTATATATATTTATTTCTATATATTTTCAGATATTAAATTAATTCATGTGGTCAATGTGGGAAAATGAAAATTTTTTATTTCGTAATTATTGTAAATTATTTTTAAAAGAATCACAAAAATATGTTTTATGATTTTCAGCAAATAAATTAACTAAATTACAATTTTTCTACAAATTTTTTGCGTTTTTTTCAGTCTACTAAAATTCAGCAAAAAATTTATTAATTTTTAGCAAGGCTTTTTTATTTCTAATCTACTAAGTGTTAGCAAAACTTTTGCTGAATCTACTAATTTAGTTGCTAAAAATCAGCTCGCTGATTTTCAGCAAAAGATTTTGCTGACATTAGCAATTTTTTTGCAAGCATCCTCCTGACTAAAAGATTTTGCTGACATTAGCAATTTTTTTGCAAGCATCCTCCTGACTAAAATTTTGCTGAGTCAGCAAGACTTTACAAACTTTTTTTTTTTGAGTGTACATGTAATTTGTAATAGAAATTTTTTCTAATTACAATTATATTTTTATGCAATTGAAATTACGCTTCATCTCAATTACAATTGAGTTTTTACAATTACATGTAATTTTTAATTGAATGTGTAATTTTATTCAAAATGTAATAATGGAATTAACACTGTCATCTGTAACTATGGATGGTATAGGTATTGATGAATCGGATACTCTTGATGTTCTGGGCATGAGAATACAGTGTGATGTCCGTTGGAATAAGCACGTATTTCAAGTGTCGAAAGAGGCATTCAAGTGTCTCGGTTTTCTAAAACGGTGCAAGACTTACTTCACTACATCCGATCTCCTGACTATTTATACCAGCTATATCCGGCCAAAAATGGAATACAACTCTCATATATGGGCAGGGGCTCCACTGTCTATTCTGAAGCTCCTGGACCGTGTTCAGGGGAGGGCGGTGAAGCTTATCAATGACAGTAGTGTGTCCAAATCTATTGATTCATTGGAGCATCGTCGGAATGTGGGTTGTGTGACACTTTTCTATCGATATTACCATGGGAGATGCTCATCTGAGATAAGTGAACTTATTCCACGAGCCCGAGTTTTTATTCGTAATACTCGCTTATCTAGTAGAGCACATCCGTTTGTAGTTGATTGTCCTGTGTTTCGCACAACGCATTACAGAGAAAATTCGTTTTTTAGTCGAACGATTCGTATGTGGAACAAACTTCCCACAGAAGTCTTCCCTGTTACTTACAATTTAGAAAAATTTAAATCAAATATCCACAAACACTACTCCCTCTTTCCTCCTTCCCATACCATATTTTCCTGATCAATACAATGCACTGCATGAGTATTGGTTAAATTATAAAAAAAAAATTAACGTCCAAATTAACGGTTCAGTAATTTTAAACGATCCGATAATCGCAAAATATATCGACAACTTTTGTTCTTTGCACTAACGATTAAATGATTCACCAAGTGCACCTTAACGATAGTCGACAACTCTATTTTTCTATTTAAAAATTAAACTTTTTCTCGATTTATAAACCATACAAAAATTGTTCTCGTTTAGAAAATAGCACCAGCTGACTAACAATAGCGAATATCTTTTAAAAATGTTAATGAAAAAAAATCGTTAATTTTATTGTTTACTTTTTTAAACAATTCCATTATCGTTAAAACAAGTTACCGAATCGCTCTGCAGGTCTGCATAATAATAATATTTTAACGATAAATACATTAAAGATTTTACTAAAACTTTTAATGCATTTTCGATCTCGAATTTTTCGAAAAGGGCAATTTTGAGGTTTGCAAATCTTACTAAATTGAAACAATGTAATATTTTTTATCCATGGACATAACTAATTAAAATACTGTAACTAATTCCCTTGAAGTCTCAAATAGTTCTTTCAAACACTTAAAATCAATCAAATATATTGAAAAATTAGGGCTGCTTTGTCACATTTAAATGCAAAATTCACAATACTTTACTTTAATGAAATTTTGAACACTGATACAAATAGGCATTAATTTTCGAACTCTTATCAAAAACAATTAAAAGTGTGGTTTTATAAGAGATTCCCACGTTTGTCGTGTCTCCTGTAAAGTTCTAAATCAAGGCAATTAGTTGTTTAAATATTTTCTTATTATTTGAGTTCTAAAGAGAGCAAACAAACCTCTTATAATAATACAAAAGGTATTAATTTCAAAGAGAACATGATCACACAAAATAATTGTGTGGTTTTTTATGCTTCTTTCGTTTCCAATAAATTGCGATATTTGAAAGTTTAATTAACGCCAAGATCTAACGAACGAGTTATTTGATTAAAACGGTATTAAGGTGTCGATCTCGAAATTCCAATTTCTAGTAAAAAACTCGCGGAATACAGTTTGTAAAAATACTTTCTCACAGTAAGCTTTGTTTTTTGCTTGGTTATCTGAATATTTAAAACATTTGCAACATTTCTACACAAAATCACTTTTTAGAGTATTTCTTTTACCAAAATGTAAAAATAAAAACTTAACTGATTTTATAACTTCAGTAGGAAGTTTTCAACTTGCATAGTTTTACAATCATTTTAGTATTAGATGTCATTCCACAATATGACAGCAGATCAGAGAAGTGGCAGTAAAATATACAAAAACTTTTTTTTTTAAAATCTTTTAAACTTTCAAAAACATTCATGTATAGTTTTTTTGTTTTAGTTTTTTTTTTTATTTCTTTGCTATTTGGAAAACAAAACATTTAAAGTCAAGATTATCAGATTTACTATAAAGTTTTGTACTTTACTTTTTTGTTAAATCAACTTCTCTTTGGCTTAAAAATTTAATAAACATTTTTTCAATTTACATTTTGTTGCATGTTTGTGTGCAAAAATTTTTCGGAAACGTTGCTATTCAGTTTTATTTGTATTTATTTTTGTTCATTCATTGAACTCAATAAAATTATTGTTTTACTAGTTGAAAAGCCTGACCATGCCAGGCAAAACTTTAGCGTCTAAAAATACAAAAAGTATGTTTTTCCAGCTGTTTTACATTTAGAAAATTGTGAATTTCGTCTAATTAAACTCTTAACGTGAATATATTTTTGCGAAATTAGTCTTTCCCACTGTGAATTTTGGTATACCAAATCAATCAGTTACCCAGCAAACAGTTAAAGTGCTTCTTGTTAAACATTTTCATCGATGCATTTAACATACTGTTGTCATAGGGTGAAAGCACATCAAATGTATTCTTTGGATGTTCTTTGTACTAATTCACTTTGTGAAAGCTATTTAGGCACATAATTTTCCTTGGAAATTGTTTTTAAGCCCTTAAAACAATTTCAATCGCACACTAAATCATCTTTAACTACAACTTATTAAAAAAACACAAATTTTATATTTTATATTCTTAAAACTTTTGTCCCAATAAAATTATTTGTTTTAACAAAAACAATTATTATAAATATAACTCATATGCATTCAGAAACATATGTAAACATAAATAAACTGTTTAAATATTTTCTTTTTAAATATACATAAATTCCGAAGTATCTCCTTTAATCTCAATGCGGCAAGGTAAGGGTTAACGTTGGTTATTTTATCCAAAAATTTTACTATAGTAACTATAGAAATATAATATTCTATTTAATATTTTATTTAACTAATGAGCCTTGCCATGACCAAAAACAACATTTTCCTCGAAATCCGCAAAAATCGAATCGACAAGGTAAGGGTTAACGTTAATTATTTCGTCCAAAAATTTTACCATAGTAACTTGAAAAATTATGTTATAATATTTCAAATCACATTTCCTAAAATTAATTGGTAGTAAGCAAAAAATTGACTTCTTTTTTAAATTTAAAAAAAAAAAAAATCTGGGGTCATTTTGGGCACCAGGTCCACATGGGTTAATGATGTTCAAAAATTTTTTTGTCAACCTTGGGTAGCGATGATAAAAAAAACCACTAACATTACAGAAGTAGCTAATTTTTAATTTTGAAGATTTTATGACAGCAAATAATCCGTGTTATCACCAAAAAACGCAATTTCCTCGAAATCCGCAAAAATCAAATCGTTGCCCTACCCAAGTGTGCCAGTGGATATTTTTACATTTTTTTATTTTCATTCTCTAAGGTGTTCTAAACAAGCTACTGGACTCCAAACCTCAATTTTTTCGGTTTCGTTGAAGAAAAAATTTTGAAATTTGAAATTAGAGATTAGAGATTTCAAAAACGTCCCAAAAAGTTTGTCCGCGTATGACGTCATCTTACGACAGGTTTACGACATCCAATAAAAAAATCTTGTTCCATATCTCCCTTGAGTCTTTTAAGTAAAAAAATGATAACTTAGTAATCGATTTCAAAAATATTTATGACGTGTAGTCGAATTTCTCAATGAAGTAATAATTTAACCTTTTTTGGTCTGGGGCATTATTTATTACTGGGCTGGTTCTTAACCGAATTTGAATTTTTATACCTTTTTGAATAGATAATTATCTCTTTATATCAAATAATTTAACATGTAGAATAAAATTTTTTCCCATAATTGAAAAATGTACATAAGTCTCGAAAAAAGTAATTTTTTCCCCATATAAACGCATTTGCAATTTTCAATCGCTTTGAGCGACCTCTAAACATTTTTCGATTGGCCCAAAACTTCGTATTTATCACTTTTTTGGCCATTCGCATATTTCTGGGGGGTGAGACCTTAAGATTTAACACTTTTTTTTAAGGGCAACCCTAATGTATATATATGCACAGCGCATACTATTAGGACATTTATTCGATACACCGCATGGTTTGTGGACACTTGCCTACTTTGGGGCCTGTCCTTAGAGTTTGTATACATGTAGCGTATAAGTTGAGGATACAGCGCATACTTAAGCGACATTTTTGGGATAGTGTTGCTTCATGTAACAAGTTTTTTTAAATCTTTTGAAGATATCTTTGCTTTTGACAGTTGTTCTGCTTCATGTAAGCGCAAAGTTGTTCAAAAGATAGCATCTAAATGATTACAAATCGATGATACCAAAATTTTCATCTTTTTATACATAAAGAGAAAAAATAAAAAATATTTTCCTAACTATTTTGTGAAAAAAGTTTTTTTTTTTAAATGTTTCGACATAATAATGGTTCAAAATGAAAGAGAAGACGTAAGTCTATTGATTCGAAGACAGCGAACAATTCTAAGAGATTCTTCTGATCCATTAAAATTGCCGGATCGAATGTACGAAAAAATTAGCTTAAAATCTTAAAAAAAATTATTATAATAATTTTTAATTTAGTTTTTTATCAAAAATTCCGGATTTCTAAAGAAGCAATTCTATACGTTCTTTCTGAACTTCGTTTACAAAGTGTTTTTACACTTTACCTACTTATGGCCGTAATTTCAAGCAATATATACCTACTGGTGCTTAGATACCTACCGTGTACACGAACAAAATCGGGTAGGTATCTAAGCACCAGTAGGTATATATTGCTTGAAATTACGGCCATTAGTATTCTAAGTGTACTAATTTTGTTGCTAAAAATCAGCTCGCTCACAGTCTTCTGTTACGGATACGGAATGAAGGAAAGGTATTGACCACAATGTGAGAGTTCAAAAGATCGCGAAAACTTAAAAAACGATGTCCGTACAATTAGAAATTGGCCAACCTGATGGGATTCGAATTGATGCGACAAATATACATATTGCAAAAACCATATCCTAAAAAACGATGTCCGTACAATTAGAAATTGGCCAACCTGATGGGATTCGAATTGATGCGACAAATATACACATTGCAAAAACCATATCCTATTCGGCTCGCCGAATATTATCGTGTAAGAAATCGGATCTTCAATGAATATGCGTTATTTCTTCTATGGCGAAGAAACGAAATGCCAATATTCCATATATTACATTAAGTATTGCAGATAAATCACATCTTGCACTTTTGGTCAATTTTGGATGCCAATGTTAGCGTAATTGGTGGTGAAATGTGGCAAATGCAACAGCGGATGGACAAAAATAACGTGTACTTGGTAGTGCAAATTTTGAAATGAAATATAATGGACAATCAAAAACAAAAAAAAATATTACTAAATCCACATTTATAAAAATATGTTATCTGTGGAATATATTTTTGGAATGAATTCAGAATTCAAATTTCTGTAGATACTATAAGCGAAATTGTGTTATTTACTTTTTAGGTTTCGAAAAAAATTATTCTTTATATTGCGTTTTTTGAAATGACACAATAAAACCAAGAAAAACGTGTACATTCAAGTCGAAAATTTTTTAAAATTATGTTAGTGGAAATTAAAGTTGATGACACTTGATAGTTTTGACATATTCATGCAATAACACGAAAAACACAAAAGGGAAACGGCCTCAACAGAAAACATTCTAAGATTCTCTGAGCTTCTCCCATGGAATTGTACTGTCAATTATACCGATTTGTAAGAAATTAAAACGAAACCAGTTTGTTCTAGTTTTAAGAAAAGGATTAAATATTAGATTTACCATTATTTTTATTAAAGAAACTTCTCTATTATAAACTCATGTAGTGAATAGGCCATTGATATATATTTTTTTATTTAAAAAAAAAAAAACTTTAAATAGCAACTTTATTTTTTAACTTTGTATACTGTTTTTAGATTGAGTTTCAAACATTTTTAATTAATATTTTTTATTTGGCATGAATATCTCTCCACGGCCATAAATTATAATGGCCAAATGAATAAAAAATATATACAAACAAATACCAAACAAACATGCAAAGTAAAACAAAACATAAATGTTTATTCAAAAATATACAAATATTTTTTTAATTAAATCTTAGTTGCCTTGACCTGTTAGATTTACACTCATCGCAAAAAAGTTAGTAAACCTAGCAAAACAAATTTTGCAGAGTCAACCAAGAAATTTCTTTCAAAAATTTTAAATTTAAAAGAAATAAAAATTGGTTAACCCAATTAAACGGTTTGACAAATTAGTTGATTTTAATAGCATAATATATATCATGTGTTCTTCGATACATCACATTAAAACTACCGAGTGTCTTCAATGTTGATTAATTTTTTGTGAACACATACTTAACGGGTAGCCATATGGGCATTTCCATAGAAAGGTCAACCGTAACCGTGTATTACTAAAGAAAAATACTTAAATTTTATTAAATTAAAAAGTCTAAGAAAAATACTTAAATTTAATTGCATTAAAAAGTCTAAGAAAAATACTTAAATTTAATAAAATTAAAAAGTCCAAGGCATATCTTAGGTGTCATGATGATATAACGGACTGCACAGTTGCCTTCATGCTTTTGGTTAACTGTTTTAATTTTCAGTAAAATTCTGTTTGAAATCTTTACTTCTTTAACCCTACAGTACTATCGTCTATTCAATTTACGTCATTACTATCATTGGGTGTAATCCACCCGTACTTATTAGTATCTGTCATTCATATCTTATGCAAATAATTTTTTTTTTTCAATAATCAACACCAAAATACAGAAACAAAAATAATTTTATAAGTTTGGCAATTCATTTATTTTAAATGATATTTTGTCAAAGTAACATTACATTACAATTCTCTTGAAAAAAACAAAAATTCCGTCTTATGGATAGATTCCACCCGGACGATAGTACTGCACGGTTAAGAGCAAAAATACAAGTACACCCCTGTCACAAAATATTTTTACAACAACAGTTAACTCCCAAAAATGTAAACGTAGTAAATAAAGATCAGCAAACGGTACATTTTTTGCTTGCTTTGCTTGAAATTCTAATGTCACGTTCGTCACCGCAAAACAACATTTATTCTCATTACTCCTACATTGCTGGTAGCAAGTGCTTGAAAATTTCAATTTAAATCAAGCAGAGCAAATTTAGTTTAATTTTTGATTTTCCAACAATTCATCTGGCAAATATTTTACTCTTGAGCAGTAAAATATTGCTATTTAAAATCATATATCATATATGCCTTAGACGGCAGACCAACTTAAGTCACAATTAAAATTTTATATATCTTCTAATAATACAGGCCAACAAATTTTGAAAAACGTCAATACACTGCAATTAGATTAGGCTTTTCTTAGGTTTGCTGTTCGCAAAATCTGAAACTGACCTCAGAATTTCTCCATCATATCTTATTTTCGAGATATCTTAACGTAAATCACCCTAAGCGAGGTTTTGTTATATCCGGGACGTTATAACACCAAGAAATAAGCTTTATTCACAAGACTTTTTATGTCATCTGAAAGTCCTCTCTGTTCGGATTCAAGTCTTCAGAAAATCAGAATCAAGTCTTCAGAAAAGTATACTCTAGGTTCGAGGTCAGAAAACTTGTTGGCCTGTGTCATTGAATAAACTGAAATAAAAATTTAATAAACTAAAATAAAAATAAAGTCACCACATAAAATTTTTAATATTTCTTAATTTTATAAATAATACTTTTTTTCGATTGTTTTCTCAGTTTCAGTAAATAAAGAGCTTCTTACTTTCTACACAAAAATCTAAAACAGATATATGTTTTCCTTGTTTTTATCCTCACTGAAACGTACGACTGTAACATATGCCCTTATTCAGTTTTTCAAAGTTTCAATAACCCGCAATTTTTTTTACAAACCAAATGCCATCTAATTTTCTCTATTTAAAAAAAAAAAAAAACTTTATTATTTCTATACAATAATTTAATTTCTTGTATAATTTTTATATCTTCAAAAGGTTTTATAACATTCTTTTTTGGGATATCATCACTTTTTAAAATGTTTTTGCACAAAAAATGGCGTTATTATTTTTTAAAAATAAAAACTCCTTCCATATGCGCACGGCAGCCAAAAACGCTTATTTAGGGTCCCTTATCCTACAGACAAAAAGATCTGTATTTATATAAAACTGAAATTCACCTATCGACTCTACACAAAAAATTAAATTATAAAAACTTGTTTTCCCGTTTTTAAAGGGCACCATTTAGAAAATAGAGTGGTCGTAAAAAATCAAATTTTTTTCAAAAGACTTATTAAGCATTTTTTTATGACACACAATCTAAATGCATTTTAAGCTCAGCAAAACGATGCACAATTTTGTAGTTTATGATAACCCAGTAAAAAGTGTCTTTACTATCAACAACAAAATGTCTTTATTATCAACAACTTTTTAACGAGCCGCTATATATCGAAAATGTTTGTAGCATTTTTGGTAGTTCAAAATGCTTTTAAATTGTGAGTGTTAAAATTTTTTTTTTTTTTTTTACAAAATTGATTCTTTAAAACTTTTTGGCGATTCGCGATATATTGAAAATGTTTGTATTCTCAGTTGGTAATACATTCATATTCTGTGTGATTAAAAAATATATTATTAAAATTTTTTTCACAAACACAGTTTTCCGTCTACTCTATTGACTAGACGGTGCTCTTTAAAAATCGGTAAAACATTTTATATAATTTTTTGAGTAGAATCGAATGTAGAGTTCAAATTTCTGTATCAAAAGGGATCCTAAATCAGGATATTTGGCCGTCGCGCGCATTTGGAAGGAGTTAAATTTAAAAAAATAATTACGTCAATTTTTTATTGATGCAAAAACCGAAAAATAGTGATGGTATCCCAAAATCAAATTTTCGTCACGAACTCTTATGTATATTTTCAATTTATAAGGAGCTTTCAACCTCCGTATATTTACAAAAATAAAGTAAATCAAACATGTTAGCTAGGTTGATACTAGTATTTCGATCTGGCTAAAGATCACATCAGCACCCGAAGTTTTAGAAAATCAAGAGCCTCAACAATGGGCAGAGCTTTAACAAAAAACCTATTAATCATTAATTTTGCTTCATTCTTGTCTTCTTAGAAATCAAACACATGGTTAGGGTCTTTTCCTAACAAGTATCACGACGTTACTAAACTGGTATATACTTATGATTTTAAAATATTTGTATTAATATTAGTTTTATATAATTTTTATTAACCTTTAATTGTGCAATGAAAATTAAAATTATTCAAGTTCGAGGCCATACTCTATATTTCTTTATTAGGATATTGTCCTAACAAATAATCTATACATTTTTTGTTTTCAAATTTATTAATCGACCATTTTCAGGAATGTGTTGATAGATCTATTTTTGATCAGTGGTGATAATCTTTAACTTCGAGCTCATATATTAGTCCTCGTTTAATGAGAAAACTAGTTTATATGAATGCTTGATGTTTTGCAAGGGATTGTCACTTCTTTCAAAACGTGTTCTGATGATGGGAACCTAGAAAATTCCTGAAATAGATCTATCAACACATTCCTGAAAGTGGTCAATTAATAAATTTGAAAACAAAAAATGTATAGATTATTTGTTAGGACAATATCCTAATAAAGAAATATAGAGTATGGCCTCGAACTTGAATAATTTTAATTTTCATTATTTGTATTAAAAAAAAAAAAAACTGAAGGTAGTTTTTATATATTTCAGAAAAGAATATCTATAATTTAAATTTTTTAATAATTTGAATCATTTATTTTCAAAATCACAGATAAAATAATTTTCTTTAATGCCATTTTTAATATGCCAAATTTTGTGAAACCAAATATCGGAAAATATTTTAAAATCAACATTTGGTCATGAAATTGTTCACATTTTAAAATAGGTCAATGATACTAATATTCTGTTCCTCGTAATCAGTATTGGGATTAAGATTAAGGGTAGTTTGTTAAAGAACTAAAAAACATCAAAATGGTGAAATAATTACAAATAAAGTGATTAAAACCAAGTATTAAGTAAACTTTCCCCTTTTTTATTGAAATAAAAGCAGTTTTGTGAATGACAATTTTTTGACGATTTCTTATTCTCAAATTGACGACTTTTTCCATAAAAATTGACGACTGTTTAACAAATTGCTTTGGCAGCACTAATCGTGACCCTAAAATAAATTTAATATGGTTAGATGTTTAGCATAGGCTACTTTTAAAAATGCAATATTTCGTCATTTTTGTGATAGATTATTTTTCAAATGCAATTTTTGCCTATAATAATACACACATTTTAAAAGTTTGTTCACTCACTTTTCGTATCTAGTTTGTACACAACTTAAAAAATTGTTAAAAACGATATTTTTGCTTCTTTAATCGCGGTTTTCTCTAACAGATTTGGAATCAGCGAAAATAATTTTAAGATTATTTTCGTTAATACAAGCAGTTTGAATGTAAAATTTATTGCTTTACTTTTATTTGACCAAAGTAAAACACTTATGTAATATGAACTGTTAACCAAATGAGAATTGTAACGGTTTAAACATTTTAAACTACTTAAAGAAAATTTTTAAGAAGTAACTGTACTTAATTTTAAAAAGTTCAAATTTTTTAACTAAATGTAATTAATGTGCGTATTTGGTTTTAGTGTTTCACTACAATTTTAAATTTCTTAACTTTTAGTTTATTAAATTCTTTAAATTTAAGATTTTTTAGTTAAAAGAAATATATTTCCTAAAATTTTTTAAGATTTGAATTTCATAAGAATATTAACCTTATTCAAGAAAGGGAAATTAAAGTAAATGGCTTATTATTTTTGAGTTCATATAAAATTAATATGAAATAAAATCTAATATTTAAATTTACATAGAAATTCAATTTTTTTAAGGCGTAAACTAAATTTAAGTTCATACCTTTTTTGAGAGTGGTCCATATTTATTACCGGCCGGGTTGCCATTTACGCATAATTAATGCTAATTTTATGCACTTTTTTATAATTTTTTTTTAAAAAGTGCTAAACTAATTTATTTGAACTAATTTTTTCTGTTGCTGACGTTTAAATCAGTTATTTAACTGAAGTTTTTAGTTATCTTATTTCACCACAAGAAGAAATTTAATTCGTATTTGAACTAATTTTTTAACCTAAAATTTAGTAATCAGTGATTCTTAAATTTACAAGTTTGTCAGTTAATTTAAACCACAACTACTTTTAAAAAAAATATATATTTAATATCAATTGTAGATGGCACTATTTCTTCATATTTTTTTTTTATAATCATAAATTAGACTATATATATCGAAACCTAAGTGAAATAGATCCGGAAAGAACTTTTTAGCAGACATTTTGGCTAAACTGCACTTTATGGGGCGTTTTGCAAAAAAGAGTAGTTGGTCGCCTCCAAAATTAACAAAATATTTTTTTTTATTTTCAGCTAAGGAGGCCCCCAGGGCCCAAAAACCGGCATGCGTAGTAACATGTGTACTTTAATGAAAGTAAATATCTTCAGGATTTGAAAAATGATATTATTTTTAGGATCTATGATACGTAGCGCACTCTACACCCGTTTACAAATTTTTCTTGCAGCTCTGTTTTTGAAAACACTTACAAATACACCGAAATTACAACAAAATAAATTTTTTTTAATAAAATTACAAAATGGAAAAACTTTACTCAGCGAACATAGGCACTATCACATAGGAGAAACCCCCTAAGTCCGGCCCAAGGCCAGTCACGCAGAAAAACTTTAATCACATAGGAGAAAATCCCTAAATCCTGCCAATGGCCGGTCACACACAAAAGCTTTACCCAGCGAAGCCACTAAACTGCATATCACATTGAAGAAAACCCCTAAGCCCGGCCGAGGGCTGTTCACACAGAAAAACGTTCATCAGCTAAGGCGCGCTTTGGACGGACTGCGGGAGAAAACCCTTAAGCCAATTCATTTTGTACTATCAAACCCTGTTTAATGCCGACGACACTAAAAGAACTTCCTTAACATTTTTTTACTTAAAATATACTTAAAATAGCTATCGAAGGCGCCACGTTTCATCGATGATAAAAATAATATAATTTTTGAAATCCTGAGGAAATTTCCTTTCATTTGAGTACCCTCACTTATATGTTTCTACGCATACCGGTTATTATGCCGTGGGTGTGCCAGGGGCCCCGAACCCAAAAACCGAAGAAAAAAAAATATTTTTTAATTCCAGAGGGAGTGATATTTTTTTAAGGAACGCTAAACTAAAATCTAGGTCACCTAAATTTATCAGACTGTGATTCTCAACATCATTAGAAATTCTGCTGACGCTAATTCAGGTACTATTTTCTGTTGTCGTATCTGAATTATCAACTATTTGTGCAGGCTTTTTTTATGAGTGTACTAGTGCGAATTTTTGGATTTTTTCCAAAATTCACTCCGGAAAAAAAAGTTTTTTTGAAAATTTGAAAAACTGATTATGGAGATGTGTCACAGACTACATCGAGAATATATTTTTTTAAAATAAAGACATGATGTAAAAAAAACTCCAATTTTTTCCCGATTTTTCGAAGAACGAATGATATAGAAAACCCTGTTTTCTTTAAACAATTGATTTAAACTTGATATTTATTTACTAAATTTCTATTGACGCAAATAATAATTTCGTTTGTTGCCTTCAATTTTCAAGTTGTAGGAATATCTTATATATGTAATTGTCTTTATTTGACAATTTGTTATTTTAATTAAACTTTGTATTTTAATTTATTTATTGTTGTCATTGTTGTTTTATAGTATTTACCATTGAGTATGTACGTATATTGTTTTAAATGATTAGATTCAATAGAGACAAAATGTCATGTTTTGTTTGTAAATCACTACAGTAATGTACAAACATACACTTTAAGAAATATTTCTAGAAAATTAAAGGTTTGCGTAAAGTTTCGTATTGACATCTGCTTAAAGTGCACTGGTAACTCGTGTAAATTGGATTCGTTTAGGAGTAAATATTTGTTGAATATTTTGCATATGACAGGAACATTTTTCAAAAAGTTTCTCTGATTGAAACGTAACACACCGCAAAAACTGAGTACTTGTAACACGAACTCAGATCAAAAATTTGCTACCGATAGAACAATTTGCCTCCACTTTAACATATTTGAAAAAAATTTTAAAATATGAAATTACGTTAAATTAATACGGTGATACAAAAAACAAAAAATTGTAATCACTTTTCAAGTGACTTAGTGTAGGCATGTATTACAAAACCGGTTTGAGAAGTTTCAATATACCCTGAAATTTTCAAGATAACGGTAATTTAACTATAATTAATAATTAATTTTAATTTAACGGTTAATTTAACTTTTACGAAAAACCAAGTTTTTGCTTTAAAATTTTTTATTAATATATCGCACACCTAGCTCGAAAGTGACTCAACTCAAAATTTTAATTTCTGGGTTTGCATGTTTAAACTATGCACAATACACTTGTTTATCTATAAACAAAATATTAGTGTGTTTTGTTGTTGTTAACTGTTGCTAAAAAACAGTTATGTCCTTCTTTATGTTTCAATTGGTATAAAGTTGCAAATATTTTTTTCCGATTTCCGAAAAATTAAAAATTTTGAGTTCAGTCACTTTTAAACTATGTGTGCGATATATACCGGTATAAATTACGAATAACTTATAGTCAGACTTGGACGATTTCAATTACACTTCGGTTACAATCAAATTACATGTAATTAGTAATTGATTGTTTTCCGTTACAATTATAAGTAATTGTAATTGAAGTACTAAAAATAATACTCGGACAAAACCAAATAAGAGTAATTTGAATACCATATTAAGTGATAATAAAAACGAGCTAAGAACTTTTAAAAATGCAGTTTTTGGTCAGTAAGAGGGGGAGGGGTAATATATGCAAATATTTTTATTTCTAATTTGAGGACCGCTAACAAGAATTTGAAGTCGAAATGGAAATGGAAATATATCCAAAGAGTTGGTAGTGAAAGTGTTAATATCATGTAAATAATTATTTTAGTGCAATATCGAAACTTGTCTATAATGCCTCTAAATGACAAAAAATAAAAACGATCAACTGGCCTCGGATACTGTTCGGTCGGATAAGAGAGAATTCTCACATGTATGATTTCAATTAATTTTTGCATATCAGCAACTGAAACTGGTGCATTGAAATTTATAATTAAACTAATGCAAGTTTTCATAAAATTTTATGAAACATATCATTTCATTAATAAATAGTTTCATTCATTAAATGAATAATTTTCATTAAAAATCTATTTTCGTAAAAAGTAATAAGCTTTTCAAAAATTTTAAGAAATTTTTCATTCCGTTTATAAATGAAAGTTACATTAGTTTACTGAACATTTAAATTATTTTTCACAATTATTCATTATTCCATAAATTTGGACAAATAATAATTTTGGGTATTCAGCATATTTTATAGTACAATGAAAGATTTCTCTGCATGATATTAATGAATTATTGCATAGAACCAATGAAGTTGAACTGATACTCGTGCATTGAAACTTTTTACAAAACTAATGCAAATATTCCTACAATTTTATAAAAATATAATTTTTTATTTTTACTAAAAATTATATCAAAATATCATTTTATTTATTAAAAGTTTCATCCACTCAATGAAGAAGTTTCTTAAAAAAAAGTTGTTTCATAAAAAGTATGAAGCTTTCCACTAAAATTCTATCTGTGTAGAATAGTAGAAGCACATCGATTATGCAGAGTACCGAATAAAGATCAAATATTCTTGGCCTATGCAAAAACAAAAAAAATACTTTGAAGTAAAAAAAATATTGATTATTTCTCATGATGTAATTTACATTTTTTTGTTAGATTTTCCAAATACTTCTTTTATTTATTTATAAAAGACCTTAACATGATCTTTAAAAAGGATAGACGTATGTGTAGTATTAATTGTCAACATTAAAATTTTTAGTAGTTTTATAAAATTCGTACAAAAAAATTCATATATCTGCAATACTAAGCGATTTAAGAAAAAAAAAACCCGAAAAACCTGTTATTCGAACCGGTTTTTAATTGAAAAACCCGAAAACTGTTTTTTTTTTTTTTAATTCGTGTTTTTAAATATTCGAAACCCGGTTTTTCGAATAGTTTGAATATTTGACAATCCTAGGCAGAAACTATTTACATTAATGGCATGGGCGATTAATACTTGAAATGTTTTTAGAAATACTGCGTTGTCTAATGTCTAAAGGCAGTTTCTGCATCTGGTTAAGAAGTAAATTTAAATGAAAAAAACTTCAGACAAAATTTTGCATTTGTGGATGATAAAAAAAAAACCATTTAAATCTAATATTATTTCATATACAAAAACATTTCTTTTTATAGTATTAATGGATTTTGAAAATAATTCAATAAATATTGCTGTGGTGCAAAACTGAATATTATTTTTCTCTGCTGTGATTTTCAGTTTGCTATATAATATGTAAAACGTTAAAATTTCATGTATCCAAGCACCCTAATCTTTTTTTTTTTAGGAACAATAATATTTGAAGATCATTAATTGGCAATTCAACAAAAAAATTCATTTACAGTTATATTAGGTCTTTGTTTTTATATATATCGAGATTATTTTTATGTTATTTTCAATTTATAACGAGCTTTCAACCTCCGTATATTTAAAAAAATAAAGCAAGTCTAACATATTAGCTCGGTTGATACTAAGGAGTGAGATCGAATAAAGCTTAACACAGATTATCACTTATAACCTTTTTTATGTTTAAAAGTGAACTTTTTTTTGAATCAAGTTATCTTTTAAAAAGTAGCCAGATAATGTGTATAAATTATTAGCGAAATCGGATCATTACTTTGTTTACAAATGGAAGCTGAACAAAAAGTGAGTAAAGGAGCTTTTTTTGCCATTTTTAGTGCCCTAATTGAAAGGAGCAGACCATTTCCAAAAAAAAATGACAGTATTGGGAACTTGCTTTGTAGCCTTCATCAATAATTTAAAAAGAATCATAATATAATTAAATTTTTGTGAGTTCTGAACAATTAAGCATACTTTTTCTACGAAATTTAAGTTTTTTTTTTGTAAAAATGCTACTTTTTTTGTTTTCACTTTTTGTTCAAAGTCCATTTATAAACAAAGTAATGATCCGATTTCGCTAAGAATTTGTACACATTATCTGGCGACTCTTTAAAAGATAATTTGATTCAAAAAAGTTCACTTTTAAAGTTATAAGTGTTAATCTGTGTTAAGCTTTATTCGATCTCACTCCTTAGTATTTTTATTTCATCTAAAACTTGGATTTTTGAAAAAAAAAAAAAAAATTATATTCGTTAAAATAGTTTAGTAGGTTTTGTCTATGGGACTATGATAATCTTTATTTCCTTAAATATTAAAAGTTAACGGAATTTAAGTAAACTAAAGCATTTTATTAATATTAGTACGTCTTTTATCGATAATCTTCTAGAGAATATGAACTTTAGTTTTTGACATACACTCAAAAGCATATGGGTTATGTACAGTTAGTTTTTGCCGACACTGTATGTATGTAAATAATCACAATCTTTGCCTTACCATAGTGAATAAACAAACTTGTCACAATTTAACAATACAACAATAGTATTTTGTCAACTTAAAATTAATTTGTTCTTTGTGACTTCATACTCGAACACACAATTAGTTACATTGTATGCGCAATCAATCTGATTAAGCAAATTCCAACAATTCTGAAAATTGATATTGTGTTAAGGGACATGTAATACCACTTGTTACACCACATAAATAGTTAAGATGATTAAAAAAAAAAAGTTTTCAATTTTCATCTAATAGAAGCTGATAAAACGAAAATATATTTCATACATATCCAAATTAATAGCACGATAATTCCACAAGACGTATGAGTGATATTATGATGATAAATATTACTCATACGCCTTAGTTAAATACATATTCATTGAAATGAGACTTTACACTGAAGGTTTGTTAATATTGTTTTTAAACAAATAATTACATATTTAAATGCAATCGTTTATATTATATTTCCCATCATTATTATGCAATTAATTTTATGTGAAACAATTTAATGAAATGTATATGGTAAACAATTAAATAATTGCGTACCACAATTGTATGTGTATTTTAAAATCAATTTAATAAAATCAAAATATTTGTATTTAGTTAACTAGTATGCTACCACAAATTAATTTTGAATTATGTGATTTACTATGGCTTACTACAATTGTATTATATTTTTTTGTAGGTGTAAAAATGTTAGCCATATATTGGGCTGTACTTTTGGGGGATCATATAATGGGGTATTTCATAAATATTTTAAAAATATAATTAACAATTTAGACTCATTTTCACAATGTCCAGTCAGCTACTAACTGAGACTTTAACTGATACATTTGTTGTTGTTTCCCATATACACACTCAGGGAACTTCTGCTTTAAAAATATGTAGTTGTTTGGGTTGTAATACAGTTTCTTTATTTGTAATGTAAATGTCAGTCATTTGTAGAACAAATTAATTTTTTTACTAACCTTGTAGTTCATTTAAAAAAAATACCCACATCAAATGACTGTTTTATGATTTTACATTATTTTTTACAGTTGTTTTTTGTTATTTAAAAAAATAAGAAAAAATAAATGTTTTTTTTATTTTTTACTACCATGTGGTTAATTTTTACTACAATTGTTAGTCATTTTTTGAACATTAAAAAACAAATGACAATGTTAGTTGAATTTACTGTAATGTAAGTCGTCCTTTCTTTAAGTGAAATTTCATTTGTTTTTAACTACATTTGTAGTGGTCTTTACCTACATAGTATTCTAAGTGCATTTTCAATTTAACTGTTTGTTTAATTTTAACTGGACATTCCGTAATCGGGCGTAAGTCTGATTAATTGGAGTTAACTAGGGCCATATAGACACAGCTGGGGTTTGGTATACGGGAATTCGCGGAAAAGTTGCACCGGAAATTCCCGGGCACATTTAAAAAATTCCTGGGAAAACGAGAAAAGTTTAAATAGTTAATTAATGCAGTAATGTTTTATTTCTCAGCATTTTTATATTTAATTTAGTAAAAAAATAAACATTCTATACATTTTCGTTAATATTTACCATATTTATAGTATGTAACTTTTTTCCTACTATATTGTCTGTAAAATTACTCTATGTGTGTAAATTTAAAATTATACACATAGTTTTTGTATTATTCATACATAAAAAGTGTGTAAAATTAGGTACAACATCCTTGAAAACGTACACTTAAATGTTTAAAAATACGTACAATATACATATATTTATGGATAAAGTGCTTGTTTTTACGCTAGCAATTTTTGGGTTTCTCTCTTTAGACTCTTTAAAAGAACGCATTCATTAGATTTTTACTACAAAGAAATTCAATAATATCATTATCAACATAAATATCGCTAATAATGGATGTGTTTGCCAAGCCATTGTCATTTATCGAGATATATCGCTCATTTACTGCAAGAACGTCACAACTCCAAAAACATGATTTTTGAGCTAATGACGCAGAATTATTCGTTATATCACGTATCATATTGTGTAAAAAAGTCGTATTGATATCTTGTATACTCACCTCTTGAGAGAAATTATGTCGTTATTATGTTTCTTCAAGGTGGGAGTAAATTGAAAACTTTAAACTCGTTTTCTACAAAATCAAAATTTTTGAGTTATGACGTTATTGCAGTAAATGAGCGATATATGTATAAACATGTTTAATAGGATGTCCCATAGAGGCTGGTAATTTTTAATTTATACCATAAAATTAAAAAATAATTTAGTTTTTTTATGCTACTTCAAGTCCTATCTACTACATAAAAGTAGCAATAGAGGAGCACAATAGTAAATGTTTTTAACCAAATGAATGTTACCATCACTGAATGGGCTGAAATTGAACAAGATCTGTATTATGGTGAAAATAACGGCTCTATTGTAAAGAACACTTTTAAGCACTGATGCCAACGTGGTGTTTAAAATAATTAAATGATACTGTATTACATGATATACGAATTAGGTTTCGAAATCTAGTTGCTTAAATTATACTGTATTACATGATATACAAATTTGATTTTTAAATCCAGTTAGTGCATTATGTCATAATGCATAATTCCTATGACAGAAATACAGCATAATTCTTATTAGAAAAGCTAAAAGCTGATATCAGTGCTTAAAGTCTCTCTTTCCAAATTTCTTTAGATTTTTGATATAAAAATTTGCTAAAATGGCGTTTGTTTTTTTTTTGAAACTGAATTTTTAAAATATTTCCATTTTTATTCAACCACTGCTGTTTTTTAAAACAAAAAGTTAATATAATCGACGAATATTTTCGACTATTATTACTTTTTTTCATTTTTAAGAGTAATTTGAATTCACCACTACATCTCAAAAAAAAAAAAATATTTGTTAAAAAGTGTTCATTAGTTGCGAATTGTCTACTCTTTGAGTTTTATACAAAATTGTATCTAAAAGGTAATAGTGATGGCATAGATTAACTAGCAAGGACAATCTTTTACGAGAGAATTTCCATTGCGCTGAGATCTGGATGTTTAACACACGAAATAGAACTAACAAATTTCGTTTTTATTGGCCTAATCTTATTGGCTATCAAGTAAGAATTAGTTCAGATTCATTTTATTATGTTTTCTATAGAGATGTACAGCTAATGCAATTAAATTAATTAAGCAATATTCAATTTAGTGAGCCTAAATAAAATAAAAAATTGTTGCTTAAAACACTCACTTTTTGTTGTTGTTATTTTCTATTAAAAATTAATGTATGTTTGATATAACTTTTTTTTAAAAATAAAAATTATGCTTTTCGACCTTTGATTGTGCAATGAAAATAAAAACTATTCATACTCTATATTTCTTCATTAGGATATTGTCCTAACAAATAATCTATAGAGTTTTTGTTTTCAAATTTATTAATTGACCACTTTCAGAAATGTGTTGATAGGTTTATTTCGGGAAATTTCTAGGTTCCCATCATCAGAACACGTTTTGAAAGAAGTGACAAATCCATGCAAAACATCAAACATTCATATAAACTAGTTTTCTCACTAAATAAGAACTAATATATGAGCTCGAAGTTAAAGATTATCACCATTGATTACAAATAAATTAAAATTTTTTTTGTTATGTGCGGTGTCTACCAAAGGTAGACCTTACACAAGTTTTTAATTTATTTTTGATCAATGGTGATAATCTTTAACTTCGAGCTCATATATTAGTTCTTATTTAGTGAGAAAACTAGTTTATATGAATGTTTGATGTTCTTCTTTTAAAACGTGTTGTGATGATGGGAACCTAAAAATTCCCGCAATATATCCATTAGTACATTCCTGAAAGTGGTCAATTAATAAATTTGACAACAAAAACTCTATAGATTATTTGATAGGACAATATCCTAATAAAGAAATAGAGAGTATGGTCCCGAACTTGAATAATTTTCATTTTCATTGAAAAATTAATATATTTTATATTTATTTTGCTGATTTTATCATTACACAGAAAAAATGATCAACCTAAAAAATCAAATTAAAGATTTGATTTGAATTAAATTTGTTTCTAAAAAAATATTTATTTGAACCAATTAATATTTTAATTGAATATATAAATAGATATTTAATTTTAGAAGCGATTCTCAGATAATTTTTTCATACACTGTAGCTTAAATAGCAAATTTTCAGTATAAAATACCAAATGCATTAGAAGTTTACAAATAAAACAATCACAAATAAATAAAACAAGCAAACATGCAAACAGACGCAGCATTAACAAAAACACACTTCCTAATGTATCTTTCACACACTTCTTTTGTCAGTATCATATTTATAAGTTTTTCCAATTTTCAATAAAAGTTTTTATTGATATAATCATTGCCGTTTTAGTTTTTTCTGTATAGGTTTTGAAATAACTAAAAATTTAATTAAACTAGTATTTTAAAACATGATAAACTTTGAAATTTCTGCAACATGTTTTCATTTGCTCGGTGCGAGTTTACGAACAAATAAAAAGAGAGCATATTAGGCAACACTGCATAGTTAGGAAACCGCAAAAATCAAATCGTTTTCTAAAATGCATTTAACAATTCCGTGAAGTTCACATCTTAATTTTTGCGATTTTGTTAAAGAAAACTTTTTAAAATTTGAAAATGGAGATTTAAAAAATATCCCAAAAATATTGTCCGGTTTTGACCGTTTAACCGGTTAACGATAACCCAAAAAGAAAATACTTCATATCTCACAATTAAAGAGTCAATTAAGTAATAAAATTAATTATATTACGTTTGGGATGTGTGCTCGAAATTTGTGGTCAAGTGGTATTTGGCACATTAGTGGTCTGCGTCACCCAAGTGTAGAAACGGTGTCATTACTTTTCTTACTACCAGTAATAACACCAGCTTACTCTCTGCATTACTTTAATACAAATAATAAGGGCTAACTAGTAACTAGTTAATTTTAACATTATTTAAATGGAAAATCTATTTTTAAATTCATTATTTTTTTTACTTCCAGTAAGTACATATATAACTACTTATTTTTGCTTTTTTGTAAGCCGGAAAGTAATGACATTTTGTGCTAGTAATGACATTTTCATTTATCAAGTTCATTATGGCGAGACAGCTCAAAAATGTAGAGCGGTAGACTGACAACCTGGAGGCCCGGGTTCAAATCCCGTGTGGGCACATTTTATTAAAAAAAAAATTTCCATAAAAAAAATGTTTTTTTCAGTACAGTGTTATTTTCGCGTCATATAGACAGTCGCAATTAATTTTTAATTAATATGCATTTGACAAATTTAATTTAGAAATGTTGAGAATAAACGTTTTTCTCTAAAAATTACTAAAATACACAAATAATAATACAATTTAAATGGAAAATCACTGATGACGCCTGTCCATAAAAAGAGGCAGAAACTAATCTAGTCTGATTTAAAAATTAACAGTGTTTATAACTTTTAAAGGAAAACATTTTTCAAGTTTAATATAATTTTTATTAAAAATAAAACTAATGTTTTTTCGACCTTTAATTTTGCAATGAAAATGAAAATTATTCAAGCTCGAGGCCATACTCTATATTTCTTTATTAGGATATTGTCCTAACAAATAATCTATAGAGTTTTTGTATTCAAATTTATTCTTTCACCCTTTCAGGAATGTGTTGATAGATCTATTTCGGGAATTTTCTAGGTTCCCATCATCAGAACACGTTTTGAAAGCGGTAACAATCCCATGACAAACATCAAACATTCAAATAAACTAGTTTACTCACTACATGAGAACTAATATATATTATATGAGCTCGAAGTAAAAAAGATTATCACCATTGATCAAAAAATAAATTGAAAACTTGTTTTTTGTGTGTATGTCTACCTTTGGTAAATATTTAATACACGTTTTTGTTTCTTTTCCTTTGATATGCACATTTGTTAAAAACAAATATTTCCAAAATATTTTTTTTATTAAATTTATTTTTTTTTTAATTTATTTTTGTCCATCTGGTAAGCCCTTTTTTCATCGGCAACGAACCAGTTGAATTTATTAATAAATTCTGCTATCTGGGAAGCATGGTTTCATCAGAAGAAAGTTCTACATCAGACAGAACACAGAATTGGAAAGGCAACTAGTGCGTTCTTTCAGCTGCGGAACATTTGGAAATCCAATATTATATCGGTCAAAACTAAGATAAATATTTTCAAGTCAAACGTTCTATCAGTTTTGCTTTACAGCTACGAAACCTGGCTGACAACAGTAGCACTGAACTGCAAACTGCAGGTCTTTACAAACCGTTGCTTGCGTTATATACTAAAAATTTGGTGGCCAAATGTCATAAGCAATGAAGAATTGTATAGAAAATGCCAAATTGATCCCATTCCCATTATTATAAAGAGAAGAAAATGGAAAATGGATCGGTCACACGCTTAGGAAGAACCCTGATGCAATAAGCCGTCAAGCACCAGATTGGAACCCACAAGGCAACAGAAAAAAAGGTCGGCCAAAGACCACCTGGAAAAGAAGCTTGCTCAAAGATATTGAACAAAGCGGAAGAAGCTGGAACGAGTTAAAACTACTAGCGAATGACAGAATATCTTAGAGAAATTTTGTAGAGGCCCTATGCTTCACAGGGAGTTAAGCAGAAATGAAGAAGAAGAAGAAGAAGTAAGCATATACATATGTAAAACCATATTTTTATATTTCTTTGTAAGGTATGAAGAAATGATAATGACATTTATTTTGCGCGACATCAACAAATAAAAGTAATGACAATTGTAAGAACTTTCTATTACCTTATATGTACTTTTATAATCACTTATATGGTAATGCTTTTCTATACAGGCTATTATATTTCAACTTCTGTTAAATTTAGTTGAACAAATCATTTGAAATGTTTACAAAGTTAAAGAAATGAGCAAGAACACAATTTGTTTTTTTTTTTCGTATTACAAAAATAACTAGAATAAAATATTTGTATTTTATCTGAACATCAAACTAAATAAACTTAATTTACCTTGACCACTTATTTTGTCTATATGCCAGTCACGTAATTAGTCTCTGTCAAAGCTATGATGCCACTACCATCATAGACGTCGTTCTTGTCATTGTCTTCATCTTCATCAAGTGGAATAAAACCCAGGCGCGTTTTTAAGGAGGGTTAGGCAGTATGAGGTATTTCTCTAACTTGCCAGAAAAATTATTATGAAAAGAAAAATAGGCACGGAAAAAATAAAATATAAATTCAAACATTTTGTGAAGTTAGAAAACAAAAGTTCTGAAAACTAGCTTCCTAAAAACATACAACTCGTTTTTCGGCACATCAATGAAATTCTAATTAACAAATGTGATTTTAGAATAAAACAAATTTGTTGAGTATTCCCCCTTATAAGAAATGGGTGTAACCGCCGCTGTGTTTAACCATTACCATCAGTTTGCTATGACTCCTATACTTTTTAATTAAATAAAACAAAATTAACTTAAGTACTCAATTAAAGAAAACTACATGAGCTTTGAATTATAACATTTTATAAAGATGTATATTTTTTTCCATTTTAGAAATTGTGGTTTCTTGTTTCAAATGACAATTGTTTGTTGTTACAAAACATTTGTTTTATGTTGTTTAGGAAATTTACAATTTAAATGGAAAGTTAAAGATTTATCCCAGTATTCATAAAATTCTTAATTCAGATATCAAATGCATTTTAGTAAAAATACATTTTAAGCCTTAAAACTGTGTTGATAAACGAATATAAGCTTAAAATCCCTATTTTAAACCTTGTGTAAATGTTAATATTCATTTATGAATACAGTTTTAGTGCTAACATTTTTATTTTAACTAAAATGTATTTAAAATGATGTTTAATATTTTTATGAATACGGGGGTTAACATATAATTTATGTAATGTAGATTTAAAGATAAATTAGAAATTAAAATTGTGAATAATTTCAGCGTAACAGAGGGTATTCGGTGAGAGCAGTATTACCCCCAATATATTATTTGTTTGTGAACAGGGAACAGTTTAAATTCAAATTAAGTTGATTTCTTATCTCGAAAAGAAAATTTACTACATCTAAAATATAAAAAATTTGTTTTCTTTTAGTAAAAATTAAACATTGCGGTTTTATTCAGTTTGGAAACAGAAATAAAACAAAAGAATCAACTCACAAGGAAACTACACAGGGGTGAATCCTGAGATTGGAGTGAAACTAGGATATATTGTAAATATTTCAATAATTTTTTTTAAGCTTTAAGGAAGAGGATTAAATTAAAATATTGACAAATATGGAAACACCGAGGAAAAAGAACTATTGTGTGCAGCAGCAATTCAGGCAATAAAATTTTTTTCAAAGTTCAAAAAAATAATGTTATGTAACTACCGATGCTAGGTATACTGGGTATATAAGTAATGGGTCAAAATTATAGCACACTTAAACAGAATCTTAAAATTAAACTTTGAAAAATTGTGAAATATTTTGGTGCTTAGATTTATATTTATTATTTTTTGGTACAGTGTTATATTAACGTCATATAGACAATTGCAACTAATTTTTATTTGATATGCATTTGACAAATTTAATTTAGAAATTGTTAGAAAGTGTTTTGCAACCGTCAGATAATGACAATCGTAATTAATTTTTTATATTAATTACTGTAGAATATTACTTTAGTTAGTCTCTTTACAGGAAGAAGAAGAAGAAAACATTTTTATTGAAATAGTTTACGGACACAAGGGATACACGAGACTGCCGCAGTTTCGTCCCCCTCCTGGGACTCGTCAGTGGTTAATTTATGTGTCAATTGAACAAAGTATTTTATATTGTTAATTTGCTCTATATGAAAAATTTTGTCGTACTGGTATTCGAACTCACTGCCTTAGCATTAAGCTATGCATCGTAATCTCACCTCTTAACGAGTTGAGCCACGGTCGACACAGCGATAACTGTGGCTAAAGTGGAGTTTGGTCACACTACGTACACACAAGTATTGTTTCGATCAGAAGAGACAGAATTAACTAATACCAATGCACATTTCATTTCTCAACTAGAATGCTTTTTCTTCTTAATGTTGAGGTTAAGAAGAAGAATAAACGTTTTTCTCTAAAAATTATAAACACGAATAATTTTTAAATCAGACTAGACTAGTTTCTGCCTTTTTATGGACAGGCTCATCAGTGATTTTCCATTTAAATTGTATTTTTATTTGTGTCTTATAATTGTCAGATTGTCTCTATATGATAAAATTTTCAACAACCTGCGGCTGTAAGAATCAAACCTGCGCTCATCTTACATTACAATCGTAACAATACCAAGTCATGACCGTTTAGTGATCACACCCATGTATGGCCTCGAGTCTAATGCAGCTTTTCTGTTAGCTTTTTCTGTTATTGTATATTATACTCAGAAGCGATAACACAAAATTTTTTGTTTATTTTTGTAATCTCCTCCGTCTCTTACGTTCAGTGTTGACAACTTTTGCGTTTTAAGTTGTTCTGTTTTTTAAGACGCTAGCTAGATTTCACCATCAATTTCAGAAATTTGTATTAAAATGTTCCTTAAATACAAAAAACAAAAATAATTCTTCAATTTTTGTTAATTTGTATTTATTAATTTGTATTTATCAATTAATTAATCTCTTAAATTCTGCACAATAAGCGATTAGTTATCGTACTCTTAAAAATATTTATAAGTTTTTAAAAAAAATATCAAAAATCATTTGTAATTACAGTTATGCTACGCAGTGTATAAGAAAGTTTTGATCTCAGATTGAAATCAAAATTCTCAGGTATGACAAAAATTATGTTTTGTCAGCTATGAGGTGGATACCACAATATTTTTTAAATAAATCAAGTTTAAGCTTTTTCTGATCTGTGTTTGATCTAAAAAAAATTGAGGATATGGCGAAAATCATCATCAAATTGACTATTTTAAAAATTCGAAGTGAAATCGAAATTGATTATTTAAAAAATCGTTATGGCATGACATGTCCAGAATTAATATATTTTTGGAAAATATATTATTACCATTTTATATTGCTAAGCATAAAGTCTCGACTTAATTGATGGAGGGTGTAAATTGATAATAGCGAGCATAGACCCGGAGAACTAAAAGTGACATATATCGTGCCCTGCTCAAAAATATCTAAAAACATAAAAAATCCGGTGGATCGAAAAAATCAAATCAAAGCTAATGATGTCAATAAAATCATAATATTTAACATTTCCATTACATTTAGCAACAGCAATTTTAAAATTTAATGTTTGGCATAGGATTGTTACCGCTTTCAAAACGTATTCTGATGATGGGAACCTAGAAAATTCCCGAAATAGATCTATCAACACATTCCTGAAAGGGTCAAATAATAAATTTGAAAAAAAAACTCTATAGATTATTTGTTAGGACAATATCCTAATAAAGAAATATAGAGTATGTCCTCGAACTTGAATAATTTTCATTTTCATTGCACAATTAAAGGTTGAAAAAACATAATTTTTATTTTTAATAAAAATTATATTAAACTTGTAGTCCTTTATATAAATTTTTTTTTTTTTGCAAATTTTTAATGTTTTTTTAAATATGTATCAAAAATATTTGTCGATTAAAAACAAATAAGTTCAATCATTTAAAATTTAACAAATACGGATCATTTTGCAATTTTTAGATTTTTCCTTGCTTTTTTCGTTTTTGTTTAAATCCAAAACTACAGCTCAGTCAAATGAATTTGGACCACTGTGTTCGTGGTAATGTTCACATCCTTCGATTTACATAGAATATAAATAAAAAACTTCAGTTGTGTTTTATAAATCGAGGGATACATGCATACAATTTAAAATGCATACACAAACAAGTTTAGACTATCGAAATGTGATTACAAAAATTAATAAATAAGAGAAATTTAAATAGGGCAAACAACTTAAAAATTCGAATATAAACTACTTTGTCCATCATGGCGTATGATTGATAAATATTTCGTTGCATATTAAATATAGCTTACACGTACTTAGTCATTAACAAGAAAAATAAATGACAATTAAATATATAGGGTATTTTTACCCAATAGCCGGCACTTTAAAGTTTTTTTTTTTTTTTAACTGATGGCCTTACGCAAATGGAGAAGTTATTGGGGTGAAAACTGGATATTCCACTTTAATAAGGGTTAGTGGTTCAGATGATATTAACTGTTTTTAAATTTGAATAATTTATGTATTTTGTAGAAAGTATTATATTTTCCAGTGGTCGGCATACATTTGCCAACAGTCGGCTTAGATTACACAGATCTCCAACTCTTTGACATTAGCTGCCAGTGCACGTAACTCATGAGAATGTGTTGAACATACGTGGTATACCTATACAAAAAATATTTGAATGTGTACGAAAAAATGTGTTTGTTTATAAAAGAATAAGAAGAGTTTGAAATTTATGTAATCTATCATAGTCGGCACACTCATAATAATCCATGCATAAAAATACGAAACTATTGTCAAAACTAAAAAAAAATTATGTAAAATGTACAAATTTTCGTTTATTTTACAAAAAAAAATGGTTATTTTGACATTTTTTTTCGTAATTTTACGCATGGTTATTATCAGTGCATGTGATGACCCAATAGCCAGCATGAATTTTTTGTTAAAGAAAAAAAAAAAAAATTCGTACGGAATTTTAAATTTTTAATCATATAAAAAATCTTAAGTTTTAAAAATTATTACGGTTATAACCACCATTTCTACACGTACTCTGATTTCAACGACGTACTATGTTTTTCGATGTATAGTGCAGGTTTAAATGACTTTAAAATTTGGTTCCTATTCATTCATTTTTTACATATAAAGTTTTTAAAATACAATCAATCTGATCTATTTCTGTTGAAATGTAATGCCAACTACTGTATACTTATTTAAGGTACATATTTGATTCACAAAATTTGAAATTAAACCAACTGATTTTCTTGTTTTTCTCATTTTGTACAGTTTTAGCTACCTTTTTTGCTAAGCTTGCAATTGAGATTGACAAATGGTCATGCAATAGAGGTGCAAAGAGGTGGTTCAGCTAGAAAATAATTATTTTAATTGTTGCCCTATATGCAAAATGCACGATTTGTCAAAAATTGTATATGGCAGAATAACTTTGCGAGATTAATCCAGAATCCAAATTTTGGTACGATACGTGCAAGCAGGTTTGTAAGGGAGTAAGCCGAAAAGAATCCCTTACAAACCCGCTTACATATGCTATGATTTTTATATGGCGAATTCCCACTTGGAAGCATTACTTTTGGACAAAATAAGCGCGGATTTCAGCGCTTATAAAAAGCAGTGATTTCAAGGGTTTCAGTAAAATCATATTTCACGTCTACATTATTACGATTAAAAGTAATATACATAATTTTACATACAATTCTGCAGATATTAGTTTTTTGTTGTTAAAATTTTTGACATATAATATAATTATTTTATTTTTTTAACCGCTCCACGTACTAGCTCTACAGAAACAGTTAAACGACTAATTATTTTTAATTTCATACTCAAAAAGACCAAACACAATCGGAAATCACTCGGGAAAATTTTAACAGATCGTTTACAATCCACGATATGAAACTTTCTGCATTACAACCTGCATCCTTAAAAGGGATTAGGGTAAGCTGCTTACAACCTGCATCCTTGTTAGGGAAAACAGTAAGCTCAACATTTTTGTTTGTTTATTTTTATACGAAAATTTTTCGTTTCCTTTGCTGCTTCTCAATATTATATAATAGTAAGCACTTACATCAGCGCATTTGTTTTATCCTGCTTCTAAAAACACGAAATTTTTTTACTGGGATATACTCAAAACATTTGTTTTATCCTGCTTCTAAAAACACGAAATTTTTTTACTGGGATATATTCAAAACATTAGATAAAAGTATTTATATTTGCAAAAGTTTTTCTAACAAAAACCATAATTTGTTTGACAAATTTGGTAAACTTTTGTAAATGAAATTATTTGTGCAAGAAAAATTTGATATACGCTGTGGTGCAAAATTATAGCCGCATGTACTTTTTGCCAATATTGTGCATTTACATAAAAAATTGTAGAAATCTGTGTATGCCATCTGAAAGACTTTGAAAAATAATAAGAAAAACAACAAACAAATATTTGTTTTTGTAGTTAAAAAAACCGTTACAACAAATTCTTAGTTTTTTTGTTGGTGCAATTATAGCCGCAGATTAAAAAAACAATTCACTCAGCTAACGGTTAAGCCAGTTTTGGTTTTTTTTTCTTTTATTCTTATTTGCTTTGATTATTTATTATTAACTAATTTGCAATAAATAAATAATTTGCTAATTTTTGAAATGCCACGCGGTTGTTATTTTCCGATATTGAAAAAGGCAAAATTACTGCTTTTCAGGAAGAAGGCGGCAGTTTTTTAAAAAATCCTTCAAATTACGGACAAAAGAAAAAAATGCTGAAAAAAATTCAAACTTTCAGATCGTAATAAACGCAAGATTATCAGAAGCGCTAGCAACTCCACGAAAAAGGCCAAACATATTTAAATATGTCCCGTTTGAATGCAAATCGTGTGCTAAAGCAGTATTCAGTTATCTGCCGGCAAAAAATGAAGAATGCACCACGAATACTGGCACGGCGACACAAAAGTGTACGCTTGGATTTTGAAAAAAAAAAATAACATGAATACGGACTGGAATAAGGTAAGTCACATTTAGCTATCTCTAGTCAGTATTGATTTGAATTTAAAGTTTATTTTTACAGATAATTTTTTCGGATGAGAAAAAGTTTAACTTAGTCCCGATGGGTACAATTCATATTGGAGAGATTTACGTAAGGAACCGCTATATTTCTCTAAAAAAATTTTGGTGGTGGATCATTGATGGTTTGGGGAGCATTTTGTGCCGATGACATGCTAGAGTTAGATTTCCCAAGTACCAAAATGAATTCGGCAGAGTATACAACACTTCTCCAGAAATCGTGACAAAAATATGATTTTCCAGTAGGATAATGCATCTGTTCACAAGAGTAACCATACTCGCAAGTGGTTAGAGTCCCACAACATCCCTCAATTGCATTGGCCAGACTGTTCCCGTGATCAGAACCATATTGAAAACATCTGGGGAATAATTGTACACAAAATATATGGTGGCAACAAGCAATATGACACGATTGGGGATCTTAAAGCCGTGGTAATTAAAGCTTGGGAAGCCATCACAAGTGAAGTTCATATAAATCTAGTCAACAGTATGCCACAACGAATTTTTGAACTCATCTCTAACAAGGTAGGCCCCACACACCACTAATATATATATAATTTTAAAATAACACAGTGCAACACGAAAAAAAATAACCATATACGGACACCACTACTTGATAAAAGACTAAAAAAAAGACCCGTGTCTCCCAATTTTTCCCAAAGTCATCTCCTTTTTTGCTTATGGGCCGCCAAAGATTTGGGGCCTCGGTATCATTTTCGCAAAAAAGTGATCAAAGATGGGAGACACGGGTCAAAATTGGGAGACACGGGTCTTTTTTTTTAGTCTTTTTTATCACGTAGTGGTGTCCGTATATGGTTATTTTGCCATGACTTAAAAAATTACACACAGTGTAATTCATTGCGTTTTTTTTATATTAATGTTTATAAGTGCGGCTATAATTTTGCACCAAGAAAAAAAAACAAAATTTGTTTTATAACTGTAAATAAAATTAACTTATTTTAAAAAACTATATTGACTATTTATAACGTTATTATTGCCGACAATTTGATATTATTAAGTTTTTTTTTAAATACAAAGATAAAGATAAAAATTCCGCTGTTAAGCTTTTAAAAAAGATACACAAACGTTTTAATTTTTGTATTAAAAATACTAAAATTGTTTTTTCTATTGCATACAACTGAAGATTTGGGTGATGCCAATGGAACAATTATATTGTCTATCATGAAAATGATCAAACTTTGATCAAACAAATAGAATGTAATATGACAATATCATATTAGATTTTTGGACTTGAAGTAGAACAATATTTTAACTAAATTATTTTCTTTAAAATTTATTTTGTTATTTAAGAATTACTTTACACTAAAAAAAAAAAATAACAATTTGAACATAAAGATCAAAAGGATATAACGGTTTACCAATATTTTGTTTTACCACTTTTCTTTCATAACTGGGTCAGTGCAAAGTAGCATGGTATTTATGATAGAATATATTTTGAAATTATTTAAATAAAAAACAAAACAAAAAATACTCGTTTATTTTATGTATTTAACTAAACCACAATTTTAGAGTTCTATTAAATAACTGCAAATGAAAACAAACAAACTCTGAAGTAAAATTGTTGAACGAAAGTCATGAAAAATTCTAAAAAAAACCGCACGCAAATGTAAAGAAATATGTAATACAAAAAGAGAATAAAAATATACACTCAAAATATTATTGCATTAAAAACTACCCAAAAAAAAAACTACACAATAAATTAACTGAAAACACAATTAAAACAAGGACAACTGATTGTCCATTATCTTCAAATTATTTTGATATTTATTTTTAAACATTGTTGAAATAACCGATGAAAGTAGTAAAAACAACCGAAAGTCTTTAAAAATAACCTTCAATATTTAACAGACACGATTTTTTTTTTGATTACAAAACAGAACACACACACAGGCCAATATTTGTATTTGGTTCTATGTTTGAATTTCTTTTAAATTCAATTTAAATAATTTTGTATTTAAATAAACTATTTTTAAAAAATATTTATTGGGATTACAAAAAATAAAAAATAAAAATATTCAAAATTTAACTACCCATATTTAACTACTATATCTATTTTATTATTATTATATTTTAGTTTTTCGCCAAAGTATTGACGATAATAAAATATAACTTCGATGGTAAAATATAACTTCTTCTTAACCTCAACATTTCTAAAAAAAAGTTTGTCAAATGCATATTAATTAAAAATTAATTGCGACTGTCTATATGACGTGAAAATAACACTGTACTAAAATAAATTTTAAAATTTGCCCTGTGGCGATGTCAAAACTTAAACCGCAGAAGTTGTCAACACTGAACGTAAAAACCATACGTCAATCTGGCAACATTGTGAAATAGAGACGGAGGAGATTAGAAAAATAAACAAAAATCTAAAAATAGAATATTTGTGTTGTTAGTGTTGTCACTTCTGATTATAATATACAATAACAGAAAAGCTAATTGGAAAGAAAACAGCAATTTAGCTGCATTAAATTCGAGGCCATACTTGGGTATGATCGCTAAACGGTCATATCTTGGTATTGTTACATTTGTAATGTAAGATGAGCGCAGGTTTGATTCTTACAGCCGCAGGTTGTTGAAAAATGTATCATATAAAGACAATCTGACAATTATAAATACACAAATAATAATATAATTTAAATGGAAATTCTCTGATGACGCCTGTCCATAAATAGAGGATAGTCTAGTCTGATATAAAAATTAATAGTGTTTGTAGTTTATAGAGAAAAACGTTTATTCTTCTTCTTAACCTCAACATTTCTAAAAATAACTTGATTTGTTGTCGAACTGTGTTCATTACAAAAATTCATTATCTTTATTGTAAAATAAGTTATAAACGAAAAAGTTGAAGTACCCAAAAAGTCTAAATTTTCATACATGTAAGGTAATGTGGAATGAATGTGGTAATGAATACTATTCCATATTACCAGCTATCAAATCGAATTACAGAATAATGGCAGAATATTTTTCAGTTTCGATTTTTTGCAGAGAGAATTTTAGTGGACAAAAATAATGAAAGTTTTCAGTAAACTTATGATACTTTTCTTCAAAAATTTCTTAAAATTAATGATAAACTTTATACTTTTTATGAAACTAGTTTTTTAATGAAGCTTCTTCATTTAGTGAATGGTCATTTTTTTTTTGAGAACTTGCATGAAAATTTAACGAAAACTTTCAATGGACAAGTTCAAGAGCAACTTCATATCCATGTGCAGAAAAATATGGACATAAACTGTTTGTTTTTCATTATGTAAAAAGTAGAACTTACTCTCTATTGGATCTGAATTTTATTTGCTTTCAGAAATAATTGCGACTCGATTTATTAAAAAGCTCTATTTTGAAACAAATACAAATTAGATTTCAAAGTTATTTATTGAGGCTAAAATTATAAAAATCTGAACATTTGATTTAAAGTATCCGACTTTAGAGGAAAATATAATTTCATTAAAGTTAAAAATAGCTTAAAAAAAAATCTACATTCTAGGAAAACTTAATTATATTTCACAAGTGCATAACAATTAGCGACCCAGCAAAATAAAGTGGAAGTAGTGCTTTAATAACCTCTTTAACTTGACTTCCAAAGCATTAGCATACGACAACTTTTCGCATTCATAATATTTATAGATAGTTAACAACTGCCAAACATGTTAAATTAAAGTTATTTTAAACAGCATTTGCATCACCATATAAATCAATTAGTATCTAAGTTAATAACCTCCTAAGAAGTGTATTTTCATAAGTTGATATATTATTTTTTTATATGGAGTTTGAGGTTGGATTTGCAATTAGAAGGTTGCGACATCGATTCCGGACTGGGGAGATATTTTTTATTTCTTATTAATTTTTTAGATTTTTTTGTTTATCTAATACAGTTTTTTCTGTGAATTGAAATATAATTAGGTAATTTTAAAACGACCAAATAATTAACTTCTTGATTTTAAAAGTAAAGATAAAAATTGTAGAAAATTGTGATCCAGAGTTGACAAATAATTATTTGTCCTTTTGCGATGGGACTTTTTGAAAAAATTACTTAAAATTATACAAAGCCTAAAGTTTTATATTTTTTATTGTTGTGTTGATAAGAAAATGCACAAATGTATTTCACTGCTTAAAATAAGTTTATCGATTGTATGTTATCTTTCAAGACCGATCGGAATATGAATTTTTCATATTTGTTTCAAGATATACTTTTTAGGTGTGCCTTGAAACGTGTGCAATATTCAGAAAAATCGGGTTTAAAAAAAGTGATTTTGGCTTAAAAAATCTATTTGATTTTTTTAATTCTATTGTTTCGGATCGCACAAAATTAACAAAAACAAAAAATATCGGAGCGAAAACTTGAAGGAAGCTAGTTGAGCCCTAATAACAATAATAATTAATTAGTAAATTAATTAATTAACTTTTACTTAATTTACCTATGTTATTTTAATTTACCTATAAAGTTTTTCCGACCAATTTCTCTTTTGATATATTCATATGTAGATTTACTAGACCCAAATCGTTAGTAAACATCAGCGCAGTGGAAGCGCATTTTAGTGTAAAAATAGCGGAAAGATTTCATTGCATGCCACTTTTCTCTACCTGTAGTCAAAATACTTCTCCAGTACTTTTTTAATATATGCAATGAAATCAAAATTATGAAATGAACTTTTTCGGTACTAGCAACCGTATCTGTAGCCAGTAGAATGGTTATTACCGAATTTCTGTTGAGGCAATCGAAATTCGGCAGCAACAACAAAAGCATTCGATTGGCTATAGTTGCTCTTACCGAGTCTGTTTTCTGTGTGTAGATGTGATATTTTTATTATTTCTTCCTCGGTTCTTGTTTTGCTGGTTATTGATATATTAAGGACCGGTTTAAATCACATACCTTATTTAAGAATACTTCAGTGACCTATTGCATGTTGTATTAATTACAAATATATCGAAGTAGAAAGTAATAGAAAATACAATTTAAAAGTGTGAAAACTGATCTCTTATTGCATATAATTTAAGAGAATACTTAATTGATTTAAGAGAAAAATTGTGTGACAATATTTTGTTAGCGTTTCATAACTATAATTATATATAACGTTAAACAAAAAAGAATAGCAAATAAAGAAAAATTTGAGAAGTATTTTTGTTTTTTATGCAATTTTAAACAATTTGCAATAAAATGCCCCGTGCTTCATATCTAAGTGAATTTAAGAAAGGGCAGCTTACAGCCAATTAAAATTTGGCTCAAGTTTTCGGGAAATTACAATAAAAATAAACCGTTTGCATATAGTCCGACTACTTGTGTTAAAAAAATCAGGCGGTCCAAAAAAAACTCTTTCTGAGCCGGATCGACGCAAAATAATCACAATATAATCAACAGTGCCAGCAACTCAATAAAGAGTCTCAATCAGATAATAGATGAATATAAGGTAAATGTGTCCAAATCAACCATAAAAAGGCTCTTAAAGGATTCCCAGAGAATTATTCACCAAAAGCTGATGTCTGTATCGAGGTTATTACCCCGCTAAGGTTATTACCTTTGCTCAACTTGAATTCGCTAAAATGAATTTACAAGCAACTGTTTAGGACTGTTTAAACATAAATTTCTTTTAAAGTTGATTTTTTCTGATGAGAAAAAGCTCAACCTGGGTGGTGAGTTGGTCTTAACAACTATTTTAGAGACCTACGTAAGGAACCACGATAATTTTCAAAAAAACTTCGGTTTGGGACGATTTTTGCTTCGACGGTTTGGTTGATTTGGCTTTTCCAAGCACCAGAATGAATTCTTTTAAGTACATATCAATATTAGAAGAGACATTTTTGTCATTTATTGAAAATAGCAACAAAGAAAAATTAATTTTTAAAAAACGCAATGCTACATATAAGTTATCAGACGATGGAATGGCTATCATCAAATGATAAGAAGGTATTGGAATGGCCCGCACGGTATCCGGATCAAACCCCCATTTATAATATTTGGGGAGTGTTAAAACATCGAGCTGTTACTGATGCGTGGAGATCTTTAATGTAAGAACTTTGAATCGAATCTGATCGAATTTTCGAGTTGATTAAAAAAAGGAGCTCTCACGCATTATTAAAAATGCTTCTTTAAAATATTTTCCTTAAATTTTTGTAAATTTATATTAAGTGTATTTATAGTTAAGAAAAACTAATTGATTTTGTTATTAATTTTTAAATAGTAAAACAAATAATAAATGAATTGGTTGTGGTATTGGAAGCAGTAAAGAATGCATACAACGATGCATTAATGCTGTAAATATACAAAAAAAATTCTTCTCATTTCCTACGAAGGCATGAATTTATTGCTTCTTAGAGCACATGAAAGAATCGCTTTTCATCTGCTAAAATGAGACATACTGGGTAGTGAAATTAATGTGTAATTAAAGTTTTGCAATGCTGAGTATATGTAAAATGTGTGTTGTACCAAATATATCTTTGAGCACATGTAAAAAAAAAAGTCAAGCATACCAGTTTTTACTTTTAAAATAATTAAAAACTAACGGTTATGGTTAGTCTCAAAAATGTAAGCGGTTACATTAATTTATATGAATATGCAACGGTTTCGCTAACTAACAATTCTCAAATAGCCATTAGTTTCTGAAATAAAGGAGTGTTCCACATTACCCGCCTACTCCACACTACCCGCACTTACTCTATATTTCTATAGTTTCTTTTATAAATTGCTGACAGAAAAAGTTTAAAAATATATTTCTATGTATTTTAATTGATTTTTCATTTACAAACAAACTTTCCGTGTAACTTTATAAATAAACTTGAATCGGTAACAGAAAATAAATTGTGAGTGTACATTGGGGGGGTCCCGAATAAAAAAAAAAAAACATTTGGAATACCACTTAATCGATGCGTATTAAAGATCTAACTATGGGAAAAATAAGTAAAAATTTTTGAAGTGGTTCTTTATTTCCCGTACCAGCGATTGAAGTTACCGGTTGTGGTGCATTTTGACAAAAAAAAGTTTTGAATTTTTTTTCGAAATAGGTCTCAAAAGTTTAGTAATTTTTGGTTTATTATTGAAAAAATATTTTTAAATTTTCTGTACAGTAATTTTCGTCCACCAGATGATTTTTTAGCGTTGAGCAAGTACAATTATTTTCTGTATAAATTCAAAAAAATATAAATTATAGAAATTGTACTTGGTATACATTAAAAAATACTCTGGTTTACCAAAATTAATCGACAGAAAATTTAAAAAAGTTTTACTATTGATAAGCCAAAACCTAAGAAACTTTTGACCCCTATTTCGAAAAAAAATCTAAACTTTTTTTTTTTTTTTTTTTTTTTTTTTGGTTAAAATACACTACAATGAAAAGACGGTCCACTTCAAAAAGTTTTACTTATTTTTCCCATATTCAGTTCTTTTATATGCATTGATTGAGTGATATTTCTTCAAACAATTCGAAAAAGTGCCCTATTCGGGACACCCTAGTATACATATAAATCAAAATTTAACATTATTGTTTTATTAGGTTTAATTTTTTCATATTTTTTTCTTCTATTAATGTCATAATGGTATTTTCATTGTATTTTGTACAAGTTGGCATATTTTTTTTTTATATTTATTTCAGATTTAACTTCTTGTCGTAAAACATACAAAAGTCTGCAATGCAGCGATTTTTATTTAAATGCATAGAGTGAAGTAGATATCTAATTTAATGGTACATTAACTTTGTAGCATATCAAGAAGTTAATTTAAAAACAAGCTTTTTAAAGTTAAATTATATTAACTATAAACTAAATGCTAAAACCTATGTAGATTATGCTCATATTTGTAATTAAATAAAGTTTATTAAATATAAATATAAACAAGTTTGATATAACTAAAAATAAAAATTATGTTTTTGTGGACCTTTAATTGTGCAATGAAAATGAAAATTATTCAAGTTCGAGGCGATACTCTATATTTCTTTATTAGGATATTGTCCTAACAAATAATCTATAGAGTATTTTTGTTTTCAAATTTATTATTTCACCCTTTCAGGAATGTGTTGATAGAACTATTTCGGGAATTTTCTAGGTTCCCATCATCAGAACATGTTTTGAAAGAGGTAACAATCCCATACCAAACATCAAACATTCATATAAACTAGTCTACTCACTACATGAGAACTAAGATATGAGCTCGAAGTTAAAGATTATCACCATTGATCAAAAAATAAATTTATATAAGCTGTTAAATTGTTAGCGTGATGTGACACATGTTTTTAATTTTTTTGCTATGCTAAACATGAATATGTCAACATTTTAAAAACAGCTAAAGTCCTAAATCGAGTTTTGACTGTAATCCCAAAATATCTTCTTTATAAGATATTTAAAAATTGTGAAGTGATAGAAAAATTTGAAGGCCTAATTTAAAATCAGGAAATCAAAATCTACAAATATCAAATTTTATAAAACAAATCGAACAAAATTTTTTTAAATTTCCATACGAACAAGAAATAAACTTTAAAAAAATGTTTGGTCTGCAAAGTTTAGCAACGTCATGATGGTTGTTAGGAAAAGAACCTAGCCACGTTTTTGATGGAGCAAGATTGATGATTTAATATGTTTTGGAGGCTATAGCTTTTCAAAAACTACGGTTTTGATGATATGATTTTGCCAGATCGAAACACATGTATCAACATAGATAAAATAATTAATTTGATTTATTTTGGTTAATATACAAACATTGAAAGCTCGGTTTAAATAAAAATAACCTGAAAATAATCGACAAAAATAAAAAAATGAACAAAAATGTCCTCCTTGACCATTGGTCGTCATTGGTCATATATGTCCCATATTGTATCAGTGTACTGTGGGAAATGGAATAAATCAATTCCAAATATCTCAGTGTTTCTTGAAACTTGAGTTATTGTACCTAGTGTTTTCAATTCGCTTAATCGATTCCTCGATTAAGCGCCTACATTTCGGTTTATGTCGAAATAAATAATTTAAAACTCAAATAATTATTCGACCCGAACAATTATCTGTTTTGTTTACAAACTAAGCAAAATATAAAAAGGAGAGAAAAACAAAAAACGTGTATTGAATATCCACCAGAGGTGGACATTACACATCAAACAAGTTTTCAATTTATTTTTTGATCAATGGTTATAATCTTTAGCTTTAAACTCATATGTATATTAGTTCTCATGTAGTGAGTAAACTAGTTCATATGAATGTTTGATGTTTGGCATGGGATTGTTACCGCTTTCAAAACGTGTTCTGATGATGGGAACCTAGAAAATTGCGGAAATAGATATATCAACACATTCCTGAAAGGGTCAAATAATAAATTTAAAAACAAAAAAACTCTATAGATTATTTGTTAGGACAATATCCTAATGAAGAAATATAGAGTATGGCCTCGAACTTGAATAATTTTCATTTTCATTGCACAATTAAAGGTCAAAAAAAAACATAATTTTTATTTTTAATAAAAATTATAACAAACTTGTAAAATAATTATTTGTATCAAGTGGAAATTTTTCTTTAGCAATTTGAATCTTTAAAGCTTTAAACTCTTGTTGCCATAATAAAAATTAAGTTTTAAAACTTAATTAAATATTTTTTTTAAACTTAATTAAATATTTTTTAAAATAAAAGTAACGATAATTATAGTTAGATCGAATTTAATTGATATTTTCTCGGAAATTACGCAAACTTCGATGAAAACATTAAAATTTTGCTTAATATTTGTTTTTTTCTAATAGTCAAAGTAAATTATCATATAAAAATTATAATTTTTCTGTTAATTTAGAGAAAAATTTGTCATGATCTAAAACCGAACAAATAAAATCTCACACATAAATTTATATATCAACGATACAATTCACTATTAAACCACTCACCAGGTACAGTGCAAAAATCGTTTAATGTATGTGCTCGTCATATGTATTAATATAAAAAAATCTTTAATATTTGTTGATATGCTTTGCTAATGTAGAAGGATAGTATATGATGACATTAGAGAAAAGAACTGCCATTTAAAGTTTTAACTGAAAGTTAAACTGGCAACTATGATAATGACTAGAGAAAAAAACAAACACTCTATAAATATAAATCGTTTGTGGTAAATTTCATTCTAACTCAACACACAGAGTAATGTGGGATTTAACGTTACCCAATTTCTTCAACGTGTGAGTTAAATAGATGATATTTACGATTAACACTAAATGGCACGAAGAATGTTGATGAAGACCGTAGTGGGTCAGAAAATGCATTCCATTCATGCTAGTGTCTAATAACTTTTTCTGTGTTTTTTTCTAATAGTCAAAGTAAATTATCATATAAAAATTATAATTTTTCTGTTAATTTCGAGAAAAATTTGTCATGATCTAAAACCGAACAAATAAAATCTCACACAAAATAATAAATTTTCATAAAATGTCATGGAAAAAAGTAGCTCCACACACAGACACGAGTTATAATTTTAATATTTTGATAAAGAACATTTTAATTTTCAGTTTTATAAAATTAAAAATAATTCTTCTCCATTAACAATTTTTAAAGTTGTTTTTTTAATTTTTTGGAGTTTACAACATAAATTTTTTGTTTTTAATTTAATTTTAAAGTCCTGCTAGCAAGCGAGCTCAAAATAAGAAACTTTTTAAAAAATTAAAATTTTTGTGTGAAAGCATTTTAACAACATAATCTTTTTTATTGAAAACCTAAAAATACAAAAAAAATCTATTATAATCTTTTCGGTTAAGGTTCAATTAAAATGAACTCTTTTTTGACAGTCTCACAAATTTCCATTTTTAATACGATATTCACAAGATTTTCAAAACTTGCTTTGAATTTTACCAAATTTTAAACCAAACGCTTAGAAATTATTTCTCAAATGAAGCGAAAACTACCTACGAAATCAAAGTACAACATTTAAATTTTTTTAATGTTTTGTGGATAATAAAAAATTCTGAAGATAAAAATAGAAAAATTTATTTTTCTAGTTCTTGCAGATTGCACTTTAAGCAAGTTTTAGAAATTTAAAAATCCAATTTTTGTTTCTCTCGTTACCTTTTGCATTTTTTTAATATATGGGAGTTCGTGCAGCAATAGTTAGTGGGAACCACTGCTTTACACAAACAATGTTAATGTTCAAAATGTTATATTTTTGCTTTAAATTAGTTCAATACTTCCAATTTTTATGTTAGGAAGTGTTTTGCAACCGTCAGATAATGACAATCGTAATTAATTTTTAATTAATTACTGTAGAATATTACTTTAGTTAGTCTCTTTACAGGGAGAAGAAGAAGAAAAACATTTTTATTGGAACATTTTACGGACACAAGGGATACACCAGACTACCGCAGTTTCGTCCCACTCCTGGGACTCGTCAGTGGTTAATTTATGTGTCAATTGAACAAAGTATTTTGTATTGTTAATTTGCTCTATATGAAAAATTTTATCGTACTGGTATTCGAACTGACTGCCTTAGCATCAAGCTATGCATCGTAATCTCACCTCTTAACCACGGTCGACACAGCGATGACTGTGGCTAAGTGGAATTTTTTCACACTACGTACACACAAGTATAGTTTCGATTTTTGTTTATTAATTCTCCAAAAGTTAATTATACAATTTAGGTTAATTAAACAAAAAATATAAATTGGGTAAATCTTCTACCCCTTCTACATTGGTCCTCTGAAGATTTTGAGAGACACGAATGAAACATGTAAGAACCTCTCAGTAGATAAAATCAGCATTTAATTAGCAGATGAAGACATTTTTAATTAATAAATAACATTGCACGGGTTTTTGTTTAACAAAAAACAAATGATCTTGAACTTAATTACTCACATCATAATTTTTATAAAATTATAATTTATTTACAACAAATAAAAACATAACAAATATTACATTATTCAAATAAAAAACAGGGTCACTGACGAAGGTTCAATACCAGAAGCTGCGCAGTCTGATTCAGAAAAATTAAAAATTTACAATGTAGTTATGATGTATTGAATAAAACTAGTTTTAATCACAACAAAACTCGACCTGACGATAGCTCAGAGGGCTAAAGGCTCTGTCTCACGTGTAGTGCGAGTGCATGTGGCATTAGAAATCAGTTTATCTATACCACGGTCAGTGATTGCACGCAATCGAACAAATAAAAAAACATACCAAATATAACATTATTCAAAAAAAAAAAAAAAAAAAAAAAACAGGGTCACTGACGAAGGTTCAATACCAGAAACTGCGCAGTCTGATTCAGAAAAATTAAAAATTTACAATGTAGTTATGATTTTTAGAAAATACACTCATTCTTCTCTACCACGCCTTTCACACTTAAAATTAAATAAAATTGCATATCAATTATAGTATTAATTTCAATTGTCTGAAAAAGGCGTTAAAATTCAAACTCAATTTATTTACTTTTTTTAATAACAACTATTATAAAAATAATAAACGACATCTCTGAATTAAGCATTTGAAAAATTTTTTATAACTAATTTAAGAAAACACGTTTTGGCATTTTAATCAAATTTGTGTACAATTTTTCATTCCAGGCCAAAGTGGGTTAGTGATTTGTGATGAAGTCAAAATTCCATATCTGAATAATTTTGAGTATATTAAAGGAATAAATTAAAAACTTTTTAAAATTTCGAATTTTGGAAAATTTTGCGGCTAAAATTCGTTTTTCAAAAAAAAAAAAAAAAAAAAACGCTTTTGTGACCCTATTCTAGTCTTAGACCATAGGGATTGAAAGTTCCATCTGTCCTTAGTCGGTACACATTACACTCAGAAAATCGGTCGTTAAATTCTTAAGAATATAAAATATGCCACAAGCTCTTATTACTTTACGTAGAAACTTAAACTTAAATATAAAAATGGTATTCCACTTTCTTGCAATTACTTCACAACTAAAAGCTTTCAGGAAATTATCCTATTACTACTAATTAACTTATCAATTATTCTTATTAAAAAAGTGGGTGTTATAATTTAAAATTTCCTCGAACATTTGTTAGTTTTTGTTTTACAAAACTAATTAAAAATACGATTATTTAATAACACTTGAGCTTAAAACTCATTAGCATGCAAGCATAAAAACTAAATTCACATACACTTGATATATTTTGTTGTACATTAGAGTGGCATTTTTTTGTATGAAGAAAAACTTTTTTTTTGAAAACTTTTAATTAATTGTTCAGATAAAAGTTATTTGGTGCAAATTTGAGAAAAGTCCGATAGCTTTTACACGTGGCGCCCCGTTTCTAACGTTTTATATTTTTGAAAATTTTTATTAAATTATTGTAATGAAAATACCCTCTTGCGAGATATAGTTTTTTATTAATTTTGGCATGCTAAACACGAATATTTAAAAATTAAAATCGAACTAACGGTTTTCGAGATATTGCCATTTGATTTTCACTGAAAATTGCATATTTTTCCTATATTCTAGAAAATTTTGAAAAATTATCTTAGAATTTTTTGTTTTTACACTCAACTACTACAAAAAACATGCCTGTATTTGATCATTACTATGTTTGAAATAATGTTTGAGATTATGTACGTATCACAAAACATATATTTTTAAATTTATTTAAAAGGTTAAGTAATCCAATTTTCTTAAAATTTCGCACCACTAAACTATTGGTCCTAGTGGCACAATAATCAAAACATTAAATTATGAAAATCAAAAGTTAAACTAAATATTCCTTCAATAATTATGTGTATAAAATTGAAAATCATAACAATTTTACTCAGTAAATTTTCAATTTACAAGTTATCCTTCAACCAATATCGATATAATTATTATCAAATGAAATGTTAATAAAGCGCATAAAAAAAACGGGATAATGACTTGTGAAAGAGAGATAGGATTAAAAAGAAGAGGCATTCTAGTTGAGAAATTAATTGTGCATTGGTATTAGTTAATTCTGTCTCTTCTGATCGAAACAATACTTGTGTGTACGTAGTGTGACAAAACTCCACTTAGCCACAGTCATCGCTGTGTCGACCGTGGCTCAACTCGTTAAGAGGTGAGATTACGATGCATAGCTTTATGCTAAGGCAGTGAGTTCGAATACCAGTACGACACCAAAAAAGTAAAACAGTTTTTCATATAGAGCAAATTAACAATAAAAAAAATACTTTGTTCAATTGAGTGTCAGTCTGGTGTATCCATTGTGTCCGTAAAATTTTTCAACAAAAATGTGTTCTTCGTCTTCTTCCTGTAAAGAGGCTAACTAAAGTAATATTCTACAGTGATTAATTAAAAATTAATTACGATTGTCATTATCTGACGGTTGCAAAACACTTTTTAACAGAAAATTCGTTTTGTCTATTTTGCTAGTGTCAAAACAAAATTTAGGATAATTTTTAAAAAAATTTGTAGCACGGAGTAAAAATTCCATTTTTAGTAAAAATCAAGTCGCAATATCTCGAAACCCGGTATTTCGATTTAAATTTTTTTTTTAAATATTCGTGCTTAGCATGCCAAAATGAAATAAAAATTATGTATCGCAATATATTTTATTAAAGCAGTTTTAGAAAAATTTGAATAAATCGAGAACTTTGTACGCGGGCCACAACGGTTTAGTGCTATCTGTTTTTTCTAAAATTCACACCTAGTTCTACAATAATCGCAAAAATAATTGATAAAATCGAAGCTTGAAAAAAATGCCGCTCTATTGTACATATTATGATTACAATAATACTAGAAATTCAGCCTTACTAAAAAATTAAAAATTTTTGTTGAAGTTGACTTCGGATTGGACAATTTCGTTGACAACGGATTGGACAATTCGTTGTATCAACTCAGCTAAGCAAAATGTTGGAAAATGGCTTTTTTCAAAAGGTTCTGGTATGTTTTTTCATAGTAAGGGCTAATATGTTTATTTGTCACACCATATCATTTAAATGCACGATTTTGTTTTAGCTTTTCATATACATAAAACTACATTTCTTGTTAATCGTTTATATGTATGTAAGTACAAATTAGTATAAGAATTTATATGCTCATACACAGAGAGAATAGTTAGTTGTAATTCCGTTGAAAATATGAAAATTCTGTTGCCTTGCAACAAATTTCGTGCCGATTACATAATTTTTTAAATTAAAACAGTTATAATATTCGTATAATAAATAATTTTGCAGTTTTGCAATACTTCACTAATTTGTTAAACCAACCTATACTGAACTAAGCAAATAATTGTGAAAATTATCAGTAGATTAAACCGTTGAAAAATATTAATATTGGTAGTTGAAGCTACCAGTGTGTGGTAACAAAAGATTTTCAATATTCACTGATTCATAAAATATTAACTAAAAATTTGCATTTTTTTTACAAGACAAAAAAATATAGAAAAATCGAAATCAATAAGGGAAAACTCTGAAAAAATCGACAAAGAGAATACAATGCAATGGTTCAGATAAGTGCAAATATAAGCATAAAAAATATACTCACACTATTTAGTTGCCCAAATCGGTAAAAACAATAGATTGCTTTGCTTAATTCACTACTCAATATAATACAACAACTTTTTGTTTTAAATGGAAATTTTTAACTGAATAACTATTACCGAAAATCCTTTTTTTTTTTGTTTATTTTGTTAAAAGACAGAAAGTTCAGAAGTATATTTCTTTGGTAATTTAACTGTATATTCCATTGAAACAACTTCGCCGATTATCTTTTTAAATAACTCTTGAGATTTTATGGAAAAGTTCTTGTGAGTGTACCAACTTTCTAACAAAAGTGATTCGTATTTTTTATGTAGTTTAACGAAACCCATACGGAATTCAATATCGTACAATAAGGTATTCCAATGAATACATAAATATTTCAATATTATATCCATGAAAAAACTACTCTGGAATTCAATAGGAAAACACTTCCTAGAAGACTACGGGCGGATCAATAAGTCCGTGACTTTTCGAACTTTCCTCGTAGTTATATGAAATGCAACACTGCTCCCATCAATTACCACCAGTTAATAGACTACTGCCGAATTTTGAGCAAGTTCCGTCATTTACTTTGCGTTTAACAGCTGTTCAAAACTTACAACCTCGTGGATTTTTTTTTTAGAAATGCTCAATTTTGCGAAATAAAACCGTCAATCAAACCAAGCAAAAGCTTGATAAATACTATGGGAACTCTGCACTATCGATTTCAATGGTAAAAAAGTGGTTTACTGACTTTCGTCGTGGCATATGTCAGTGTGGTTTCGATTTTAAATGATCAGTTGGGTTTAAGAAAGCTGTCTGCAAGATGGGTGCCGCATTTGCTCTCAATTGACCATAAACGTAATCGTGTAATAGATTTAAAGGATTGTTTGGAGTTGTTTAACCGCAATTCGAATGAATTTTTGCGGCGTTTTGTAACTGTGGATGAAACATGTATCCATTACCACACTCCGGAGTCTAAGCAGCAGTCTAAAAAATGGGTTTCTCCGGGTGAACCGGCTCCGAAAAAGGCCAAGCTAAGTTTGTCGGCCAATAAGGTGCTGGCAACAGCTTTTTGGGATGCACGCGGGATAATCCACATCGATTACCTTCAAAAGGGAAAAAACAAAAAAAGGGCGAATATTACGCCAACTTATTGGGCCGATGGCCAAGAAAAAAGTTATTTTTCATCAAGATAATGCACGGGTGCACACGTGTGCAGTCTCAATGGCAAAATTCAATGAATTGGGCTACGAATTGGTACCTCATCCGCCATATTCTCCGGATTTAGCCCCCAGTGACTTTTTCCTATTGCTAAACCTAAAGAAATGGCTCGGTAGAAAGAGATTTAGCTCCAACGATGAAATTATTGATCAAAAAAATGCCTATTTTATGGATCTCGTAAAATTCTATTTTTTGGAAGGGATACAAAAATTGGAGAAACGTTGGACTAAGTTTATTGAGCTAAAAGGAGATTATGTTGAAAAATAAATTTTTTTTTGCAAAAAAAACTGTGTTTCATTCAAAAACTCACGGACTTATTGATCCGCCCTCGTATCCATGAGAATATGTACTTGAAGCTAGCAGATTTTCAAAATTTAATGTATCTATTAGGTATTTATGTTTTTGACCACTTATTTGGTAATTTTTAATACAAATATTTTTGTTAAATTTTTTTATTCTGCGCTACTTACTTTTATTTTTACATATAAAAATTAATAATCATAAAAAATTTTTAACAGTGTTTTATTTAATACAATAGTAAACATATTAAAAATTCGGTGGAATGTACTGAATATGATGTTCTAATATGGTAAATATAATGTAAATGTCGGTAGCAATAATCAAATAATGTGATAGTACATAGTACTACCCCAATTCGTTTGGCGAGAAATTCGTTTACCACACCGAATCTGTTCTCTGTGTGTAAGAACACAACTATCAAAATATTATAAACACCATAAAAAAGAGTGTTTAATGTTAACATCTGTTATGTTAGGGTTTGCATGTTTTTAGTTAGGTGTGAAACATTTTTGCTTCATCACAATAAATTTAAGGAAAACACTAGAAAGAAATATGAACATTACTCAGATTTTATCTTAATTGTGTTGTTAAAATAATAAAATATAAACTTAAAATGGTTCCTTTTCGATTTTAGACAAACTTTGAGGGAAGAATGAAATGAAAAGATTTTAGCAAAGAGTTTTAAAATAAAACATTTTGATCCCATATTAAATACAAAGGATTTTTTTTCTTAAATGTTGAAAATATTCTGATTTTCCTAATTTTTTTTAATAAAGAATGGCCCAGTTATAATCTGGACGAACAAAAGTAGTTATAACTTTGTAAATAACGGACACATTTCTATAAATTATACACCAAATTAAAGGAAATTTATTCAACTTTAAGGAAAATCATACAAAGAAATTAATTTTTGTGCCCGTAAAATTTTTCAATAAAAATGTTTTCTTCTTCTTCTTCCTGTAAAGAGACTAACTAAAGAAATTAATTTTCTTTGTTACGAATAAAAGAACGGAATGTTTGTTGATGCTCCCCATTAATTTTTGCACATCCTTCGGCTTTACTTTTTTAGCACTCTGGTTCCATTTTTGTAACATTATGACTTAATTTTTTGCTTCTTTATTACTCTTCTTCAATTTATTTTTTACATTTGCCCAATATCTTTCGATTGGTCGAAATTGTGGGCAGTTAGGAGGATTCATATGTTTGGATATTACATCTACCCCTTTGTCTTTATACCACTTTTTGGTTAATTTCGAATAATGACATGTTGCTAGATCAGGCCAAAATTTGACGGAATTGTTGTGCTTTTCAATCATTGGTAATACTCTTTTTTAGAGACATTCCTTTATGTATAATGCAGACGTCATTTTTGATGATGTCACAAAAGCAGCACTCTTCAACCCACAACTACAAATCGCTTGCCATATCATGAATTTTTTGCCATATTTATCCAACTTGGTATACTTATATTTAGCGCTGACATTTCCATGTTCCTTTGTAGTATAAAATTTGTTTCCAGGTAACTGCTTAAAATCGCATTTTACGTAGGTTTCATCATAATGCAACCTTTAAACTTCGTTAAAATATTGGTATACAACAGACGAGCACGTGTTTTGGCAACAGATTCTTGTTTTTCTGTCCGGTTTTGGTATTTAATTACTCGGTAGGCCTTCAATCCAATGTCATTCGCTGGACATTGCTTCTGCTTGTTTTACATTTTTTGGCTCTATCGCGGTCAGACATTCCAGGATTTCTTTGTACTGATGCTAATTCCTTTCTCTCCACAGTTGGGTTCCTAACCTTACTTTTTTCCACGTGTCTTGGTTTCCTATTTATGCTTAATGTAGTATTATACCGATTTAAAACACTACATACTGTAGATTTAGGAATCTTAAGTATTTTAGAAATTTTCGAAATACTGAATGTTTGATTTTCTAAGAAAGTGTGCAAAATTTCTTCACGTCTGTTTTGTTCCATGGCGTCTGTACGAAATACTATTCGAATGACAGACTTGAAAATTATGTCAAATAACGGTACATGTCTTGTCAACAACATATGTAAATGGTTTAAAATTTCATACACTGGGGGCGCTGTAACAATGTTATGAATGCGTCCAGATTATAACTGGGCCATTCTTTAATTGGTATATCAGAATATTGAAAACATTCAAAAATGTAAAAAATTTGTAAAATTACTCAGATATGAAGGCATGCTGGGACATTACAACGTTTTACCATTTCCTATTTGGAATTTTGTTACTCTTTAAACGTAGTATTAAACCAAAAGATTTTTGATAATTTTTTTAAAAATTATTTGGAATGAGATTATGAAAAATAAAATTTATAATTTGATTTCCTCTAATACTATGTTAATAATACAAAGTCGAACATAACAGCTTTGTACATTTTCTGTAAAGCTTTTATTATTTGGACTTAGTTCGGTATAAATTGTTGGTGATAATTGAAGCTTTCATATGTTTTTTTAAATCTTTGAAATAGCCCATCTACTTTAGGAAATATGACTTTGCAAAACTCACTACATTTAAATTTTTTTTTTGGGATTTTTCAAAAAAACGTGAGTTAACAAAATTTGCCGAAATAGACATCCTAGAGCATACGTGTGCAAAACATAAAGGCATTTTAATGACCACCGGTCAGATTTGGCCGATCTATCATGGAATGGACGATATATTTAAAACAATCACAAGAAAACATAGATTTCAATTTCAGCAAAATATTTTGTTGATTTTAACAAATCGATTTTAACAAGTGGAGTAAATTTTGATATTATTTAAATACATTATCAGATCCAAACTGAATTTAATACACGTCTACAAATAATCAGCCAAATTGAATCATGTTTAAAAAAAATGTAAATTATTTTTATGCTAAATTACCTTTGATGTTTCCTGTAATATTTAGATGGCAAAAATGTTTACCTCAAGCATGTAAGGAGTCTGCGGAAGAGTATCTTTATCCGATATTATTTAGTACTACATTTTTTTTTTAATGAATTTTTCAAAAAGCAGTTTCATCAGAGATTGTACTTCTTGAGATAATTTTTAATATCTCTTTTGGGCGTCTAAAGATTTGGAAATGTCATATTTTGCAAAATGATTTTATGGTTTTTCCAAAGACTGCCAAGAAATCAATTGTAGGAAGTATGTGTGCTCACAATGAAATTTTTATAATTATTTAATACAACATTAAAAATGATTTCCATTAAATTATTGCAAACATAATCCTGCTGCTCTTTATTCATAATTTAAGAGAATAAAACAACAAACCACACAATTTTATCCAAAAAGCACTCTTTGCTTTTGAAGCAAAATAAACATTAAAATAAAAATTTATCCATATCAAAGAATTTTCTGCGCAGCCAGCACTAACCTCGGTAAATTGACTGCAACATGATAAACATAACTTTAGTTTACCGCAGCACAAGGTACGCGTAACAAATAAACGCACACAACGAAGGGAAATCAAAATAAGACGAAATAATCAAATAAATAATAAAACAAGTGAAATTAATAATTACTGTAGAATAAGATAATAAAGAGGAATTGAATGTGCTATTTTTAATGAAATAAAACAAACGGGTACGCAGGAATACGTATTCTACATCACTAAAGAAAACCAAAAATTAAAAAAACCTTATGTGAGTTTTTTTTATATTATGTATTATCAAAATATTATGAAAATATGAAATAATATCTTTCATTTATCTCGTACGTCATTCAGTGTGATAATAGTCCGCTATAATAATATTTCCCATTTCATTCTTGCCTGCAGTGATTTTATGGTCATGCAGGAAATATCCACTTAACAACGGCAGCCAAATATAATAATATCGTACATGAGCCAGTTGTTGTGTTACTTTTAACCATTAAGGCCGAGTTTTTGGGATGTAGATTATCTTTAATCTTAGATTAACGAGATTTGTAAATGGAATACTGCTTTTGAAATATGGTTTATTTTATTGTGTTATAATAAAGGCCAAAATTGTAAACAAAATTATTTGGTACCGACAATTTTTTATTAATAAACTTGTAAATGGCAGTCAAAATTCGTTGTCAGTTTAACTAAACCGAGTTTAACTGACATCCCAAACACTCGGCCTAAGTAGTGCTACTACGGCATCCTTGTCAAGTTTCAGTTATAACAAAAATTGATCAGGCATACAAAAAACAAAGCAAACAAAATAAACATTTTCGTACGCGTGTTTTTTTTAATGGTTTATGTGAATTTTTTCGCCATTCGGTATATTCTCTGTGGATGTGTATTGTATTCTTTTTTTTAGTATGTGTGTTAGCAAAAAAACAACTCACTACCACAGTGTTAATGCTTTTTTTATTAACGGTAGTGTATGCATATGGCTTTTGTGATTGCAAGTGTATTGGTGTTTGTACTCAAATATCATTTACTATCAGTCACTATCGCTGTTACGTGTCTGTGTTGGTTTTGCGAGGAAAATATATGCAAATGTGTGTAGAAATGTCCTAGTGTAAAAGTGTTGTTTACCGTTAACTATAATTTGACACTTACGGTTCAACAACAACACCAACACATCGATAAGTGTAAGTGACAAATATTCATACATATTACACAATAATTTCCTTTTTTTTGGATTTTGGCAACACTTGAAGCGGAATGAAAGCCTATAGAGCAAAAGATTTCTGAGAATTTTTTCAGAAATAGACTTTGTGCACAAAAGAGTTTTTAAAACATATTTTTCATGTGTGCTTTGTTTTCACAAAACCAGATACATCACTACGCAAGAGTTCTAGCCGGCTAAAAAAAATATTTAGGGTACGAATGACATTAAAAGTTCAAATGAACTTAAAAGAAAAAATTCAGAATTTTCGGAATTCAAAACTAAATAACTTTAGAAGTAGGCATCGTATTGGTGCGAAATAAAATAAAAAAAGTCTTTCAACTACCCTTCCTTTAATATCAAATTGACTCATATCCCTCCAGGAACAAAATTAAAAAAAGACAAATTGTGTTTTTTTTTTGCTAATTTACTTGAAAGTTGAGCGAAAAGCATGTACATGTTATTATAATTAAAGTGAGTATCAAATGAAATAAAAATATACCGGTTGAAAAAGTTCACATATGATCGTATATATTTTAATATGATCAAATATGGTTATCCATATTCGTACGTATTATAAAATTAGCTTATATTTCCATATTTGGACAAATATATGATCATATATACATACTTTCATACATTATAAATTTCTTGTAATTTTTTTTTAGAAAATTTGGTATTTAAAAAAGTTGTTTCGCTGTTAAAAATTTACATATATGAATCCATACATGAACACACACGCTGCATACATATATACATTAGAGCGACTCACCAAAAAAAGTGCTCGATGTACCCTCCTAAAAATGAACCTTGGACTTTTTTAAGATGACATTTAAAATATTTCGGCTTCAGCTTTGATCTCTCGTGAGCTGCACCATTTTGAAAATGAGTCTATTTTTGCATGTTTTGTTAATTTGAGAATCTGTTTCCTTACCAACATATACAATATGGGTATCATAAGAAAGGTTTTTTAAGGCGCGTCCAACTGTATATATAGTTTATCCAAGGACGATCATCCATGTCCTTTTTTAAGGATATTCTGTAAAAAAAACGGTTTTTTGAATTTTTTGTTCGGGGTTGTTTGTAATAAAAATGCCAAATTAACATATTTTAATCTTTAGTCGATTTAATTAAATACGGGTCTCAGCTTTTTTTTGAAATTCGTGCTAGTTTGCGTTTTGACATAAATGCAATGGGGTGGTAACTCTTTGTTTTAAATAGGGCAATATGGGTATCAAATTTTTTCTTTTGCGAAGTACATCAGCTTTGTATGTAAATAATTTAGATTTTTTGCAATTAGATGCATTGCCTATATCTGAAATCATTGAAGGTCTGACCTTAAAAAACCAATATTTCGTACCCCGTAGTAGTCTAGAACGCTGAGTAGTCTGGCTTTGTTGAAACCAAAATACAAAAACATTTTTCTTTTGTTTCATAACTTCTTTCTTTTGTGTACAAAATCACTTATGTACCCCGTACCCACAAAAAAGGGAAATGCTGAAACGCCGTATGCATCGGCCCTTAAAATGTAGGGGAGAGGGCACCGATATATAGATGGACATTGAGTACACAATTTTTTTGCATAGTTAAGGTGGCAGCAATCTCATGCTTTCTGCCATTGTTGCCGTTCTCTGTATACGTAGTTTTCCATGTTATACTAGAAGATAAATATCTGCTCGTTTTCTACCGCATTAAGTTATTTAGTTTGGGATTTTGCACAGGCATAAAAAACGCGGTCTGTTTATATGTTTATTTATATATCGTATAACGATATTCTAACAAGATTTTATTGATATTTTGCCTTGTGTAACAATTTTTAGTAACTCTCAAAAAATTACGTTGAATGCCATAATATCGTAATATATTCTGGTGTAGTCCTACACTCAAAGAAATGAGTTAGTCAGTAAAACGTCTTGCAAATACAGTATACTATTTCTTTTTTAGCAAATTGTGTTCTAAAATTGCATTTTAGTTATACTTTTTCAGCACTTAGTTAACTGTTTGATATAATGTTTTACTAAAACTTTACTAATGTTTTACTAAAACTTTACTAATGTTTTACTAATCTCTGTTGCTACAAACATATACCGATAAGCACATTAATAGTGTGGACGACAACCAAACCTCTGAATCTATTCCAGTAGTGCGATTCGGTAACTTATTAACGACAAAAATCGGTCGTTACTTAGTCGAAACTCGATAACTAACAAAAAAATGTTTTTTCTTTAAAATTTTTTTTAAAGATATTTGTTGTTTAAAAAATCTTTAACTTATCACAAAAATTTTTTTGAAGTTCAAGTTAAAGATTTTTGTCGTTCCTTTATAAAATTTCAAAGCAAATAAATTTTAAATTAACTACTTTTGTAGGTATATCTTCTCAAATTAAAAAAAAAAAATACTGAATACCTATTTTAACACTGTATTAGCTGTCCTGCAATCTGTTATTTGGATTTAATTATTTTACTGGGGTATGTAAGAAAAAATATCTTCTTCTCAAAATTGTTCACAAGCGATTTCTAAATATGCGCGATGTTGGTTTATATGGTAAGTATTTGATCGAAAATAAACACTTGAGAACTTATGTTTGCTTTAAAATTCAAACTAACAACAGTTTAGTTAGTTTTTTGTTTTTATATATCGAGATTATTTTTATATTATTTTAAATTTAAAACGAGCTTTCAACAGCCGTATACTTACAAAAATGAAGCAAATTAAACATATTAGCTAGATTGATACTAGCTAGTATTTCGATCTGGCTAAAGATCTCATCAGAAGCCGAAGTTTTAGAAAAGCTAGAGCCTCCAGAATATTCAGAGCTTTAACAAAAAACCCATTAATAATTTTGCACCATCCTTGTCTTCTTAGTAATCAAACACGTGGTTATGGTCTTTTCCTAACAAGCATCATGACGTTACTAAACTTTGAAGACCAAAAATTATCTATTTATATAAAAAAAATTTGGTTTTTACTCTGGCTCAATACATGGGCATTTTTCATTACCATTGAAATTTCATTACCATTAATTGATACTAATGATAGTGAAAACAATTTAATGCTAATAAAATATTTTTATTATTATTAATGATAATGAAATCACACTAACGAATAAAAAAATAATTGCAATATCATCATATCATTCATATCATCAAAAAAAAAAGGGTTGGAAACAGGGTTGAGAAGTGAAAACAGATAATTTTTTTGCGAGCCCTTTTGTAAAAAATAAAATCCTTGAGATCTTTTTTAGACCTATCCCATTTCTATTATCTGGGTGTATTAATATTTCTCGCTTAGTTTCGGAGATATCGTCCATTTGAAATTTTTTTAAAATGGCTAATATCTCGAAAACTATGCGAGATATCGTAAAAAAATACAATAGTTTTGCAAAACTTACGTTACGTAACATATACCGATAATACTTATGTGGTTAGTGATTGGATTTCACTCGTTCTCCGTTATATTCCACATCGTTCCATTTAGTAACAATTTTCCATTATGTTATTAATTAAGACACCCTGTTTTTGTTTTGCAAATTCGACTAGTTATATTCCATTTCGTTCTATTTTACTTTTTTTACAAACCAGACTGATTAATATCTATATAAATTCAGAAATAAAATAAGCAGAAGGCTGAGCTTTTTCAAACCCTGATTTCAGCCATTTTTCACAATAGCAATGAATTAATCAATAAAATTAATTCATCAAAACATTATCATTATTTAAAAAAAAACTTATAATGAAAATAATTTCATTACCATTGATATAAATGTAAGGGTAATGAAATCATCATTTCATTATTCCCATGTATGTCCGGCTCAAGTAACATTTTTTACAGTTTTATTATTTTTAAGTTTTTATATACATTGATATTATTTTTATTTTATTTTTTATTTATAACGAGCTTTCAACCTCCGTACATTTAACAAATGTAACTAACATGCAATAGTTTTTGTAGTTTATTTTAATAATCAACTGTTAAAATAAATTTTTTTGCTAAATATTTGTAATACAAGAACAGCATTAATAAACTGTTATATTCAGAAAATTTTAGTTATATTCGAGTTGAATTTCATTCTCCAAAATATGGAATAAAAAACTGTAATAAAATCAGCAAACAAAATAACCGTAAATGTTGCTGTAATCAATAGAAATATTTGCTAAATAATTGTAAACTGCTGATTTCAGAGGGGCAGATTTTTATTCCCAGTAAAAAATACAAAAAAAAAATTTTAAACTACTAAATTTTTTTGTTACTTTTTTTTGTCTACTAATATTTAGCAAGAATAATTGCTGTACAATGATTTTATCAGATTTATTTTTTGCTTTCAATGAACTAAAATATAGCTCAAATATGACCAAAATTTAGTAGACTTAAAATATTTATTTTTTCTATTCGCATTTTACTAATATTTAACAAAAGAAATCTGCTAACTTTGGCACTTTTTCCATCAATGTAATTTTTAGCTAGTATTTAGTAGTTTCTTTTTACTAATTTTTTTCTATTAGTGTTGTTCAAACAAACCGCTTTAAAATATTGTACATTTTATTTTACTTCATGTTAAAATACACTTTATTAAACATTTTCATTTTATTATATTTTAACGACTAGTAAATCAAATTCTACCTAAATAATAGCAGTAAATTTAAAGTGTAGAAATCCTATAGAAGAATAATTATATTAATTTTAATTTCAATTTTATGTTTGCAGTTTGAAAAATTTATAACCTAAAGTAAATAAAATTATATGTATGCCTTAAATTTTACTATTCTATTATAAATGGCTATTATTATTGGTGGGCAGTGTATTTAATTTTTAAAAAAATACCTTAAACCTGTTAACTGCTCAAGTAAATATTATAAATTAAAAATACAAGTTTGATATAATTTTTTTAAAAATAAAAATTATGTTTTTTTCGACCTTAAATTGTGCAATGAAAATGAAAATTATGCAAGTTCGAGGCCATAGTCTATATTTCTTTATTATTCTAGTTTACTCTGCCTGTTTTTGTTTATAAACAAAACAAAAAAACAAAAAGGAGGAAAAAAACAAAAAAAAGGTGTATTGAATATCCACCAAAGGTGGACCTTGCACATAACAAACAAGTTTTCAATTTATTTTTTTCAATAAATTTGAACACAAAACTCTATTGATTATTTGATAGGACAATATCCTAATAAAGAAATATAGAGTATGGCCTCGAACTTGAATAATTTCATTTTCATAGATTCAAAATTGTATACCAAACTGGAATAATTTTTGACAAAGATTACAGAAATAAAAATAAATTATGACAAATAAAATATACATTATTAATATCAAGTATCTAATATATAACTAGGGGCAGCGCTATTAAACTACAAAAATGAACAAAATGTTTGAGTTTAAAATTGTTTTATGGCTTTACAAAATTCGATAAAAAACTCACCGAATAAGCAGGTGTTACAAATTTGTTTCGCGAAAGTAATAATATTTTTTATTATGACTTAAATATATGATTTAAACAGTTAACAGGTTAACAGTCATTTCTGCATTATCTATTGTTGCTGCTTAAAAGCGTTTATTCATACATATCGTATCTGCATAGAATATATATTTATAGAATATAGTACACAAAAAAAAAAAAATTAAGCAACATTTTTGCTAGGAGGATCCTTGCAGAAAAATTGCTAATATTAGTAATTTTATTGCAAGGATCCTCGCAGCAGAAATGTTGCTGAATTTACTGACTTTTTTTAGTGTAAATATAAATATAGTATGGATAAGTATGCTAACAAAAAAAAAAAAAAACTTCATTCGCCGTGTAAATATACACATAGAAAAATAAAGTGCCAACCGAATTGAAAACTGTATTTTGGTGGCTTACAACCAATTAATTTGGTGAGTACTACCATATTTAAATGTAATATTTAATATTTTTAGGGAGTGGCAACTAAAATTTAGTTGTATTTACAAACTTTTATTGTGGCTAACCAATTATTTGGCAAATTAAACAATTTTTGTCTGTGTGTATTAAAATTGCACATGTATATAAAAATTCCATATTTTTCTTGGTTAGTAAGTATCAATGCGAAAATCGCGTGATTATACGTTAATATAGAAATATAAATATTGAATCAATAAACGATATTTTCACGTGTTTATATTTTAGTAATAATTTATTTTACAAAAATGAACAGATATTAATAAACCTAACAACATAGAACAATGTTAGGCTGGTCAGATTATGAATGTTTAATATTTTTAACTTCCTACTGTGGAACTGTATTGAGGTGTGAATATTTTTTTGACTACATTACTGTAAACTTCGAATAGTCGAATTACTTTTTTTGAAAAGCAAATATACTTAAAAGTTATCGTAAATATTTCATGAGCAGTTATTGTGTCTTCAAAAGCTCTTTCACTTGCTAAATTTTTGAAAAATAATACGAAATATACCAAAAAAAAAACGAAAAATGGAGTAATTTTTATCCCCTGAACATGAGATTGGGCCGCTAAAAAACATCGGAAGAATCTCCTTGGCAGTAACTTTTATAGCTTTTTAAGTAAGGGAATGTACCCCCAATGTGGCCATAAACCTGGGTATTTGTGCTGTAAAATACAAACTTAGTGAAGTATTTCAAATGCAAATAAATTAGCTTGTAGCCCAACTCCTGGTTTATTTTTCTGCAACTAATTTTGAAAAAGTTATATCACAATTTCAAAACAACTCAAAAAAGTCCACATGTATGCTAAAGTGTACTTAAACTAAAAAACCTCCTGGCATACACTGTGGAGCAAAAGTGAGCCAATATTTCAAAATTAAAGCTAAATATGTATGTATTCTCCAAACTTTTGGCAAATCGAATCTCGTTAGGTATAAAAGTATAATAATGTGCCCTGGTCATTATCATAGAGGTCCAACCTTTAAGCACTCCTATATATCCTACCAACTCAAATTGTATAGAAGAAGATCATTGGCTCCGTTTTGCACCAATACCCCGATTAACTAAAATTTGTATTTTGATTACTGAATTATTGACTTTTTTTTATTATATAATAAATATATCGGGCAATAAACAACATTTTCAGTCAACAAAGTAATAAAATTTCACATTAAACCGACCAGGATAACAGTTAGATATTATATCCTTAATATTCGTTTTTAAAACCAACATTTTTAAAAATTTCTTGAAATAAGAGGGAAATGTGTGGTTATTAATATTTATAATTATCAACTCAATAAAATATAGTGAAAACATACAAATTTTTTTCAGAAAGAACATAATATTTACCTATTTTTTTTAGAACATATTATTATCCTTTGGGAAGACTTTAACCATTTTGACTCTGAAATTTGAGAAAAATACATCGAAGGACTAGGGATTATTGCATGCTTATTTAAAATTCCCTTGTTTAAGAAAAAATTTAATTAACATCTAAAAACGATGCGTTAACTCGTATTTGCATTGTAAAATTAGAGTCAATGACATCTTAACTTAATACATCCTAAAAATTTATATATATCGCTTTTTCAAATTTTACTTCGAATAGGTTTAAACATACATAAATTTATATAAAAAAAATTTTTGCTAAAGGTATGGTATTGGATAAAATCTAATACACTTACAGAAAAAAGTTAGTAGACAAATTAGTAAAGCCGTTAGTAATCCAACTTTGCTTAGTTTTAAACATATTTTTAGTTCAAATTGAGATTTCAGTTAAAAATTTTGCTATTTTGAGATGATATAAAAATTTTTAACTAAATTTTATTACTGAATTTCCTAAAATCTAAAAAAGACACCGCCCAAATAGTCAAATTTGTGCGTTTGGGAGCATTGTCACGACGAGGTGCACGTTGCGCTAAGTTCTGTGCATCCTAGTCTATACCGTCCTTGATCCGGACAGTCACGCCGTACAAAGAAGAAAACGAAGGTAATGCCTCATTATAAAAAATAGTTGAATTTATTCTTCATACACCTCCATAAACAGAAAAACAGAAATAAGTTTAATCAATTTTCATAAAATGTAACAATTCCATCAATATTTATGAAACATTCATAAACAACATGAATTTTATTGACCATATCTCACACCTGGTACAAAAGTGACTCAACTCAAAATTTTTAATTTTTCAGAAATCGAAAAAAAAATATTTACAACTTTATACTAATTAAAACATAAAGAAAGCATATTTTAGCAACAACAACAAAATATACTGATATTTTTTTTTAAAGAGAAACAAGTATATTGAGCATAGTTTAAGCATATAAAACCGAAAAATTAAAATTTTGAGTTGAGTAACTTTGGAACTGGGTGTGCGATATCATGGTCTCTACGAACTTTCTAAACAAAAATAACGACTTCTTTACTAATACAACATATTCTGAATATATATACTGGAACATATCATAAATATGATGAAATTGATTTAGGTTTTTATGAAAGTTTCATAAATACCATGAAACGTTACATTAGACGAACATTTATGAAACATTTCATAGATATGATGAAGCTTTTCCTTTGAGTTTATAGTTATGCTAAAAAAAGGTGAGTTTGGCAGTTATTTTGATTTACAACTTTATTGTTGAAATGCCGATTTTCACGTTTCAGACATTTTACTTACATATATAACCATAGGATATATATAAAATGTCAATTGGACTAATAAATGGTATTTAGGTTCCAACATAAAAAAAAAAATATGTTAAAATCGTAATTTTTCAAGACTTTAGTCGTTTTGAGCCAATATCATTTGATTGGACCAAAACTTTGTGTTTTCTCAGTTTATTTGTTATTCTCATATTTCTA